>JAWDJE010000009.1:702500-1302500 GCA_035047345.1 Bradypodion ventrale
ATAGACAGACAGACAGACAGACAGACAGACAGACAGACAGATAGATAGATAGATAGATAGATAGATAGATAGATAGATAGATAGATAGATAGATAGATAGATAGATAGATAGATAGATAGATAGATAGATGGGAGGGAGGGAGGGAGAGAGGAAGGAAGGAAGGATAGATGAAAGATGGGATAGAGGGAGGGAGGATAGATGATAGGAAATAAGGAAGGAATAATAGATAGATAGATAGATAGATAGATAGATAGATAGATAGATAGATAGATAGATAGATAGATAGATAGATAGATGGGAGGGAGGGAGGGAGGATAGATGGAAGGAAGGAAGGAAGGAAGGAGAGACACCTTACAAGGAGCATCATTGCTGTCTTTGATCCACATCCAGTCCAGACACTAGAATTAAGTGGGCTAAGGAAGGCCTGGAAGGCCTGTTGTTGCTTTCCACGTTTCCCTTCCAAAAGGAAACCCATGTGTCAACCCTTTGAACCCTTCTCTCTTCATGCACAATTGCTACTTCCTAAATGGCCGACAGATCCGCAGCTACACTGTTGCTTCCTTGCTTCCTTGCTGTTTGTATCTCCTGAGGCTGATTCCACATGGCAGCTTGTGATCCTAACCGTGCCGGAAAGACTTCACAAGGCCGCACTCTGTGTCCGCCTCGTCCGAGAGGACCAGCCAGACCAGCCCTGTCCGAGCCGAGGGGTGACAATGCTCGTGTTTGTGAGACCTCTGGGAAAGATTCCACTGAAAGTGTGGCCTCCACGTTATCTGATGTTACATCCAGGGTGGCGGGTGAGTGGGAGGATGATGGAAAAAGCCACAGCAAGGGAAAAATCTGGTTGCTGGAGAACACTCTGCCAGCCAGAGAAACGAACGCTGGAGGGCAGCTACCAAAGGATGCAACGAGCATGAAGGCAGAAACCCAAGAGCATGACGGCCACATTGGAGGCTGAAGAGCCTTCATTGGGGTGGTGACTTCTATCATCCTATACTCAGAGATTTCCATCATCTCAGGACTGGGGTGTCAGGATTCAGCCCTTTAGCCATGCACCTGGGTGGAAGCCGTGTTCAACGCAGGGGTCCCGATCCCGTTGCTTAGTGGAATAATTTGGGATCAACCTAAGAAGTTGGCTTTTCAAATCTACATTGATTTCTCCTCCCGCTGTTCCTCCTTGAGCATTACTTGGTCAACCCCCCCCCCAACACACACACGCCACTCCTTTCCACTGCCCGTATGGTTATGGCTCTTCCGGGTTAACCCTTCGTCCATACGTTTTACTTCCGCTTCCGGGAGCGACAAGGGCAGCGCGGGCAGGATGATTCACAGTAAACCCCTTTGTGTGGATTCACAGGGTGCTTGGGCTTCTGGGAATTGAAGTCCAAGAACATCTGGAGTGCCAAGGTTTGCCATCACGGGACTAGTCTCTATGCAATTGCTATAGCCTTGTTAAATATAACCATTTTTAAATATGACAATCGTCTAATTATGGGCTCTGTACCCTGTCTATTTCTACCCCATCTGCTCTATCCAGTTCTTCTCCGTGGCCTCTGTGAATCCACAGTAAACCCATTCGTATGGATTCACAGGGGACTGCGAAGAGGAACAGTAGTTACCGGTCAGCCACCTGTCCTTATAGAGCCCTGGTGGTGCAGGCCTGAATGTTGTGAGTCCGATCCTGATGAGGGATCAAGGTTGACTCGGCCTTCCATCCTTCAGTAAAATGCGTTGCCAGCATGTGGGCGAGGGCAAAATAAATGCTAATGGCCTTGCAAACTGCCCAGAGAGGGCGAGATAGAAATCTCATGGCCATTTGGCACTTGCTTGCCCAAAAATGTAGAGGATGCGCCATAAGGCCCAGGGGGGAAGGTTGGAAGTCTGCACACACACGCACACACCCACACCCACACACACCTACCCCACCCTTCCTTGTACCTTTCCTACCTCTAAGAAGGGCACTTTGGGGGGGGGGGGGAATTAGGTCCAGTGCTATGGGGTAAGAAGGCACAAGGAGGTGGCTGCATCTAGCCAAGCCCCCCCCCCAACCCCAGCCCCCCCCCAACGCCCTGCCCCCCCTCCCCAGGCCTAACCTTCTTCCCAGCCTTTTCTCTTCCCCACATCTCTGCCTGGAGGGAGGGAGGGAGGGAGGGAGGGGGAGATCTACCTACCTACCTACCTACCTACCTACCTATCTATCTACCTGCCCCTCCCGCCCATGTTAAGAAAGCCGGCTTGCCCTCCTCCTCCTCAGCTGCCCCCATGGAGGCTTCCTGGAAGAGGAGGGGGTTCCCTATCCGCTGTCAGGCAAAGGCTGGTGACTTAAGGGATGGGAGGGGGTGGGGGTGTGTTTGAGGTTTAGGCCAAATACTATCTCCCCTCCCCCCCCAACATCGACTGAACATTGACTCAGCCCACCTCCACCCCCAAATGCTTTAGGGATCCCCCCCCCCCCAATAATTCCACCTCCAGACTGGAGCCACGCAGCTCTAAAGCCCCTCTGCCCCTACCTTCCTCCAGGGGTGGGGGTCCTCAGACCCAGTCCAGGCTGCTGCTTGGAGGGAGGGAGGGCTGGGGGGGGATGCTTGGACTGCGGAGGGAGCAGAAAGGAGCGCTGAAGGCGGTGGAGGTGGGGATGTTGTCAGGATGCCCCCTCCCTCCCTCCCTGCCCCCCCCCCGCTGCCCCCCTCCCTGGTTACCGGTTAATACTCCGATCTTCTGCCCCCAGACCTTCATGCTGCGCTTGCAGCCTCTCCCCCACCCCACCCCCGCCGGCCCCGTCCAGGCTCCCCCGGCCAGGCAGGCAGGCAGGCAGGCAGGCAGCGGCTCGACACTGCGGAGGATGGCGGCGGGGGCGGCCGGAGGGGGGGGGGGGGGCGCCGGGCAGCGATCCCGCAAGGAGGGCAGGCGGTGGAAAGGAGCGGCCTGTGTTGGGGGGGGGGGGGGGGGCAAGTATTGCTCCAGGAGGAACAGCGGGAGGAGAAAGACACGTAAAAGGGGGGGGGGGAGTTCTGGGGGGGGGGGTCCTAGATCGACGTGGTGGTGGTGTGGTGTGTGCGTGTGTGTGTGTGTGGGGGGGGGCGCCTCTACTTACAGCCGGGTGGGGCGGCGACCAAGGTAGCGCCAGCCGCGCCCCGACGGAACGGAGCCGACCGACCCAGGTGATGACTGCCCACCTGTCTGCCCCGCGACGAGGGCGTCCGTGGGGGTCGGGGCGGGCGGGCGGGCGGGCGGGGTGGGGGGCTGTCGCGCCTGCCCTTGCCCTGCGATCCCGCCGAGGAAGAGGAAGAGGAGGAGGAGGAAGGGCTGTGCTGCTCTCTCTCGTCTGGATGGCGGCGTTGGCGGCGGCGTTGTTGGGCCGCGAGCGAGGGCGCCCCGTCTGAAAAGGGGCCGTCGGTGCTTCTGGTGCTGCGTCAGAAATGGGGCGGAGGGGGGGGGGAGGGGGGCCAGCTAGGGTCTCTCCCCCTCTCCCCACCCCCACCCCCGACGGAGGCGCAGGCGCTGACTGCCTGCCTGCCTGCCCCTGCTCGGAGCCCTCGGTGGGGCGGAAAGCGGCCCTCGCCCCTCTCTCACCCGCCGGCAGGACGGGTCGTCTAGGGCCGGACCGGTCCGGTCCGGTCCGGTCCCGGGGAGGGGGGGCCTCCCTAATAACGTCCCCACGGGGGCCCCCCGCCTCGCCACAGAGGGACCCCCAGCGCCGACCCCCGTCTTTGCGCTCTGCTCTGCCAGCCCCCCACCATCCCTCGAGCTGGGGGGGGGCTGGGCTGGCGGTGGGCGAGCAAGCCGACCCCCCCCCCGCCCCCCAGAGCAGGCTACGTGTGTGTGTGTGTGTGTGTGTGTGTGTGTGTGTGTGTGTGTGTGTGTGTGTGTGTGTGTGTGTGTGTGTGTGTGTGGAGACCCTTCGGAGCCCCCCCCCCCCTCCCCGTCCCTTCTCGCCTACCGGTTTCTTAGCCGAGGCAGCTGGGCTGTCAGGCTTCCCTTGTTGCCTTCCCAGATGGTATGGTCGGGGGATGATGGGCCTTGGGGGTCCTGCTGCTGCCATTGAGCCCCTCTGAAACCCTCTGGGGGAGCTTGAGGACTGCAATGGGTCCTATTTCCACCCCCAACGACCTTCAGGAGGGGGGCGATCGATTCCCACCACCACCACCCGGACCTCTCCGTGGCCTTCAATACCATCGACCCTCTCTAATGGACCAGCCAGCTGGGGGGGGCTGGGGGGCTGGCCAGACCCATCATGCCCCCCACCCCTACTGGACAGGATGAATCTGGCTGGAAAGGCTCCCCCCATCCCACCCACACCGTTTCCTGCTGCCCTTTCCTAGCTTAGTGGTTAAGACACTGGACTTGATGGACGGAAGGCCGGCAGGTTAGCAGTTCGTGACCTGAGTGCTGCACGACAGAGTGAACACCCGTCTCTGTCCCGGCTCTTGCCAAACTAGTCGTTTGAAAGTAAGAGACTGCAAGTAAATAAACAGGTACTGCTTCGGTTAACAGCATTCTGTGCACTCCGGCATCAAGTCCTGCCTGCTGCATGGCCACAGAAAAGTCTGCAGATGCAGACAGCGCTGGCTCTTGGGCTGTAAATGGAGACAAGCACCGAACGCACCGAACCCTAGAATTGGATACGACTGGCTTTCAAACAAGCGAGACCTTTACCTACAACACCCCAATGGTTCAGCCCAGGAAAGAAAATGCCTCCCACGAAGAGCCATTCTATCAATCCACAGAGGCCACGGCGTGTGTGTGTTGTTGTTTTAAATTAGAGTTGTGCACATTTGTTTTTCACTTGCTTTTAAAATTCCCGGTCCATGTGATTAATTTCCCCAGTGCTTTTAGTTCAGTCAAGCATAGCTAAAATAATTAGGACTGTGTTTGGAGAACCACGTTATTCCACCTCACGGTGAGATCCACATGGGTTTCAGTTACATCATGGGTGCCCAAACTTTTCAGGCCGTGGGCTGGTCATGTGGTTCAGTGGGCCAGTCGTGTGCTTCCTCCCACCAGACAGTGCCTTGCAATGTGTTTTGCAACAGGATGAGATAGATTTTAGGCTGCCATTTTCTCTGTTTCAACCAGGGGTGCCTAAACTATGGCCTGCAGACCGAATCCGGCCCCAATGCCGATTCATCCGGCCCATGCCACCCTCGTTGCTCCCGGAAGTGGAAGTAAAATGCATCCACATGGGCATGTTTTACTTCCACTTCGGGAGCAATGAGGGTGTCATGGGCCAGATGAACCAGATGGTCCAGGCCACAAACCATAGTTTGAGCACCCCTGAGTTACATGGGGGGGGGGGGGGGGGGCAATCAGCTTTCTTGAGAGTAGTGATGATGGCCAGAAGACATTAAGGCAGAATGGCACGCACCTAAAAGAATACAAGTGGCCAACCAGGAAAGACCAGGCTAGTGCAAAGACTACACTTGAAAGGTGTGGTTTGCGTCCACAGAAGTGAGATCTAGGATAGACACTTGACCGATAAGCAAGCCCAGGGTGGCGACTACCCTCCCTCTGTGGCTTCCACTTGCTCCTGAGCTGGAGATGGGATGGGGCAGGACAGGCTCTGGCCGCAGCTGAGTTTGACCTTCACTTTGCCTCTGGCCAGAGGGCACCACTGATGTGTCAATAATGACGTGCGGTGGGACAAAATGAACTGTCTCTGCCAATTAACACACAGTGCTTAATCGGGGGTTTCAGCAGGCCAAGCAAGGTGCCGGAGCAGTTCAGAAAGAGCACAAACAGCTCCGTGTGTGTGTTGCTGGCCGGCCCGCTTGCTTCCCTCCGGCTCTCCTTGGCAAGGCCAAAGTCAAATGACCGCCCAAGGAAGACACCGCACAGCACAGCATGGCAGGGAAGCCAGGGAGTTTCCTAGGCACGGTGAGATTAAGAGTGACATGAGCGGGATGCTCAAAAGGTGTGGTGGGCACCAAGTGTGAAAGAAAACCCAAAGCATTTCAGACAGACAATTGAATGCGGGGCAGACTCTTGGGCGGGGTGGTGGTGGTGGTGGGGGCACACACAAGGCTTCCTAGAGCAGGGGTCCCCAAACTACTGCCTGTGGGCTGGATCTGGCTCCTGACACCAATTCATCCAGCCTGCGGCAACCTTGTCATATGGGCACGTTTTGCTTCTGCTTCCAGGAGTGGCAAGGGTGGTATAGGCCGGATGAATTGGTGTCAGGGGCCGGATCCAGCCCGTGGGCTGAAGTATGGGCACCCCTGGTTTAAGCAGAGAAAACAGCAGCCTAAACATCTCTCATCCTGTTTCAAAACAGATTACAAGGTGCAATTTACTTCCGCTTCCAGTGGGAGGAACCATGTGACCAGTGCACTGAACCACGTGACTGGCCCACGGCCTCAATGTTTGGGAACCCATGTCCTAGAGCCATGATGGCAAACCTTGGCACTCCAGGTGTTCTTGGACTTCAATTCCCAGAAGCCCAAGCACCCTGTGAATCCAAACGAATGGGTTTGCTGTGATTCATCCGGCCTGTGCCGCCCTCGTCGCTCCCGGAAGTGGAAGTAAAACACGCCCGGACAGAGGGTTAACCCAGAAGAGCCTTAACTGTACGGGCACATTTTAGTTCTGCTTCTGGGAGCGACTAGGGCGGCACGGGCCGGATGAATCGCAGCAAACTCCTTCGTGTGGATTCACGGGGGCTTGGGCTTCTGGGAACTGAAGTCCAAGAACATCTGGAGTGCCAAGGTTCGATATCACAGTCCTAGAGGAACAAGGCATTTGGCACACAGAATGTGACAGCCGGGAGGAAGTTGAGTTCGGGGTGTGTGTGTGTGCAAGATGCATTTTGCCAGAATCATTTTAATTTAATTTAATTTTCAGATTTCTATGCCGCCCACTCTGGCGAACCCGACTCATAACTGCAACCTCCCTCCAGAACAGATTTACCAACCAAAGGAACCACAAAAATAGCATTGTTTGAACTATGATGTGACAGAGCGTCAAGCGAGGGACACACACAGACCTGTGGCAGCTCCCCAGTGGGTAAAAGCACTGTGCTTGGGGACTGGAAGGACGGGGCTTGATTCCCCGAGAGCTGCACAAGGGAGGACATGAAAGGAGCCTCATCCGGGCATCCCCTGCAAAAATCCTTTCAACCCAGAGCGATCTGTCACGAAAACACACAGATCTGTGGTTCTCAACATGGGGCACACATGCCCCACGGGGGTGGGTGGGGTGGCTTTGGTTTTTATGGGGTGGGAGGTTAATTCGAGAATGAGCGATTTCGTCCTCGGTACTTCAACTGCCCTTTGGTTCTATTATTTTTCTCTTCCATGGGTGCTGCCATGTTCATTGGAAGTTTGTTTAGTAAAGCGAAAGATCTCCCTTGTTCGAAAGCCAGTCTAGGATTCGGCGCTCATTTCTGTTCCGAGCCAAAGAGAGAAAAGCAGAAGCTAGTTCTGGTACTAAGTTGTGGCCCAACAGGACTGGTGCTAAAGTCGATGTACAGTTACATCCCTACTTACGTAAAAAGTCTGTTCCATAGGCTTTTACGTAAATCATTTTTTTACTTAACTCAAAGCAAACCCATAGGAAAAATGATTTTTATGTAAATTGAAGCACACCCATGGGAAAAATGAATTTTTTACATACAGTAGACCCTCACATAACAACATTGCTTGGTTCCCCAAGTAGCGTCGCTATAGGGGAAACGTCATTGTGCGGTTTTCAATGGCAGCAAAAATTGTCATTATCCGCACAACGGTTTTTCGTCGTTGTGCAGATAGTCACGTAGCGAGTGACAACGCGTCGGTAAGTGGAAATGATGCTATTCGAACGCGTCATTAATCGAGGGTCCGCTGTAATTCAAAGCAAAACCCATAGCAAATTGCATTACGTAAATCGGGACATGGGGCTGAGTGCAAAATTCATTACGTAAGTCGAATTTTATGTAACGAGGCATACGTAACTTGGGGTTTTTACTGTATCTACTAAAGTAGCTATTCTTCGTTTGTGTCCAGGCCAGATGTGAAACTGGGGAAAATGAAGCCACTTTTGGGTGAGTTCATTCTGCAGTGCCTTTCGCCTGACCTAGTGTGAGAAAGATCAGCTGACAACAACAATAGTAGACAACAAGGTCATCTTTGCCCGAGGTATACCTGATTGTGGTTCAAAAACGCCATCATCTTTTAGGAGGCTCTTTCTGTGTACCCCCGGTAGCTATGTATTCCACGTTAAAGTATTACCCATTGATACTCAATCTCCCCTCACCCCAGGCAGGGTCTTGCTGGTTCAGAGCCAGAAGAGTATCCTGCAACTGCCCGTTGCTGTGGAATCAAACAGGAGAGAAAGACACAATCCCTTCACTTCCTGCCCACCTCTTTCCAGCATCTTCTCTCTCCAAAACTGGAAATCTTGAGTTTTTGGTTTCTCAACTGTGAGCTGGTACCAGACAGGCAGAAAGCAAGGCCAGGCAGGCAGGAAGGCAGGTTAAGCTGCTTTTAGTGTTAAAATCTTTTAGAAATCCAAAAGAAGAAGCATTGGACACATGCTAGAAATAATGATCAGCCAAAAGCACTAGATTTCTAATGTTGGGGAATGTCATAATGGCAATAAAACTGAAATCTCTAGCAGAGCAACATGTAAAGTATTAAATTATAACCTCCTGGAAGCATTAACAGGTGTGACTACAGACGCCTTCTCAACATAAAAAAGCAAGGGAAAACCAGTTCAATACATGGAGAAAAAGCAACTGTGGGATGCTTGTTTTGGACCTCGTATTCCTGGCTCTTAAAGGGTAGAATATCTTGAGAAAAAAGAAGAAATGAACCTGGCAGGCCATCTGATTGTGGTAAACCCTACTTTGTGAATCAGAAGTCAGTTGAGCTGCCCTAGGCCACTCATGGCGAACCTTGGCACACCAGGTGTTCTTGGACTTCAATTCCCAGAAGCCCAAGCCCCATGAATCTGCACAAATGGGTTTATTGCGATTCATCTGGCCTGCACCCACCCTCGTCGCTCCCGGAAGCGGAAGTAAAACGTACCCATACGGAGGAAGGGTCAACCTGGAACAGCTTTAACTATACAGGCACATTTTACTTCCACTTCCAGGAGCGACGAGGGCAGCGTGGGCCGGATGAATCACAGCAAACCCATTTGTACGGATTCATGGGGGCCTGGGCTGCTGTGAACTGAAGTCCAAGAACATCTGAAGTGCCAAGGTTCGCCATCACGGCCCTAGGGCATAAACAAAGGCAACTGGGATGAGCAGGGGTTTCAGAGAAGAGGTTGGGAAGATATTTTGCCCAGCGCGCATCCCCTCCGGAAGCCTCTTTTGCCCCTTGAAGATCTCAGCTGTCCAGATCACTGAATTTCCTCTTCTTGTAGTTCTGGACCAGGCTGGAAGCCGTAATCTGGGAGGCCTGGCCCATTTCCCAGCCCTGGAAGTCATGGAGTCCTTTCTGACCCATTTGAAACAAGCCGCGCTCCAACTCGTCCAGCCGAGCCACCAACGCAGACGTGTCCTCGTTGAAAGCATTCTGGGAGGAGTCCATGATCCGACGGAATCGGCCAATAAAGGTCTACAAGGGAAAGAGAGTCACTCAAAAGAAGAAGTTGTCTTTTCTGATCACAAGAGAGCCTGCCTGGGCCCTCTCCCTCAGGTGGTTACACTCAGAGGCACATTGCAATTATGCCAAAGCTGTGGAGCAGATGTACATTTGCAGCCTACTTTTGTCTCTCCTTTAGGCTATATTTAGTGTTGTCGTAAACTCTTTTGTAAATACCTGCCAGTGCACACACAATCTTTGCATAGCCTTATTGTTCGAGATTTGCCTGCTTTTGTCTGGGCTCTGGTGGCTCAGTGGTTAAGAAGCTCACCTTGTTACCTTGAAGGCTGGCAAATCAGCAGTTCGAGACCCGGGTACTGCATGACAGACTGAGCGCCCGTCTCTGTCCCAGCTCCTGCCCACCTAGCAGTTCAAAAGCAAGAAATTGCAAGTAGATACATAGGGACCACTGGGAAAAGATATTGGAGACATGAAAGGACCCTCATTTGGGCATCCCCTGAGTGGAGTTTCTCCAGCAAAAATCCTTCCAACCCAGAATAATTTCTGACATGAAATTATTAATATCTCTGCCTGTTCTTGGATGTTGTGAGTCATGCTAAATTCTAGTCCCAGGATAAAAGCAGATAACAACCACATACTTGATCTCACAGAAAGAAAGGCAGTATATAAGGCTACGTGGCCTATGGTTAAGACGCTGAACTTGACAACTGGAAGGTCAGCAGTTCAAGACTCGAGCACTGCATAATGGAGCGAGTTCCCATCGTCTATCCCAACATAGTAGTTCAAAAGCAAGAAAATGCAAGTAGATAAATAGGTACAACCTCAGTGGGAAGGTAAACAGCATTCTATGAGCTCCGTCCGGTCAGGTCTAGTCCTGCCTGCCACATAACCATGGAAATGTCTGCAGATACAGACACCACTGGCCTTTTGGCTATAAACAGAGATGAGCACCGTCCCTTAGAGTGAGATAGGACTGGCTTTTGAACAAGGGCGTTCTTTACCCTTTAGTAAACATATCTGAATGTGGGACGCAAACATCAAACACCATAAAGGATGTGGCTGAAAAGCAGAGAAAGCAAACCGGAAACCTAGAAAGCAGGGATCTCTCTGCCAATGGCTTACCTGCAATACAGTCTGAGCCAGTTCAGTGTTTTCAGGGCTGTCGAAGTTTAACAGCTGGCAGCCAAACCCATAGTAATAAGGGCCCAGCTTATGCAGGTCGACCACATTGGCATCCGCACTGAAGACCGTCCGCCAGTTCTCTTTGTAAACCTTTGGCAACTCCACCGAAACCACCCGCCGCTTGGGGTCGTACAAACCTTTGGCCAGCCAGAGGGGCAACTCCAGTTTGGTACCCTAACAAAGATGGGAGACAGAGCAGTGTAAAAGCAGGGGTGAGCAAACCTTTTGGGCTGTGGGCCGGTCACTATGGCTCAGGTGCCGGATATGGCCCCAACACCAATTCATCCGGCTCACAAAGCCCTTGTCACTCCTGGAAGAGGAAGTAAAGCGCACCTGTATGGGCACATTTTACTTCTGCTTCTGGGAGTGACGAGGGCTTCCCAGGCTGGATGAATAGGCATCAGGCCGCATCCGGCCCCCAAGCCATAGTTTGGGCACCCTGAACAGCAGTGCAGCATCAGCTACTTTCTTCAGAAGACGATGGGGCTTCTCATGGAGTCCAGTGGAGAAAACGCCCCCCATCTAGGGAGCCCCTTCTGCCTGCCCTGGGAAGAGGGCAGCCCCCTCCCTGGAGCCCTGAACCATGCAGGGCAGGGGCTGGGAAACAGGGGTGCCTTTCCAGGGAGAGAGAGAGAGTGTGTGTGTGCGCGTGTGCGCGTATGTGCCATGCATGGGGCTCAAAGCAATGAAGACTTCTCTGCCTCCCCACAGCACAGAAGCACTAAGAAGGGCATCGCCGGACTGTTCACAAGGAAAATGAGCATTTTGCCCCCACCATGCTAGGGACTCATTTAACCAACCTGGAAAGGATGAAAAGCTGAGTCAACTTTGGCCCTTCCCTTTTGCTTGCACGCGCGCGCGCACGCACACACACACACACACACACACACACACACACACACACCCCTGAGCTTCCAGACTAAAGTGCACTCACGGGGTGGGTCGTAAGCCAATTCGCCTTCTGCCCTCATTAACATGCGGGGCACCACTTCTGTTCCCGGCCTCGGGAAGATGAAAGAGGTCGAGTCAACCTTGAACCCTAGTCAGGCTGGAACTCACAACATTTTGGGAGCAGGACAGCAGTTTTAAGTCCCGCGCCCGCAAGGCTCTCCTAGCCAGAGCTTCCTCCTCTCTCTCCCCGCGCAGAGCCCCCTGGGAGTCGTAGTCCCTCACCTGAAGGAGGGCGTCGTGGTCGGCGGAGGCCGCGGCCTTGCCCAGTACGGCGGCCAGGCGAGGGAAAGCGGTCTCGGTGCGGCAGGGGAGCCTCTCCTGGGAGAGGAGGATGTCCCCCAGGGAAAGGAAGCTCTCCTCGGGCCCGACCCCGGGCTCCACCGGCGCGTAGGCCTCCGCCATCCGATCGGCTCACACGGCGGGAGGGCAACACGCATGCGCGCACTGCCCAGAAGCTCCCCCGCCCTCCCTGCAACTCGCGCCTGCGCAGTTGGGTGAGTGAAGCGCCCAGGCGAGGGGACCTGCCCTTTCTGAAAGGGGGCAGACCGCATCCGCGTGGCAGCAGCAGCAGGCGGACTCCTGGCCCTGCAGTCAAACCGATTTGGGGGCGGGAGGGAGCGACTCTTTGGCCAACCTGCACGGGGCACCCCGCAGTCACGAAGCGGCCTCCTCCTCCGCGACCACCCGAGCCTTTTACTCCGTCTCAGAGTCCTCCGCGGGAGGACCTTCCCGCCGAAGTGGTCCCGATTTATCTACTTGCTCTCGAACTGCTAGCTTGACCTTGCGCTTTCCAGTCAGGGTCTTAGCGGCGAGTCTACGCAACGTCTCTTCAGTATAACCCAGGGGCGGCCTTTGGCAAGGGAGGGAGGCAGGGCTCAGGGTTAGCAGCCACACTAGAAAGAAAGGCCCATCTCACAGAGAGGCCGGGAAGCCCCCGAGAGGCCGGGGCCGGAGGGGCTTTATTGATGAAGTCCTCCTCCTCCTGCTCCACCGGGCGGGCGGGCGGGCAGGCAGGCAAGGGCTGCTCTGAGCCGGCCAGGCGAGGCTTGCTTTCCTCTGCTGGGGTCACTCTTCGGCCAGGCCAAGGGTTGGGCCGGGGGTTCCTTCCCAGGTGCTCCGGACGGTCTCCGGTAACTGGATGGATGGTCGGAGAACCCTCTAACGGGAGGCCGAGGACCCTCTTGGCCTTCCCGCCCATCGAAGACCCTTGGCCAGCAGCCCGCCGTCACTCGCCCGCTAGCTCAGCCGCTCCCAGTTGTGCCCATAGATATAGCTTCGGCTTCAACCTTTTTGACCTATCCCCAAATCCTTCCATTCCGAAGCGCTTTAGCCTGCCCCAAATCCGCGATTTCAGCTCTTTTAAGAAACCCACCCCCAATATATCTATCTATCTGTGATTTCAGCTCTTTTAACCAACCCCCAAACCTAGTGATTTCAGCTCTTTAAGGAATCCCCTAAATCTGAGATTTCAGCTTTTAACAAACCCTCCCCAAAAATCTGATTTCGAAGCTTTTAACCAACCCCAATCCTGTGATTTCAGCCCTTTCACCCGCTTAGGGTCTGTGATTTCACTCTTCGTTGTTTTCCAGTCAGATAGCCGAGTCAACTTTGGCCCGTCACAAACCTTCCCTTTCAGTTCTTCAAACCCCTTGTTTATTCGGTCTCTACACCGCCCACTCGGCCTCGGCCGACCTTGACAGATAAAACATAATTAAAACTCAATTATCAGCTCTTTCAAACTTTTCACATCTTCGCCTCGACGCCTCCAGCCAGCCAGTCAGTCCAGGGCTCCTCTGTCTTCTTTCCCCCGCCTTTCCTTCTCCCTCTTCGGTCTCCATTCGCTCCTTTTCCCCCTCACAGCTTCCTTGGCGCCACTTTTTCTCCTCAGAGATGCGACGCGAGCCCACCTCCTTCGCTTCCCGCTAAAGCCGGCCCTCTGAGGTAAAAGCCCCCGGGTTAAATACTCCTCTAGCGGACCGCAGTGAAACGTGTGTAGCTCTTCGGTCCGCTAGGGGCGGCCACGCCCCTTCACAGCTTCCTTCGCTCTGATTGGCTGGCCTTTCCCGACAGGTGCCGGGCGTGGTGCGGGTGGTGGAGGAGGCTGTCTTGGTTCCGAGCGCAGCCGAGGCGGGCAAGGCTGGGCTGGGCCTGGGCCGCGGAGCCTTTCCCGCCGCCGCCGCCGCTTAATCTGTGCTGGGGCTTCCTTCTTCGCACCGTCCGGCTCTAATTAAGCCGAGCTTGAGGGAAACGCGGAGCATGGCGATGGCGTTGGCGATGGCTGCTATGGCTGCTGCCTGTGCCTGTCAGAGAAGTTACCGTTCCTTGCTGCCAAGCGGCCTCCGACAACTCATGGTGACCCTTCTGGATGAGTGCAATTAGCCATTAGCCATAACACGACATCTCTATACCCTACTACTGGGCCCTCAGTCTGGGCGCTTGCTCACCATTATTAGCACTTTGCCTCCAACCTGCTGGGTCCTCATTTGCCTCTGCTGACCTCAGGAGGATGAAAGGGCCTCCTGAGTCAACTTTGAGCCTCGTCAGGATCAAACTCGAAACATGACAATAGCTACTGTGCCACCAGGAGGGGTCCCCCAAACCTTCTGCACCCAACAGCCTTTTGCCCCACAGTGGTCAACTCAAGACTGGGGTCCCCCCCTCCCCTCAGGGAGTGCAAACCCACCTCATCATGTTCAGCCTTCCATGCGTCTTTCCCACACAGAGCCCAGCCGCCTTCTCTTGATGGGCACAAACTAGGGCAGCCTAAGTTTAATCATTTCTTCTTTGGCTTCCAGAGATAGTTCAGGCTTCATTTGCACCTCCTCTGGAGGAGGAAGAGGCAAACGTACATAGGTACCCTATATGTATCCCCATGCGTGAGTCATCTCCATATGAAGATGCTGGTATACACAAAACGACGGGAGAGTGGCTCATTAACACTGGAGTGCATTAACAAGCTGTTAATTAGCAGATCTGACCTAGAGTGATAGGCTAGACAGTATGGTCAGGTCAGGTCAGGTCAGGTCAGGTTGGCCATCATAGAATGTGAAGAGCCATTTATGAGACAGGGGTCAGAGTCCACCATGGAAGACAGTCATTTTATACCCATAAATTAGTGCCAAAAACCTGAACTAATATATACAGTGTGCTGACAACCCCTGATCTCTGTTTCAGCCCTTACAGATATGATGATGATGATGATGCAAAGCTGTCTTGAAGAAGCCCAGCATGTGAAAGAGCACCCTGGGAACCTTTTCCCAGAAGAGTTCCTATACGGAACCTTCTTACCCGACGGCCACCTTCCCTTTGAACTGCAGGAACTCAAACACCTTGGCGACTGTGACCTCATAGTTGCTGATCCTGCGGCATTGGAGGCCAAGTGGCAGTGGTGGTTCCCATGGTGGGACCCACGCCCCACAGGGGGACTTTAGTTCACAGAAGCCTGTCAGTACATTGGCTGATCAGTGCTTTGGAGAATCGGTTTAGGCTTCTGGAAATTGACAGTCCAAAACCGAAAGATACTGACTTAGGCTTCTGGGGAATGAAATTGCCCCGTGGGGCATGGGCCCCACTTTGGGAACCGCTGATCTAATGTAATAAAGGATGATGATGACCTAGCCCAGGATTCCTCAAACTTGGCTCTCCAGGTGTTCTTCTTGGTCTTCAGGTCCCAGAAACCCAAGTCAGCACACCTGCTGATTTGGTGTGCTGACTTGGCACATGATCTGGGAACTGACCTGGAATATATCCAACCTTACCCTGCCCACATCCCTCTGCGTCACAAAGAAAAGGTGTCCCTACCTAGGCAAACAGGTCCCCTGTTATTATTGAAGACGGCACCATCATCACAGGGCATTTCCCCCATGCAAATCTCAGGAGGACGTTTAGTTCCACAACTGCGGACTGTGCTTTTGAGTCTTTCCATCCTTGCCTTGAGGGAAAGTTCTAGAGGGAAAGGACTTCCCAAGGGGGTTCCTTTGGTGCTCCGTCCAAAGGTGCAGAAGAAGGTGGGCAAGGTGAGGCTGGAGAGCCACTCCAATGGTCCAACGGGTGGAGAAGGCTGTAGAAAACCCCTGAGCCAACCTCCTCCTCTTCTGCCTCTTTTTGAACAGGGCAGATGTTGGGTCGGAGGCCTGATGCTTCTCCTGTTCTGGCCCACCCTGCCTTCCGTTGCGGCTGTTGGTGAGTCCGGGGTGGGGGGGGTGGGGTGGGGGCTCTTCTTGGGACTAGGCTGGCAGAAGAGAACTGTGTTGGGGGGCTTTCCTGGGAGAACCTCCTGAGGGACCTTGAGATTCAGAGGTGGGGTTCCTGCACCCTGAGATTCCACAGCCCACCTGGACATCCTGCCTCCTTCTGGCAAGAACAACCCGTGGTTCCTTCCCCAGCAGCGTGTTAGGGGTGAGGGAGGGGAGAAAGCTTGGTCTGGCAGATAAGGGGAAACTGTTTTCCCTGTCGCACAACACTAGAACTAGGGGACACTCGATGAAACTTTTGGGTGCTAGTTCTCAAACAAGAGAAAACGCTTTTTCACCCAGAGGATCACTGGTCTATGGAACTCCCTGCCAGAAGAAGTGGTGACAGCTGTCAGTCTTGACAGCTTCAAGAAAGGATTAGACAAGTTCATGGAGGACAAGGGTATCAATGGCTATAATTATAATGGATACCTAAGGACGACCTCTGGGTTGGAGAGATAGGCAGGATATCTGTCAATGCCATTTCCAGGCAATCCTAAACAGGTGAAGGCATCTCCTTGGGAATAATACCCTGAAGCAAATGATGAGCCACTGTGTGAGACAGAAGGCTGGAATGGATGGGCTCCTGTGGCCTGTTCCTGCAATGCTCTTCTTATGTTCTTATGGTCTTTAGCCTCTTCCCACCATCAGCTTCTCACAGGTTGGCCCCTCCTGCAATGAGCTTGGCCCCTTTCCTTCTGTGGAGGGTTGGCAGTACAACCTAGCAGTCTGAAAGCACAAAATTGCAAGTAGATAAACAGGTACCGCTTCAGAGGGGGGGGGGAACCAACAGCTTTCCGTGCCTCTAGTCATGCCTACCACTTGGCCACGGAAACCTCTGCAGAGGCAGACAGTGCTGGCTCTTTGGCTGTAAACAGAAGATGAGCACTGGCTCCTAGAGTCAGATATGACTGGCTTTTGAGCAAGCGAGACCTTGACTTCTGTAGATTGAAAGTGTCAGAAAAGAGAGTGGAGTCAACCATCACAGGGAGCAGGGGGAAAGGTGTGGGTCTTAATTTGCGGGGAGGGGGGGCTTTGCTGTCGGTCAGGAAAAGGTCAAATGGGGTGACAGAGAGGATGCAGGTCTTGATGGCTTCCATCTCTACCTGCTGAACCCCATAGTAGATTTTAAGATATTTTGCACATCTGACATCCCGCTCCTTTCAGCTCAGAGAATCCCGCACGACTTTGCCTTCTGTCGTAAGCAAAGCAAACATCTCTTGGCAAGAATGTGCGGTCTTGGTGTTTGAGATTCTCTGGCTGCTGCTGCTGCTTCCAAGAATTGACTTTTGTGGCCCTGGTGCTTCTAAGCAATGGGGCAGTGGGCAGAGAGGTGCGCCCCTGCCTGCCTGCCCTACTACTGCTGGGCAACCAATTGCTTTTGCTCCCTCTCTTTGCCTCAGGGGCCGAATGTGGCAGACTGGACAACTTTGCTCCTGATGACTCAAGGCAAGAGCTGGCCACGGTTGGGGACTTCCCATGGATGGTGTCTTTGCAGGACCTTCAAGATAGCCATGTCGCCTTTGGTGCCATCCTGAGTAAACACTGGATCATAACCACAGCCTCCAGTGTCCATGGCAGGTAAGGGACCCAGGGGGAACATTCAACCCCAGGAAGACATGTGGGAGCTTGGACAGTCGTGGGCAATCACCATTCCTCAACGGCTGGAGGAAATGACCACCCCCCTCTTACAGAACGATCCTCTCCTTTGCTGGCAAAACAGAGCCCCAGGAAGGCAAAGCCTGGGCTAGGGTGGTTAGAACCTGGGGACTGACCACTGCACAGAGAGAGACCCATCTTTTCCCCTGGAAGCCCCTCCGTCTGAACCAGCCGAGAGTCCCGGCAGAGTGGCTTCCCTCCAGAGCAGAGGGTGGGGTGCACGGGCTACATGAACAGCCAGTCACAGCTTTACCATGCATGGAGAGTGTTGAGCATTCTAGAGCAGGGGTGCCCAAACTTTTCGGGCTGCAGGCCGGTCACGTGTTTCAGCGGGCCGGTCACATGGTTTCTCCCACCGGAAACAGAAGTGAAATGCACTCGTGCATGGTCAAAAAGCTGCCATAAATGCACCCATGGTTGTCATAAATGTGTTTTACTTCTGCTCCCGGGAGCAGTGAAGGTGGGGCAGGGCAGATGATTTGGCGCCACAGGCTGGATTCAGCCCACCGGCTGGTTTGGGCACCCCTGTCCTAGAACAACTCCAGTATGCAGTGAATGCTCACACACTAACTAGACAGGAAAGACTAGCCTGAACTAAAGGAAGTTGCTTTGCATTGTTTGCCTTTAATTACAATTAGAAAGGTTCTTTCCTGCCACAGGGATCACCTGACGCAATTTGCATGTCTTAAAGCCTTTGTTTGTTCTGGTCTTCTCTCGCTTGCTTTGGGGGTGTTTTCTGCTGGATTCCCCTCTCGGGAGCGCAGGGGGGGGGGTCTTCCACAAAAAGGAAATTAAAGAGCACAGGAGGCAGAGGGGTGGGTGGGTGATGTTGAGAACATTTCTTTTTCTCGTTATGTGTCGCCTAAGCTCCTTCCTTTGTTGCCAGAACTCCGCTGGTGGCCTTGGTAGGTGTTGCAGGCCTGAAGGTGTCCATCGGCACGATCATCCCACACCAGGCCTTTGACGAAATCACCCTCGTCCACAACGTTGCCCTCCTACGGACCGCGCACCCGATCCATCTAAGTCAGACCGTGCGGCCCGTCTGCTTCCCTTACCAAAACTTCCCCATGTCAACTCTGCAGGACTGCTGGGTTGTTGGCTCGTTGCATCCTGACAGAGGTGAGACCATCTTGCCTTGAGCTAGGAGAGGGGGCCCTTTGAGACAGGTGTGACCAGAGAGCGCCAGAGCAGGAGGCCAATGCCATCCTCCTTGCTCAGGGGTTGGCACCGATGCTCAGCTCCTGCCGCTTGCAGGAAGGCAGGGTGGCACCTCCACAAACCCACACAGGGTGATGCTTCCGGTAGGGTTTACCTAGCAGGGAAACTTCTCCCCTGGCAGCGTTTCCAGTGCGTTAGGCTTAAAATATTTCCCTTTGCATGAAGGGAATACAACAGCCAGGCCATACTGGATATCCCAGTTAGGCCACTGACAACCCCCCCCCCACCCTACTTTTCACCAGTTCTCAAGCTTTTTAAGCCGTGGGCCGGGTCACGCTCTCTTAGACAGCTTTGGGGGCCAGACAACCATTTTGCCCTTCCTCCACCACATGGCACTTCCTGTTATGGTGGAGGCAGGGTGGGCACATGAAATGGTGCCACGGGCTGCACCCGTCCCCAGGGCCGCAGGTTGAGAATCCCTGATTTACACCCTTAGCTTGACTGGAACTTGCTGACTTTCTGTTGGAAGTAAACTTGGGAGGCTATCACGTTCCCGTGTTTTATCCAGACTTCTCTGATACGTACTTGCCCATGCTGTCTGTAAGGATAACATAGCCCATTATCCCACTGTCACAAGGCCCATTCCACCTGCCAGATACTCTCACTCATTTAGGAAGCCAGCAGCGTAAGACCTGTTTTTTGGAGGGGGCTTCGGAGTACTCAAGTGTCTGCTCCAGGCTAGAGAAATCTAAGATAGTTGCTCCAGGAGGAAGGAAAGTGAGCAAACATAGTCCATTTTGAACCACAAAACCAAGGCTACTCTTTCGATTTCCTGACCGCGTCTTGGCCAGACGATGTCTTCCGTTCCCGGCTGGGGTTTTCCCCCCCAAGACCTGGCCAGGATCTGGATCTCTTCTCCACCTCTTACCACTTCTCTCTCTTCTTTTGGTCCAGACAGGGAGCAGCTCCCAACACAAGCTCTTGGTGGTAGACGTTGACCCTTGTCCCCTGCACCGAATCATGACCACAGAATGCTGCAGCCACAGGGAAGGCGACAGCGTGCCTGGGTGCCTGGTGAGGAGGCCGAGGATGGGTTGCTCCTATCATCTGGCCAGGGTAGTTTTCAAGGGGCGGGGGGGGGGGGAGGTCACCTGCCCGACTCCATTTACAGCCAAAGAGGCAGCACTGTCTACAGACGTTTCCGTGGTCGCAGGCATGAGTAAACACCGGAGAGCACGGAACACTTTTTACCTTTCCCATCAAAGGAGTATCTATTTATCTACTTGCAATTTCTTACTTTCGAATGGCTAGGTTGGCAGGAGCTAGGACAGACGACGGGAGCTCACTCCGTCCTGCATCACTCAGGTCTCTAACTGCTGACTTGCCAACCTTCCAGTCGTTAAGTCCAGCCTCTCAACCACTGAGCCACCCACCGCAGTTCTTCTTACGCACCACTCCAGAAGCTGCCTGCAAACTAGGAGCACAATCTGCACCTCCCTTAATGGTTATAATAATTTATAAAGGCGGGAAGGCAAACGTAGCCCTTCAGTCTTGTGCATAGTGCTCGAGTGGGTAAAATTATTAACACCACCAGAGACGTCCTTCATCATATACGGGGTCAGTCAGTTGGTTGGTAGCCTTGGGTCTTGACCTTATGGCATCGGCACAGTAAACCCATTCATGTGGATTCACAAGGGACCACGGAGAAGGCCTTTATAGAGCATTGTTCTATTTAACCAGGACTTATACATGTGACAAGGATAGAGCAATAGCAATTAGACTTCTGTCCCGCCCCCAGGTAAGCGCTTAGTGCACTCTCTGGGCAGTTCACAAGTTAATTAGCATTTATGACCCCCGAAGTGCCGGGGGATGGGGACACATATGACCAACCTTGTAAGGATGGAAGGCTGTGCGTCAACTTGGGTCTCTGTCAAGATTAAACTCACAATGGTTTGGCCACAGGTCAGCAGTTTAACCCCTGGGCCACCAGGGCTATTATAATGACAGGTTGCTTACCTGTAACTGTTGTTCTTCTTCTTCGTGGTCCTGTGAATCCACACGAATGGGTTTACTGCGTGTATGCGCAGTAAACCCATTCGTGTGGATTCAGAGAGACCATGAAGAAGGACTTGATAGAGAGCGTAGGAGCAGAAACAGACACTGTGGATGGGATAAACCCTTGCCTGCGCCACCAAGGGCTCCGTGCCCTCCATGGGGGCTAAATTTCAGCACATCTGTCTTTCCTTCTTTTCCCCCAAGGGCTACCCTGGCGCCCCAGTCGTGTGCCAAGAGGAGGAGGAACCTGGGCGGTGGCTCCTGAAGGGCCTTCTCACCGAAGGGGGTGCCCGATGCTACGGCCCTTTCCTTTACACCACGACCGCCTACTACGATGTTTGGATTGTGAGTACCACCACCCAAGGCGGGGTGCCGGTCTCTCCCGTCGCCGGCAGGAGGCACCGGGCCTTCCACCCTGCAATGGAGCAACGCTTGGGTGCAGTTGAGCCCTTTGTGGAAGCCATGACCCTGAATGCCTCAGTTGACCTGCTTGACCTGAACTGGACCCAGGAGGCCAACGGAAGCAGCCGTGAGTTCCCCCCCGAGGGGCAAGAGGAGCCACTGGGCAGGGCGGCTCCCATCTACTACGACTACTACAGTGGGGAGGTGGTCCCCGTTTCTCCTGCGACATCAGACCAACCTTGGGAGCTTGGAAGGGTCATCTTGACCAGCTTCCTTAGTCTGACTGGCTGGGTGAGAAACTAACGCCCGGGCAAGACCCCCACCCCCACCCGAGACGGCTGAGGAGGGCTTATGGGGGGGGGGGGCTTTTCACCCACACAGCAGAGACCTCACCCCTGCCCTGGTGGGACTCTTCGGTCACCTTCTCCTGTGAAACAATTAAAACTTTATTAAAAACTTCTCTATGTGCCTGTCCCTGTCCCAGTTGAGACGGCATAGGACTCCAATGAGGTAGAGAAAGCCAGATGTTACTTCACTCTGCATTGTCCCAACGTTTGTTTGTATATATGCTGCCAAAGTAAACACACCAGATGTTCTCTCTATAAAGTAACTTTGCATATAGAAACCAGAGAAGGCAAGGGTGGGTGGGTGGGTTGTGGGAGACTGCAATGCAAACCTCTGGCCAGGAACAAAGAGCCAGAGAGGAGGGAAAGTGCGCAGTGTAAGCATGTCCTGGAAGGGACCTGCTCCCCCCCCACACACACACACACACAAAGTCCCATCGGCTGGAGACCCTGGACGAATCCTCTTCCTCCCTCTCTTCCTCTTCCTCTCTCTCAGAGGGTTCCCTCTTGGGGGAGAAGGGCCTGCAGTTGATGGCTGGCCATCTTTGCCTTGTGCCAGACGCTGCGGTAACTCTGTAAGGCCATCTGGGGGACAGAAGAGGAGAAAGACCAAAGCATGAATGGATGAATGACTGGATGGAGGGGGTGAATGGATGGATGCAACTTCCCACCTGCCCATCCAGCCCTTTGTGGAGCCAGAGATGGAACATGTGGCAGGCATGCCTTAAACACCGGAGTGCATGGAGCACTGTTTACCTTCCCACCAAAGTCGTTCCTATTTAAAGGTAAAGGCCTCCCTCGCTGGTAAGCCAGTTGTATCCGACTCTAGGGTCGGGTGCTCACCTCCATTTACAAAGCAAAGCAATCCCACTTCTATACATCACCCCATATAAGTGCCGGTTCAAAAAGTTAACTAGCATTTTGCCCCCAACATGGGCTGGAAACTCATTTTCCGGATCCCAGAAGGATGGAAGGCTTTGAGTCAACCTTTGATCCCGATCAGGATTGAACTCACAGCCTTCTGGCTGCAGGGAAGCAGTTTAACCTCTGAATGGCCACCAGGGCTATTTCTCCCCTACCCTACACTGGAGTTCTGCGCCCCGAGAAAGGCAGGCAGTGTGACTGTGAACCTGGCAGTGGGGCCGGCCCCATGCGGTGCTTGCCTCCAGCCGAGGGTGGGGTGTGTCAATGATTCCCCAAACGGTCCCAATACCTCGGCAATTTCCACCTTCCGCTCCCAGATTCGGATGGTGTTCCCCAGTTCCTGGACCCTAATCTTTTCGTGGACGTAATCGAGGACGGGCGGGACTCTGTACTCGGCCAGCTGCTTCCGGAGCTTCTTGTTCAGGATCTCCGCTGCATCCCGTTCCTTTGCCATGGAGAACACAAAACTCAGAAGTAGGATCTGCACATTGACAGGGAATCCAATGGTCTTGGGATCTATATTCTCTGTGGGAGGATTTAACAACAGCTAAGAGCAGGGAGGGAAGGAGTCTAAGAAATATTGGCTTTTGGGGTGGGGGGGTTGAACTTTGAGGCCCACAAAATCCTATCTTCTCTCCAGAAGTCTTAGTTCAGAGAAGTGAAAATTCCAAGCTCTGAAGAATGGCAGGGAGGGTTGGTGATTTCAACAGGGCGGGCACCAGAAATTTCCGGCCCCCACACCCCATTTTGGTCATGCCTCTGTAGTCTCCTGCACATGCGTCGTTTGTTTGTGCATGCGCACATCAGTGGTTTCCCGGCACCACCGGGCCCCCATCATCTCCGGGACAGGAGTCCTGATGGTCCCCCCCCCCCGATGGCGGCCCTGGGTTTGAAAGGGGGGGGGGGAGGTGGCTAAATCCTTACTGCCATTTGTGCCTGTTAATTTGTCTCCTGCCTTCCTTCCTTCTTCTTGTGCCATATCCTATTCTGAATATTGGCGATAGTCCATAGTTAGAACTTTGTTATATTTAACGAGGATATAGCACTAGCAATTACACTTCTCTACTGCCCCATAGGCTCTACTGCCCCATAGGGATTGAGGTGGCTTAGTGGTTAAGATGCTGAACTTGAAGGCTGGAAGTTCAGAGTTCGATACCCGAGTATGGCATGATAGAGTGAGCTCACCTGTTGTCTGCCCCAGCCTCCTGCCAATCTAGCAGTTTGAAAGCAAGAAATTGCAAGTAGATAAATAGGGACCACTTCGGTGGGAAGGTAAACAGCATTCCATGCGCTCCGGGGTGTCTAGGCATGCCTGCCACATGACCACGGAAACGTCTGCAGAAGCAGACCGCGCTGGCTCTTCGGCTATGTAAGAGATGAGCACTGAAACCTAGAGTCAGATACGACTGGCTTTCGCGCAAAGGATACCTTTTACCTTTAAATAGGGAAGGTAGACAGCATTCCATGCACTCCGGAGTTAAGGCATGCCTGCCACATGTCCATGGAAACATCTGCAGCTACTGACTCTTTGGCTATAAACGGAGATGAGCACTGAACCCTAGAGTTGGATATGACAGGCTTTCGAGCATGGGTGACCTTTACCTTTACCTTACTGCTCCATAGTTCTTAGTGGACTCTTTGGGCAGTTCACAAGGTTAATTAGCATTTTGCCCCCCTACATGCTGGGTACTCATTTTACCGACCTAGGAAGGTTGAGTCAACCTTGCTCCCCATTAGGATAGAACCCACGATGTTCTGTCTGCAGTACAGCTGTGTAATCACTGTGCTGTGAGAGCTCAAATGACCCCCCCTGCTCCTAAGCCCACCTCAACCAGGCTTGGGCATCACAGCTGTCCCACTGGAAGGAGAGGTTTTGCCTAGGCTGTGGTGTGTGTGTGTGTGTGTGTGTGTGTGTGTGTGTGTGTGTGTGTGTCTGTCCTTCCTTCTCTCCTCCTGTCTTACCTCCACAGCAAGGAAGGCTTCCTGCTCAATTTTCTCCAGGGACTCCTTCCTCTGGGCAAAGTCTTTCACCAGCTGGCTGGCCATGGCTGTCGCGTGTTGCAGTTTGTTCTGAAACACCACAAACAGGGTCCAGACGGAGGAGAGGGAAGCCGCGGCGCAAAGGGAGAAGCCAGGGAAGCTTTGGCCACACAACACTGGTTGGTCTTGAAGGCAACACAAGACTCGGTGCCCAGTTTCCCCTGCGGGGATTTCTATTCCACCCAAGGCCAGGGGTTCTCAACCTTTCCAAGCAAGCCGGGGCCCGGGCTACGCTCTCTAAGTCAAGGCCGAGGGCTGGATGGCCATTTTGCCCTGCCTGCATGACGGGGCGGCCATTTTGTCCCAACAGCTTCAAACAGATGGTACATGGAGGGTGCCCTCTCGGTTTGCTCTCGTGGGACGGAGCGATGGCTTAGGGACGATGCGGTCCCTGAGGTATCCTGGTCTGCTACGATGATGGGCTTTAAAGGTGACAACCAGGACCTTGAATTGCACCCAGAGACATATAGGCAGCCAGTGCAGCTCCCGCAGCAGTGGCAAGCAAAATGACTACACCCCACCACTGCACGGGCCGCCGCATTCTGGACCAACTGCAGTCTCCGGATGGTCATCAAGGGCAGCCCCATGTAAAGCATGTTACAATAGTCCAAACGGGAGGTGACCAGGGCATGGGTGACCATGAGCAGGGCCTCCCAGTCCAGGAGTGGGTGCAATTGGTTAATGACACACACTTGCCCAAAGGCCCTCCTGACCACGGTCATAACCTGCTCCTGGAGCAGAAGTCCAGGAGGACCCCCAGGTTGCGCACCTGGTCAGATGCCCGGTGCAACGATGCCCCATCCCAAACCAGCGGGGATAACTCCTTATGAGGAAAGGGCCGCCTCACCCACAGCCACTCAGTCTTGCCGGGATTCAGCTGTAGTCCGTTGTCCCCCATCCAGACCCTAACCACCTCCAGGCAACTGGTCAGGACCTTGACTGCATCACTAGGATCACCACGGGTAGAGATACACAACTGAGTATCATCAACATACTGATGATATCTCACCCCATGGGATTGGATCATCTCACCCAGCGGTTTCATGTAGATGTTAAAGAGTAAGGGTGAGAGGACCTAGCCCTGAGGCACCCCACACGTAAGATGCCTCGGACTTGACACCATGCCCCCCACCCACACCGACTGGGTCCGGCCACTCAAGAAGGAGGAGAACCAGGAAAGCACAGTGCCCCGAATCCCCAATCCCTGGAGCCAGTCCAGCAGGATACCGTGGCCGACGGAATCGAAAGCCACTGAGGTCAAGAAGAGCGAGAATGGAGGGGGGGGGGTTAATCCTCCATCTTGCTCTCGCCAGAGAGCATCGAACAGTGCGACCAATGCAGTCTCCGTACCATGACCCGGCCTAAGCCTGACTGGAAAGGGTCCAGATGATCCGCTTCCTCCAGGACTCCCTAGAGCTGCCGCGCCACTGCTTTCTCGACAACCTTCCCCAAAAAGGGGAGGTTCGAGACAGGGCGGAAATTGGAAGGTATATCCGGATCTGGATCTACAAAGTCTCCATCCATTGCTCTAATGGCAGCATCCCATGGGCTTTCATAATAAAATTGGTAACAATTTGGAGAAGATTAATTTACCTGGCATTAGTTGGAGAGGGTTTATGTATTTAATGATTCGTTGATTACACTGCGTCACAAAAAATATTGTCTGCTACTTGGTCTAATCCATGTGTCCTATACTAAATCAAATGCACTGAATCCAAATCTGAAGTCCGATTCTGCCCAGCATGCCAGGATCTTAAGTTAGCGCATCTGATTCCTCCAGGACCCTCTGGAGATGCCGCGCCACCGCTTAAGAACATAAGAACATAAGAACAGCCTTGCTGGAACAGGCCACAGCCCATCTAGTTCAGCATTCTGTCTCACACAGTGGCTCACCATTTCCTTCAGGGTATTCCCAAGGAGATGCCTTCACTTGCTTAGGAGTCCCTGGAAATGGCATTGAGAGATATCCTGTCTATCTCTCATATCCTGCCTATCTCTCAACAACCTCCCCCAAAATTATTGAATGTTGTTTTAATCTTGTGGTTTGTTGTGGCTTAGAACCACACTTGTGGTTCAAATTAATGCTGTAAGGCAGGGGTGCCCAAACTACAGCCTGTGGGTCAGATCTGGCCCCCGATGCCAATTCGTCTGGCCCACGACACTCTTGTCGCTCCCGGAAGCAGAAGTAAAATGTGCCCACACTTCCCCTTCTGGAAGTGATGAGGGCGGCGCAGGCTGCATGAATTGGCATCGGGTGCCGGATCTGGCTCATGGGCCATAGTTTGGGCACCCCTGGTTTAAGCAGAGAAAATGGCAGCTCAAAATCTATCTCATCCGGTTGCAAAACAGATTGCAAGGTGTGTTTTCCTTCTGCTTCTGGCAGAAGGAACCACGTGACCGGCCCGCTGAACCACATGACCGGTCCATGTCCCGAAAAGTTTGGGCACCCCTGCTTAAGCAAAAGGAGGAATGAGATTCAATGAAAAATGTTCTCCCACCCACTGGGTCCACTGGCCGGGCCCGTTGCTTCCCTGGTCCATCGTGGCAGTTGGCATGAACATGTAGAGCCAGTGGCAGAGCGGTGTCATGGGTCCCCGATCCATTTACCTTGTAGAAGTTCATGATCTTCAGGGAGCTGCCCACCGTCAACTTCAACTGGAGCAGCTCCTGGTTCCGCTCGTCTATCTTCTCCAGGAACTGGGCGTTCTCAATCTTCAGCTGCTGGAAATCCACCTCATGAAGGGCCTCACCCAACTCTTCCTTCTGCAGGCCAGCCAAGGAGAGGAAGAGTCATTGGCCAAGAAGCCTCAACAGAGAGACCTCTGAAGGTCCATGCCAGCCCAGGCCTGGGCATTATGGAAGAGGGATACATGAGCAGCCTTAAGGCTTGGCTACGGACCCATGAAATTGCAGGTTACCAGCATTTAGACACAGCATCTCCCAACCTTTGGTGTTTTGGACTTCAAATCCCAGAAGCCCAAGCCAATGCCCCAAAGCACCGATCAGCCAATGGATTGGCTGAGGCTCCGGGGAATTGAAGTCCAAGAGCCAACACTGCTCTGTGAATCCACACGAATGGGTTTACTGCACATATGCACAGTAAACCCATTTGTGTGGATTCACAGAGCAGTGTCACACAACCTTTGGCTCTTGGACTTCAATTCCCAGAAGCCCAAGTCAATTCCCCAAAGCACTGATCAGCCAATGGACTGACTGGGGCTTCTGGGAGTGTGGGCTCCACATAGGGAACCACTGCTCTAAAGCAGGAGTTCTCAACCTTGTTAAGCCAGGGGCCATTGGGTCACGCTCCCTCAGACAGCTTCGTGCCAGACGGCCATTTTGCCCTTCCTCCAGCACATGGCACTTCCGGGGTGTGGTGGTGGTGGCGGGCCACATGATACGGTGTCGCAGGCTGCGTCTGGCCGGTGGGCTGCAAGTTGAGAATCCCAGCTCTAGAGGAACATCTAGTGGACAAGAGCTGTGGGGCTGAAATGCCAGTGGCTTCTAACCCCTTCTCCCCACGAAGCAACCTCCAGAGCGGACTGAATGTACCTGTTTGAGCTGCATCTGCATCTTCTTTCTCTGGACTTTTAAGGAGTCGTTCTTCAAACGAATTTTCTCTTTCAGGGCGTCCTGAAAAAACAAAGCCGCGTGTCTGCTTTTTGAGTCTGGGTCTGTTTTCACCTCTGGGTGGGACAGAACCACGGCCCCTCCAGGCACCTGCCCCAAATCCCTCTTGGGGGGGGGGGGGAACTCCCAGGCAACCATTGAGTTATTTCTCAGCATTGTCTCCAAAACCCATGAGGTTCTACTACTAGTCCTCCTCTATTCAGCACTAGTTAGGCAACATCTAGAGTCCTGGGTCCAATTCTGGACACCGGAGTTTAAGAAAGATGCAAACAAACTAGAGCAGGTCCAGAGAAGGGTTAACAAGAAGGATGATCAGAGGATATTGGAAACCAAGCCCTAAGAGGAAAGACTGGACTGGGCATGTTTAGCCTTGAGAAAAGGAGGCTGAGTGGGGATAGGATGAGGTCACTCTTGCTCG
Source organism: Bradypodion ventrale (assembly GCA_035047345.1). Taxonomy (NCBI): domain Eukaryota; kingdom Metazoa; phylum Chordata; class Lepidosauria; order Squamata; family Chamaeleonidae; genus Bradypodion; species Bradypodion ventrale. Next base: position 731,021 of record JAWDJE010000009.1, read on the forward strand.
AAAGCCAGTCATATCCGACTCTAGGGTTCAGTGCTCATCTCTGTTTCAAAGCAGAAGGCCCAGTGCTGTCTGCGTCTGCAGATATTTCCGTGGTTATGTAGCAGGCATGATTAGACATCAGAGCACATGGAACAGTGTTACCTTCCCTGCCAAAGTGGTGCCTATTTATCTACTTGCAATTTCTTGCTTTCGAACCGCTAGGTTGGAAGGAGCCGGGGCAGACGATAGGAGCACGCTCCGTCGTGTAGTGCTCGGGTGTCGAACTGCTGACCTGCCGACGTCCGAAAGGACAATGAGAAGACCGGTTTGGCTGCCGACGCTCTCCACTCACCCTGGAGCGAATCCTGTCCTCCATGTAGCGCAGCACCTTATCGGAGGCAATGACGCTCCCTTTCTTCTTGATGATGGTCTTGATGATGTCTTTGTCAAAGTCTGCCATGGCTTTCTTGATGTCTACCACGCGGATATCTGCTTCGTCCAGGACAGCCTGCCAAAACCAAACCACACCGTGACTGACGATGCCGTCTGTTCTCTGGGGTGCATGGAGGGGATGCAAGGTGGTCCAGGACATGCCAAGCCCACCTCACATTCTGTGAATCCGGAGTGAAAGAAGGGGAGAAGGGCGTGGAGAGAGCTGTGTGGTTTTGCCCAAGGGGACTCACAGAGGGTTTTATCGGAGGGTTAGGCTCCCTCTTTGTCGGAACAGACAATCTGTCTTCTTCTTCCCTGTCTAGGCCAGACGTAAAACTGCCAAATGAAACCACCTCTTGGTGAGTTCATTCTGCAGTGCCTTTCGCCTGACCTAGTCTGAGAAAGATTAGTCGGCAACACAAGATTGCCATTACCAGGGTATTACGCTTGACTGTGGTTCAAACATACCACCATCTTCGAGGAGGCTCTTGCTGTGTACCCTGACAATCTGCCACCTGCCATGGAGATGGAGAGCTTAGCTCATCCCGACGGAGAGGACTAAAGACCACATCCACTCAAGGTATGTTGCACCGTTTGATGCCTCCGAGAGAATCCTGGCACTTGTGGTTTGATGAGGGCCGTGGCATTCTTAGCTCACAAACCTCATAACCCACCCCACAGAAGCCTCCAAACTGCCAATCTCTGGAGTCGGTCAGAGGCAGCCCTGGCCGTTTAAAGGAGCAGCGATCCACCATAGGTCTGTATGGTGGGAGCGCTTTCCATCCGGAGGGTGGCTTCCCTGCTTCCCATTCTGGGAAAGACTGAGCGGAGCTGTCTGTCGTTGCCCTCAAGCCACATTTCCCAAGCCATGCTACCGTGTTCTGTGCATGATAATAAGGAAGTCACCCACCAGTGGCTTTAGTAGGAGTTTTGCTTCTATTCTTTTTGGAAGGTCAGTACTAGGGCAAAGGTCAAGGGTCACCCTTGCTTGAAAGCCAGTCTTATCTGACTCTACAGTTCAGTGCTCAACTCTGCTTCATAGCCAAAGACTGTCTGAATTTGCAGGCATTTCCGTGGACATGTGGCAGGCATGACTAGATGCCAGAATGCACGGGATGTTGTTTACCTTCCCACTGAAGAGGTACCTATTTGCAATTTTTTGCTTTTGAACTGCTAGGTTGGCAGGAGCTGGGACAGATTATGGGAGCTCACTCCGTCATGCAGCACTTGGGCCTCGAACTGCTGACCTGCCGACCTCCAGTACTACATCCCAATAATTTGTGTTCAAGTGTTATTGCAAAAGAACAACGTGAGGATTTATAGGTCTGGGCTAGTTCCCAGAATTCAGGGAAGAGGCCGTCCCAAAGCATACATCTGGCAAGCCTCTTCATCCCTGACGACAGACTGAGACGCCCGTTCTGAAGAAGGGTAGAAAAAAGGCCAGACTGGAAGAGCCAAATGGTCCCCAACCTTGGAGTTTGGGAGGTCAATTCACACCAGCCTAAGTCAATTAAAGCACTGATCAGCCAATGGACTGACTTAGGCATCTGGGAATTGAAACCCAAAGGTTGGGGACCACTCTTTTAGAGCAGGGGTGCCCAAACTTTTTGGGCCACAGACTGGTCACATGGTTCAGCGGGCTGGTCACGTGGTTCCTCCCACCTGAAGCAGAAGTAAAACACACCTTGCAATCTGTTTTACAACAGGATGAGATAGATTTTAAGTTGCCATTAAACTAGGGGAGCCCAAACTACAGCCCACGGCCCCCAATGGCAATTCATCTGGCCCGCACCACCCTCGCCACTCCCAGAAGCAGAAGTAAAACACACCCACATGGGCATGTTTTACTTCCGCTTCTAGGAGCGCCGAGGGTGGTGTGGGCCAGATGAATTCCCATTGGGGGCCAGCCCATGTGCCGTAGTTTGGGCACCCCTGTTTTAGAGGAAGCACGGCAGGTTAGGAAGTGCTTGTGGGACCATCAAAAAGTTCATGCTCCCTGCTTCGTGACCTTCGAAAAGGCTGGGTGGGGCAGGCGGGGAAAATAATCCATGGGTCTGGAAACACCCCGGCTGACTAGACGTGCCCTCTGCCCTTATGCAATCCTGCCAATAAAAAACCTATCTCATCTGAGGCCCATTAAAACTTTTACTGCCAAGAGAGCCAAAACCGACTGCATTTGCACAGATACAAACCTGTCCCTCTGTGAGAACAAGAAGCAGTTCAGTGCACAAACGCAACAATACAAGCTGACTCCCATTCTGATGTTCAAGATGCGTGGCCTATCATACCAGATAATTCTCTATGATCTTCTCCGATCGCTCCTTCAACCTCCGAGTTTCTTCTTTGGTCTCCTCCAGCTCCCTCTGTGCAATGTCACATTTCTGCTCCACTGTCAGACAAACCAGGCGTTCGGTTGCCAGTCGGGATTTCGATTTGCGCCTGCCTCGTGCCTGGAATCCAAAGGAAAAGCCTGATTCTGTCCCTACTGAATTTGGGCACGACGCACAAAACTCCACTCTCTCACAACACGGGTCAATGAACCCTTGAAAGCGACCCCTTCACTTACATAGTGGATCTGGCCCATGTCCAGCGAAGAGCTACGTCTATCTGACACCAATTCCTTCGGCTCGATCCGGTTGAAAAACTTCTCGAACATTTCCGTCTCCAGCTGGAGCATAGAGTTGGTATAGCTGGGTGGAGAGGGAAGAGGAGGTGAGGGAAAGCACACCTGGGCACCTATGTGGGTCTCTGTACAAGGGGCCATGGATCAATGGAGAACAGCGATGCTGTTGCAGTTTCAAAGGCAGGCCGTCTCCGGACAGGGGGATTGGAAGAGGAGATGCTTACGGACAGACCTGATTCTCTGTCTTTGTGGAACGGGAGATGCTCTCAGATGGAGCCGGTTGGGTTTTCCAACTTGCTTCTGAGAAACAAAGCTCAGCACAACATCTGGCCCTGATGTTTTGGGAATCTGCATCCATGATCATTTCCTCTGCCCTGTCCAAGACGGGATCTTGGATCACAGCAGCTGGCCCAGAGGTTGGGTCCTTTTAGGGCAAGCTCTCTCTTGTTCGTCTCCGAGGCTGGGGTATCTCCATTTACAGCCAAAGAGCTAGTGCTGTCTGCATCTGCAGATGTTTCCGTGGTGATGTGGCAGGCATGATTAGACGCCACAGAACACTGTTACCTCTCCTGCCAACACGGTCCCTATTGCTCTTCAGTAAAAACCCTGGGTTACAACCGCCTTGGTTTACGTTTGCTCCAGTTTACAATGGCAAATCCTATGGAAATGCCATCCCGGTTTACACATTTCTAATGTATTTGTTTCGGTTTACGACGATTAATTCAGGACCATTTTTTAAAAAAAATTCAATGCATCCCTATGGATGCTTTCACAGGCTCTGACATAACCCAGGGTTTTACTGTACTTGCAATTTGCTTGCTTTTGAACTGCGAGGTTGGCAAGAGCTGGGACAGATGACGGGAGCTCACTCCATCGTGCAAGCACTCGGGTCTCGGACTGCTGACCTGCCGACCTACCAATCGTCAAGTTCAACGTCTTAACCACTCAGCCGCCCATAAAGGGGATTCCTCCTGCCCGAGGAAGAAGAAGGGGGCTTCATCATCATCATCATCATCCTTTTCGGCAGTCACTTCCCAGTAAAGGGTGGAAGGGGAGAACCAAAGGTGTTTCCTGGCAACTGGAGCCCAGTAAGGGTGGACTGGTGGGCCTGTTGTGGGGGAGGGAGGCCCACCTGCGCCCCACCCCACCCCCACCCCACCCCCTCCCCCTCACCTGGTCTCATCCACTAGGGCGTCGAGCTGCTCGAGGGAGAGCTGGCTCAGGTCCTGCTGGATCTCCTCGCCGAGCTCCCGGGACTCGCCCGTGTGGATGCTGTCGCGCTCCGACTCCTCGTCCGCCATGGCCGCCGCCGCGGGATGGGTCGCCATGGCAACGCGGCCCTCTCCCGGCCTCGGAGGGAGGTGCGGGCCGGACTACCTCGCAAGGGCGTTGTGAGTCCCTCCTAAGGCAGGCACGACTGGCTCGACCGTGACCGTTCCTTGCGTGTGGGTGTCTTCTCGGGAAGGGAGAGCGGCCAGGACCCCCACCCACCCACCCACCCACCCACCCGGCAGGCAGGGCTGCCACGAGGACCAGGAGGACGTTGTGCGTGTGTGTAGCGGGGGGGGGGGGGGAAAGAGGCCCCACCCACGCCCCCCTCCCAGAATGGAAGGCTCTTCCAAGAAGGCAGGGATCGCGCGCCCCCCCCCCTCCTCTCAATCTACACACCCCCAATTGGGCTTCCCTGTGTGGGCTGAGTGAGCCCCCTCCCCGCCCAGGCAACACAGGGCAGCCCAAGGGTTGGGGAGGGAGGGAGGGTTAGGGGGCGAGACCCCCACCCCATATCCCCCCCACCCCCCCCCCCGCCTTCCTGGGATGATGTTTCCTAGCCTTCCTAAGGCCAGGCCGGGGTCTCCTCCTCCTCCTCCTCCTCTCCCTGTGCGGTGTTTCCCTCCCCCTCCGCCCCCCCCCAACAACAACCCCAAGCAGATAACTAGGGACCACTTCGGTGGGGAAGGTAACAGCGTTCCACATGCACTCTGGCGTCTAGGCCTGCCTGCTGCCACATGTCCAGTCCAGGGAGATGTCTAGAGGCCCAGGCAGCGCTGGCTCTTCTTGGGCTATAGAAACGGAGATGAGCACTGAAGCTTAGAGTCAGATACGACTGGCTCTCGAGCAAGGGGCGATGCCTAGAACAGTACAGACACCATGAAAGCCCCGCCCACCCCGTGTGAGTGACTCAAGGCGACAGGAGGAGGAAACCCACTTCCGCCCCCGCCCCTTTCAAGCGCCCCGCCTCCTATGCCACCACGTGACATGACGCAGAAGGTCTGAGAGGGCGTGGCCAGAGGAATCGCCGGAACAGGGGCCCCTCCCTTTCCCTGTCGGCGTCGCCCTGCCCTGCAGTCCTCCCGGCCACCAGGGGGCGCGGCAGTGGGTGGGGAAGAGCAGCCGACGCCTGCCCGGCGGACTTTCTAGCCACTCCGGGCCGGGCTGGTGGGCGCGTCGCCGCCGCCGCCGCCACTACCACCGCCGCTGAGGCCTAGGCCGCCCGCCCGCCCGGTCCCGCTGCCTCCGGCCCGCTGTGGCGGCGGGTACGAAGCTAGGCCTCCCGCCCGCCCGCCCTTCCTCCCGTGGGCGCCTCCGTCAGCCTCCGCCGGGCGGCCGGCCTGGCGCCGCGGCTGCTGCTCCCTGGGGCCGCCGCCGCCGCTGCCTCTCCGGGGCCGCTGCTGTTGCTCCCGCTGCTGGTCCGCCGGTGGGCCTCCTCCTCTTCCTCCTCCTGCCGCCCGACGCCGACGCCCTGCTGCCCGGTGTCCGCCCGGCTCTGGCCCGCGGCCCCCCCGCCCGACCCCGCCATGCCCGGCCCGGCCGCCGGGAGCCGGGCCCGCGTCTACGCCGAGGTCAACAGCCTGAGGAGCCGCGAGTACTGGGACTACGAGGCCCACGTGCCCACCTGGGGGTAAGTAGTAGTAGTAGTAGTAGTAGACGAGGAAGAACCACCACCCGCCTCCAGCAAGACCCCGGAGGCTGGGGCGGAAGGGGGCACCGCGCCCCCCGTAGGACCCACAGACCCTGTGTCCCATTGGGAGGGAGGGGATGGGGGGGGGCAAGCCCGAAGGAGGGGGGAAGGTAGGAGGAAGTCGAGGGTCATTATCATCACCATCATGAACACACACCTACACCTGGCCCCTTTCTCGGTCATCATCATCATCACCACCCCTGGCTTCCTTCTCGGTTATCTCCATCATCAAGCCCCCCCCCCTTTTTTTTTCTCGGTCACCATCACCCCCACCCCCTCTGGGTCATCCTCGATCCCCCTGGAAGGCAGACAGGTAAGCAGGTGGGCTCCCCGCCCCCATCCGGCCTCCTGAAATGGCCCACTTCTCTTTCCGTCCCCCTTGAGGTCCTTGCTCTGGCAACGTGGGTTTTGACCGGAGGAGGGGAGAGGGGTCCCGAACACGTGGCTGGGCCCTTGGGCTGTCCTCCTCCTGCGTGGGATACCCTCCCCTCCCCCCTCCCCCCCCCCCCCCCCCCAGGAGGTCTCCTCGCGAACCCGGTCCAGACAGGTGGCCAAAAGGGATGAGAAGAAGGACGAGATAGGAAGGCTTCCGCCTGGCCCTGAACCGACCCAGGGAGGGGAAGATGGAGATAGATCCCAGACAAACGTGGGGCTCTGCTGCCTGCCCACCCCACCCATGGCCAGAGGAGCAGAGAGGGCAAAAGGGTGGGGTGGGGTGGGGTGTCTTCACACAAGCAGAGGATGGGTGAAATAAGGGCCCAGAAGCCACTCTTCTTCCTTGTGGTCTCCTTCCAAACATTCATGTGCAGTATTTGTGCTTCTGCTTCTTCTGGAATCTGGGCACTCCAGCTTGAAGTGCACCTGCAGATTCCACGACTTCTTTCCCACCCTTTTGGCATACTTTTAAGGGGTAGACCTTTCTTTCTTTTTTACATACTGTACTTCTGGAAAGAGCAAACTGAGATTATAAGCGGCTTGGTCACGTAAAAGTTCAGTCCTATGAGTACAAATGATGTTGTGTTTGTAAGAGAGAAATGTTAGTCTCTGCATTTAAAAAGTTAAGCAAGCAAAAGCCTTGCAAAGGGTTGGGCATTTGACCAGCCAAGTATCCTTGCAATTTTCATGTATACTGTACTAATTACAATTGCAACTTAAGAAAATGTTGATATGAAACAATAGTGGGTTGCTTAAATTGTACTGAATTCCTTTCATAAGTTTAAAATCGAGATCCCTTAGAGAGAGTAGACTCTTTCCGAAAAGAGGACGCATGCCTACAGCCAACAGCCTGTGCAGCTCATCTCCAGCGGCGGTAGAAGAACTGAAAGGAAACAAAGGTTTTGATGTTGCTGACATGTAAGAATTATAGATTTGCAGTCCATATTGACTGACACCTGGCCTGGCAGCAGTGTGCTTGGAAACTATCCACATGTAGATCGCACACTAAGCATGAGTTAACAGTGCGAGGCCGTGGCAAACATTATAAAAATGAAATAAAAGAAAGAAGAAAAGGGAGTTTTAGTCTGCATCAACAGAAGTCTCCAGATGAATGGCAGTTACCTTACAATTCTGTTCTGTCTCGGAATGACTTTGCTGGTCAGCTATATGTCTAGAGAAGAGTAACAAGTTGATAAAGCAATGATGGCGAACCTTGGCATTCCAGCTGTTCTTGGACTTCAATTCCCAGAAGCCCAAGTCCCTGTCAGTCCACACGAATGGGTTTGTGTGGTTTCAAAGGGACTTGGGCTTCTGGGAATTGAAGTCCAAGAATAGCTGGAGTGCCAGTCAACCCATTCATGTGGATTCATTGGAACCTGGGCTTCTGGGAATTGAAGTTCAAGAACAGATGGAGTGCCAAGGTTGGCCTTCACTGTGATAAAGTACCCAGAAACCAAGCCCTTTGCGGAATGGTTGAAGGAGTTTAACCTGGAGTACAGAAGAACAAGAGGTAAAATTGATAGCTTTATTCAGCTGTATGGAGAGGGCTGTCAGATGGCATATTGTACATCCCTTGTTTTCTGAGGCTCCAGAGAGCAGTGCCAACACCATGGGATTCAAATTACCAACAACAAAAAGGGAATTCAGACTGGACTCAGAAAGAACTTCCCGATGGTAAGAGCTGCTAAATGGTTGGAATGGAGCATCCCAGAAGGGAGTGGACCGGGCGGCAGCGGCTTTTGGACAGAGATTGGCTTCCCATCTGCTGGGGTTGTATTAGCTGTAGATTGCTGCAATGCCCGGGGATTGGACTCCATGACCTCTGGAACTTAACACCAAAGATTCTATAACTGTAACAAGTGTGTAAGCCAGTAGATCAGTGTTGGGGAAATAAACTCTATTTTTGGAAATAAGCACAGGCGATTTTTGTTGATTTGTGTTCTCTTTAGAGAACGGAAGTCTGAAACTCATTTGTTGCACCTACTTGGGGTAAGGGGCTGTGGTGGTTGGAAGGCTGGCAAGTCAGCAGCTCGAGACCTAGGTACTGCATGACGGATTGAGCGCCCGTCTCTGTCCCAGCTCTTGGGGACATAAAAGAAGCCTCATTTGGGCATTCCCTGAGTGGAGTTTCTTCTGCAAAAATCAACCCAGAATAATTTTTGACCCAAAATTATTAATACTTAATTGGGATGGAAGATAAGGCATCAGAAAGTGCATCAGGGTGTCCATGTTTCTGAAGGGGAGGTGGTCTATGCTGTCTGAGTGTCCTTGTCTTTGATTTAACAGATGATTCTGTGGTTGAAACTGTTGGGCTATAGTTGTGATAATGATTTATTGCTTCAAGCAGCTCCGCTCCCACCCAAAAAAGGAATTGCATGTTTGCTTCATTTTTTCTTGCATATGTTCTCCCATGTCCACCCCAAATTCCATCCCTTCCATATTCCCTGTGAAGTAGGTTAGTCTTTGTGTCTCTACAGCCATACGAGGACTCGAACCCGTTGTTCCTGACCATAGTTCAGGACTACCTGCTATAGTGATCCTGCTGATGACTGAGTAACAACATGGCATGGGGTGGGTTGCGATGTAAAAAAAAAATCCAGATGTAGAGTTACAAGATAGGGGATACTTGGCTCAGTAATACTACAAGTGAGAAGGATCTTGGAATTGTAGATCACAGTCATCAGTGCAAACATGGCTGCAGAAAAAGGCCAACACTGTTTTAGGCAGCATTAACAGAAGTGTAGTCTCCAAAACCCACGAGGTATCCCCTCTATTCAGCATTAGTCTGACTACATCTAAAGTCCTTCTGGGCATCACACTTTAAGAAAGATGCAAACAAATTAGAGCAGGTTAGAGAAGCACAACAAGGATGATCAGAGGACTGGAAACAAAAACCTATGACCACGATGAGGAAAGGATGAAGGAACTAGGCATGTTTAGCCTTGAGAAAATGAAACTGAGAGGGGATGTGATGATAGCACTCTTCAAATACCTAAATCAGGAGTTCTCAGCCTTTTAAAGCTGGGGGCCATTGGGTCATGCTCCCTCAGACATCTTTGGGGGCCGGACGGCCATTTTGCCCTTCCTCCACCACATGGCACTTCCTGGTGTGGTGGAGGCAGTAGGGGCACATGAAATGGTGCCGCAGGCCGCATCCGCCCCACAGGCCACAGGTGGAGAATCCCTGAGCTAAATGATAAACATAAAGAGGAAGGGCAGGATCTGTTCTCTTAACTGTTAGAACAGTACAGCAATGGAAGCCATCACCTCAGATGTTGGTGAGCACTCCAACACTGGAGGCATCTGTCATATATATCCTAGGGCTCTTCTGTGGACTGATCCCTTCCATTCTGTTGCAAAAATTAGGCTGAGTCTCCCATTCGCTGAAGTCTGTTACAGTGGCTAGCCAGTGGTTTTCCTTCCGGGGTTCGGAGATGGAGTCGGAAGGCTCACAGATTCCCTGCTGCTACTTGGCTTGTGGACCGATAAGGTGTTAACCAACCAGTTTCTTGTTTCCAGGAAGTGTCACCACCTGTGGAGAACAGGAATGTCCTAAGGGGGAATGGTTTCTTGGTTTCTGTTTGGCAGGTCTGCGTGTTAGCAGATGCTCTCTTCAGAGAGCTTTTGGTTTCACTGTGCTTGGAGCAGAGGCGTTGGAAGAGAGAACTTCAGCCTGGTCACTTCACCGCTATTTTCCTTTTTGCTGTCTGTAGTAATCAAGACGACTATCAGTTGGTTCGGAAGCTTGGCCGGGGGAAATATAGCGAAGTCTTTGAGGCTATAAACATCACCAACAACGAGCGAGTGGTTGTGAAAATTCTTAAGGTGAGTTCCTGTCAGACTAAAACAGGGTACTGGGTTGTGTCAACATCTGGTAGCCTTATTCTGACGAACACCCTCGTCATCCTTGGATAGCTTGCCGTCGTTATTCAGTGAGGAGTCTGCATTGGTAGACGTCTCCGCGATGACATTCCATACATGCAAATAGACCTGAGAAATCAAGACCATTTGCATGCAGGTTTCTTTTTTTAGTCATTTGGAGATCACATCACCCACTGGCTAGGTGGACCATGACTTGTTCCCTCCACTTTCACCTGGCCCAAAGGATCTAACAGAGCATACTTTGGTGAGTTTTAGTCCCGGCCTAACATCATTGACAAGAGATGGACAACACTGCTTAGTTAGACCGCTGAAGCCCCCATGCCCCAACAAGGTTCTCACCTTATTAATGAGGCTGGGGTGTGTGATTATAATAGCGTCAGCCAGCCTTACTTCCAGTGCTCTGGATTTCGAGATTCATCACCTCTTTTTTAAAGGGAAAATTGCTATTTAGGTTCTGCAGCCGAGGTTTGTGCCCCTGGCCTGAAGACCCTACGCCTCTGAGAGGTTTTTGCTCAGACCTTTTGAACCTCATGCTGGGGAAAGGAGGTGGGGAAAGATTTCTCCCAACATAAGCTCAGCCAATGTTAGACTTTGTCTGTAGCAACACACATGGTAGCCATAAGCAACTGGTATTTCTATGCAGTCCAGTCTGTGGAATTCCTTCCCTTCTCTACCCTGGCTGCTTAGTTTCCATGGCAGCTGCAGAGGAAATTAAATCTCTTCCTTAGAAGTCTAAGGTCATGGAAACGCTTCAGGCTGGGGAGGAAGAGATGGCAGCCGTCCTGGTTGATATATATATATTAATTGATATATATATTAATTGATGCTCTCGTGCTATCTGCAGAGAAGGGAAGTTCTTCTCAACAACACAATCAGCATCAATGCAACTCCTAGTATTTAAGTCAGGTTTGTTTTAAAAAGTGGAAGGTTAAGCCACTAACATGACAAGGGTGCCTAAACTATTTGGGCCACGGGCCGGTCATGTGGTTTAGGGGGCTGGTCACTACGGCTCGGGGTGGCGGATCTGGCCCCTGATGCCAATTCATCTGGTCTGCAAAGCCCTTATCGCTTCCGGATGCAGAAGTAAAACACGCCCGTATAGGTGCGTTTTACTACACTTCCAGGAGCGAACGCGGGCTTTGCAGGCCGAATGAATTGGCGTTGGGGGCCGAATCCGGCCCCCAGGCCGTAGTTTGGGCACTCCTGTTTTATGAGCTTATTAATGAGGCTGGGGTATGTGATTATAATAGCAACAGCCAGCCAGCCTAACTTCCAGTGCCCTGGGTTTCAAGCTTCATCTATCGATAGGAAACCATCGAGCTTAGTGAAACCATTTGCCTTGTTTGTGTTTTGCGGGGAAGCTTCACTGTAGAGTCTTTCATGAGAACAGAAACTCATCTGCTGACCAACTGTGGGTGCTGGTTGGAGTGAGTCATGGCTTGTTCTTGGCTAGCCCTTAGGCTGTAGATTTAGGGAATAAGCTACAATGTGAGGAAACCCCTGATCAAAATCTTGTACAGTAAAACCCCGGGTTACGACAGAGGTCCGTTCCGACAGCCTCCAATGTAACCCGAAAAAAATTGTAAACCGAAACATCCATAGAGATTCATTGAAAAATAAAAACATGGTCCTGAATTGATTGTAAACTGGAAAAAATACATTAAAATTTGTAAACCAGGATGGCATTTCCATAGGATTTGCTGTTGTAAACCTCAGCAAATTTAAACTGAGGCGGTTGTAACCCAGAGTTTTGCTGTATTAGCTCAGAAATCAAGTGTGCTTTCTCTGTCCTTTTTCTGTGATAAAGTGAGACTTACTTTGACTTCAGAGTAGTTGTAAGGGTTTCTGAACACTGCATCACTATTATTGTGACCACTAATTATGGGGAGGATCCTGTGGCTTAACTATGCAGGCACAATTTAGTATTGTGCTCGTAATAGTTACATTACCACCAGGGCAGAAATGCTGTCCTCTCCTGCGAGCACATTGTGTGATTGCATGCACCAGGGACATGTGAGTGATTGCACAATTTGTTGTTGCTGACCACAACCCCTGGCACATTTATGCAGGCATAACTTTATACTTGCTTAAACAAGATTTGCTCTATTTCTCAGTTTTGTTTAGGCTAGAGATGGTTAGATGATCACCTGCTATTTGACCAAGAATGTTCTGATGTTATGACTAGATGTTCTGGCTACTCCCTACACCTTGAGCTTTAAAATGTCATGAATCATTCTATTAGGCAATTAGAACCGTGAACCATAGCAAGTGGCGTAGTTGAAGGAGCTTCATGGTGCAGCGAAAAGGAACACCTTGCAAAAATACCTTCAGATTCTGAGTCTGTACCTGGGTTGAAAAATGGGGACGGACACCAGCTAAATAGTTAGCATGATTGATCTTTAAATCTGACTTAGCTGTGTTTCCCTTATTTAGGAAGACTTAGAACAGTGAGGGTGAACCTTGGCACTCCAGGTGTTCTTGGACTTCAGTTGATTTGATTTGATTTATTCAAGTCAGCTTCTCTAAAATCCCGATGCCTGTGACATATCATTCTTAATATTCAAAAAGGAAACTCCTGTTCACGTGGAGGAACCCTAAAGGGCCATTCACTGTTAAGAACTCATTCTCAAATTGCCCCCTTGTTGGGAACCATGAGTGTAGAGTGTTTAGGAGACTTGGCCTTGTGGGACTGCGCACCGATCACTGCTTGGTTGTGACAATTACTTGGAAACTTTGGGCTGATACCCACTCCATCTGTCGCTCCTTCATCTTAGGACTGCCATGAGGGTAAAATGGGGGAGAGGAAGGCTGTGTATATAGCCTACAACTCATTGGAGGAGGTGCGCTAACAATTAAGTGACCGTGGCATATTAGAAGCTCTAATGAGTGACACAAATTGGATTTTCATTGGCAAATTCAGCCCGTGGCCTATTTCCTGCCATTCTAATCAGTAGCAGATGAATCTCTCGTGCAAGCTGGACAGCTTCCTATTTCTGTTTGGTTTTTCAAGGGTTCAGGATTCAGCGGCTCTTTAGTGATATTTTGGCTTTGTGAAAGAGGTGCTTGAAAGGCAGCATGTAAAGCTTGGTTATATAAACAAGTGCTACAGGAGTCAATATTAAGCTCCGCATTATTTGCAGTCAAAGATAGAGAAAATCCCGCAAGGAAATGTAGGAGCTAATTAGTCATGTTTGGAGAGAGATACCAAATAGCTGCAGTTTTAAGTCCATTACAATCTTGCAGGTTGGTTTCCTTCTCTAAAAGAAAAACACATCACAACTTTATAAATGCCTGAGGTCTCGTTTCAAAATATGGTTTATTGCCATTAGAAAAAAAATTACAATTAGATAGATAAGAGGTGCCCAAACGTATGGGCACGTATTGCTTCCGGAAGTGACGAGGGCAACATGGGCCGGGTGAATTGGCATCAGGGACCAGATCTGGCCCATTGGCCACCCCTGGTTTAAGCAGAGAAAATGGCAGCTTAAAATCTATCTCATCCTGTTGCAAAACAGATTGCAAGGCGCGTTTTACTTCTGCTTCCGGTGAACCACATGACCAGCCTACGGCCTGAAAAGTTTGGGAACCCCTGAGTTAGATGGATTTAAACACCTAGTATTTGTTTCTGTCTTTTCCGATTATAGTGGTCGTGTTTCCTCGCAGCCTTGTTAAGAAGAAGGGATATTTAGATAAGTAAAAAGGACCTGCTGTGGATTCTGATTGCAGAACTAGGAAGCAGACTTCAATCGAATATTGATTGGTGATGTAATAGACCAGTGGTGGCAAACCTTGGCACTCTAGCTGTTAAATCCACACGAATGGGTTCATTGCGTGTACGCACAGTAAACCCATTCGTGTGGACTCACAGGGACTTGGGCTTCTGGGAATTGAAGTCCAAGAACCCCTGGAGTGCCAAAGTTCGCCACCACTGTAATAGACTTTCACTGTCAACTTGCTCTCCAAAACCTCACTACGCCCCCGCCCGCCCGCCCATCAAAATTGCACTCTCACACACAGTCACAAACTAGTGCAGGTAACTTTTTGGCACTGAGAAATAAGCATTCTTCCGCCTTGCCTCTCCCTTTAGTAATTTACGTCCTTGGTATGTTATGAGTTATTCCGTGGAACGATGAAGGGATGAAGTAGTTGTCTCTGCACAGATGCATTGTTCTTCATTAGCTTTTCGCTTTTCTGCTGACTCCACTCCACAGGTAGAAGTTTGTTAAGAAGACGACTTCTGAGTTGAGGCAGTCTCGGCTCTCCAAATTGTGTTTATTTGTTTATTTATTGGATTTCAAATCTGGACATTTCTTTTTCTAAGTTTTTTGGACTCTAAGAAGCTACTTCAGGTGGTATCAGCTCCGTCTTCTATCTGGCTTGGAATGGTTTGTGCTGCTTGACTATCTGAGAGTAAATAAAACAGAACAGGAAAAGAGAGAGAGAGAAAACACATTGTGACACCTTAAAGACTGACTCCTGTATTTAGCTGTGAGCTTTCGTGGACCAAGTCCACTTCATCAGTCACAAGAGTTTCCGTGCATGCAACCCTCCCTCAAAGGAGAACTCACTTTGTGAGAATGTTTGTGAAAATACATTTAGGGTGTACCTTTCAATTTGCCTTTGAGACTTTTAGCTCTAATCAGGGAAGCAAAATAGACTGTCTTACTCCAAGATTATTAACCCATAGCTATTCCGTGTCTAGTCATGCCTGCCACATGTCCACAGAAACGTCTGCAAATGCTGACAGTGATAGCTCTTGGGCTGTAAACAGATGAGCACTGAACCCTTGAGTCAGATACGACTGGCTTTTGAGCAAGGGTGACTTTGACCTTTACTATTTACTCATCTGTCTCTCTTTCCTCAGTCTAGAAGTGACATTTTGCAACCTGTCGGAAATATTGCCTTTCTGTATTGCTCCATGGTGCAAAGGAAATGCTGAAAGAAATCTCACATCTAATCATCTTTATGTATTTAAGCCAGTGAAGAAAAAGAAGATAAAACGGGAGGTTAAGATTTTGGAGAATCTGCGAGGTGGAACCAACATCATCAAACTGATTGACACTGTCAAGGATCCAGTGGTATGTCTCTAGGATGGGCAAGGAGGAGTCCTCGGGGATGGTTGGGCTTCTTGTGGCCAGAGGTGGTTGTAAAGGTCTTGTTTGTCACGTGGAAGTTTGATGATTCATACGTGTAACAGTATTGCAAGTGATAACGTTGGGTTGGGATTTTCAATGCATCAGTTTTGAATGGCTTTAACACAGAGGTCCCCAACCTACGGCCCATGGGCCTAATCGGGCCCATGGAGCTCATTGATATGGCCCACAGTGACTACCCGGGCACCTTCAGAAGCTACCATCACCACCAGAAGTTGCAATACATCACTTACCATGGCGGCGGCAATCACATCATTTTTGCAGCTTCTTGCACAGCCTCCGTCGCTTCCCAAGGTGGCGAGAGGCTTTTCGGAGCATTTTCGCTCCGTCTTGGGATTTTTTTTCCTGCAGCTTCTCCGCTGCGTTCTGGCACATAAACCACAGCGGTTGGGAACTTCTGGTGCTGGGTGGAGCTTACATCAGCGCCTGGGTTCCCACCACAGAACCAGGAAGTTCCCAACTGCCACAGTTTGGCTGCCAAAACGCAGAGGAGAAGCGGCAAAAAAAATCCCAAAAAGCAGCGAAAATGCTCCGGAAAGCCTCCCGCTTCCCTGGGAAGCAGCGGAGGCTGTGCAAGAAGCCACAAAAATGGCGCGATTGCCGATTCCGACAAAACGTAAGCAGTGGGCAAGGAGAAGCTAATAAATTAGCAAGAAGATTCCAGTAGTACTTGAATGTTCTTTGATAGAGGAATTGACCTTTGTGCTCGCTCACCTCCTGCTTTTTGAATCTCAGAACTAGTGGCTGTGTTTGTTGCCCACAAGATTTTGGAATGAGTTTGGGAAAAACAAAAGTTAAATTGTAGACCTTTCTCTCTTCCAGTCAAAGACTCCAGCCCTGGTGTTTGAATACATCAATAATACAGATTTCAAGGTGAGTCTTCCTATTTGCCAGAAAGGAAATATTAAGCAGAGTAAAACAAGTCGTTGTTCTGGTGGAAGGTTTCATTGTGTGACGTGACCTCTTGGGTGGTTTGTGAAAAAGCGGTCCTTCCCCGCGGCTTTTGTGGTGGGAGTTTGAAGAGAGGGGTATAAGTGGACGTTTACTACATTACCTAGCAACTCTGTCTCAGTATAGCGACTTGGGCTTTGCAGCTTTTAATTCCATGTCGAGCTCTCTGCTGTTTACACTCTATTTACAGCTACGTAGTTGAGGATGACAGTGTCTGAGTTTTGAAAAGAGAGAGGCCTTTTTGAGAATAATGCAATGCTTGGAGGAAGGGAAGCACAAAGGCAGGCTGAACAGTCAGCCCATAGATGTCAAACTGGGAAGACTGGGAAATCTTGGTTCCAGATCAGAAACAGTGAAGTACATTGACCAAGGGATATACACTCCCAATAGAAAGACTAATGATGCAGGGGTGCAGTCCAGTAGAAGGCATAGAACAGGGGTCCACAAACTACGGCCCGGAGGCCAGATGTGATCCCCGACGCCAATTCATCCGGCCCACAAAGCCCTCATCGCTTCCGGGAGCGGAAGTCAAACACACCCATACGGCGTCGGGGGCTGGATCCGGGCCAAAGTGACCACCCCCTGAACCGCGTGACCAGCCTGCGGCCCAAAAAGTTTAGGCACCCCTGGCATAGAAGCACAAATAAACCAGAGGGCGAGAAAATAATAGAAGGAGCAGACCACTTACCAGGATCACAGTGGGCTGGAATACCGAGCCATGAAATTACAGTCGTACTTTGGGCATTCAGTGTCTTCTCAGGCTAGAATTCAGAGGGATGGAGGAAGAAATAAGGCACGCAAGATAGACCAGGGAATGTTGCAATATTTACTGGGCAGCGGTGGCTTAGTAGTTACGACCGTGGTGGAACGTGATGACGAGGTCAGCAAGTCAGCAGTTTGAGACCCGGGCTCTCCATAGCTGAACTTCTTTGAGGACAACTGAGTTGCCTTGGGGAGCAGCACTTGGAAAGCATTCTCTGTCATCAACCCCTGCTTTGTGTCCATTGATAAACGCATTTGGAAGAATGTCTGCAAAGGTACTGTACAAGGGGTGGCCAACCTATGCCCCGCAGGCTGAACTTGGCCTGCATTATCATTTAATGTGGCTCGCTGCTACCGGACGTGGATGTGTTTATGACAGCAGTAAAATGCGCCCACGCATGCGTAAACTGCCATAAATGCACCCACAGCTGTTGTAAAGCCGCGGACGCGTTTTACGGCGGGAGGAACCGCATGACCGGCACGCTCAGCTGTCCATGGTGCATGGTCTGGCCCACAGCACAGGAAGGTTTGGAACCCCTGTACTGTACACGTAGGCATGTCTCCAGGAAAACTTGCAAGTGGCATTCTATGACCCAGCTGTAGGGGGTAAACATGGTTAAGCTTACAGACTCCAAACTGCAGAGTAAACTTTACAGTATTGGATGGTGTTACTTTCATATCTAGGAAGATACAGATTGCAGATCCAGAGGAAACCAGAAGTCCTGCTCCTTTAATAGTGGTGCAGAAAAGAGAACTTCTGCAAACTTTTGAAAGCAGAATTGTCTGTCTGGGTTTCCAGAAAGCTTGGGATGCGGCCCCTCGTGGCTCCTTCAGAATCAGCGTGGCCATCCTGGCCCAAGAGGGGAGGTTCTGTTATTGTGATAATAGGGAGTTAAACAGGAAACCAAGCAGGGATAATGGGGCAGTTTTCACAATAGAGGGAAGTGAGGTCAGCCCCCCCCCCCCCCCCCGAGATACTGCTTGGTGGCCAGTTCTGTTTAACTATTTGATAAGCTTAAGTTTGGCGATGAGGAACATGGCAGCTAAATTGCAGAAGAGGCCAAATTGTATTCAAGACGGTATAATCCAAAACTGGCTGTGATGCGCTCTAGCCGGCTCTTTCCAGTCGAATGCTAACAAGGTTAAGCATTAAGTCAATGCAAAGGAAGGACAAGGAAGCAAAATAAATAAATAAGTCCCAACGGGTAGAGTCGTTTTCTTATAAATAGCCCAGAGAAGAGGCGCACACGCACTGTCCACTGGCAAAGAGAGGATCTGAACGGGCTGTGTTAGTCAAACTGAGGCAGCTGTTTTCTTGAGCCCTCTGAAGTGTTTTGGAAGAGCTACTGCAGCATGCGTGATGGGCTACCATTTCCGACGTGAGGTTTGGGTTGACTTGCCATGCATGGAATTTGGTGTGTTTCTTCTATGAAGGATAAAAGAGGCATCATGTGGCAAACACCAGCACCCATCGCCTCATCAGTTGCTCCTAGGGTTTGGGGGTGTCTCATGGTTTGGGTCCTCAAGGGAGATCTAGGCTACAATGCACTATGGGTGGTGTAGATGTCTGATTGATAGTGCTGTATCCGTTATGGTGAACCTTGGCACTCCAGATGTTCTTGGACTTCAATTCCCAGAAGCCCAAGCACCCTGTGAATCCACACGGATGGGTTTACTGCGATCCATCTAGGCCCGCGCTGCTCTCATTGCTACCAGAAGCAGAAGTAAACCACATCCGTACGGTTAAGGCTCTTTTGGGTTAACCCTTCCTCCGTCCGGGCGCGTTTTACTTCCGCTTCCGGGAGCGATGAGGGCATTGTGGGCCGGATGAATCGCAGTAAACCCAATTGTGTGGATTCACAGTGTGCTTTAATTTTATTTAATTTTTGCACCTGTATGCCACCCAATCATGGAACCCGACTCAGGGCGGCTCACATGGTAAATAAACAATATACACAATATATACTACACAATATACACAGTAGATGGAGAGAGGTTTGTGTTGTATCATTCCCTGCCCTATGTTTGCCCTGTACTGGATCACAGCCATGTCTTCGTATGGCTTGATTAGACCCTTTCCCACTTCCTTGGGTGAGCACTGAGAAGGGATGGATGTAAATCTCTACAATAAAGACTAAAATGTGCGACTGTGCTGTATGGATCATCTAGCTCGTGTCTTCAGAATGGAAGCCAATGGAGGTGACAATAAACTACCATTGCAATGTTGCTGGGGCTGTAATAACTACATCAGCCTTTGGTCCATCTTGCCTTATATACCTATTTCTGACCTCAGCTCACTAACTTGCCCAGACATGTCTGGCCGCTGCTGGAACAAGCATGCCACTAGGGGACGTGATTCAGCTGAGGCAGCAGCATGCATAGTGGTAGCTGCAACTGTTATAATGTTCCCATGTAAAAATACATTACCCAGTTACCAACCATTTGAACAGCTATGGCACACCTGTAACTTAAAATCTGTATGTGATATGCAAATTCTGAGTTCAGATTGAGAATCAGCAAACTCGATATCATGTAAATCACATGTGTTATTGCCAGGAGCAAAACCTTTAATGTGCAGTGTAATCAAAAGAAAGGAGCACGATTGGCTTCTAATGTTTCAACACAATTGTTATTTTTCCCCCCTTTTTTCCAAATCCCTTTTCAGCAACTGTACCAGATCCTGACAGACTTCGATATTCGGTTTTATATGTACGAATTGCTCAAGGTGAGTAAAAGCGCGGCAGCCATTTGGATTAGTGCAGGGGTTCCCAACCTAAGGCCTGCAAGCTGGATCCGGCCCACAGCACATTTCATGTGGCTCCCTGCCCCTCCAAGGGCATTTGAGAAACAAAATGGCTACCCCCTTGAAGCTGTTGGGACTAAACAGCCACCCCATCGTGCAGGCAGGGTAAAATGGCCATCTGGCCCTTGAAGCTGTCTTGAGAGAGTGACCCAGCCCTTAGCTTGAAAAGGTTGGGAACCCCTAGATTAGTGCGCGTGGTGGCACTTGCGTAGGGAGAGGGGAGGCCCAGTGATAAAAAGCTGATGGTTTCTCAGTAATGTGGTGACTGTTTCCGCCTTTCTTGTGTGTTTGTCGTGGTGCCAACTTCTGGCTCTCTCCACCAGGCTTTGGATTACTGTCACAGCATGGGGATCATGCATAGAGATGTTAAGCCTCATAACGTCATGATAGACCACCAACAGAAAAAGGTAAGGACCCGTAAGGAGAACCACAGGGAGCCCCGGCATTTGGCTGACCGATCCTCTGGCCTCCTCCACCCTCTTTGCCTTTTGAAGATAGACAACAAGCATTGTGTGCCTCACAAAGGTGTGTCGGAGGCAGAGATCTTCCCCTGGGTGAGGGTTGGGCTGATCCCTTGGCACGCACGTCACAAAAAAAACTGTTTGCTGATCTTCTTAAACTAGTGTTGTAGACTTAATTCTTTTCTTTTGAGAATGCTGGCCCTTTCACCACTGTGTGTGAAAGAAGTATAACAGGAAATTAAGAGGTTTGGCTTTGGTTTTTCCACCCCTGGCCGAGCCGCCTTCCTACTTTGGTGTCAGGAGAACTGTCTTTAGAGCCGTGGGGCACACGCCCCACGGGGGGGGCATTTTATTTTCAAAGGGGGCAATTCAAGAATGAGTTATTAGCCTTTTAGGCTTCCTCCACATGAATAGTAGTTCACTTTTTTGAATAATAAGAATTATAAGTCACATTGGGATTTTAGAGATGCCAAGGTGGGGCATGGCCCAAAAAACAGGTTGGGAATCTCTGCTTTGGTTAAACACAGCTGTTAAGCAATGGGTGGTTTTTAGGATTAGCAGGTGAGTCTCCCAGGTGTGTGTGTGTGTGAGTGAGTGTGTGTGAGTGAGAGAGAGATGTGGCCAGCTTGTCTTATAAGGCAGAGGTGCTAAGCCATCCATTATGCAGGCTCTGGGGGTGGGGTGGGGTGCCAAGCGGGTTCCTTGACCAGCTCTTCCCTTGTCTTCCCAGTTGCGGCTCATAGACTGGGGTCTGGCGGAATTCTACCATCCAGCTCAGGAATACAATGTCCGCGTCGCCTCGAGGTACTTCAAAGGGCCAGAGTTGCTTGTGGACTACCAAGTAAGGCTTCTCCCTGGATTTCATTCTCTCTCTGAAGAAGGGGCGGGTGCCAGAGTTTGTGTGAGGTGGCTCATGCAAAATGGAGGCTTTACACAGAATAAATGAGTTGGAACGGGCCTTTTAGGCCATGGGTGCCCAAACTATGGCCTGTGATGCTAATTCATCCGGCCCACACTGCCCTCGTCGCTTGTGGAAACGGAAGTAAAATGTGCCCGTATGGGCACGTTTTACTTCCGTTTCCACAAGCGGTGTGGGCCGGATGAATTGGTGCCGGGGGGGGGGGGGGCAGATCCAGTCTACAGGCCGTAGTTTAGGTTAGGGTTAGGGTTTAAACACCCCTGGTTTAAACAGAGGAAATGGCAACTTAAAATCTTATCTCATCCTGTTGCAAAAAAGATTGCAAGGCATGCTTTACTTCTGCTTCCAGTGGGAGGAACCACGCGACTGGCCCGCTGAACCCACGGCCCGAAAAGCTTGGGCCATCTCGTCTTACCCCCTGCTCAAGTGCAGGAATCCAAATCGAGGCAGACATGACCGATGGTGGCTTTCCAGTTCTATCCTGAATGTCTCCAACATTGGAGCGCTCGCTCAATCTTGAGGCCGTGGGTTCCACTGTCGTACTGCTCTAACAGTTAAGAGGGTTTTTTTCCTGATATTAATCAGCCTAGATCTGGCTGCCTTTCATTCCAGCCCCTTATGACGCGTCCTGCACTCTGGGATGATGGAGAACAGACCCTTCCCGTCCTCTTTGTGACCACCTTTCAAATATTTGAAGCGTGCTATCCTCCTATTCCATTTCAGTCTCCTTAAGGCTAAACATGCCCAGTTCCTTCAGTCAATGACAGATGATGTCTGATTATAGAATCACAGAGTCGGGAGGAGCCTTTTAGACCATCGGGTCCAACCTCCAAATCAAAGCAGAGCTGATAGAGGGTTCCTTTCCAATTCTCTCTTGAATGCTTCCCGTGTTGGAGTGCTCACCTACTTCTCGAGGCCGTGGGTTCTACTGTCGTTCTGCTCTAAGTAGTAAGACGTTTTCCCACATATTCCGCCTGGGTCTGGTTTCCTGTAGTTTCAGCCTGTTAGGAAGCTGAGATGGAGGGCCTCTTTCCTGTATAGCAAAGCTGGAAGGGAGGAAGTTTAGATGTAGGATGGGAAGAAGGGGCCAGCGCTGAGTAGAGCAGTGATGGTGAACCTTGACACTTCAGCTGTTCTTGGACTTCAATTCCCAGAAGCCCAAGTCCCTGTGAATCCGCACGAGTGGGTTTACTGCGCGTACGCGCAGTAAACCCATTCGTGTGGATTCACAGGGACTTGGGCTTCTGGGATTTGAAGTCCAAGAACAGCTGGTATGCCAGTAAACCCATGTGTGTGGATTCACAGAGACATGAGCTTCTGGGAATTGGGAGTCCAAGAACAGCCGGAGTGCCAAAGTTCGCCGTCACTGGAGTAGCTTCAGGTCTCCTCAGCCATGAAAACCTCAGAGTGACCTTTTTTTGGAAGCACAACATACTTTCTCACAAGCGGTTTTTCTGAGCCTAAAAAGTGAACAGGAGGAGATTTTTTTTCCGTTTTGAGCTCATTGAAGGGAGATGTATAAATAAGATGAGGAAAGGGAGAGGAAATGGGAGGATGAAGGTGGGAATTGTGGAGATGCTGTGATGGAGCAGAAACTGTTCCTCAGGGTTGTTTAGATCCGGCCAAAATACCTGCATCTTAAGGTGCTCTAATCAACCCTGATGAACAGTTTCTGTTCCATCACAGCATCTCCTGCATCTAAGGTGCTCCGAGGGACTGCAGTGGCTCAAGTGGTTAAGACGCTGAACTTGAAGACTGGAAGGTCGGCGTTAGATACTCAAGGACTGCACAACGGAGTGAGCTCCCGTCATCTGTCCCAGCTCCTGCAGTTCAAAAGGAAGGAATTGCAAGTAGATAAATAGAGACCACTTTGGTGGGAAAGGTCAATGCACTCTGGTGTTGAGGCATGCCTGCCACATGTCCATGGGAACATCTGCAAAAGCAGACAGCGCTGACTCTTTGGCTATAAATAGAGATGAGCACTGAACCCTAGAGTCAGATACGACTGGCTTTTGAACAAGGGCAACCTTTACCAAAGGTGCTCCAACAGATCTAGGACTTCCTTGGAAACAGGTGTCGGCACAAACGGGACCAGTTTTCTGCATCTAGGAAGGGAGCATTGGAGATGAGTAAAATCCTGGCTGATGAGAAAAGCTTTCCGGTCCACCTTTTCCTTCCCAGACAGCGAAACGAAATCCATACATCACATATTTGACGCTCGTAGCATTTAAAGAACTTGCTTTTGAAATCCCACGTCTGTGTTGCAGCAAGCGGTGCGCAAGAGGCAAATGCCATTTCCTGACTGCCCTTCCTGCTTTTTCTCTTCCCTCCAGATGTACGACTACAGCTTAGACATGTGGAGTTTAGGCTGCATGCTGGCCAGCATGATTTTCCGGAAAGAGCCTTTTTTCCACGGGCAGGACAATTACGACCAGGTGAGAAACAGGAAACCTGGCTGTGGGAAGTGCCTGCTTTCTTGCCAAAGACAGTTGAAGGTGGTAAGCAAGCAAAGGCAGGCAGGGTCGTGGTTTTGGATTGTAGGCCCTGGAACACTCTTGCCAGAGTCACCGGGGATGGGGGGCAGGATGTTGAGTGCTTTGGTCTGAAACACAAATCTACACATCCCTGGTGGCAAAAGGATGTCCCAGATTGCTAAGGGGCAGAGCCTCAAAGGCCTTAAGGCAGTGATGGTGAACCTTGGCACTCCAAATGTTCTTGGACTTCAATTCCCAGAAGCCCTGATCAGCAGGAGTGTTGACTTGGGCTTCTGGGAATTGAAGTCCAAGAACACCTGGAGTGCTAAGGTTCACCATCACTGCCTTAGGAGACTTTCTGGCCTACCTGTGTATGGCTCTGGCTTAAACACTCCTTTCCGCGTGAAATGGCGGATTGTTTTGACCTGTGAAATGGGATTACCTGGAGGAAATGAAGGGTTTTTAGCATCTACAGAGGAAGGCCCTTTCCCCCTTGGGCCATACTGCTCAGGGTTGTCTGCTCTGACCAGGCAGGGTTCTCTTCAGATTTTAGGTCAGGGATGCCCAAACTATGGCATGCGGGCCAGATCCAGCCCACGGACTGTAGTTTGGGCACTCTGGTTCAAACAGAGAAAATGGCAGCCTAAAAATCTATCTCATCCTGTTGCAAAACATTGCAAGGCTTGTTTTACTTCGATTTCCGGTGGGAGGAGCCTTGTGACCTGCCCGCGGCCCGAAAAGTTTGGGCACCCTTGTTTTAGGTAACTGACAGGATCTTTTCACTGGAGGTGGCAGGGATTGAACCTGGCATGTACCGAGCTTGTAGCCATCCCATATCTCTCCTTCATGGGGACAACTTGTCCTGTAAGATCCCATGTGAGGAAAGTGAGAGAATGGAAGGAAACATCCTGTAACACCTTGTTAGCTGGAAGGCTGGCTGGTTGGCAGTTTGAGACCCGGGTACTGCATGACGGATTGAGCGCCCATCTCTGTCCCAGCTCTTGGGGACATGAAAGGAGCTTCATTTGGGCATTCCCTGTGTGGAGTTTCTCCCGCAAAAATTATTTCAACCCAGAATAATTTCTGACACAAAACTATTATTATTACCAAGGTGGCATCCTGCTATCGCTTCTGGTCCCAAAGAAGGTGTTGCTTGCACCTGCCTAGCAACCCTGGCTTTGGGGCCGGCTTGGTCTCAGCGAAGGAGCAGCATCAGCAGTGAATCTATTACACATCTGTTATTTATTGCAGTTGGTTCGGATCGCAAAGGTCTTGGGTACAGATGAACTCTATGGTTATCTGAAGAAGTACCACATAGAACTGGACCCCCACTTCAATGATGTCTTGGGACAGTAAGTTCATTGGTGGCATGGTTTGTTTTGTTGTGTTGCTGAGGGTTGCGTATACTTAATGCAAGTCTCTCCTCTCTCGGTGTGCTAGCAAACAGCCATGGGTGAGAAGGTGGAAGGTTGGCAGGGCCATTCGGGAATCTCTATTTTTGTGAGAGAGGAGTGGGTACAAAGGATCTAGGTTCAGTCCCTGGCATGTCCTGTGAAATTGTCCTGAGGCTGTAAAGAAACCTGTTTGTACCTAGGACAGTGATGGAGAACCTTGGCACGTCAGGTGTTCTTGGACTTCAATTCCCAGAAGCCCAAGTCCCTGTGAATCCACATGGATGGATGTCCTCGGACTTCAATTCCCAGAAGCCCAAGTCCCTGTGAATCCACACGAATGGATTTACTGCACACGAATGGATTCACAAGGACTTGGGCTTCTGGGAATTGAAGTCCAAGACGCCTGGAGAACCAAGGTTCCCCATCATGGACCTAGAACAAGAGGCTTTAAAATGGGGAGGGTTACCAACCAAAAGGGAATGGGCGGCAGCAGCACTGCATCCTCTCACGTCTTTTCTGTTCAGATCCCCCTTTCCCGGGAACATTTTAGAAGATTGATCGTTCCTGGTTCTCACCCCTCAAGTCCATGTGTGTTTCTTTGACCTTCAGTAGCTGAATACTCCCTTTCCAGACTCCCTTTCCTAGTTTACATGCAAAGTGCGTAAATTGGGAGTTGCCCATGGACTTCCCAGTTCACATCCCTACGTGTGATCCTAAGATTTGCTTTCAATAAAATACCTCTGAATATCTCTGAATGGGTAATAGAGGCTCAGGGGTTAAGAAGCTCACCTTGTTAGCTGGAAGGCTGGCAAGTCAGCAGTTTGAGACCCGGGTACTGCATGACAGATTGAGCACCCGTCTCTGTCCCAGCTCTTGGGGACATGAAAGGAGCCTCATTTGGGCGTCCCCTGAGTGGAGTTTCTTCAGGAAAAAAATCCTTTCAACCCATAATAATTTCTGACACAAAATTATTATTATAATGGATATTCACAGAAATCTCCACAGATTGTAAAAATTGTTCAAAAGTGTGGATTTTACTTATATTTGCACAATTTGAACACAAAGCAGGACGTGCTTTCTAAAATTTGCTAGCCTTGTCATTCTGCTTTCAAGATGCGTGTATGAAACTTGAAAAATCTCTCTTCTGCATTCATTCTTCCGGCTTTAGTTCCCCAAACTGACCTCTCCACCTTGCTTGTAGACACTCACGGAAGCGCTGGGAAAACTTCATCCATAGTGAAAACAGACACCTGGTCAGCCCTGAAGTCCTGGATCTTCTAGACAAACTTCTGCGATATGACCATCAACAGAGGTTGACTGCCAAAGAAGCTATGGAGCACCCTTATTTCTGTAAGTCAGGAGGTGCAGAATATCAGGGAAGTTGGGGCATGATGATGATGATGATCTTGCAAGAGCTATTAGCCATTTCAAAGCTTTTACTGATAGTTTTGAAGATGTTCTGGACCTTGGGTGGTGAATGCATTAAAGACAACCCAACGAGGTGGGTCTCAAGGTTCTCCAAAACAACTCAAGAATTTTAAGATGTGTTGGAGACCAATGGATTTTTGTTCTTCTAATCTAAGGTGCTGCAAGGCTTTTTGTTGCTGTGATCTTCGACAACAGGAATATGAGGGCAAAAGAAAAGCTTACAAGAACTTCTGTGGGAAAACTTTAAGAAATAATGTGTTAACTTCAGAGGCTGTAGCCTCAGAATTGAAAATTACACCGCAATTTTAATCTATTACTCCTTTAACCACTTTCTTGCCGTTGTCGTTGCTCAAACTTAAGTCCTCATCACTGCATGTTTCTGGCAGTCATTGGCAGACCAGTAGATGAGCTGAATTCTGCATCTCGCCACATTCACACGGCGTGTTGTCCCCCACTTGATCCTGTTGGTCTTGCATTGAGGAACTCCAACCCTTGGCCTATTCAGGGTCCTCCAAGTGACGTAGGGGAGGTTGAGATCCTCAGTTATAGCCTCCTTTAATGATGTTCCTTGTCAAGTGAGCTCCTTCGTCCACCTAATTTGGTTTTGCTCTTGCCTACCCTCAAGAATGTTTGTTCTTGCCATAAAGCTCTTTCTGGATCTGAGCCAGTGGAGGCTCACCTCCATTCAGAGGATGTCGAGGGTCCTTCTCTTGCTTAGTTTTCTCGGCGTCCACTGCTGCATCTCTCCTGATCTTAGATGGAGCCATAACCAACAATTGTTCCTGTGAGAAGCATCTGTCCACAGTGTTCTCTCTCTCCTTTGCAGATCCAGTGGTGAAGGAACAGGCCCAGCCCGGCTCTGACAGCCCCGTGCTCTCCAGCAGCTTGACAGCAGCGCGATGAAGTTTGGGGAACAACAACGGGTAATTCCAGAGGTTTACAAATACAAACACACCTTTCAGTCACCCGGGGAAGGGATGAACCAAAACCCCTGTATCCTCAGCCGAAGCCTCGTCTGGAAGGGGAGCTAGAACTTGGCCTCCCTTCCTTCCAGCACTGTTGGCTACCCCAGCTTTCTCTGTGTGTTACCAAAGTCCCGGTCCCAAACAGTTGCACAAGATTTACAAGGATTCAAGGGTGTCACTCCAGGTCTGTGCTGTTGGCTGGGGGTGGGTGTTTGATGCTGCAGTTTTTTCCTCTGCCAGTCTTCCCATGCCCCATTTTTTTCCTCCCTTCTTCCATTGGGCACATTCTTCTGATTTCTCTCCATCCCCCAGAACGCAGCATGTGCCCTACAGAAACAAGCCCTTACAAGACCTGATCTGCTTTAACGAAAGTCAAAAGCAACGGTGGCTTCCTCTCTCTCTCTCTCTCTCTCTCTCTCTCTCTCTCTCTCTCTCTCTCTCTCTCTCTCAGCCTGATTTTTGCTCCCTGGTTGGTTGGTTTGTTCCCTTCAGTTTAAAAGGCAAATCTTGGGAACGGCTTGATTCAGACATGCTGATGTCCTTCAGAACCCGTTCGACAGACGGCCAATTGGGGTGGGGTGGGGTGGGAATCCCCATTCCACCGTCTGTGTGGGGCCGCGCATGCCTTTAACAAGAGAAAACTGTACAGTTCTTGGTGGGTGGTGGGTGGAGAAAGGGACCTTCCCCTGAAACATGTCTGTTTTTGCTGCTAAGAAAGCCAACCACAGTCTTTCCCACTAGATTTCCCATGCGGTTTTAGGGTGGCTGTAACCACAGCCGCTTTCACTATGTGAATAAGCAAAGAGGAAAGACCTAATCCTGGGGGGCGTTTGGGATCTGGGAAACCAGAGAGAGTGGTGGGGTTGTTCAGAACTGATGTGCAGCGACCTGACCTCTGCGAAGGAAGGGCCAGAGCCTGGTAACCTTTTTTTAAAAAAAATACACTCAGCTTACTGTTGGAGTAATAAAAGCCTCTCCCTTTCGGGGACAGGGGTGTGAAATGCTCCTTTTGTTTTTCCATTGGGTGGAAATAAATCCCTATATGGTTCAACCCCATTTTTTTTTTTTTGCAGGGGGTTTATATTTTTCTGATTCTGGTGACTTCATAAACCTAAATCTCCATTTTTTTGTCACCATACCTAAATGCAGATATATATTTTTCCCCTTTTCTCTTGCATTTTTGTCAAATATTTAATTTTAAGTAACAAGGTTTAGACAGTTTCTATTTGAAGCATCTGTTTACATTCCGCATCCCAGTAAAGACATGTTAGCGTTGATATTGAGTCAGATCCATCATTTGTACAATTCACTGGAACCAATAAATCTCTCTGTGTACAAACCTGTGTTGTCCTGGGAATTCTTTGGGAGGAAAAAAGTGGACTTGGGTTGAAGTCTCCCCTATGTTTTAGCTCTCATCTTTAAATCTTAAATAATAATTGGATGTGAAAGGCCAGAGTTCAAGTCACAAGGGCTGTGGCTGACTTTGAGTAGAGAAGTACCCTTTCAGTTCAGGGGTGCCCAAACCTTTTTGGGCCGTGGGCTAGTCATGTGGTTCAGGGAGCTGGTCACTATTGCCCAGGGGCTGGATCTGGCCCCCAACGCCAATTCATCCGGCCCCAAAGCCCTCAATGCTCCCGGAAGCAGAAATAAAACACACCCATCCGGTCACATTTTACTTCCGCTTCTGTGAGCGATGAGGGCTTCGCGGGCCAGATGAATTGGCGTCAAGGGCCGGATCCAGCCCCCGGGCCATAGTTGGGGCACCCCTGCTTCAGTTTGATCACTGTTTGACACCTTGGCTCACAGGTTTTATAATGGGAGCAACTGTCGAAAGAAGACCACGTGCTTAAGTGCTGAGTTCTTCCTCGGCTGTAATGTATTTACCTGCTTTACTTGAGAAGCAACGTTTGCATTTCCTTCCTGCCCGCTTGGTAGACTGTTTGCAAACAAAGTTTGTGCCAGGCAGCTTGATTTAGTGCTGATTACCACCTAATCGTTTCCTTTTAGATAAAACTGCTCTTGTATAACTAACGCATAACTGGAATGTATATTGTGGAGATACAGTATATTTAAGACCTTGTTGATAGTATTTCAATTAGGAAAAAGAAAGTTTGGGTCTTCCTTTTTGCCTCTAATCATGCTCTTTTACTGTTGCTCATTCTTTCCTAAGATATTATGCATCCAGTGGCGCTTTGCTGTTTTCCAATATCTGGAATCGGATACGGCACTCAAAGAAGAAGAAGAATACAATTAGCTAAAAGACTGTGTCATTATGAACCCCCAGGGTCAAGGAATCCTCAACTTATATCTCACTTCTACTGATTTTCTCCCTCTCTTGATTCTCCATCTGAAACGTGAGGCCAACGATAGCATCTGGCCTTGTAGAACAGTTGTGAGGACTGCAAATTCATTTTCAAAGTGCTTCACGTACATTTGGAAAATGCCTTATAACCACTACTCTATAATTACTGTACAAACACAGGACTGCACAAATGGCCACAAAAGGCATAGCCTAACCTTTAAAAAAAGGTTTGCAGCAAGGGAACCAAGAATTTTAGGTATGAGGAGTAAAGCTTCACATGTGTAGACTCTCTTGTTTTGTATACCACTGATGATTAGGATGGTTGGAATTTAAAAAAAAAACAGTGCAAAGGATTTCTCCAGGCTAGGCATTAAGCATTAAAACGACACAGGAAGTTCAACATAGGCAAGTATAAAGCAATGCATGTTGGCGCAAACATTTCAGTTTCACATCTATGTTGATTGGATCTGACCAAGGAAAGTGTTTCAGGGCTTCACGTACTGGAAGCCTTGATGAAAATGTGATCTGCTGCCCCAAAGGCAACCCCTAACCTTAACCCCCTGGGTTCAAGACCCCATGGCAGGGCTGTGCCCTGGCAGATTCCTGTGATCACAAGTGTCCCAGTCACTCACCTCTGACCCTTGTTCACTGTACTGGCTCTTTGGCCTCTGCAGCGCCTTCCCACCCTGGCTTTGCGTTTGATGCTTGCTTCCCGTCTCTCCCTAGGTGGTCTCTCTGACGCTGTCCTTCCCAAATTTCCATAAGCAGAACAAGAACCAGATCAAACATCTTAACCCGCTTCTGTACAGCGACGGTGGTGCGCAGCTTCCAGATGTCCTCCCCGTGCAGGTTGTGGTGCAGCGGAGGTGGAAGCGGCGATGGCGGCAGCACCACCACCACCTGATGACATAAAAACCTTAACCTCCGCGTTTGACTTCCCGTTGACCTCTTCTTCCTCACCAGGAGAGCCTAGAAAACCGTGGCGGGTATGCGAAATAGTTGTTGGCTTAGAGGTAGCTTCCCCTGAACAGAAACCCAATCCAACCCACTGGCTCTATATCCTGCAGGCTGGGGGGAGGAGGGAGGCGCCAGGGCATGACGGACAGTTCTATATTAAAATTATTATATATTATTGAATAAAAGTTTTAAAAGAACTGCATGGAACGCATTATTTACTTTCAGAATGTTCTTATTCCGAAAGGGTTTTCAAAATAACCTAATATTTCTTAAAACGTACAGTATGGAAGCTTGAATACTGTTTAGGACCGTGATGGCGAACCTTGGCACTCCAGATGTTCTTGGACTTCAATTCCCAGAAGCCCAAGCCCCCTGTGAATCCACATGAATGGATTTACTGCGATTCATCTGGCCCACGCTGCCCTCGTCGCTCACGGAAGCGCCTGTACGGAGGAAGGGTTAACCCGGAAGAGCCTTAACCGTACAGATGCGTTTTACTTCCACTTCCGGGAGTGACGAGGGCAGCGTGGGCTGGATGAATCGCAGTAAATCCATTCGTGTGGATTCACAGGGGGCTTGGGCTTCTGGGAATTGAAGTCCAAGAACATCTTGAGTGCCAAAGTTCACCATCATGGGTTTAGGAGGTCTTGCCTCTTGACACATTAAGCCAAAACACATGGTGTGTTTTTGCTGTCTGAAGGAGCCAAGGGTACCCTAAAATCCCTATAATCCTTGGTCTCGAGTGAGGAGGGGGTCCCAAAATTGGAAAGTGGGGGTCTGTGAGAGACACAGCTGTGCACACATTGCTGCTGGTCACCAGAGGCTTAAACAGAGACCAGGTTTCTACTTAGCACACCACCTATGTTTATTACTAAGCTCGTTTTCAGTCATTAAAACTAGCCAAACATTTGTTTTGCTTTGCAAGACTGGGCTTGGGTCCCAAGAGCAGAATGCTGCTATTTCTGCGCTAACAAGGCAAAAGCTGTGGCGCACTGTATTGGCAAACAGACATCTTGCAATAGCTGAGTACTGTATTGTTGGGGAGTCTTGTGTAATTAGCAGTTTTAATACTCTTGAGTAGTATTAATACCAGTGTGAATACTCTTGAGTGGATCTTTTCTGTTCCTGCCCCTGTAGATATATATGGGCAAGCCTCACTATTTTGCTCCATGTAGATATGAGGAAAGCAAATGGTCGCAGGGACTCCTTCGGGGCCACAATTGAGTTTAGTTTAATTAAAACTAAATTAATGTCTGACTGATGAAGTGGACTTGCTCCATAAAAGCTCACATTGAAATACAGATCAGAGAGGGGGGGGGGGGGAGAGGCAAAAACCTTGTGGCATTTTAAAGACTCACTGCTGTATGAGCTTTCGTGGATCAAGTCCACTTTGTCAAGACATAAGAGCCAGGCTTCATGGCATCAATTTATACGCATCAGGTACACAATAATGAGCTGAGAGAAAAGTAATGATTTACTAAAATAAAGTTACAGTATTTAAATACAGGAGTGAGTTCTTAAGGTGCCGCAACACGTTTTGTTTAATAGTTTATTTATTTGTTTGCTTAGATTTATATAACACTCGCTGTGGTGGCTCAGGCCAGCTTACAATCAATACAACTGTACAGTAACAATTAGGTTTCTGTCGGACATAAAAGTGATTTTTTGCGAAAACATTTGTGTGTTGTTTTTTTTTTAAATGGGACAAGGGAAACGGAGGCTTCAGGCACTGCTAGGCCCACTTCCGGCTGCCATGGCAACGCACGCTCGACATAACACGCACGGGATAAGAGCGACGCCGCGCGCCGAGGCGAACGAGTCCCTGTCCGCAAAGTAGTCCGTATCCCTTGGCGACGAGGGGCGGGGCGGAGCTCGGAGGCGGCCTTCGATTGGCCTGCGCGCGGAGCGCTCTGCGTTTGTCCCGCTCGGGCGGAGGGTGCAGAGCGCGACGACGTGTCCTTCCGCCGAGGGCGCCCCGGCGACGACAAGCGACGCGGCCGGCCGGCGTGGTGGTGTGTGAGGCGGGGAGAGGCTTCCCTTGTCCTCGGCCGCTTCCCGCCGCCGGGCCTCCTCTTCCTCTTCTTCCTCCTCCCGGCGCGGCGGGATGTTCAAGAACACCTTCCAGAGCGGCTTCCTGTCCGTGCTCTACAGCATCGGGAGCAAACCGCTGCAGATCTGGGAGAAGAAGGTGTGCCCAGACCCGGGAGGGCGGGCGGGCGGGTGGGTAGGGCCGGGCCCCCTGCTAGGCCGCAGAAGCAGCAGGAGGAGGCCTCGGAGCCGCCGGAGAAGGAGCGCCGGAGGCCACGCAACACACACCCCATAGACCTAAGGAAGGCCCCCCTGGCCTCGCCGCCCAATAAGGCCCGGCAGGCCTCCTTCCCGGTCCTCCGAAGGGGCACGTCTAGGAAAACCGAGACCCTGGACTCGTTGCTCTGCCTGGGCCAAAGTGGGGAGGGGGGGTGAGCTGCCTGCCTGCCTGCCTGGTGACCCTGAGAGGGCGCCGCACCTGCCCAGCGTGGAGTGTAACCAGAGAGGGGCCTCCCTTTCCCACCTGTCCCCAGTTGTGTTGCTTTCATCTCCCGCCTGTGCCCCATGGTCGCTTCTTCTGACTGATCCCAAGCCTTGTCCTGAGGGTTCTTCTTCTTCTCCGAAGTGGTTTATTCTTCCCTCCTCCTCCTCCTCCTCCTGGAAGGGGAGCCCTGGGGCTGTGTGTGTGGCTTCCTCCTTCCCCAAGGCCACCCAGGCTGGCACTGGCTCCTGGGGAGGCTGGCATGAGGTGGGGGGGGGGGGAGAGGCAAGCTGCCAACCTCTGGCTCTGCAGCTGCAGACCTCAGCCGGGCTGCTCACCTGGCCTCCTTTCTTTTATGACATGGTAGTTACCTTAGGGAGGGGACTTGCAGTGGCTCAAGTGGCCAAGATGCTGGCTGGAAGGCGGCAGGTCAGCAGTCCGATACCCGAGTACTGCAGGACGGAATGAGCTCTCCGTCTCCGTCCCAGCTCCTGCCAACCTAGCTGTTTGAAAGCAAGACATTGCAAGTAGATCATTAGGGGCCACTTGGGTGGGAAAGGTCAACAGTGTTCCGTGCACTCCGGTGTCTAGTCATGCCTGCCACATCACCACGGAAACGTCTGCAGAAGCAGAGAGCACATATCAAAGAGTAAATCGAACAAGACTAAAAAAGTGACACTTTCAAGACTAACTGCTGTGTTTTAATATTAGCTTTTGTGTCGTGCCCCAACTTTTCTTGTCTTTTGTTTACTCTCTGATATGCTTTTTTTTCTCTTAGTAACCTGAAAAATCCATAACCGATGACTTTCATTGGGGGTAATTACTCCAACCATGGGACAAGTTCGGGAGTTATCAACCTTTTAAAGCCAGGGGCCATTGGGTCACGCTCCCTCAGACAGCTTTGGGGGGCCGGATGGCCATTTGGCCCTTCCTCCACCACATGGCATTTCCTGGTGTGGTGGAGGCAGTGGGGGGCCCACATGAAATGGTGCTGTGGGCCACATCCAGCCCATAGACCGCAGGTTAAGAATCCATGGACTAATTCATCTTAACTACATGACAGCTTCAGCGATCCCTATGGTCAAGGCTTATAGGACCACTCAATCTCTTCCCGTGTGGAACATTTTATCCTTTCCAAAGTTTCAAGCATAAGACCTGGCTTTTCTCTGGGTCTGAGAGAATTCTATGAGTGTGTGCTTTGCCCCTGTAGGGAGTTACAGGACACTTAGTGTTGCCAAAGGTGTTTTAGTCTAAGTAAGGCTACAAGCACACCACGGCCTCCAGTTGGGCCGGGATTTCAGTGGAGGAGCCCTGTTTCCCCGCAGTCTTTCCCCCTCCCTTGGTATAATTCTCAAATGGGCTTATGGAAGTCAACTTTTAAAAACCCAAACCATTCAAATGGGAACAGCTTTGAATATTTGAATGGATTTTGCTGGTGCTTTTTGCGTGCCTGCATTGAGTCCTGGCTGGCTTCTGTGATGGAGTGTTTCTTTTATGGCGGGGTGCTCCAATGCAACTAGATGCAACGAAGCCTGTTGCTCATGGAGTGATGGCTTGTTTCTTCCCCCTCTCCAGGTGAGGAATGGTCACATCAAAAGAATCACAGATAATGATATTCAGTCGCTGGTGCTGGAGATTGAAGGGACCAATGTCAGGTAAGGCGCAGCCTGTGCCTTCACTTTCCTATGGAGAATTATGCAGGGGAGTTGGAGGTTCAAAATTAGTTCCTTCCCCCCTCCCCCCCCCCCCATTCCAAATATCAAGAGGTTTAGTTTAGTCTGTGATGTATTTGTTGGTGGTGGACTTTGATTTGTTGTGGGTATTGTTATTTATTTTACGTTTGTTCACCTCCCAGAGGTGGGCGGTATAGAAATCCAATAAATAAATAAATAAATTTTCTGCAGGCCAAAGGCTAGCAAAACCAGCTCAATTAAAAATAATTGTTGAAATTGCAGTTGATGGCACCATTCAATAAACCAGGGTGTGATGGAATCAGTTGCGTAGACAATATGTTGTCCAGTCAACATATTGGTAGTAGTGGCAAGCCTTTCGCAGAAGGTGCCCAGACAAGGAGTGGGCAGCTGTCTCTCACAACATCATCAGTGATGGTGAACCTTGGCACTCCAGCTGTTCTTGGACTTCAGTTCCCAGACGCCTAAGTCCCTGTGAATCCACACAAATGGGTTTACTGCGTATATGCAAACTCTTCACAGGGACTTAGCCTTCTGGGAATTGAAGTCCGAGAACAACTGGAATGCCAAGGTTCGCCATCACGGGTTCTCATTGTAGTGTGCATTGAGTGGAATGCTGAGCTAGAGCAGTCATTCTCAACCTCCATTGCATTGGAAAGATGTGATGATGTATACGAGTGACTCCACCCAGCAAGGGCAAAATGTGCCTGTTTAGTCTTTGCCACATGGGGAAGACCAAAAGCAAATATAGCAGGTGTTCTGAGCCATGTGAGAAGTAGCATTGGCCCTGTTTGTCCTGGGTCTTGTGTCCTTAGATTTCAACATCTCGGGCTGAGATTATTGTTCATTGCAGGTGCCAATAGCATTATCTGCTGTGCTTCTCTCTCTCTTGCTCAGTACCACATACATCACATGCCCTGCTGATCCGAAGAAGACACTCGGGATCAAGCTGCCCTTTCTAGTGATGATAATCAAGAACCTGAAGAAATACTTTACCTTTGAAGTGCAGGTTAGTGTCTGCACTTTAGTGTTTAATGGGCAGAGTTGTTGAGCTTCTCCATCTTCTACCCTGTGAGGGAAATGCACGCCTGTCGTTTCTAGGGCCATTAAGTTGGAGAGCGAGTTTTGACAATCTCATCTCTTTCCCAGTTTTTCCCCAGCATCTATGCCAGGGCGTGTTTTACTCCCGCTTCCTGGAGCGATGAGGGCTTCGCGGGGTGGATGAATTGGCGTCGGGGACCGGATCTGGCCCCTGGGCCATAGTTTGGGCACCCCTGCTTTTAAAAAACCCTCTTGGCAGCTTATCCCTTAATTGCCAGGCTCAAGTGGCATTCTAGACAGACTGCAAGTGTAAATGGGGAACTGCAGGTTGGGGTTCATCCCAGAGAAGCTCCACGGCCTGCTTGACAGTGTTGCCCCCTCCCTTTTTCACGATAGGGGTGGGGGGTTGTTTCTCTCTCTCTGCTAGGTGTTGGATGACAAAAACGTACGCCGGCGATTCCGTGCCAGCAACTACCAGAGCACGACCCGTGTCAAACCGTTCATCTGCACCATGCCAATGCGCCTAGATGATGGCTGGAACCAGATCCAGTTCAACCTCTCTGACTTCACACGGCGAGCATACGGCACCAACTACATCGAGACACTGCGAGTCCAGGTAGGGAATGTGGTTGACGGTTGGTTGGGGTCCTCTGGGGAGGAAATGCCTTTTGCATTGGCCTTTTGCACACTCCCCATGAACTATTTTGCTGTTCTTAAGAAGAGAGCCTGGCAGACCAACAGCCATGAACATTTTAATACATGCCTGAAGAAGTGGTCTTGAACCACAAAAGCTCACACAATGTTTTTGTTTTTTCTCATTACTATAGTCTTTAAAGTTTTTATTTTTCTTAGTGATCCAATAAAGGTACCACTTTTGCATTCTTTACAAATTTGAATATGGATCACATGGCAAAATCTTCCTTGTTTGTCCAGAATCCTGGAGCTCTTTTGGATAGTGCCCTGTTGCCTGCTGGGTCTGACTGCCTCAAACCCGTGTGTGCCTTGTCTCTCCTGGGTGAGGCTGACGCAGGAAAGGGGGATAAAAAGGCCACAAAGAAGAAAGCATAACGGGCTTCGGAATGGCTAGCCGTCGGTGAAAAGAGTCAGCGTTCCCTGCAGTTGCCTCTTTCAGCTTTCTTGCTTGGTTGTAGATCCACGCCAACTGTCGCATCCGTAGAATTTACTTCTCTGACAGACTCTACTCAGAGGATGAGCTTCCTGCTGAATTTAAGCTTTACATCCCGGTCCAGAACAAGGCAAAGGTGAGCTGATTTGGGGGGGGAGGGATGCAGTCCTAAGTAAGAAGGTTTTACTGAACAGAAGCATTCCATTCCCATATTCCCGAATATGTCTCTGCCATGGTGTCTGTTGCGACGGTGCCTAGTGGAAGGACTCAACAGAATGCCAGCCCAGCTGGACTGTCCAGCTTGCCACACGACACACAAGGATTCAGACGAGTGATTGTCTGGGTGTTTTGTGGGGTTACCACCCCAAGAGCTGAGGAAAAGCCTGAACTCTTTGAACAAGTTTCTTGATTTAAAACAAAAGCAGGTGGAGGCCAGATACTTGGGACGGGGGTTGGACCTGCTGCCTTTTTAACCATCAACAAAGTTGTCACTGAAAAGCTCTCAGCCCTCCCCCAAGTGGAAAGTCACAAAGGAGATGCTGCCTAGGGGCCCGAGGAAGTGGCTTTTTGCAAACCATATTTTCCATGTGCGTTCTGCAGTCCTGCTTCCAAAAATACAGTGGTACCTCACTTAAAGAGCATAATGTGTTTTACGGGGTTGCTCCTTAAATGAGCATTGTAAGTGACCAATTGTCGCTTCTGGTGTGTAGGGGGGATTGCAAACCCCGATTTAGTTGTTAAGCAAATTTTTGGTTGGTTTTAGTTGTTAAGCGAGACGACCATTCAGAGAAAAATCTGCTCTTTAAGCAAGTTAGTCTCTTATCCATGGGTTTTTGAGCTGTGTATAAGTGGACCCAGACAGTCCAAAGCTTCGTTCTTCACAGGCCAATGGTATTTTAGCACGCAGATTAGAGTTAATGGTCTCAATGCCATTTGAATAAGGCTTTCTTTGTGCATCTCTCCCCACACAGCAATGACGACGCGTTGGGAAGCCCTTTCGGGAGATCCACTGTGAAGACGGGTGGAAGAATTGTTTTATAATTAACAAGATTTAGATGTTGATTTACGTAGGATAACTTTATTTAATAAAGGTTGGCATCTGTAACTCTGGGTCTGGAGACCATCGTCCAGGTCATTGTTCTGCTTGAGAGATGGCTTGCCATCCGGGCTTGTGGTTTGAAAGCCTCCACAGAGAGAGAGAGAGAGAGCCTGACTTGGGGAGCCCAAGTATACCTGTTGGTGGCTTACCTATAAGAGCAACTCTGAGATCCTTGCGCCCTCACAAAGGTCAGTGGCTTTATTTCTCTCCGCGCCTTGTTTTGTTGTATGCTCCAAATATGTGGGGACAACCTTTCCTGGAAGCTGCTATTAAATATTTGATTTTCTTTTTAACGCTAGTTCTGGTATCGTTCATGGTCGCCTCCTCTTCCTCACCCTCAGTGGCGTTAGATGGGACGGTCTTCCTCTTCCATGTCTAATAAAGATAAAGGTTTCCCTTGCTTGAAAGCCAGTTGTATCCGACTAGGGTTCAGTGCTCATCTGTTTCAAAGCCGAAGAGCTTCTGCAGACGTTTCCGTAAGCGGAGGCACCTTTGGGTAAGTTCATTCTGCAGTTCTCTTGCCTAACTTAGTGCAGTGATGGTGAACCTTTGACACTCCAGGTGTTCTTGGACTTCAATTCCCAGAAGCCCAAGTCAGCACTCCTGCGGATCAGGGCCTTCTGGGAATTGAGGCTCAAGGACATCTGGAGTGCCAGGGTTCACCACCACTGACCTAGTGTGAGAAAAATTAACCCATTCCTGCTGGATGCAGTGATCTGAATCAGATCAGACAAGAGGGTTGCTTTGAATGCTTCTAGTGTTGGGAGCGCTCACCACCTCTCGAGACAGTGGGTTCCACTGTTGTACTGCTCTAACCATTAATAGGTTTTGCCTCCTATTCAGCCTGTAACTGGCTTCCTGTCATTTGAGTCCATTATTACGTATCCTGCCCTCTGGGATGACCAATATCACACAAAGAAAACTTTATACGCTTGTCTCTTGGACTGCCCTCTGAGAACCCCCCCCCCCCCCCCCGTGTGTAAATAGTACGAAGAAAGATGATGCTATGAGAAAGTTATCCAGCATCGCTCAAGACATGCCAAGTCAGCCCATCTTTACAACAATCTTCTCTCTCGTTCTCTGCTTTCACAATTAACTTCTGGAGGACGTGGCTAGCTTAAAAGATGGGAAGCCCCACACAACTGCCATTTTGCAATTTTTTGAAACCAGGACTGGCCATTCACACATGGCATTTGGACTTGGTTTTTCTTCAAGGTGCAAGTAGACTTTTCCGTGGTAAAAGTCAGCCCGGCTGTCTTCCCCTCCCACCTTCAACTTGTGGCTTTTAAAACCGCTGATGAAAAAAATATCATTTTATTCTACATTTTTACTTAACAGTACAGTCTGACAGCCAGCAGGCTTGTTGCTTGCCGAGAAAGCCTGCCATTTTGGGTCCCGAGGTATCTTCCTGGCAGTAAGCATCTTGGTGAACAGACCGTAGATCCAGAGTTTATTGCAAAGAGTCTTTCCAGATGAGCCGACCACATGGCAAACTCCTAAGAGTGCGAGGAGGAGGAGCAGCTCTGCTGGCTTCCAAGCACTTAGTAAAGCACTGTTTTCAGTTGGACCACCATGTTCCAAAGGCCACTGCCTGCCCACTAATTCCGTTGGCTGGGACAGTGTCACTAATACAGCCCTTGTTCTGATGTTCCCACCGAGCGCCATCAGCATCTGCAAGTGACAGGCTCAGAGAGTAGGCTGATGTTTGCATGACTTAAGCCGAATATGTGGTTACAAGCCTTCTGCAAACTCGCCGGCAGTTCCACAATAAGAGAGAACAACCGGTGAGGTCTTTGTGGGTTGGCATTCTGCTGCTGCTGCTGCTATTGCAGGGGGGAAGAGAAGACTTTGTTGCCAGACTTGCAACGGACTTCAGTCCCAGGAATCCTCAGTAAAGACGGAGCATCTTCAAAGCCATCCACAATCTCCTGGAAAAGACAAAGGAAGTGAAAGATGCCATCCATGCCCAACAATAGACGAGTGTGATACGACCTTGTTGTGGCAATACGAAAATGTTGAATCAAGAAGGAATCCATTCTCTGGACGTTTAAAGCTACAAGGTCCCCCTGCATGTGTCTGGGAAAGCCTCTTTCCCGTCAGAGCATTCTGCCCATTCTGCCTTTCACCCTTTAAAGCAGGGGTACCCAAACTACGGCCTGTGGGCTGGACCCGGTCCCTGACACCAATTCATCTGGCCCACTGCCCTTGTCACTCCCAGAAGCAGAAGTAAAACGTGTGTATGGGTGCATTTTACTTCCACTTCCGGGGGTGGCAGGGGCCAGATGAATTGGCATCGGGCCGGATCCAGCCTACGGGCCATAGTTTGGGCACCCCTGCTTTAAAGAACTAAAAAAGGCACGTACAGGGACATTCCAGCAGTAGCACACCCTCCCTCTGATGTGCCCTGCTCTCTCTAGCACTTCCACAGCTTTAAATTAGGATCTGAAGGGATGCCGTTTCTAAGGCCAGAGGGTTCCTCCAAAGGCTCCTCTCCTTTCGAACTGAATTACCTGCAGTTCTTGAAGACACTGGCCTTCGAGTGCTCCAGAAAGGTTTCCAACACACCACGCAAGGCTGAGGTGGAAGGAGGGATTCTGTACAAAAGGCAAGAAATGGGAGGAAGAAAAGATCAGAAAGAGTTGTAGCAAATCCGGCAGGCACGGCTGTGTATGACACCATCGGGAGTGCTTCAGAGCCACGTATTAGAACTGTCACTTCTCCAGTGGGAAATGGAGCACCGTTTTCTTCCTTTACTGAAAATTGGAAAGTAGCAGAACATAACTATGTATTGTAACTAGTAGTCTTTAAAATGCAATTTCCCGCTTGTAAGTAGCAGCAACTTACAAGAAAGAAAAGGGCTCACCTTGTAAAAAGTGGTCAAGTTAAATTCTTCCATAACTGTG
Source organism: Bradypodion ventrale (assembly GCA_035047345.1). Taxonomy (NCBI): domain Eukaryota; kingdom Metazoa; phylum Chordata; class Lepidosauria; order Squamata; family Chamaeleonidae; genus Bradypodion; species Bradypodion ventrale. The sequence continues at coordinate 772,269 of JAWDJE010000009.1, forward strand.
TCCACTTCGGAGACCAAGTCTAAAAAGTGAGAGTGCCCAGAAGATACTTCCAAGCCAATGAAAGTCCTGCAAGAGAAGTTCAATAGGAAGGTGTCAGAGCAGATCCTTTGGGTTTAAAACCTGCTCTGGAAACCTCTCTTCCCACGAGGCAACATTCAAGTTCAAAGTGAACAAAGCAAGGGCTCACACATGAAATTATGAAAACCGTATATCCGTGATGGCGAACCTTGGCACTCCAAATGTTCTTGGACTTCCTTTCTTCCCCTACTATGTATGCACAAAACCAGCACCATACAGAACTATACACAAGCCTTTGCCTTCCCAGTATGTGATCCATGGTCACTTACCCACCTGGTTTTGGTGTGGTTGGTGTAAACCTTTACTCGGTCAGCTCTGCAGATGAACCTGGGACAGAAAAGTGGATGAAATTAAAGAGAACCTATCTGAGAAGGTGAGAAGCTACAGAAAGAGGAGTGAGAATCCTAGGGCAGAAATGCTAAGTAGCTGAAGCCAGTCTTGGCTAGCTCAGGGATTCTCAACCTGCAGCCCATAGGCCAGATGCGGCCCACTGCACCATCTCATGTGGGCCCCCACCACACCAGGAAGTACCATGTGGTGGAGGAAGGGCAAAATGGCCATCTGGCCCCCGAAGATGTCCGAAGTGACAGGCTACTATCTTTTAAGTCATATACATGATGCGTTATTCTTTATGTACACTCTGAAGCACTTGATTGTTCAAATGCTCGCTTTCTGTCTCAGCATCTTTTAAATGGACAAAATAATTCATCAGATATGCTTTAAATGTTCTACAACAAACAAAACAATTGCTCTTAGAGACCTTGTCTGTGACCTCTGACTTCTTTTATCATTGAAATTCTAGATGCTGGGCTAGTAGTAAAGATTCATGCATAAGTGTTCAGTTTTCACGTATGCACAAACAGGCACGTTCAGTCCTATGTGCTATGCAGAAAGATGACACAGGGTACCTAATGTTCTTGCCTTTGGAAGGAGGCCAGGCGTTCTTTGAGGGACTGGACAAACGGACGGATCCAGTGGTAGCGCAAGACCACACTTTGAGAGAGGCTGATGTGGAACTCTGTCATTGCTGTCAGGGAAGCCCCATAAAGGCCAGCATGCAGGAGGAGAAGCTGCAGCAGGTCCAGGAAGTCCTCCTGAGGTTCATCTGCACAGAAAGGTGGAACAACAACTGAGAAGTCACGCTATGAAACAGCTGCTGTCAACTGTCTAACAGTGGTGCCCAAGCATTTTTGGTCGTGGGCCGGTCGCATGGTTCAGATCCGCCCCCTGATGCCAATTCATCAAGCCTGCGAAGCCCTCGTCGCTCCTGGAAGCAGAAGTAAAACGCGCCCGTACATGTGTGTTTTACTTCCGTGAGTGACGAGGGCTTTGTGGGTCGGATGAATTGGCGTCGGGGGACAGATCTGGCCCCTGGGCCGTAGTTTGGGCACCCCTGGTCCAACACATTTCCAGAAAGACATTAAAGGCGGCAGTGAAGTAAATGGGGCCAAGGGAAGAGCTTTCTCGTCCTACACCAGGAAAGGCGGGAGGACTGAAACGACTTACAAGGCACATAGACGTATGTTGCCCAGTTCCCACGCTCGTGGGGGAACGTCCTGAGGCGTCCTCCGTGTTTGCTGCTGTCGTCCACCACCACTTCCTTCTCCTCCTGCTCTTTGAACATGCTCAGCACACTGTCTGGTACATGAAGACGAGGAGCTGGCAGGCTGCAAGACGGACACAGGAAGGTGAGACAGAAATGCCCAGCTTGCCTGAAACGTTCTTTGGGAAGAAATGGATCATCGCCTGTGTTTAGGGGCGCACGCACACACACACCACTTGCACAACTACCGTAATTGCGTATTAAAAGGACAATTTCTCCCGTGTTACAGGTCAGACGTGAAACTGCCAAACGAAGTCACTTTTTTTTGTGAGTTCATCCTGCACTTCCTTTCGCCTGATCTAGTGTGAGAAAGGTGAGGTGGCACAACAAGGCTGCCGTGTTCAGGGTGTGGTTCCACAACGCCACAGCCTTGGAGGAGGCTCTTTTCAGTGCGCATCCCCCACGTGTCTATGCCCTAGGGTTGGTTTGCTCTTCTAGCCCTTTCCTGGCAGTCACATCAGAGCCAAGGCTAACCAACCCTGGGGAGGGGGAAGGGTCCAACCCAAGGAGGGCCTGCGCCTGCAGATAGAACCCTGGCTAGGTAGGTGGATGATGGGCACTGGAGTGGTCCAGGGTGTTCGTTTTTCCCCTGGAAGAGCAGCTCACCTGGAGCGGCCGGGGCTAGTACGGGTGGCCCCTGCGGCGGCCCCATCCTGCCCCTCTTCCTCCTCCTCCTCGGAGCTGCTGTAACCCACCAGAGCCGTCCTCCGGTTCATCCCCGGAAGCGAAGAGCAGACGCAGGCGCTCCACACAGGAAGTGAGCCGTGGCGCCTGCGCAGAACTGCCACTGGGGAAGCCCCGCCTCCTGCGAGGCGGGAGAGGCCGACGGGGTGCGCATGCGCCGCAGCGGGGGGAAAGGGGCGGAGTCCAGAGGTGAGCCACTAGTAGCCAGCCCACACAGTGGACAGTCCCACCCGCCTGGGTTGGCTTTCTGGGCGCTTGCCGGTCAGTCCGCGGCGCAGCCTGCGCGTGTCTCCCAGGCCGGCGTGGGCCTTTCCGGGCAGAGCAGAGCCACCGGGGGTCGCCCGCCTGCCTGCCTGCCTGCCTGGCGCCGCCTCGCCCGGACGGATGGCTGCCTGACTCAAACGGCAAGGCTAGCCCCGCCCTCCGCCAAGCTCCGCCCGCCCTGCAGTTCCCCTGCTGACCAGCAGGGGTCGCCGCCCGTTCGCTGGTCCGAGGGACGCCGCCGCCCCTCCCTCCTTCCCTCCCTCCCTCCCTCCTCCGGCCCTTGTGTCAACTCCCGCCCCCGCTCTCGGCGTTCCTTCCGGGGGCTGCGCGCTACGCGAGGCCGGGGATCGGGCCGGGCCGCTAGGCCGCGCGGAGCCTTCGCCCAGCCGCCAGGTAGGGTGTGGGGAGAGCCGGACCCAGTCTTGTCTGGCCTGGCGGTGGGGCGGGGGGGGGGAGACCCGGCAGGCCTGCCTTGCCCTTTCCTGGGTGGGTAGGGGGGGAGGGAGGGAGCCGGCGAGGGCCTGAGGCGAGCGAGCGACCCCCGGAGCCAGGAGGCAGCAGCAGCAGCAGGCGGCCGTGTGGGAGAAGCGCCGGCACACGCCACACACAAGCCCCGGGTTGGTGCTCCAGGGGAGAGTGGAGGGGCAGCGGGACGGAGGCGCCCTCCGAGGGCAGCCCGAGAGGGGGAGGAGGAAGAAGGCCCCACACGAGGAAGAAGAGGCGCCTCGGCCTGTCAGGGGGGCAAAGGCCACCGGTGGGGCTGGGGGCAGCCTTTGGGCTCTTGGTCCCGGGATCGCCCCCTTCCCTCCCTGGGAGTGACCCCCGCTCGAGGGGCCCTCTTGGCTCCCCAGGGAGCTCCCCCAAGAAGGCCTCGGCCAGACAGCCAGGTTAGGCCAGGGCCGGCCCTCGTCTGGGGCCACCCAGGGTCTCCCTCCTCTCACCAAGGGCTGCCCCACAACGGCCGTTTAACACACACACACACACACACACACACCCTGTAGATGTTCTGCCTCCCCCTCCCCCCAGCTGGAAGCCCCCTTGCAGCCTCCGGTTTCTGGTGGACGGTGGACCCCAAAAGGTCCGAGCAGGGCCCGACCGTTGGCTCCTTGGCCTGGCCCAGGTCAGATCAATCTGGCTGGTCTTGTTTGGGCCACCCCGGTTAAGATGCTGTCTGGAAGGGAGGCAGGCCAGCAGCTCCATCCCAGAATGCGGCATGACAGAGTGAGCACCCGTCTCTGCATCAGCTCCTGCCAACCTAGCAGTTCGAAAGCAAGGCATTGCAAGTAGATCAATAGGGACCACTTGGGTGGGAAAGGTAAACAGCGTTGCGTGCGTCTAGTCATGCCTGCCACATGTCCATGGAAATGTCTGCAGAAGCAGAGAGCGCTGGCTCTTTAGACAGAGAGGAGCACTGAACCCTAGAGTCAGATACGACTCGCTTTTGAGCAAGGGGAACCTTTACCTTCCCCTTCTTAGGATGTTAGTTTCAATCCGGAGCTCTGAAAGGGACTGGAGGAGACCCTAAGCAGGGGCAAAGAGATGCTTATTATTATTATTATTATTATTATTATTATTATTATTATTATTATTATTATTATTATTATTATTATTATTATTATTATTATTATTATTATTATTATTATTTGACACAGCGGCACAAAAGCTTCGCACCTTTCACAGAGTTTTATTGGATCGATACAAATAACCTGCTTTGAGCACATTGAGTAAAGAATAGAGGAGGGGGGGCAGAGGAGCTAGACCAGCAGATAACAATGGGAAGGAAATCCAATTGAATGGGGGAGATGATGTTTCGCCAAAGGTTTACGGAAGGGGATTGGACTGAAGCATCCTCTCCTGAGGACAAGGAGAAGGGTCCTTCAGTGATGTCTGATCCGGGTGTTCCCAACGTGGGGCACACGCCTCACAGGGGGGGGGGGGCAATTTGAGAATGAGTTATTAACGGCCTTTTAGGCTTCCTCCACGTGAATAGGAGTTCACTTTTTGAATAAAAAGGATTATATGTTTTGGGGGACGGGGGGGGGGGCATCAGGGTTTTAGAGAGGATTAGGTGGGGCATGGACACAGAACCACTGGTCTAACCCAAACGTTTCTCTTCCTTGCAGGCATCTTTCCCTGAGGAAAAGACTTTCCGCCTTGTACAGAACGTCCCGCTGCCTGCCAGGGTCTTTTTCTCTTTGATGTGTCCTTGTTATCGCATGGAGTAATTGCTGGGCTGTGGAATGCAAAGCCCACCCCCGCTCTGTCCATAGGATTGGTTCCTGGCGATCCGTATCTTCTCTTCCCTGAAGCTTTGCCATCCGCTGAGAAGCTGAAGCCCTTGTTGTGGAAACCGCGCTTTCTTTTCCCCAGGATGTCGGACACCTGGCAGCAGCAACCTCCGCCGGCCCCGCCGCAGACCCCGCACCACACCGGGGCAGCCGCTCTCCCGGAGCACCCCATCCCTTCCGGTGCCGAGAACCCCTTGGCCTGCGCCGTCTATGGCATCTTGCTTCAGCCTGAGCCCAGCGGGTTGCAGCACCACCCGTCCATCCCTGGAGGCGGAGGGGAACCCTCTCCCAAGTGTGGGGTGTGCGGGCAGGACCTGGGCCACCTCTCCAATCCCCAGGAGCACCCGTGCCTGCAGGGCGGCCACGACCGGTCCTTCCAGTGCACCCAGTGCCTGAAGATCTTCCACCAGGCCACTGACCTGCTGGAGCACCAGTGCCTGCAGTCTGAGCAGAAGCCCTTTGTCTGTGGGGTCTGCAAGATGGGCTTCTCCCTCCTCACATCCCTGGCCCAGCACCATAGCGTCCACAGCAGCAGCAGCAGTGGCGGCGGCGCCACCGGTGGCAAGTGCTCCATCTGCGAGAAGACCTACAAGGGTGCGGCCGGGGTGGGGGTGGCTGAGGAGCCGGCCCCTCTCCAGCAGGCCTCGGCGGGGCTGAGCCGGAGCCCGGCGGAGAAGCCCTACAGCTGCTCCATCTGCCAGAAGCCCTTCAAGCACCTCTCGGAGCTGTCGCGGCACGAGCGGGTGCACACGGGCGAGAAGCCCTACAAGTGCAGCCTGTGCGACAAGAGTTTCAGCCAGAGTTCCCACCTGGTCCACCACAAGCGCACGCACAGCGCCGAGCGGCCCTACAAGTGCTCAGTCTGTGAGAAGGCCTTTAAGCACCGCTCTCACCTGGTGCGCCACATGGATGCCCACGCGGGCGAGGCCCACCTCTTCCGCTGCAACGTCTGTGAGCTCCACTTCAAGGAGTCAGCGGAGCTGTTGCAGCACCCCTGCACCCCCAGCGGGGAGCGGCCCTTCCGCTGCGCCGCCTGCGCCAAGGCCTTCCGCCGTCCCTCCGACCTCCGGCAGCACGAGCGCACCCACAGCACCGAGCGGCCCTTCCGCTGCGACCTCTGCCAGATGAGTTTCAAGCAGCAGTATGCCCTCATGCGCCACCGCCGTACCCATAAGGCAGTGGGCGCCATTGCCACCACCACCTCCGTCAGCGCCGCTACCCCGGCCGAGCAGCCTGAGGCCCAGCCAGCCGCGCCCTTCAAGTGCTCCCTGTGTGAGAAGGGCTTTGTGCAGCCGGCCCACCTGCTCTACCACCAGCACGTCCACGGCATCGAGAACCTCTTCAAGTGCAACGCCTGCCAGAAGGGCTTCAGCCAGGCCTCGGAGCTGCTGCGCCACCGGTGCACCCAGAGCACCGAGCGGCCCTTCAAGTGCACGGCCTGCAGCAAGGCCTACAAGCGGGCCTCGGCGCTGCAGAAGCACCAGCTGACCTCGCACTGCGCCGAGAAGCCCCTGCGCTGCACCCTCTGCGAGCGGCGCTTCTTCTCCTCCTCGGAGTTCGTCCAGCACCGCTGTGACCCAGCCCGCGAGCGGCCTCTCAAGTGCCCCGACTGCCACAAGCGCTTCAAGTACGCCTCGGACCTCCAGCGCCACCGGCGCGTCCACACGGGCGAGAAGCCCTACAAGTGCCCCTCCTGCGAGAAAGCCTTCAAGCAGCGCGAACACCTCAACAAGCACCACGGGGTCCACACCCGCGAGCAGCATTTCAAGTGCATGTGGTGCGGGGAGCGTTTCCTCGACCTGGGCCTGCTCCAGGAACACAGCGCACAGCACACGGCCACTGAGGCCACCACCTACCCAGCGGCCCCTTGCCTGCCCTGAGCTGCTGCCGCCATTGCCACGCTCGGCCCACTTTCTGGACAGCCCGGAGGGAGCCCCGGGCTTCATTCATTCATCCATGCTGCTGCGATGGGAGAAGGGGCCGCACCTCAGCTCTGCCCTCCCTTGGACAGCCATGCCTTCCTGCCCTGGCCTTTCTTCCCCAAACGGCGAGTGGGATCCCACCGGCAAGGATCCTGGCCCTCTGCTCTGTCCTTGTCGGCTGTGCCCCTTCAGAATGAATGAATGCCCCCTAAGCCAGCCAAACCGACCCTCGCCCCTTGTCTGTCACGATTCCCACGGTGCCTGTCGCCCCGCCCTAAAACATTTCACCCTGTGGCCCAGGACGGAGCAGGACTCTCTTATCAAGCATAAGAGGCCGGAGATGGTGCTGGGGCGGTTGGGCTGGGTCAGCTCAGACCCCACGCCTTCATGCCTGAGACCCTGGGGGGGGGGGAGGTTTCAGAGGATTTCCCGTGCATGGCAAGAGTGCCTCTGTAAGAAAGGGGTGTGTGGTGGGGTTCTGCCCAGCTGGCTTCTTTGTGGCCAAAAAAACAACAACCCCATTCCTCGGGCGGCTGGAACTGACCCTTCTGTTCTGGAGCTGTCAAGAGTCTCTCCCCCCCCCCCCCCCCATGGGGCAGAGGCCATGGGGGGAAACCCCATGCCTGTGTCGCTATTTAAAAGGACTCTGAACTGAGAGCGGTTCCTTTTTCCTCCCCTCCCTTTCCCCCACATTGATATAAAATAGGTCCCTCTGTGTAATTTTAGAAAATAAAAAAAGGACATTGGAGAAGGCATTTGTCTTTCCACACAACCAAAGGGTGGGGAGGATGTGGCCATTAAAGCGGCAGCGGAAGGGTAAATCTTTTGGACCCCCCGTTTCGGTGTCGCCGTCGGCCACGACTTGTATCCGAGCATACATTTTTCCTGGGAGTCATTTTCACCGTTGATGGATGTGTCTCTGGTGACTCAATAAGCATGAAACTTGCGACCACACACAGTACACTGAATAGATGGTGGAGGACGTGGTTGAGTTTGACGGGGCTTCCGTGCTTGTCACTTGGCCTCTTCATGTCTACACGGCGTTCTCCTTCCAAGTGACCAATAGCAGCAGAGGTGGTTTGGCGCCAAAGTGGCCGGTCTTCAGCCACTGCCCCCCAGGTTTGTGGGTTTATATCTGACACTGGTTTGTTTCAGCTGGTCCTTATAACGCTTCAAAGGAGCTCTGCCAGGTCTTGTATCCCATAAAGTTCCCCATAAAGAATATGACGAGGGAGCCTGGAACCATCCATGTGGCGGACATACCCTATCTAAGACAGGGGTGCCCAATTATTTCAGGCCACAGACCGGTCACGTGGTTCAGGGGGGTGGTCACTATGGCATGGGGCCAGACCTGGCCCCCCAATGCCAATTTATCCGGCCCACAAAGCCCTATTCTGTTTCTCTTCTGCCCTGCCCCCCCCTCACAACAGCCTTTGAAGGTAGGCCAGTCATGGCGGACCTTGGCGCTCCAGATTTTCTTGGACTTCAATTCCCAGAAGCCCAAGTCTCTGTGAATCCACACGAATGGGTTGGGGGTGGGAATTCAAACCTAGGCTCCCTGGGGTACCATAAGTCTGGGGTAACTAAGGCTGCACTTTTGACCAGTTCCAAGAATAGTCAAGGCATTTTACAGCTTTGATGTCCCCAGCGCTGAAAATACTTCTTACTAAAGCAAAGGACTGCAGTGGCTCAAGTGGCTAAGAAGACACTGACTGGGAAGCGGAAGGTCAGCAGTTCGATTCCCGAGTACGCAGGACGGAAATGAGCTCCCGTCTTCGTCCCAGCTCCTGCCAACCTTGCAGTTCCAAAGCAAGAAATTGCAAGTAGAGAAATAGGGACCACTTCGGTGGGAAGGTAACAGCGTTCCGTGTTCTCTAGTGTCTAGTCATGCCTGCCACATGACCACGGAAACGTCTGCAGAAGCAGACAGCGCTGGCTCGTTGGCTTAGAAACAGATGAGCACTGCACCCTAGAGTCGGATATGACTGGCTTTCGAGCAAGGGAAACCTTTACCTAAAGCGAAGGAGCAGTTGTGAAACATACCTGCTACTGAAATAGCAGCGGACTATTGGGTAGCTTAGTGGTTAAGACGCTGAACTTGACAACTGGAAGGTCGGCAGGTCAGCAGTTCGAGGCGGTGGAGTGAGCTCCTGTCTCCGTCCCAGCCCCTGCTGACCTAGCAGTTCAAAAGCAAGAAATTGCAAGTAGATATATAGGTAGTGCTTTGGCGGGAAGGCAACAGCGTTCTGTGCCCTCGGTGTCTAGCCATGCCTGCCACAAGACCACATAAATGTCTACAGGCACAGACAGTGCAAGCTCTTTGGCTGTAAACAGGTGAGCACCGAACCCTAGAGTCGGATACGACTAGTCTTCAAGCAAGGGCAACCTTTCCTTGAATTTGTTTTTTTGTTTTGGGGTGGGGGGAGATGGTTATTGTGCAGCTTGCCCAGGCAGCCTCAGGATAGGGCCCTCCCTGTCTCTGACGATGGGGTGATGATGCCCCTTCCATAATCATCCTGCCTAGCTGGCATGGCATTTGCTAGCAAGCTTTCTGGCTGAATGCGGTCCTTGCTCTTGGTCTGACATGGCCTGCTAGGCAGGGTGGTGAATTTCTTCTCACCCCCCACCCCACCCCCTTTGAAGGATGATGCCGCCGCCCCCCCCTTGAAGGATGATGTGGTGGGTGTCCGTTTTAGAGCTTTGCCAGCAGAGGGCAGCCTTGGGATGCAAAAGCCTCTTTCCAGCCCTTGTGAGAGAGAGAGAGGCTGGGGTGGCCTTTTTTAAACCAAGCTGCTCTTGTGCATGTATGCCCAACCTGTTGTTGCCATTGCTTTACCAAAGGTTGACTGCAGTGGCTCAAGTGGCGAAGAAGACACTGACTCGAAGGCGGGAGGTCAGCAGTTCGATTCCCGAGCACTGCAGGATGGAATGAGCTCCCGTCGTCTGTCCCAGCTCCTGCCAACCTAGCCATTCCAAAGCAAGACATTGCAAGTAGAGAAATAGGGACCACTTTGGTGAGAAGGTTGACAGCGTTCCTGCCTGATGTCTAGTCATGCCTGCCATGTGTACATGAAAATGTCTGCAGAAGCAGACAGCACTGGTTCTTCGGCTATGAAACAGAGATGAGCACTGAACCCTAGAGTTGGATACGACTGGCTTTCAAGAGTGGGCGGCCTTTACCTTTATGTATGTCTATCAAGTTGACCTTTGCCTGTTTCTGGCTCAGACTTGAAAGCTTGCCACGGGACTCTTCCCCTTTTGAAGGAGATGTTACCCTCACTCTGAATTGGCGTTTGGATGCTCATAGGTTCAGTGCGGACAAAAGGCATTGCCTTCGTTGGGCCCAAGAAAGAATGGAATCATCCTCATCCCTCCAAACGTTATGCTACTACTTGAAATGAAAATCATTCCTGGCTTTGTTCTTGTACACCAGGCAACTAAGCCACCCTGGGTTTTTCCGTCTCCAGTAGGAGGAACCACATGACCGGCCCGCTGAACCATGTGACCGGCCCGCCACCCAAAAAGTTTGGGCACCCCTGCTGTAAGGTGGTGAAGGAAAGCCAGTCCAATAGGAGGGAAAGACTTTGCTGGGTGTAAAAAGCCCAAGGGCTCTCCTAGTGAACCTGGGGTGGCCTCCTTTGGACGGGGGCTTCCAGCTTTGGCATCCAAGCCACCGGCCACACACACAACATGGCCTGGGAAAGTGATGGGGGACAAGGACACCTTCTCTTCCCCACTCCCCTTTCACCCCACTGCTCAGGTACATTTTGAGTCGGCAACACCATTTCTCCTCCTTTGTCAAGGCAGGAAATCAAATCGTCTTTATTCTTTCTGGCTGTTGATCCACCGACCGAAGGAGAAGCTCCTTTTGGCTCCTCCGACTCTTGGCTCCTTCCTAGCGCCAGGGCTGGAGGTAGTGAGAGCGGCTAGAGAAGGAGAGAAGGAATGGCTATTGACACGCGCACACAACCAACGGAACGGGTGTGGATTCTGGGGCCTCCAGGCCACTCGCAAAAGCTCTCGGCAACACCATAAATAGGATTTTTGGGGGCATCTGAGAAACTTAAGCTTCACGGCTAGAGTCTGGCATGTCTACTTGGTCCTCACGTTGAGTTTCTTCTGACCCATCCACCCAACTCTGCTTCCCATCTGGGTCCTTTGAACCATGGCCTTCATCCACACCGTTCCTTATTTGGCCGGAGAAAGGCCTTTTGTCCACCCACCCACCCCCGCTGTCAAAATAGCCCCTCGAAAATTGGGGGGGGGGAAACGTTCTTGGTCCCCTTCAGGGCATGGATCGACAGCTAGATCTGCTCTGTTGGGTTTGAAGAAGCCCAATTCCGCTTACCAGTGTGCCGATCCGAAGCTCCGGTAGGTGTTGCTGTAACAAAAGGGAAAAGGCACAGATGATGGTCAAGGAGGCAGGATGATGGTCAAGGAGGTCTTGGCTCCAAAGTTGGGTCAGGGAGAGGCTGTGATACTTACACGTTGTTGTAAGGGATGGGCTTGGGTCCGTATCTGTCCAGGCTGGGGTTTTGGTTGAGGCAGAACTAGCATCAGAAGGAGGGGAGGGGAGGTCATAAGTTACCGAGTGAACCACATGCACAAATGAGGTCTGGCCCACCATGTGTTGTGTTCAGGGTGCCCGTTGGCCATGGAGCTTCCCAGGGATACCACATGCATCCCTCCTGCCCCACAAACCCACACAGGGCCACAATTCTTTGCCTACCAACAATACTTTTAAGTGAGAGGATGTGGGGGGAACCTTGAGGGTCTGCCAGGGTACCAGAACATCTCAAGATTTCGCCAAAGGAGGGGAAGGGAACACAGACCATTGGGAGATGGAAATAAGCTCAGGAAGAGGAGGAGAAGGGACAGTTCCATGTGGCTTCTTGGGAAACAAAAGAGGCGGCCACATTAGTGGGTCCGTAGTGAAAACGCACCACTCTGGCCAGGTTCTCCTGCTATGGTATTAGAGCAGACCGTACTGCCAACGATCAGGCGGTGGTTAACGAACCGGATCACCCTGAAGACTAGCAGCCTTGGCAAAGTCCACGAGGAAGGGCGATGGTCCACGAGTGGATGGAACCCCACTTGAACCCACCTGGATGGAAGGCGGCAGCTTCATCCATCCTGGCCTGCTGGGGCCAAGGAGGACTTTGTGTGCTCAAGACCAGAAAGTGACTCATGGAACTGGGCCAGTGGACCTATGGGTGATGTAGAAGGCCACTCCATCATAGTCTAACCAGGACAATCATGGCTGAGCGCCGCGAGGATCGCCAATATCCCGAATCAAATACAAAGCGAAAACACACCCCAACAGGATCTGCCATTCACACACACAACTTTTTGGCTTCTACCCACCCAACGTGGAAATGCTACTCACCCGCCAGGTCTGTGTGACGTCTGGTTTCAGGTACCTCACGGCATAACAGCTGAACCCAAGGACTGCCAGGGAAAGACAGAAGTCTCGGATCACTCAGTCCTCCCTGGCTGTGAATTCCCTGCAGTGCTTATGCCAGGGGTGCCCAAACCACGGCCCGTGGGCTGGATGAATTTGTGTTGGGGGCTGGATCCGGCCTGTGGGCCATAATTTGGGCACCCCTGGTTTAAGCAGAGAAAAATGGCGGCTTAAAATCTGTCTCATCCTATTGCACAACAGATGTGGCCGGCCCACTGAACCACGTGACCCAAAAAAGTTTGGGCACCCCTGGCTTATACTTTGAGCTCCAAAAGGAAGCCAGCCACGGGCAGGGCAACGCCTGGCCAAGGGGGGGACAGGGTGGAGCGGTTGCTTTGCCCGGCTCAAGCTCTGCACCCAAAATGTTCCCTAGAATGGATCGAGGTGGTGTGGGGCCGCAGAGAGCCATAGAAACGGTGTGGGTCACTCTTCCTGGGTGCCACTGGCCACCTGTTTCCCCCTTCCATTCCTCCTTTGGTTGTTGCTTGGGACCCTCTCCCCACCAGAAGTGGCCTTTGAGAGACCCCCATGCCATGCACGGGGAGACCCATGCCCGGCTCTTACCTCTTTTGCCAAAGCTTGGCAGCTTGAACTCTCCCGCCGTGGAGACGAAATGGGACCAGTCGTCCATGGCCCGCGTGTAGCTGGGCCATTCCTCTTGGTTCGTGCTGGGCATGAGAGGCGCCATCTTGCCGGCTCGGTGCTTTGCGGTCAGGGACCTCCCCAGCTCCGTCATCCCCTGAGCAAGGAGGCAGATGGGACATGGTGTTCGTGAAACAAAGCTCAGCAAAGCTTTTCTGACCCTTGGGAATCCAACTCTATTGTGACATTGACCCGAAGAGAGAGGGTTAGCCCATCTTTGGCCTCCTGAACCCACAGAGAACGCCATTTCCACCCCCCAGGCTCAGAACTAGGGCACATTTGGGTCATCCAGAACTCAATCCCTGGCTGAAGTCTCATAGTTAGGAAGTTGCCTCTAGAGAAGGCCCATTTGAATAAGTGGGACTTGTGGAGGAATCGACCCACCAGATCCACAGGGATTCAGTGCGCCTGGTCTAGTGGCGGCTTAATGGTTGGGATCCTAGCTGTGACAAAGGAATGTTTTCGTCTCCAAATGCACGGGACGGTTTTTGTCCCGGCATTTTTTTACAGTATCTACTGCTCAAAATGAAATGGGGAGATGCCACAGGGCTGGAAAGGACGTCCAAGGCTGGCAGGTCTTTGAGGGACAGATGTGAGGAACACCTTCGTGTAAATCCAGGTCAAGGTGATTTGTGGCTAGACAGGGTTGGGTGTGCCAAGTGGACTAGGAAAGGTAAAGCCTTGCTCGAAAGCCAGTCGTATCCAACTCTAGGGTTCAGTCCTCATCTCTGCTTATAGCCAAAGAGCCAACACTGTCTGCATTAACAGACATTTCCATGGACACGTGACAGGCAGGACTAGACACCGGAGTGCACAGAATGCTGTTGACCTTTCCCACCGAAGTGGTCCCTATTTATCCACTTGCAATGTCTTGCTTTCAAACTGCTAGGACGGCAGGAGCTGGGACAAACGACGGGAGAGCTCACTCTGTCGTGCGGCACTCGGGAATCGAACTCCGACCTTCCAAACGTCGAGTTCAGCATCTTAACCACTTGAGCCACCCCAGTGCATGCCAAGTGGACTAGCCCAAAGCAATTGTGTTTTCAGGTTGGCAATAGGGAGGAAAGGTCCCTGGGCCAAGGAAGACATGTTTTATTTTGCCTTGTTAGCTGGAAGGCTGGCAAGTCAGAAGTTCGAGTCCTGGGTAGTGCATGATGGATTGAGCACCCGTCTCTGTCCCAGCTCTTGGGGACATGAAAGGAGACTCATTTGGGTGTTCCCTGAGCAGAGTTTCTTCCACACAAAAATCCTTTAAACCCAGAATAATTTCTGACACGCCATGCTGATGGTGATGTGGTTGTTGTTGTTGTGCTCAGAAGAGCCTGTATGACAGGTATTGCCTTCACTGGGGGGAGGAGGGGGGGCAAACACCATTCACTCCCTCTGCGGCCCCAGGACCTCTTCCTTGCTGCAGAAGAACTCCCCTTGACCTGCATCTCATCTCCTGTGCTTTCAAACGTTAAATGCTGGGCCAGGCCAGAGTTTGGCTCACTTGGCCAAGAGAGCCATGAGTCTGGAGTCTAGCGGAGGGAGAAGAAGTCACAGAGAGGGAAGGTGGGGTTGCACCCTTGCATGGCAGGAAACGACTCACCAGGGAGGGAAGGCGCTGGTTGGGAACTCCGGCCAAAGTGAACGTCCCATTTTCAAAATCACCTTTAGCAGAACGGAAACAAGAAAGTGGGGAAATGAAACACGAAGCTCTCCTCCTCCTGCTTTCCAAGGCCCTGCCCTGGGGTGCAGAACATACCTGTCAAGTTTTGGATTTGGAAATAAGGGAAATTTCCCGGCCAATACAGGATACTTGACAGCAATGCTTATCCTGTGCTGCCCTCCAATGGTGGCAATAGGGCATTGCAGTCTAATTAATAAGGGATGACGGCGGGAAAGAGGGTAAAATAAGGGGTTTTCCTGGCCAATAAGGGATACTTGACAGCTATGCTTATCCTTTGCTGCCCTCCAATGGCGGCAATAGGGCATTGCAGTCTAATTAATATGGGATGACGGCAGGGAAGAGGGTAAAATAAGGGGTTTTCCTGGCCAATACGGGATACTTGACAGCTATGGTGCAGAACAGTCTATAAACGTTAACCAGAACATGCCCCCCCCCCCCCAAACAGAAATCTTGGCTGGAACTATGGGTTGCAGGTATCCCTACAAACGGAGGCACAGCCACACTGAGCGTGCAACTTCAGGTCCAGGATAAGCCATTAAATCAGTGGTGGTGAACCAATGGCAGGTGTGCCAAAGGGGGAACTCGGAACCCTCTCTGGGCACACACACTGCTACCCCAACACAGAGTTCACCCCACCCCCTTCCCAGCAGCCCAATGGGATCGCTTCCTCCCTCCCCCAGGACAGAATTCACTCTGCCCAGCAGCCCAATGAGAATGTTTCCTCCCTCCCCCAGCACAGAGTTCACCCCGCCCCCTGTCCAGCAGCCCAATGAGAGTGCTTGCTTCCTCCCTACCTGACACTTGGTCTCTAAAAGGTTCTCCATCACTGCCTTAAATCTAATCCTGCTTGCATCATGCTGCAAACAGAAGCAGTGGAGTTTGGCCATCGGTCCCTGCTTTGCTCTGGGTACCAACCGGGGTGGGGTGGGGGTGGCGTTACCTTTGGAACAATAGGTTGCCGTCCTGGAGTGCTCCTCGGTCAGCTTGTTTGCCATGGTGTCCATATCCATGCGCCTTAAGGTTGGCAGGAACGGGTGATAGAGGCGGTCCTTCACTCCGGACAACATGACCTTCCTGGGCTCCAGTGGGATCAGGACCGCCGGGGAGGCGTAAATGGGGCTGCCGTCTTGTGGCCATGGGACCAAGTCAAGCGTTTGGGCCATTGCTGCGACCTCAGCTAATATCAAAGGATGCTCTAGTTACCGTATCTCAGGGAGGAAGGATAAAAGAAAGCAGCAGCGTTAGAACACTTGAGCATTTATAGCAAAAGCAAAATCTTGTGGTGGCTTTAAAGCTGCTTCTTCCATGTCTAGACCAGCTGTGAAACTGTCAAAACAAAGGAACCTTTTTGGTGAGTTCATTCTGCAGTTCCTTTCGCCTGACCTAGTGTGAGAAAGATTAGCCGGCGACACAAGGTTGCCGTTACCAGGGTACGCCCGATTGTGCTTCAGAAATACCACATTCTCCGAGGAGGCTCTTTCTGTGTAACCTGCTTCAAGGCTAAGAGGCTTGTTTTGATGTGAACTTCTGTCCAACGTGGTAAATTCTCACCAGGATTCATGAAGATTCATGCCACTGTTGCCGCTCCTGGACACATTTAACTTCTGCTTCCAGGAGCGGCAAGGGTGGCATGGGCCAAATGAATTGGTGTCAGGGGCCAGATCCGACCTGCGGGCCATAGTTTGGGCACCCCTGGTTTAAGCAGAGAAAATGGCAGCCTAAAAAATCTTATCCAGTTGCAAAACAGATTGCGAGGCGCATTTTACTTCCACTTCCGGTGGGAGGAAGCACATGACTGGCCCGCTGAACCACGTGTGTGGCCTGAAACGTTTGGGCACCCCTGCTTTATTCCCTCTAGGCTTGCAAGGAAAGTGGAAACCCAATACCTCCCTGGGCTGCTGGAGATCTGGTTTCCTTTCTCAGCATGGCAAGGAAGCGAGGCAGGGAGTCCTTCCGAGGGATGATCTGCTTCGCTCCATGGCAACGGGGCGGCACTAATGCCCAAAGAAGTTGCTGCGGGGATGATGCTACGTTGCTAAGTGACAGCAACAATGGTGGTTTCACAGGGCAGTCAAGCTTGGGCTCTTTGGAGAAGGAGGAGACACACCTGGCAGACGTTACCTGCAAGGAAAGTCACAGCCCAGGTCTCCGTCACCACCTGGACACCACCCTTGGGCCACCCTGCGATCCTACTGGCATCGAAAGTGGGAGGGCAAGAAGCCCCATTTCCCCTTCAATGCAGAGGTCTTCTCCTGGATAAGTGGTGGACATTGACGAAAGACACCAGTCTGGCCAGGTTGTCCTGCTGTGGGATTAGAGTAGATGTAATGGTGAACCTTGGCACTCCAGCTGTTCTTGAACTTCAATTCCCAGAAGCCTAAGTCCCTATGAATCCACACAAGTGGGTTTACTGCGCATACATGCAGTAAACCCATTCCTGTGGATTCACAGGCACTTGGGTTTCTAGGAACTGAAGTCCAAGAACAGCTGGAGTGCCAAGGTTAGCCATCACAGGAGTAGACCCTACTGCCAGAGACTCAAGTTCCGTTGCCGGTGGGAGGAACCACGTGGCCGGCCCACTGAACCATGGGACTGGCCCACTGAACCACGTGACCGGCACATGGCCTGAAACGTTTGGGCACCCCTGTTCTAGAAGATGAAACCTTGAGCAGGGCAGTTAGCAGAGGTCGGTGCTTCTGACCCTCAGAATTGCAAATAACCCAAATAAATAGCTTTGCAGCAAGGGAGCCTTTAAGGGTGGGTGGGCTGGCTTGCTCTTGGGGGGAAACGGCCCGTGCTTTAGGATTAGGGGCACCGGCAACCAAATCCCGTCAGCACTTCCGAGGCAGGGAGTAAGAGATCATCCCTGGATGGCACAATTCACTCAACTGGCCTCCAGTTCTACCTCCGGCGTAGGTGAGAGTCCGTCCCTTTCTGCTGGGGTGAAGGCGGGGGACCCCCATTTCCTACCACTCCAGATCCTTTGACTTGCCCAAATGTGAGCGTTTGGCTCTGGTACCGGGACAGATGTCCACTTGCCTGCTGAGTCAGGCTGACCGCTCTGGCTTCGAGCACAACCGTTCTTCCCTTAATCCAATTTGTACCACAAACTAATCCCTTGCCCAGCTCCTTGCGGAGTCCATTTGTAGCAACAGAAGAGTGAAATCAGCCTCACTGGAGCAGAAGCCGAATTTCCCCCAAAGAAACCTATGTTTTCTCCAAGTCCCCCTTGGGGAAATCAGGTCTCCTTCCTCCAGAGAGAAGAAACCCCTGCATTGCTCTTGCTGGCGGTAAGTTGCATTTTGGGGGAGGAAGGGTATCCGCGCTCTCTCGCCTCTCTGCGCCACGCATGAACCCGCAGGTGCCAGGAAGGCCGTTTCCTTCTGGAGCAAGTCTCTCGCGGGATTCCTCCTCCTCCTCCTCCTCCTCTTCTGCACATCTCCGCAGCCTGGATGCTCAGGAGGGTTGTGGCCAGGTGTTACAGGTAGCATCATGGGCAGGAGCTTCCTGTGAAGCACCGCGAGAACGTGCCATGCGGGCTGGTGGCCTATTTAGTCCATTGTATTCATTCAAAAAGGTAATTGTATGCCCCAGGTTTGTTTGGGTTGTTGTTGAGAACAAAGCTTTTTTGCATCTTCTTTCATGTCCAGATCAAACTATGGATGGCCAAAATGAAGCCACTTTCCTGGCTTTGTCATTGGCCAAACTTAAGTCCTCATCACTGCATGTTTCTGGCAGCCATTGGCATGCCAGGAGATGAGCTGGATTCTGTATCTCGCCACATTCACACATTGTGGCGTTGTCCCCCACTTGAGCCTGTTGGTCTTACATTTAGGGACTACAACTCTCAACCTATTCAAGATCCTCCCAGTGACGTAGGGGAGGTTGAGATCCTCAGCCATATCCTCATTTAATGTTCTTCCTTGTCCAGTGAACTCCTTCCTCCACCTTCTAAGTTGGTTTTGCTCTTGTGTACCCTCAAGAATGTTTGTTCTTGCCATAAAGCTCTTGGTGGATCTGGGTTAGTGGACTTTAGGCTCATCTCTGTTCAGAGGATGTCGAAGGTCCTTCTCTTGCTTGGTGTTCTCTTGGATTTCACAGACGCCTTCTTCTTTCGTGTCCTGATCAAACCCTGGACTGCCAAAATGAAGCTACTTTCTTGGCTTTGTCATTGGCCAAACTTAAGTCCTCATTGCTGCATCTTTCTGGCAGTCATCGGCAGACCAATAGATGAGCTGGATTCTGTGTCTCTCTCTCCACATTCACACAGTGTGTTGTTGTCCTCCAGCTGTCCCCACTTGAGCATGTTGGTCTTGCATTGAGGCACTCCAACCCTCAGCCTATTCAGGGTCCTCCAAGTGATGTTGGGGAGGTTGAGATCCTCAGCCATCTCCTCCTTGAATGTCATTCCTTGTCCAGTGGGCTCCTTCCTCCATCTTCTAATTTGGTTTTGCTCTTGCGTACCCTCAAGAATGTTTGTTCTTGCCATAAAGCTCCTCCTGGATCTGAGCTGGTGGACTTGAGGCTCATCTCCATTCGGGGTATGTCGAGGGTCATTCAGAGGAATTCTGAAGTAACAAGGACTTGTTGTGATGAGAGGCCTTAAGCTCTTGTTAAGAACTGGAGCAGAGAAGGGCAGCCCTGATTGAACATAGGAACACCTGAGGAGGGGATTGGGAAGAAGGAAAAAACCTAAGGAAAGTCCTCACTGATTTGGAGAAGAGTTTGCTCTGAGTTGCATGTTCTGCAGGGTGAGGATGGAACTGGGACATCTGTCAGCCACAGGGCGGCAGCCACGTCTCTGGGGTCAAATAGTTTTGGAAGTAGCATCTATTAAAGTGCTTAACACAAGTGTATGGACTTGTGTTGCTTGGTTGGAGTAAAGACAGAGTTGCTAGCAAGGGCCAAACAAGGGAGGAGGAGCAGAGAAGAGGAGAGGGAGTAATGCTGCAAATGTTTACTTTTTGAAATGCCAGGTTTACACACTGACATTTGACTCTGCAAGTGGGTGCTCAAAAAATGTGAACTTAATGAATAAAAGATAAATATAAAGCCAGACCTCAATAGGCTAAAATATGTTTGTGTGTGTGTGAAATGCAATAATTATTTGAATATGGATCTTAAAGAATATGGACAGATAACATCTGGTCTAATTCGAGTGGGGTTGTCTGGTTTCTCTCTTGACTTATTCTAGCCACTGCTCGGAAAGACCGGCCCCAAAGAGGGAGACTAGTAGGGTGGCCAGGTCAAAGTTCAGGGGCAAAACCTGAGGCCAGAAGGGCGATCCTGGGGATGTGAGGAGGTCCCACGGGAAGCCTCTTGTGATTCCACAAGGATGGTTCTTGTGATGTCCACAGAAGCAGGACAAGCAAAGGTTGGAGAAGAAATAAGGCCAAGCAGCCTACAAAGCTCTCCGTATAGTTGACCCACCGGAGGCCGGTGCTGGCTAGAGGCAGTTTTGAAGCCACATGCAACAGTTGGCCTCTCTTCTGGAGCCACTTGGCCCTGAGGTTGCCCACCCTCCCTGGGGATCTAGAGAAGAAGAGCAATTCCCAAGGATGCCCCTCTTGTCCAGGGAGGAACTGTGGCCTGCATTGCAATGACATGTTCAGAAAAGCCACTCCGAACCTCCCCATTGGGTCCTTTACTGAGCATGTACATCCAACAGATTTCCAGGCTAAGCACCATTGAATTAGTTTGACCCACTCCTTTGCCACTCTCTCTCCCCCAGATTTCCCCTCTGGTTGGATTTCTGGGTCATTCCGACCAGCCATCACCGTGGCTCCTCCTCTGCCTTCCCCAGGCGGCGGGATGCTTGGGTGGGTAGAGAAGGCGATACCCCAACCTCCGGGTTCCTCCCCTGTCCATAAGGCCATGGAGAAAGACACGCAAGCGGCCACAGAGGCCCAGCAGGTGAGTGTGGGGTGATCTCTTCTCAAAGCCGAGTCTGGTTGGGCAGTTAGCGTGATGAACTAGGAGAGTGTGGTGGTGAACCTTTTGGAGACTGAGTAGTGCCCAAACAGAGGGGCGGGGCAAACTCTGTGCTGGGGGAGGGAGGAAATGCTCCCATTGGGCTGCTCCAGATGTTCTTGGATTTCAATTCCCAGAAGCCCAAGCACCCTGTGGATCCATACGAATGGATTTACTGCGATTCATCTGGCCCATGCTGCCCTTGTCGCTCCCAGAAGCGGAAGTAAAACGCGCCCATACGGTTAAGGCTCTTCCGGGTTAACCCTTCCTCCGTACGGGCGTGTTTTACTTCCGCTTCCAGGAGCGACGAGGGCAGTGTGGGCCTGATGAATCGCAGAAAACCCATTCATGTGGATTCACGGGGGCTTGGACTTCTGAGAATTGAAGTCCAAGAACATCTGGAGTGCCAAGGTTCACCATCATGGTCCTAGTTGAATTTTACTATCCAGGAGAGCTTACAACCATGGCTCCTCAGGGTTTCCCTCCCTCTGGGATTGGGGTCAGGGATGGAGATGGGTTGGACACACACATGTCCAGAGTTGGAACCCTGGGGGTGCAGACTGGACCCCTGACCCAAACCATCTTGGGCTGCCTCTTGGTATTCCAGAGGTTGGCATTTCCTCTGATGCCTTCTTTCCTGTTCTTGTGTTTCTTCAAAGCCACCAGACGGGATCGCTCACAGATCAGCTGCAGGTAAGATGGCGCACCAACGGCATTAGAGGAGAGAGGTTCAAGGAAGCAGATAATAACACAAGCCTCCAATAACCCCTTTGCTCTGAAAACTTGCAAAAACACAGTCCTGCTCCTCCTTAAATGAGATGCAAACATTATCCAACGCTTGTTGGCATTTCTTCCCGGCACAGGTGCGCACTCGGGGGTTGCAATGCGTTGTTACTGCCTTGGAATCTCATAACCACACATCAGCACCTTCCATGGGATAAGTAAAACTGTCCAGTTCATTAAAACTAAAATTTGCTTCTGACAGCTTATGGACAGAAATAACAGAATTGTGGGGTTTGGATGGTGAGAAGGTCAAAGTTGTTGGTTTCAGCCAATGCAGCTGATATTATGCTGAGGCCAGGTCTAACACGAATGGCATTCCCATACTAGTCATGATGTACTGCAACCCAAAGGTTGTGAGTTTGATCCTGACCAGGGATCAAGGTTGACCCATCCTTCCATCCTTCCAAGGTTGGTAAAATGAGAACCCAACATGTTGGGGCAAAATGCTAATTAACTTGTGAAGTGCCCAGAGAGGGCATTAAGCTCTATGAAGGGAGGGTGGTATAGAAGTGTGATGGCTTTGTTTTTAGTTCCATTCCAGCCAAGTCTGTCCCCCAATGGCTGTCCCCCCAATGTGTTCTCTGGAGCAGATGTAGGCCGCATTTGTATTTGCTGCACATGTCCATTACTAGGATACTCTTATTACTAATAAGTCATTCAATGTTTATTGAGATCACCGTTACGCTTGGTCTTAACAAAGACTTTTTTGGGGGTCCATTCTTCAGTTACACACGAGGAAAGGTCCCAGTACTCCACACCATTTTTTTGTGTATGTTTTACATTTGGGGAGCGCCACACCAAGCGTAGCAGTGATCTCAATAACCTATTGATTCAATGGGTTTGCTTGAATTGGGACAAGCGGTTAGCTTCAGGCTCACCTCATTTCAGTGACGCCTAATAGGATAAAATCTTCTTAATGAATTACCCGGTATAGCTATATGCCGCACACTACTGGTTTCGGTGAAATGGGGCCTTCTGGTGTACGTTTCCATGAATTATAGCATCATGTGGCCAGTAAAAATAAAATAAAAATACTTCCACTCCACCTATAATGTGAGTAAATCCCATGGTGTCTGGCCATGTAGTCGTAGCATTGGTTGTGCGAACAATTCTGTCCTATAAATATGGACTTTCTAGAAATGAATGATGAAAAGACCGAGCCATTCAGTCCTTTTGCTGAGTTTCTGTGCCTGACATGAAGAAAAGGAGATGTAGATAATTTAAATATAGATATGAACAAAAAAGATTTGTTATCTATACCTATAAAAGTCAAATGTCCCCGGGTGAGTCTGGAATACAAATCCACACCCCTTAACTGTCCCTGACCACACTGTGCACACACTTACCTGTCACGGGAGAGATGGTCAACATTGGGAACTGGACCACTGTGGGGGGCCCTAGGCCCCACAAAACAGAGGGGGGAAAACTACAACCGCCGACAGAAAGGCAATGTATAGCAAGAAATTGGAAGAGCGATGTTCTAATAAAAATGGAAGACTAGTATAAAGGAATGTGGCAAATTGCGCTGAATGATAAGCTCAGTTTTGGCCTTGAATCAGAAGAAGGGTAGAGTTAAGAAACATAAATTTTGGAACTTATGGAAGCCATTTTTGGAGTATACATTGACTGAAGGTAATGGTGGCAGACCAGTACCAGATCAACTGAGGTTTTGGAGATAGAAAGAGATAGTTATGGAAAAACACAGTCTCCAGGGCATTGAAAATAATACCACTGGTAATTTTATTTTTGTTTCTGTTTTTATTTCACATATTACTATTTGATGAATGATGAATGAGTTGTTAAAAACAAGATTAGTTTAGAATACTGTGGTACCTTGGATAAAGTATGATTCGGATAAAGTTGCGGTTTTCATGCACACGTGATGCATCGCATAAAGTCCAAAACTGCTAAAAAAATTGACGTTATCCGAAGTATTTGGCATAGGAACCTCGGATAAAGTCCATTTTTGGACGTTATCTGATGCGTCACCCATTTGATTCGGATAAAGTCCAAAATCAGATAAAGTCCAAACTTGTGGAACAGAGTTTGGACTTTATCCGAGGTTCTACTGTAATGAATAAGACAAGCTTTATTTTCTTTTATGCACTGTATTGTATTTTTTATTATTTGAAATGTATTGTTGTTTGATTTTTTTTCTGTTTTGTTATTCTTTTTTGAAAAATTAATAAAAATTATATTTTAAAAAAATGTTCTTTTAACTGCAATTTTTAAATAACTGATGGGGCGGGGGTAATTTTAGTGTTTATTAAGGTGTTTTTTTAAAAGGGTTTTTAATGTTTTAAGACTGTAATGGTTTTTATATTACCATTTTAATGCCGCCCAGAGTTGCTCGTTCGAATTGGGCTGCAGTATATAAATTTGAATAATAATAATAATAATAATAATAATAATAATAATAATAATAATAATAATAATAATAATAATAATAATAATAATAATAATAATAATAATAATAATAATAATAATAATAATAATAATAATATATTTAACCTAACTGATTTTGCTTTCATTTTCGGGCCAGGCAGTGAAGATTCCCCGGATCCTGTATCTACAACAGAGAGGTAGCTACACTCTAGGTCTACGTATACGCTCCCCCCCCCCCCAATTGGTCCCATTTCTTCAACCCCTTTCTCTTGTTCGAGGAAGCGTCTTCCGTTCTCACCCACGTGCTGTGATGAGTCGCCAAAGTCTCCTGTCCTAAATGTCTTTAATTGGTGTCTCAAGGAGAAAGTGCTGGGTTAGAAAAACCTGCTCCTAAGTCAGGGCCCCCCCAAACTTTTCGGAGTGTGGGCCGTTCACGTGGTTCAGCGGGCCGGTCATATAGTTCCGCAAGCGGAAGTAAAACGCGCCTTGCAATCTGTCTTGCAACAGGATGAGATAGATTTTTAGACTTCCATTTTCTCTGCTTAAACCAGAGGTGCTCAAACTACGTCCCATGGGCCAGATCCGGCCTCCGACACCAATTCATCCAGTCCACGCTGCCCTTGCTGCTCCTGGAAGCAGAAGTAAAACGCGCCCATGCGGGCGCGTTTTACTTCTGCTTCCAGGAGCAGCAAGGGCAGCGTGGGCCGGATGAATTGGTGTCGGGGATCCGGCCCACAGGCCATAGTTAGGGCACCCCTGTCCTAGCTCTTCAAGGGGCTTATGATGACAGCTAATGATGAAGTCTGCTAAGCAAATGCCTGCCAGTCACCAGGATTATCTCTGGAATGTGAAGTATTAGTTCTTTTGAGTGGCTTGCTTAGAAGGGAGCATTACAGCAATGGGGAAAACCACTTTTCTCTGAACCAGCTGCATGATGGCTCTTGGGAACATGAAAGGAGCCTCTTCCGAGCATCGTCTCCTGAGTGGAGTTTCTCCAGGAAAAATCCTTTCAACCCAGAGTAATTTCTGATGCAACATTTATTTATTCTGAACCAGCGATTGGCCTTTGGAGGTTGATGATAGTCAATGTAACAAGGCAGGTGTGGTTGTCCGGTGCGTCCCCCACTTTGCCCTTGAGGCTGTGGCACAAATCATTCACTGGTTGGATCCTTAGAGGGGACAACATGTACCAGAGGATGGAAGAGAAACCAAACATGTGTTTGCATGAGGAAGGCAGCCAAGCCTAGCCTTGGTTGTCTTCATCGCTGGTTAAGATCTTTCAGGCATATTATTCTGACCATCTGGGACAGGCTTAGTTAGGGACCCCAGGAGATGTTGGAGAGGCATTATGTGCCATCCCAATGCTCAGGGAATGGGACTGCAGTGTCTCAGTGGTTAAGAAGCTTGCCTCATTATCTGGAAGGCCGGCAAGTTGGTACCCAAGTACTGCATGATGGAATGAGCGCCCGTCTCTGTCCCAGCTCCTGCCAATTTAGTGATTTGAAAGCAAGAAATTGCAAGGAGATAAATAGGCACCACTTTGGTGGGGAAAAGATCTTGGTGACATGAAAGGAGCCTCATTCGGGCGTCCCCTGAGCGGAGTTGCTCCAGCAAAAATCCTTTCAACCCAGAAAGCACCTTTGTGTGCTTCTGACATGGCTTTTTAAAAAAATAAACAATTCAGTGTGTGTGTGTGTGCATGCATGCGTGGTGCTCTTTAGTGTGAGATCCGAAAGCCCTTAGACCAGTGATGGCCAACCTTGACACTCCAGGTGTTCTTGGACTGCAACTCCCAGAAGCCCAAGTCAAGACTCCTGCTGATCAAGGCTTCTGGGAATTGAAGTTCCAGAACACCTAGAGTGCCAAGGTTGGCCATCATAGCCTTAGACTATGACCTGATGAGTGGCTTTATGCTGATGTTGAATGGCGCCCTTAGATGTGTCTTCTCCCC
Source organism: Bradypodion ventrale (assembly GCA_035047345.1). Lineage (NCBI taxonomy): Eukaryota > Metazoa > Chordata > Lepidosauria > Squamata > Chamaeleonidae > Bradypodion > Bradypodion ventrale. The sequence continues at coordinate 797,972 of JAWDJE010000009.1, forward strand.
AATTTTGGAGCATTCTTTTGGCTGTGTGACCCTACCCATTAGTGTGTTGTGGTTCCGGAAGGAAGCGAACTTCCCACCACAACGTTTCCTCTTCAATTCCTTCGCAGCCTTAGTCAGAGTGTTATCAACTGGCTCTCTCATGGCCTGGAGAAGGTGATGCCCCAGCCAGTTCACAATGGCCCCGTCTCGCTGCAGAACGTTGGGAAGAGCTTTGGGGCCAGCGCTGATAACCCAGACGTGGTGAGTGGTTGTAGAGTTTGATTCCAAAAGTAGGCAGCATCAACTGGGGTACATTCTTAAATGCCAGATGTAGAGGCACATATCTAAAGACCCCACGGCTTCCTCATATCAGTAGACTGGCTTCTTGCAGCAGCTTGCATGTAAACCTGTGGCTTAAATACTCTACACCAGTGGTGGCGAACCTATGGCACGCACACCAGAGGGGGCACTCAGTTCATCCCGCCCCTCTGCCTAGCAACCCAATAGGAGTGTTCCCTCCCTCCCCAGCACAGAGTTCATCCCGCCTCTCTGCCCAGCAGCCCAATGGGAGCGCTTCCTCCCTCCCCAGCACAGAGTTCGCCCCACCCCTCTGTCCAGCAAACCAATGGGAGCGCTTCCTCCCTCCCCAGCACAGAGTTCGCCCCGCCCCTCTGCCCAACAAACCAATGAGAGTGCTTCCTCCCTCCCCAGCACAGAGTTCACCCCACCCTCTTCCCAGCAGCCCAATGGAAGCGCTTCCTTCCTCCCCCCAACACAGAGTTCACCCTGCCCCTCTGGTTGGGCACTCAGTCTCTAAAAGGTTCACCATCAATGCTCTACTCTATACTCTACTCTGTGCTTCTGTTGATCATGAAGACTGCCATTAGGATGAATCTCTTAGCCTCACCAGAGCTACGAAAATTTCTTTCTGTTTGCTTTGTATGCACAATTTGATGTGAGCCATATGATTTTGTCTTCACTCCTTGGTCGTTATCAACGGTGTTTGACTCTAATTTTCCTTTTTTTAAAAAAATTCCTCTCTCTCTCTCTCTCTCCAGACAGAAGTCCAGAACATGGATCTGTACAATGACAAGCTAGGTAAAATCCTTCTGCTCCTCCTGTGAGAATACATTTCTGAAGGTACCCCCAAGCATTGTGCCTATCTCTAAACAGCAATAGCCCCAGGTTGTGGGTCTCTGAGTTCTGTCCTAGGCATACATTACATGCATTTTTATATCCCTTTATTCACCCTAAACTGTAGCTGTGGGAGTGTGCGTGAGTAGAGGGTGTTCAGTCATGCTGCACTCCGGGGCAGTAGAAAGGTTGACCTGCCACTTGCCTGTCCAATGATGCTTGTGTTTCAGAAAGTGGGAAGCAGAAATGCTACTTCGCTAGCAGTCCTGACCTGGAAGAGTCAAGATTTCTTAGGGTTCCTGCTGCAGACTCTTTCCTTCCTTCCATGTGTGGAAGCATGAGATGAGGGCAAAGACTGGGGTGGGCGGTGGGGCATGAGCATGAGATTTTTTGCAGAGCCCTCTCTGCATTGGGATACGGGTTGGGCGAGCCTCTGTCCATACACACCTTTAATGCTTTTCTTCCAGTGGTCACTGTGATCGAACCTGACGAGGAAGATTTTAGCGACCTGCAGTCCAGTTCGGATAACGCCCCAGACAGAATGTAAGTCCCAGAGGTAAACAGAATGTAGAGCTAGGACCGTGATGGGGAACCTTGGCACTCCAGATGTTCTTGGACTTCAATTCCCAGAAGCCCAAGTCTCTGTGAATCCACACAGATGGGTTTACTGCACGTACATGTGGATTCGCAGAGACTTAGGCTTCTGGGAACTGAAGTCCAAGAACATGTAGAGTAAACCCATTGGTGTGGATTTACAGAGACTTGGCCTTCTGAGAACTGAAGTCCAAGAACACCTAGAGTGCCAAGGTTCCCCATCACTGGCCTAGGACACCTGCAGTCAGGTAAAGATGGAGGAACTAGAGGTGGAAGTTGGCACCAAGTCCTGTCAGGACCGAATGAGTGCAAGAGTCTGAATCAAAGCGGATCTGGCAGATGTGGGAGGACTGAGACAGATGTGCAGGGAGGCTGTAAACAGGAGGCCAGAGGGAAATGACGTGCCAGAAGCTCAGAAAGCAATACCAATAACAATAGCAATTAGACATTTACCACCCCATTGTGCTGGTCAGGATTGAACTCACAACGTTGTGGCTGCAGGGAAGCAATTTTAACCCTTGCGCCACCAGAGCTCTGTAAGGACAGGTTGCTTACCTGTAACTCTTGTTCTTCCTTGCGGTCCCCTGTGCATCCACACAAATGGGTTTACTGCGCAAATCTGTGGGTTCACAGAGACTACAAAGAAGAACTCGACAGGGCAGAAATAGACCTTGTAGATTAGAACATTGTTCTATTTAACAAGGATTGTTCTATTTAAAAATTGTTATATTTAGCAAGGATATAGCAATAGCAATTCCACTTTTATACCTACTCTCCATAACGCCTGGTGTAATATCTCAGCCCATGATGGCGAACCTTGGCACCCTAGATGTTCTTGGACTTTAATTCCCAGAACCCCCCATGAATCCACACAAATGGGTTTACTGCAATTCATCCGGCCCACACCGCCCTCATCGCTCCTGGAAGCGGAAGTAAAACGTGCCCGTATGGAGGAAGGGTTAACCCAGAAGAATCTTAACCATACAGGCGCGTTTTACTTCTGCTTCCAGGAGCGACGAGGGCGGCACGGGCCGGATGAATCGCAGTAAACCCATTCATGCGGATTCACAGGGGCTTCTGTGAATTGAAGTCCAAGAACATCTGGAGTGCCAAGGTTCGCAATCATGGATCTAAGCGGTTCACAAGGTAATGAGCATTTTGCTCCTGGGGACTCATTTCCCTGACCTCGGAAGGATGGAAAGTCCCAGCGTAAACAAATGTAGACCTAGGGCACAAGGATAGATGGAAGATGATGTAGAGGGAGCAATTGGGCATTTGCCGCCTTAGTACACATCTGGAGATTGCAATCATCCTCTTTTTCCCCTCCCCTCCCAATTTCTTTCAAGGGGTGCCAAGAAACTGCTAACTTGGCTGAAAGGGGGATTCGACAAGATGGTTCCTCATCCAAAATCTCCAGTAAGTGCCGAAGAAGAGCGTCTCGTGGAAGGGGCTTGGCTGTAGGGAACGATCCTGAACAAGCAGACTTGATGCAGCAGACACGGGCGGCCGGGCGGCCGGAGAGCTTCCGGCCAGATCCCACGAGGTGGTGTTGACCTCTTTGCAAAGGTCAAAAGGCCTCGGTCCTTCCGGCCTCTTGCTCTCCTTAAGTGGACATCACAAGCCCTGCAAAAGGATCGCTCTCCCTCCGTCTGAATGCTAACTGAGAAGGAGAAAGGGAGAAAACAGAATGATATAGATAAAGATCACCCTTGCATGAAAGCCAGTCGTCGTATCTGACTCTAGGGCTTCAGTGCTCATCTCTGTTAACAGGCAAAGATGTTTCCATGGAAATCTGGCAAGCAGGACTAGACTGAGTCACTCAACGGAGCGCACGGAAGGCTGTCTACCTTCCCACCAAAGTGGTACCTATTGATCCACTTGCAATTTCTTGCTTTCCAACTGGTAGTTCGGCAGGAGCTGGGGCAGAGATGACAGGCGCTCACTCTGTCGTGCAGCACTCGGGTATTGGACTGCTGACCTGCCAACCGCCCAGTCATCAAGTTCAGCGTCTTGACCACTTGAGCCACCGCAGTCCCTTATAATAAATAGTTAAATGAAGGTCTATAATGTCCCACCGATGGTGGCTGCACGTAATAGTATTACTGTATATAAGTTTGTTAAGAATTTTGTGGATTTTTTAAAAATAGGTTTGTATTTGTATGTTATCTTTTGTTTCTTTGGGGAGGGGGGTGTTGAATTAAAAAGGGGGGGAGAGTTGTGTGAGGCTCATGAATTCAGACCCAACCCAAGGGTTATGTTGGCATGCGTGCTACTCACTTTCTGTCCCTTGCCAAGACAGGAGGTGGTCAGAGGTGGCTGCTTGGATGCAGATTTCTCATGTTGTTCTTTCTCCATTTCTGCACCAGGAAGGGACTCCAGAACACACGGCAGAGCGAGGTGAGAGCGCCACATCAGGCTCCGAAGACTGGGCGGTCGTCGTCATGCCCTGGCCTCACCAGCCTTGTCAAGGGATGAAATGCCCGATTCCTACAATGTGCCAGGGGGGAACCTATTTCCCCCGGGGGTCCTGGTGATCCTGGGGTGGTGGTGGTGGTGGATGAGAATGGGGGGGGGGGGGTTGTAATGGAAAGAGGAGCAGAGTTTGGCCCTCAATTCTCAAGTATTGGAGAGGAAGAAGAGAATCAGGCTGTTGAAATGCAGCGGCCAAGGCTTCAATGGAGGACTCTTCAACCTTGGAGAAGTTCTCTAGTTGCCACAAGGGTGCCGTTGGTAGCCGTGACATGGGTGAGAAACTGGCCCTTGTCTGTTTTGAGAGGCAGCCTGGCAACAGCAGGAACTGTTTGTAACAATAGAACTGCTTGCATTGGGCTACTTTTGCCTGGTCTGATGCCTTATAACCGTGATGGCCAACCTTGGCACTCCAGCTGTTCTTGGGCTTCAATTCCCAGAAGCCCAAGTCCCTGTGGATCCTGACAAATGGGCTTACTGCGCATATCAACAGATATGCCATGGAATTGAGGATAATCTCGATTCACAGAGACTTGGCCTTCTGGGAATTGAAGCCCAAGAGCACGCGCAGTAAGCCCATTCATGTGGATTCACAGGGACTTGGGCTTCTGGGAATTGAAGCCCAAGAACACGCACAGTAAACCCATTCGTATGGATTCACAGGGACGTGGGCTTCTGGGAATTGAAGTCCAAGAACAGCTGGAGTGCCAAGGTTCGCCATCATTGCCTTATAAAGAACGCTGCTGATGTTTTCACAAAGAACCGCTTAGTTGGAAATCTTCCTGGCTTTCAAGCAAAGGCGACCTTAACTTTTACAGGGTTTTAAAACCCTATTAACAGAGATGAGCACTGTTTCTTTTTGTTCCTTTCAAAATGATAGCCACTACTAAAACATAATAATAACCATGAAATAATAGCTGGTTTTAGAATGAAACATGTTCTCCATCTTCCCCTCCCTGTCGCGCAAACCATTTCCAGCCAGCTCCAAAGAGAACAAGCCGAGGAGGAAGGCGCAGAAGGCAACAACCTTGGCCGACTCTCCCAAAGCCTCTGAATCCAAACTTCGGGAATCTCGGGAATCGGCCATCAGCCTCTCTAGTCTCAGCCTCTTTATTTTCCCCCAAACACTCGGTGGGAATGATCGCAGGTAAATACAATGCAATCTTTCTCACACTAGGTCGGGCGGAGAGAATAATCGGGCGCACTCTTCCCACTCTAGATCAAATCTATGCCGCCAGGTGTTATAATAAAAGCTGTAGAGATTGCGCAGGATAGTGCGCACCCCGGAAATAATGATCTCTTTCAGCTTCTGCCTTCTAGAAGAAGGTATAATAAAGTCATAAAGACCAGGACCAGCCGCTTGAGAAATAGTTTCTACCCAAAAGCGGTTCTGGCTTTGAACGCAATGAAATGCAGTTTACGAGGGAGCTTCTGTATATAGTTTTTAGAGTTTTAGAGCTTTTTAGGGGTTAAATGTGTATATGTGGCATACCTGTCAACTGCAGCTCCGGAAAATACGGGACCTGCACAAATGGTTCTGCGCAGGTCGCCTTCTACGCATGCGTAGAATGGGGCTACACAAGCGTAAAACCCTTCTACGCATGCGTAGAAGGCTACGCCGCTTGTGTAGAAAGCAACCTGCACAGAAGGGCTGTGCAGTACCTCCTTTCCCCCACTGCCAAATTCCTGGGTTTCGGCAGCACGGCGCGGGAAATGGTGCAAATCGGCGCTGAAAACCGTGAAATCCCGGCCAATCCGGGAAGGTTGACAGGTATGATATGTGGGGTGGGAGTATGTCGATAATTTTGTACAGTTGTACTGTATTTTGTTTAGGTTTTGTTGGATCGATAAGTGGAGTTCCAATCTCGTTGTTCTGTGCAGGACAATGACAATAAAGATCTACCTACCTACCTACCTACCTACCTAGCTATCTATCTCCAGAATGAACTCACCAAAAGGTGCCTTCATTTTGGCAGTTTCACATCTGACTTAAACGCGGAAGGAGGAAGAGGAGGAGGAAGGCCCTATTGAGTTGCTTCTAAATTTACATGAATAAGGAACAGTGACTGGGACACCCAACATCTGGGCCAATGCTTTAGACCAGGGGTTCCCCAACCTTTTCAAACCAGGGGCCAGGCCACGCTCTCTCAGCCAGCTTCAGGGGCCAGATGGCCATTTTGCCCTGCCTGCACGATGAGGTGGTGATGGCCATTTTATCCCAACAGCTGAGCATTTTGTTTCTTGAATGCCCTTAGAGGGGTGGGTGGGGGGCACATGAAATGGTGCCACAGGCCAGATCTGGCCCACAGGCCTTAGGTTGGGAACCCCTGCTTTAGACTGATGTAGATGTTGCTGTGCTCTCGGCCGCCTGCTGCAGGGCGTCTCCACGGCACGCGGCATATGACCCGTGCCGTGTCTCAGCCTCTTATCATCCCATTTACAGAAGATGCTAATGCGTCTCTTCTGCTTGGCCAACAGCCTCTTTGAGTGGTTTGTTCAAGGACTGGAGAAAGTGATGCCCCAGCCTATGACCCCAACGAAGCAGGCTGGACAGGTGAGGGACGGTTGCCTTCTCTCTACTCTTCTCTTACTACCAAAGGTTTGGACATCTGCCCAAGTCTTCCCCAGGGAACCTAGAGGTTGCCTCCTACATGGCCATAGAGCCTTCTCTTTTGGGTGGGTTTGGGGCAGGTTGCTCCAATCGTGTGTGCGTAGCATTTGGGCCAACCAGTTTCTAGCATTATTGGAAGCCCATAATACAAACATCTAGAAAGGGAAAGCTTTCACTTTACAATATACTTTCACCCCCCCACCCCCATTCTTCTTCTTCCCAGTAGACTATGGAAGTTGCCACCATGGGCTCAGGACAGGAAAGTAAGTACCATGATGCCTTTTTCTTCTGCAACTTTTATTGCTATATTGTCCTTAGGATAATGATAACTCATGTAGGTAAACAAGTAACAGTTCGTTTTTTAAAAAAAGAAGATGTGCTGAAATCCTGGATTCACACCAAGAAGAGAAGTTGAAGTCGATTTGGTTGCCTGTTAGATGAATTGTGGAAGGAAAGTATTCAGACACTAAGGAAATGATGGTTCAATTCAATTCAATAATTTGACTTGTTTGCCATCCCACTCGCAATGCGACTCTGGGCGGCTAACGAAAAGCAAAACATCACAGTTACAAAATGTCACAATTACAATTATAAAGTAATTGGGAAAGGTTTATATGGAGAAAGATAGGCAGGTAAAGGATCTCTGGAAGACTTTCTGTGTGACTCCTGATGTCACCCAGAGTTGTGACCCCTTCCTTTTAGTGTCCAAAACAGCTGATCACATCTCCCAAAAGTCAATCAATCAATCAATAATTCAGTAAGCTTATTGCACCAGTCAACTGACCACGGCAAAGTACAAGAAGTCAAACAATAAAAACAAGGACACAACGTGCACACAGTAATTAAAACTGACACAATAAAATTGGTACATACATATTAAGATTGGATACATAATAGGTCAAACCTTGTATATAAAAACGATTCAAAACTGGCACAATCAAACTGGTACATATTGAGATTGGATATATAAATAGGTGCATATAACTTGCATATAAAATGGTTTAAAATTGACGCAATAAAATTGGTAAAGGTTAAGATTGGCTCCATAATAGGTAAAATTTAATATATGAAACAATTTAACATGTACAATTAAAAAGTAGGAAGAGTGTTAGGGGTGAAGTTTATCATCTTCCAATCATACTGTTGTTCCGAATCTCAGTGCTAACTTATAAGGAGTCCAAAGACTTCTTCCTGTGTCTAGAAGCAAAAAGGGCTGGAGTGATGCGAATTAGCCATTGCAACATACGAAGACGTGAACTCATTCGGCTTACACCTGCAGCAAATTCTGCAGTGTCCGACTAAGTCACCCGAGCCTCAATGGTCCTCTTGGCTCCAAACCTGCATCTTCTGTCGACACTCTGTAGAACCTCATTGAAACGCACACTAGAATCAAAATGAATTAGGCTGGACCTCAGCTCTTTTGCAACCCTAGCCCAATCCACGGAGCATACCTGTCAAGTTTTGGATTTGGAAATAAGGGAAATTTCCTGGCAAATACGGGATACTTGGCAGCTATGCTTATCCTGTGCTGCCCTCCAATGGTGGCAATAGGGCATTGCAGTCTAATTAATAAGGGATGACGGCAGGAAACAGGGTAAAATAAGGGGTTTTCCTGGCCAATAAGGGATACTTGACAGCTATGGCACAGAGCAGCGCAAAGAGCAAGGGAATCCAAGCCTTTCTGTAGTCTTTTGGGTTCAGGTCTGAACATCTTCAGATCCCCCGGGCACATGGTAGGCAATGCAGCCAATGAAGGGACCCATGGTACATGTCACCGGTTGCTCTGCCAGGATACCCTTGCCTTCTGTTCAAATGCAAAGGGTTTGCTCTTCCTTTAACCTTCCGTCTCCTTCTGTTCCAGGGAGCAAAGGAGCTTAGGGTCTCTGGAGCAAATAGATGCTGAAGATTACAGAGGCCTCTTTTTGCACGCCAAACCAATCCTAAACTGAGACTGTGCATGACTAAACAGGAAGCAAAGGATTTCAATCGTTTGTTTTATTTATTATTTATGTTATTATTTATTGCTGAGGGGGAGGGTTTCGCTAAATAAAGCTACATTCCAAAACTGAAATGGAGAGCGTTTTATTGCTTTTAGCAGTAGAGGTCAGATGGGATACGACTGGCTTCCGAGTAAGGGAGACCTTTACCTTGCCTTTACCTATACAGTAATACCTCGGATAACGTCTGCATCGCATAACGCTAAAATCGGATGATGACCTGATATTTTGAAAAAAATTATTGCATCAGATAATGCCATTTTAGCATTATGTGATGCATCGTATTTCTGCACTCACCTGCCACTGCTGTGGGCAGGGAGCCGGTCAAGCGCTTGACCGGCTCCCTGCCCACAGCAGCGGTGGGTGAGCGCAGATCCACGCACTGCCACCTCCTCTGGGAGGGTCGAGAGACCTGATCCGCACTGTTTCCGATGTCCCTTGACCTTCCCAGACGTGCTGCAAGGCAAAATGCCGTGCAAAACTCCTTCCTCTGCTGCAGGTTTTGCCTTGCAGCAGCGCATGGGAAGGTCGAGGGATGTCGGAAACAGCACGGATCGGGTCCCCCAACCCTCCCAGAGGCAGCTGGCTTTTTTTTTTTTTAGCGATATCTGACGCATGCATCGGATAACGCTAAAAACTGGATAACAACCAGACTTGTGGAACCAAGTTTCGTCGTTATCCGAGGTATTACTGTATCATGATGCAAAATCTAATGCAGGGGTTCCCAACCTTTTCAAGCTGTTGGCCGGGTCATACTCTCTCAGTGAGCTTTGAGGGCTGGACGGCCCTTTTGCCCCATCCCAACAGCTGCAAAGGGGTGTCCATTTTGTTTCTCAAACACCCTTGGAGGGTGGGGGACCACATAAAATGACTGTGCACCAGATCTGGTCCATGGGCCTTAGGTTGGGAACCCGTAGTCTAAGGCCTCTGGCCAATGCCTTAGATAGATACTTGTGAGGCTAAGGAGCCTGTCCGATGCCGATATAGAGACCAAACCAGTGAAGCCTCAGATTTTGGAGCCATTCTGATCTGGACCCCAAAACATGATGCTTCCACATGACAAAAAAGACCCTAGCATTACCTCCTTTGGGCCTTGCCCCTATCCCTGGGACAGGCAGGCAACCCATAACTCAGGAGTTCCAAGACTGAAAATAAGCCCATGGCCACATGTTCTCCTTATCTCCGTGCAAGAGTTTGAGAAGTCTCCCTCCGTCCTTTGCCCCATGGGATTCTCCCTTCTCCTTCCACCATCAAGACCCCCCTGGGAGACCAAAGCCTGCAAACCTGCCCGACAGGAGCGTCTAGGGCAGGGGTGGCCAACCTTGGCACTCCAGGTGTTCTGGAATTTCAATTCCGAGAAGCCCTGATCAGCAGGAGTGCTGACTTGGGCTTCTGGGAATTGAAGTCTAAAAACATCTGGAGTGCCAAGGTTGGCCATTGCGGTTCTAGGAGATGAGGAGAACTGGACAACTGAGCTTTGAGGCTTCCTCCTTGGAGAGAGAGAAGGGCAGAGGGCTTGGAGGGAAGGGTCCTGAGCCTATCACTAAAAGAGCCACCCACACCCACCCTCCTTTACTTGTGGGAGCAAGGGGTGTTGAGTGTCTGGGAGCTGTCCAGGGTGCTCCCCTTTCCGCTGGCTGTGGAGGCAAGTTCAGGACCCCAGACAGCTCCCAGGGAGCCCCTTAGGCTGGGCTTGGAGGTTGGGTGGGACCATCTTGGAAGGTGACCCCAACCTGCTCTTCAGAGTCCAAGGAAGACCATCCCTTCCCCTTTCATCTCCTGTCCCCAGTCCTTGGTGGAAGAGTTCAGGGGCCCCGTCGGTTCCCGGTGAGCGGAAATTCCTTCCAGGGCAGTGATGAAGGATGGTGCGCAAGTGTGAGACACAGTTTGTTCCTCTGAACCACCGCCTGATCCCACATTGCTACGATCCCACATCTCTATCTTGGCAGGGTTTACCTTCTTCTTCTTCTTCTTCTTCTTCTTCTTCTTCTTCTTCTTCTTCTTCTTCTTCTTCTTCTTCTTCTTCCTCTGTGTCTAGGCCAGATGTGGAACTGACAAAATGAAGGCACCTTTTGGTGCGTTCATCCTGCCGGCGGACAACAACACACGCTGTGAATGTGGAGAGACACAGAGTCCTTTGGCTCATTGACTGGTCTGCCGATGGCTGCCAGAAACCTGCACCGATGAAGGACTTGGGTTTGGCCAACAAGAAAGCCAAAAAAAGTGGCTTCATTTGGGCCATCCAGGGTTTGATCAGGACATGGGAGAAGAAGAATCCTGTAGTTCCTTTCACCTGACCTAGTGTGAGAAAGATTAGCCAGCACAAGGAGGCTGTTGACCACAATCTCAGGTTGAGGCGGCCCTTCCGTTTCCTTTTCTGTCTTAGTAAATAAATCATCATAGTTAATCTTCCTAATTAATGTCCATCTTCGGAGAGTCTAATACACATATACCCAAACAAGGCTACACTTTAAGCCTCCCTAAATGCAGGGGAGAGGGACTTTGGTGACTCAAGTGATTAAGACGCTGAACCTGCCGAGTGGAAGGCTGGTAGGTCAGCAGGTCAGCAGTTCGAGACCCGAGTGATGCACGATGGAGTGAGTGCCTGTAGTGACCCTAGGATGTCTCTCTCATTGGAAGTACCTGGCAGCTCAAGAAATGTGGGGAAGTAAATTTTGGAGAGGAGAAGAAGTTTTTCAGGAGGAAGAACTTCATGGCCACCCTTTCTTTGCGCCTGCTCTAAACTTCTCTGGGAAAATTTCATCGAAGAAAATTACTTAGAACAGCAGAGGAAGAAAGCAGGGAAAGGGACTCTGCGAGCAGCAAATTCCGTGTGTTTCTGTTCTTCATCTTCTCCAGGAAGTTTCCCTCAACCCCTGAGCTCTGAAAGTGGAACCGTCCTACATGGAGTTCATGAAAGATTATTTAAAACAAATAAGGAACGGAGACTTGCAACTCCCTGGCAGCGCATAACCTTGTCAGGCAGCTTGTACATGCACATCGCAGGCCTTTTCCACAGACAGTCACCATCCTCTGAAGGATTTGAGAGCAAAAGTTCCACTTCTGCATCATTCATGTATTCATTCTGGAAACAGAAGCACATTTTTCTGCGCATGGGCAAAAGCCACTAGGTGAGAATCATCCTTCGACTCTACTGCCAGAGCAGCAGTCAGAGAAGTGGCCGGGGTGGCTTGTTTTGGGCGAAAACAAAACAGAAGTATTGCGACACCGTGGGAAGACAGGCAGATTGAATTCAGTGTACAATTTTATCAATTGCATTCTGAGGATGGAAAAACAGGTTGCAATCTACAAATGAAATAAGTGTGTTGGCCGTAAAGTTGACACAATATACTTGTTGTTGTTGTTGTCATTGTCGTTGGTGCTGTTGTTGCCGCTGACACCACCATTGTTGTTGTTGTCGTGGTTGTGGTCGTAGTCATGGTCATTGTGGCAGTGGCAGTGGCGCCATGGTGGCAGTGGCGGTTGTTCTGGTTGTTGTTCTGGTTGTTGTTGTTGTTGTTGTTCTTCTTGTTCTTATTCTTCTTGTAATTGTTTTTATCCTTGTCCTTCTCGTTCTCGTTCTTGTTCTTCTTCTTCTTCAGTCACAACAAACATGGACCGTTTTTCCTGGAGGAGGAAGTTGTGACAGTCTAAGTCAGATAGCTTGCTTTGAGTCCCAGGAGGGCTTCCCCAGGGTAGTCTGATGGGTTTCATTAACCTCTTCCATAAGCAAATCATATGCCCATCTTTCTGTCGTTCAAACAGTTGCTGGCCAAAAAGTTTGTTATCCTGCACTGGGTTGGCCTATCAAGAACCCACCATGTTATGGACCCACTTGTAGGGACAATCCCCACATACTGATTTTCATTGTGCAAATATGCGGGACAATCTACACACTCTAGTGGAATCCACACAAAGGTGTGCCACAACCAGTTTGTCATTCCTTGGGTCACCTTGACAATGCTTCCAAGCCAATTTGAACTTTGAAAAAACCCACTAGTCCTCATTACTCACATGCAAATCCTGCGTCAAGGCAGAGGCACTTTGGCATGGTCTCCTGTTGTGTCGGCATCGCTGGTATTTCCAATTACATTTGGAGTATGAAAATCCAGTTGCATTCGTAGATGGAATACTATGGCCAACACAACACCAGAAGCAAGAAACCAGGGCATCTCCTTTACCACTGAAGTAGCTTGGGTGACATCCAACCACATTTGAAGACTGATAACACTGCGCAACAACAATTTTGCTACTGGGAATAGCACATGTGATTTACATGATATCGCGTGTGCTGATTCCAAATCTGAACTCAGAATGTGCCTATCACGTACAGATTTTAAGAGGTGCTATAACTCTTCAAATTGGGTAATGTATTTTTACATGGGAACATTATAACAGTTGCAATTACCGCTATGCCTGCTGAATCACGTCCCCTTGTGGCATGCATGTTCCAGCAGTGGTCGGGCAAGTCAATGAGCTGAGGTCAGAAATAGATATAAAAGGTGAGATGGACCAAGGGCTTGTCTCTAGTGCAAAACCATCTTATTGGATAGTACAGCTAGGCCAGAGTGGGTCTGTTCTGAGCTAAAGATGAGTAGACAATATTTTAATTTATTTTTTGTGATGCAGTGTAATAAAAATCAGTTGTTGTCTTTTTAATGCCTTCTTGGTCCTGTTAAGTCTAGATAATAACAATGCGTTATTTTTATTTTAGGGTTCATCTTTCCCAGTGGAAAAGGACATGCCATCTTAGTAGCAGAAGAAGAGGATGAAATTCAAGAGGAATGGATGGTTTGGCACAGCAAAGCAGACTGCCCACTGGGATCTCCCCCCAGCCCACAAAGGCAATGGGGAACAGAGGAGGAAGACAAAAGGTAAGGACCTCTTTATCTACTTGCAATTTATTGCTTTTGAACTGCTAGGTTGGCAGAGACTGGGACAGAGACAGGGGCTCACTCCATTGTGCAACACTCGGGTATCAAACTCCGACCTTCCATGTCTTCAAGTTTAGCATCTTAACCACTTGAGCCACCGCAGTCCCTTGGTCCCCATTTATCTACTTGCAATTTCTTGCTTTGGAACTGCTAGGTTGGCAGGAGCTGGGATGGAGGCAGGTGCTCACTCCTTCGTGCAGCACTCGGGTCTCGAAGTGCTGGCCTGTCGTCAAGTCCAGCCACCGCAGCCCCTAGGATTATTTCCCATTCTGGGCGGTGTACAAACAACTAGATAAATGACAGCAGTTTATTTACCAGACTGCCAAACCTCCACACACGTTGGACAGTGCCAAGCTGGTGCCTTTGAAATATATTGGACGTGGTGTGGGTCTATCACCCGCTGGCATGGCCAAATGCCAGGGGATGCTGGGATTTCTATTCCGGACACCATTGGAGGCAGGGAGCAGAGGTGGGCGATGGCTGGGACGCAGCCCGGAGGCTCCTGGTTCATCTAGAGGAGGCACATAGACCATCTTCAGCAACAGATGCCAATCTCCTGGTGCCCTGCGTGGCGTCCTAGCAACTGCGCTGCTGCTGCTCCTGGCAACGGCAGGCCATGGGTCCCTCCTGGATGATGGCCTTAGGGGGGTGCGAGGGGGGGGAAGCAGCTCCATCATCAATCGGATTACAGGGAGGGGAGGGGAGGGGAGGAAGGCCGGCTGCGCATCCAAGGGCATCGCAAAACCCAGGGAGGTGGCCCTGAAGAAGCCGCCGCCATGGGTTATGGAAAATCTGCACCGCCAGGGAAGGCTTTTACCAGGTGCACATCCAGGCCGCAGGTTGGCCAGCTGTGAGCGCGGTCCAGCTTTTGGAGGAATCCAGGCACAAACAGGTGAGTGTTTATTCAGCCTCCGTTTTTCAAGGTACAAATATTTTCTTTTTCTTTTCTTTTCTTTTTTAGGGGGGGGGGGGGGACAAAAAGAAATGAGAGCGTTTTCCTCTGAGGCTAGATTCTCCCAGAGAAGGCTTTGGCTTTAATTGGTGCCGTGAAAACTCTGGGTTGCTTTGAAGATTTGGTTTTATGTATATTTGAAGGTATATATGAAAGGGTGGCTCAAGTGGCTAAGATGCTGACTGGAAGGAAGGCCGAAGGCCAGCAGTTCGATTCCCAAGGACTGCAGGGCAGATTGAGCTCCCATCTCTGTCCCAGCTCCTGCCAGCCTAGCAGTTAGAAAGCAAGAAATTGCAAGTAGATAAATAGGGACCACTTCGGTGGGGAAGGTAAACAGTGTTCCATGCACTCCGGTGTCCAGTCACGCCTGCCACACGACCACGGAAACGTCTGCAGAAGTAGACAGCGCTGGCTCTTTGGCTTTGAAACAAAGATGAGCACTGAACCCTAGAGTCCGATACAACTGGTTTTTGAGCAAGGGATACCTTTACCTTTGCCTTTACCTATATATTAAAGGTAAAGGTCACCTCTGCTCAAAAGCCAGTTGTATCCGACTCTAGGGATTGGGACTTACCTCTGTTCACTGCCAAAAAGCCAGCACTGTCTGCATTTTCATACGTTTCTGTTGTCATATGACCAAGATGGCTTAGACACTGGAGCACACAGAATGCTGTTACCTTTCCCGCTGAGGCATTACCTGTTTATCTACCTGCAATTTCTTGCTTTCAAACTGCTACGTTGGCAGGAGCTGGACAGACGACAGGAACTCACTCTGCCATGCAGCACTCGGGTCTTGGACTGCCAACCTGCCAACCTTCCAGTCATCAAGTTCAGCATCTTAACCACTAAGCCACCGTGGTCCTTTGGCCCTTATATATCTGCGTGTGTGTGTGACACCTGAAGTACAAGAGTCTGTGTGAATGCACATAGTGCGCATAGTGGTGCAAATGGGATCCACGTTGTATGCGAGTTTTCTCGCGGAACATCTAATTTGTGACTATTGTATATTAAACTGCTATTGATGCCATTTTGTGTGCTGGAAGAAATTAGACTAATGGCAATGACTGAGAAATTGGTTTGGCAACGGAGGGGAGCACTAGTGCTGTTCTGTGTCCAATTTGGGAGACAGTGAAGACATACCTACAGAAATAAAGAAATAATTCAGGGAACTAGATTCAGCTGATCTTCTATAACAGGGGTGCCCAAACTATGGCCCAAGGGCCAGATGCGGCCCCTGACACCAATTCATCCGGCCCACGAAGCCCTTGTCGCTCCTGGAAGCGGAAGTAAAACGTGCGTTTTACTTCCGCTTCTGGGAGCGACGAGGGCTTCACGGGCTGAATGAATTGGCATTGGGGGCCACATCGTGGGCCATAGTTTGGGCACCCCTGAACCACATGACCGGCCTGCGGCCCAAAAAGTTTGGGCACCCCATTCTATAGCATGGTTGTATCAAGACCTGGTGGTGCAGGGATTAAAAGCCTGTCCTGCAGTCAAAACATTGTGAGTTCAATCCTGATGGGAATCAATTTTGACTCCACGTCATCTATCCTTCTATGGTTGGTAATATGAGTACCCAGCAAGTTGGGGGCAAACGGCTAATGACGTTGTGCATTGCCCAGAGAGCACACTAAGCGGCATCATGGAGAAGGAGATACGGTATAGAAGTAGAATTGTTATTGCTATTCTTATTGGTATCTGTCTGTCTCCATTCACTACAGAAATGTTTCGGGTGCCCGTATTATTATGGGATCTGCTTCGGACAAAGTCAGTGCAGCGGAGGTCCTCTTAGTCCCTCTCTCACAGGTTGGTTGCCTATTTATCCCCATCTGGGCCTTTGTAATCTGGCCTACTTGCTTGCTTGCTTGCAATAGGAATACCATGCTTTTATTTTGCAAATATTTAAAGACTTAACATCTTTTTGTTGGGTTTTCTCTTAAGGCTAAAGAGGAGGAAGAAATAACTCAATCCGCTGTTCCAGAAGGTAACAAGGAACCTGAGTTTGTGCAGAGCACCCAAGGCTATGCACGGGCGCCCAAAAAGCCATCTCCCTTCTTTGTTCGTCTGTCTCCAATATCTGTTTCTAACCTTAGGATCTATTTCTGCAAGAGTTCGAAGACGGGTCCAGAAGACCCAACCAAACCCTGCTGACCAATGGCTGCTTTGGAGATTGGCACTGCCACCTTGTCTCACCCATCTCCATGTCTTCTCTTCCAGCTTTGCCCTGAGCGCCCCGTTGGCTAACGCCATGGCCCAAGGAAGCGGAGGCGTTGAGTTGGCTCGCTTGGTTCGCCAGAAGGCTTCTCCTTGCCCTCCTCCCGCAGCTGAGCAGTTGCCCAACGTGCCAAGCGACCACTGGCATGCCGCTGGCTCCCGCATCCCTGTCCTGACCTCCAGAAAGGCCAAGGCAGGGGTGGCGAAAAACCCCGTTTATCGGAAGGGAAACATGTCCTTCTCTTATATCCAGGGTAACGTAGCATCTGCCGTCGCTTTGTGCCTGTAGCTCTTCTGCTGGTGCTGTTGGGCATCTTTCAGCCTCGGTTTCTCAGGTGGTCTTCTCCGTTAATTTGCAAAGCATTGAAACTCAAACGTCCAAAGGAAGAGCCTGAGTTGAAAGCTCAACAGCGTCCCTTTCTTTGGCATGTTCAAGTCCAGCAAATGTACTACACAGCACTGTTTTTCAGCAAAAGTCCAGTTCAACACATGTATGGTCTCATTCCTAATCAATGGACATTATGATATGCTCTCCTCCTCCTCCTCCTCCTTCATTCTTCTTCTTCCATTTGCCATACTCTGTCTTCCTTATGCATCCTATTCTTCTTCCATGTCTAGGCTAAACATGAAACTGCCAAAATAAAAGGCACCCTTTGGGCGAGCTCATTCTGCACTTCCTTTGGCCTGACCTGGTGTGAGAAAGATTAGCTGGTAACACAAGGTTGCCGTTACCGGGCTACATCTGATTGTGGCTCAAAAATGCCACAATGTTCAAGGAGGCTCTTTCTGTGTGCCCCATGAGGTGTTCGTTTAAGTAAAGATAACCTGCTGGTTGGCCATTGGAGTTACTTAGCTCTGCCATGAAGTTGGCGTTGCTCTCACTCATTGACTGGCATCATGAATGAGCATGAAACTTAGTTTTGTGCCGCTCTGAAATGTGCTCTCGCTCCCGACTGAAGACACCATACACTTGAGGAAATGGACTACTTTATAGCCTCTCTTTGGACACTATCTTGTTCGTTCCTGCTCCTCCCCACACATGATTTGACTGAGAGTCTTTCTAAGCTTGTGTGGGGAGATCTTCCGACACATCTCCTTGTAAAAGCTTCCCACAACAGTCGGTTGAGTCAACAGGAGGAACGGACAAGATTCTGCCCGTTGGCTTTTGTACATGCTAGCTGTCAACCTTTCCAAAGAACCTAAGCGCCTTCTGCCCTGGAAATTCCCAAAAATAGCTCATTGGAAACTGCAAATATATTTTTTAATTCCATTGCTCAGAATGTGCATTATGCTTCACCACTGGGCAGCTGTGCTAGTTCTGCTGAAACCCTAGAACTGTGATGGCGAACCTTGGCACTCCAGCTGTTCTTGAACTTCAGTTCCCAGAAGCCCAAGTCCCTGTGTATCGACACAAATGGGTTTACTGCGCAGTAAACCTATTCGTGTGGATTCACAGGGACTTGGGCTTCTGGGAACTGAAGTCCAAGAACAGCTGGCGTGCCAAGGTTTGCCATCACGATCCTAGAAGATCCACCGCTTGCTTGTCTTGCTACCCTTACAAACAGCTCTTGGGAGGCAGGTCCCTTCATCCTTGCTGGGTTAAATCTTGTTTGTTTGCTACCACAAAATTAACCATTGTTTCCAAAGTACCCAACCGAAAACAGGACCAATATTCCAGACACTGATGCTACAATGGGATAACAAATGCAGATGAAACTAAAATATATATATATATGGGATTATAAGACTAAATGAAATAATAAATATTTGTGGAAATAAATAAATAAATAAATAAAGGGGCCTTAAATAAAGGCCCTTTCAAAGTGTGCATAAGTATCAAAGCAGGCCAGATGTGGCCTGCCTCTCTAGACTTTAGGGTGGGTTTTTTGCATTAAATTGATAGATGGATCAGCAGATTGTGGGCAAAAGACAGTTATTGGGAGGCATAAATTCTTGAACTGCCCCAAGTATTTCCTATTTTACAGCCATCCTATGCTTTGACACATGACAAGCATTATGAATGGCGAGTGAAATGAACCATTTGCAATTTGCCCTTGCATTTTACGCCGTTGAAATTATACTGGAGCCACTAACCCATAGGAGATTAGGCCATTGCCCCAAATGTCTTAATTTTTAGAAAAGAAAACATTCATCTGGACAGTTAGCAGAGTACAGTTAGACAGTTCTATTCATTTAGACCAGGGGGTTCGCAACCTACGGCCATGGCCCGCAGCACCATTTCATGTGGCCTGCTGCCCTCACTCTCGCTGCCAGAAGCTGAAAATGCACCATAAAAGCACCCACGGCTGTCATAAACGCATTTATTATAGCTGTGGGTTTGTTTGATGGCAGCGTTTACGGCGAGGGAACCCGTGTCTGGCCCACTCAGCTGTCTGAGGAGGTGTGGTCTGGCCCACGGCGGGAAAAGGTTGAGAAGCTCTGATTTAGACAAATGTTGGGACATGACTTTTCTGAGTGAGTTTTGAATTCGTACTTCTGTTTCAACCTTCTGTAGTAGAAACAGGGCATTTAAAACAAAATACTCAAGGTAGACTGAAAACCAAACTAATGTTGACTTTGTCTGTCTAATCTTCTCTCTCTCTCTCTCTGGTTTACTCACACATCAAGGGCAGCCATCAGTCACTGTGAACATCCAGCATGTGGATCCGAAGACTTCTCGGCTGCCCACACCTGCCTACTGCGCTCTGCCTTTGGCACAAACCACGGCTCGAACCCTCACCACGCCAGGAAAGTCTATAACTCACCAAAGGTATCAAAGCCAACTTCAAAGGAAACAAAAATTACATCTCAGAGTCTTCTCTTCCCAATCCATCCACTGGTCTCTCCAGCTAGATCGGGGTGGCCAAACTTTTCAGGCCATGGGCCGGTCACGTGGTTCAGCAGGCCAGCCACGTGGTTCCTCCCACCGGAAGCGGAAGTAAAGCACACCTTGCAATCTGTTTTGCAACAGGATGAGATAGATTTTAGGCTGCCATTTTCTCTGCTTAAACCAGGGGTGCCCAAACGACGGCCTGTGGGCTAGGTTGGCAGGAACTGGGACAGAGATGGGTGCTCACTCTGTCATGCAGCACTCGGGTCTCGAGCTGCTGACCTGCCAGCCTTCCAGTCATCAAGTTCAGCATCTTAACCATTAGAGCATTGCAGTCCCTTGGTGGAAAGTATCTGAAGTATTATATATTTTCCCCTTCTGAGCCATAAAAATGACCATAATGTTACTGGCTGAGTAGCTTAGTGGTTTAAACATCTGGCTGGGTAGCCAGAGGTTGGGAGTTCGATTCACTGCTATGCCTGATGGGGGCAAACTGCATGGTCCCAAGGCCGCCCACCGGTGGGAGGGAAGGGTATAACTACTTCCAAGTAACTGTGTACAGTTAGGGTTGCCATATGTCCCGGAAAGCCGGGACTGTCCCGGATTCAAGGTTGGAAAAATAGCTATCATTATATTATGTTTTTTTTTATTTAAAAAAAGGCTACTTTGTACTTCTTTTATGAGAAAGAATTATGGCAACTCTATATACAGTACATAAAAATGCTGGAAAGGTTTGCCATAAGTCAGAGCTGACTTGATGGCACACAATTATTATTATTAATTATCAAAATGCAAAAAGTTTGCTTTTTCTTTTGGCGAAACCAGGTGCTTAAGGCAGGTGCTCTGCTCAGCTAAATGTAGGCTCGACCCTGGCCAAGATGCAGGAGACGGGAAAGGGTTCGAGGAGACTTCTTCACCTTGTTTTCTCTCCTCAGGGAGAAACGGGACCTCAAAGAGGAGAAGATGGAGGAGCTGAGGCTTCCCGCTGGGACTCCCTTTCCCGTCGACGCATGGCTTGAGGACCCCAGCCCCGCCAGTCTAGAGCCGCCTTCGTAAGCCACAGCACTTGTTTGCAATGACTTGACCCGTGTGTGTCTGTCTATCTGTCTTTCCAATGCTTGCTATTAATTTCCTCTTCTTGTGGCCCTGTTGTCCTGCGCATGGACCTGATGGTCAGTGTGCGAAAGTGGCTCAGCTTTAAATCCGACCCCATAAGGGTCCTGGGAAGAAGCAACCAAGACGTAAAAGAACCAGAGGCTCCATCTTTTGAAAGGAGGAAGGTGGCTCCAAAAGCCCAAGCAACGATGGTATAATTCAGACGCAACCTTGAACAAATATGTACCACAACCACCTAAGTCAGTGGTTCTCAACATCTTCCCGCCGGCCAGACACGTGGATCCCTCTGCCATAAACCACATCCACGGCTGTCATAAACGCGTTTAGGACAGCCATGGGTGCATCTACAGAACATTTTTGGCTGTTTTTGCCACTTCCGCTGCCTCTGGCGGTGGCGGGCCACATGAAATGGCACCACAGGCCGGGTCTGGCCCATGGGCCGTAGGTTGTGAACCCCTGGCCTAAGTCATGACTCCCTCTCCCAGTGCAGCAACTAGCATGCAGGTGACAGAAGCTGGTCTCTTTTCTTTGCCTCTAACAGCTGGGTCTGGATTGCTTTAGGTTGTCAGAACGGAGAGGCTCAACAGGAAGCCAAAACAGCGACACGGTCAACGAACGGCTGCAGGAACTGGTGCGGCTGTTTAAGGACCGCACGGAGAAAGTCAAAGAGAAATTGGTGGACCCGGACTTCTCCTCCGACGAAGAAAGTCCCGTGGCCAGTAAGTGTAAGGATAAGCCTCACCAGGTCATTCCCCCTTTATAGGACTCTTCGGCCCTCCCAGAAGCCCACCCGATCCTCTGTGCCACTTCAGAGTACCTTTGGCCCTGCTCCAGGAGGGCAGAGAAATCTAGGACCAGTTTCAATCACTGACTGTTTGTGCTTACAAACCAGCCAGATCAGGTAGGACCTTCTGTGTGAATTAACTTAGCAGGACGAAATGAGCTCCCGTCCTCTGTCCCAGCTCCTGCCAACCTAGCAGTTTGAAAGCAAGACATTGCAAGGAGATCAATAGGGACCACTTCGATGGGAAGACGAATAGCATTCCGTGCACTCCGGTGTCTAGTCATGCCTGCCACATGACCACGGAAACGTCTGCAGAAGCAGACATAAGAACATAAGAACATAAGAACAGCCTTGCTGGAACAGGCCACAGCCCATCCAGTCCAGCCTTCTGTCTCACACAGTGGCTCACCATTTCCTTCAGGGTGTTCCCAAGGAGATGCCTTCACCTGCTTAGGATTCCCTGGAAATGGCATTGAGAGATATCCTGCCTATCTCTCCAACCTGGAGGTTGTCCTTAGGTATCCATAATTATAGCCATTGATACCCTTGTCCTCCATGAACTTATCTAATGCTTTCTTAAAGCTGTCAAGACTGACAGCTGTCACCACTTCTTCTGGCAGGGAGTTCCATAGACCAGTAATCCTCTGGGTGAAAAAGTACTTTCTCTTATTTGTTTGAGAACTAGTACCCAAAAGTTTCATGGAGTGTCCCCTAGTTCTAGTGTTATGCGATAGGGAAAACAGTTTTTCCTTATCTACTTTGTCCACACCTGGTTTGTCGCAGAGAGTTCAGACCCCATCAGTTTATAAATGTAATTGGGGTTTTTTGCCCCAACATGCATCACTCTGCACTTACTAATGTTGAAGCTCATTTGCCACTGTTTTGCCCACTCCCCCAGTGTCAAGAGATCCCTCTGGAGCTCCTCACAATCTCTCACAGTTTTCACTACCCTGTATAATTTGGTGTCGTCAGCAAATTTGGCTACCTTGCTTTTTACTCCTATCTCTAGATCATTTATGAAGAGGTTGAAAAGCAGGGGTCCCAGTACTGAACCTTGGGGGACCCCACTCTTTACTTCCCTCCACTTGGAGAAGTGTCCATTTAGTGCTACCCTCTGTTTCCTGTCCCTTAGCCAGTTGCTGATCCAGGACAAGACCTGTCCCTTTATTCCATGACTGGTAAGCTTATTCAAGAGCCTTTGGTGTGGGACCTTGTCAAAAGCCTTCTGAAAGTCCAGATAAACAATGTCAACTGGATCCCCCTTATCCACATGCTTGTTGACACTCTCAAAAAATTCCAACAGATTAGTGAGGCATGATTTGCCCTTGCAAAAACAGCGCTGGCTCTTCAGCTTTGAAACAGAGATGAGCACTGAACCCTAGAGTCGGATACGGCTGGCTTTCCAGCAAGGGAAACCTTTACCTCTTTACCTTTTTAGTGTTACCATGAAAGGAACCAAACTTTCTCCCACCAGCTTAGCTCTATAAGAAACAAATGTGACTTTTTGGATGTATTTAAAAGTACAATTTAAAAGATTCAGAAGAATCCCCACGATTCTTGCTTCTTATGCGCTTCGCTTTCCTTGCCCCCACAGCACCTTCCAAAGAGAAACTTCCGGAAGAGAAAACGGAAGAGACGGAGGAAGAGGAAGAAGAACGATGCTGTGAAATGTTGTGTTGCACATTTAAGCCTCGGCCCTTGGGGTGTCACCTGAAAAAGCGCACCTTCCCCAGCAACATCGACCCGCTCACCAGTGAGTAAGACATTTGACACGGCCAAGCACAACCTGTGCTAAGGAAAGACCCAGGCAGGGTCTCTTGAGAAGCCCCACTGCTTGCCTTGCATGCAAGCTACATAAACACCTCCACCACCACCCATGCTCTGTTGTTTTCAACAAACTTATCTTAAAAAAATGAAGACCATCTCTTACCCCGAGGATGAATGCGCCCACATTTATTTAACGAGCTCAGGTGTCTTACCAATGAATTTTTATTTTCTATTTATTCCACTTGCACCCCACCCATCTGGGAGGTCTTCCCCACTATGGGCAGCTAACAACAACACATTAAAAAAACATCTTAAAATCACATAATAAAAATACCATAATAATTAACGGCGGAAAAGGCCCAACAAGAAACCTCACACTAGACAGACGTCGACCCATTCTCAAAAGCCTCCCTAAACAGAAGCGATTTAAGCTGCTTTCTGAATGCCAACAAAGATGTAGGCCTGCCACGATTCCGCCAGAAGGGAGTTGCATAGGGTTGGTGCCGCCACCAAAAAGGCTCTTCTCCGGCAGGTCGTAACCTTCCTTGCTAGTTTCGGCGTCAGCACCAAGAGCGGCCCCGTCTGGTGGTGCGGGATGATGTTCTAAGAGGGAGACGCTCCGCCATGTAGGAAGGTCCCAAACCCTTTAGGACATTAAAAGTTAAAACTAACACCTTGAACATGATGCGGAAAGAAACAGGTAACCAGTGCAGCCCTGCCAGTGCTGGTGAGATGTGACTGAATGTCCTCACCCCGGTAATTAGCCTAGATGCAGCATTTTGCACCTGTTGAAGTCATGAATTCATACATGCGTACGCGCAGTAACCCCATTTGTGTGGATTCACAGAGACTTGGGCTTCTGGGAACTGAAGTCCAAGAACAGCTGGAATGCCAAGGGTCACCATCATGGTTCTAGGACATCACTGGAGAGCATTTCCTTTCGTGAGGATCAGGCTACAGGGGTTTAAAACATCCCCTCTGAAAGGACGACAGAGGAAGGCATCCGTTGTGCTGGTTTCAGCCCTCACCGTCCTCTCCCTTCCTTTGGCTATTTCACCCTAAAGCAGTGATGACCAACCTTGGGCACTCCAGCTGTTCTTGGACTTCAATTCCCAGAAGCCCACGTCAGCACTCCTGCAGATCAGTGGCTTCTGGGAATTGAAGTCCAAGAACACCTGGAGAGCCATGTTTGAGGACCTATGGCAGTGATGACCAACCTTGGCACTCCAACTGTTCTTCAATTCCTAGAAGCCCACATCAGCACTCCTGCTCATCAGAGCTTCTGGGAATTGAAGTTCAAGAACATCTGGAGTGCCAAGGATGGCCATCCCTGCTTACAGGATGGAGGACCTGCCTTTCCCTACAAGAGATGCAGGAGAAACTCTTGACCAGCCATACCTGGGGCTCCTAAATTTTGCTCTGCCTTCTCCCTCCTACCTTAGATCTGATGTACGTCTTCTGGCTCTTCATTGTGGTTCTGGCATGGAACTGGAACTGCTGGCTGATCCCGGTTCGCTGGGCTTTCCCATACCAAACACCCAGGAATGTCGCCTACTGGATGGCCATGGACTACCTCTGTGACGCCATTTACATTCTGGACATGGCCGTCTTCCAGGTCCGCCTGCAGTTTGTCGACAGAGGAGATGTCATTGTAAGTGGCTCAACACACTAACCCATGTAAGACAATCTACACAACGTTTGGTGGGGAGGAAGAAAATGCCGTCCTAGTTCACCAAACTATACATGACTATGGCAGGAGTTCTCAACCTTTTAAAGCCATGGGCCGGGTCACGCTCCCTCAGACCACTTCAGGGGCCGGATGGCCATTTTGCCCTTCCTATGCCACATGGCACTTCCTGGTGTGGTGGAAGCAGTGGGGGTGGGCACATGAAATGGTGCCATGGGCTGCATCTGGCCCATGGGCCGCAGGTTGAGAAGCCCTGAATTAGAAGAAGGAGCCCCATAAGTTCTGAAGAGTTTGGTGTTGTCACAAGACAAATGTAATCACAACAGGAACTTTTCACAATATAAATTTAATAAATAAGTAAATAGATATTTGGGTGTGTGTGTATATATATGTTCCCAGGAGGAAGGGTTCTGAGATTGTGCAGCTTTATCTGGATTTTCCAGCTGGATTTCACACATACACACACAGAGAGAGAATTTCCTGTGAGGAATTGAACTCCCAACCCATGCTCTGCAACCAGATCTCGAACTCACCAGTTAACGTATCCAGTTGGTTTTTATCACGCTGAAACTTATTTAAAAATGTCTCCTTTTCCTTTTCTTCCAGACTGACAAGAAAGCCATGAGGAAGAACTACCTGAAGTCACATCGCTTCAAGGTCTATAGGATCTTCCTCTGTCCACTCCTCACCCACCCCAATAATTCCAATGTTTAAAACATGTACCAGTTTACCAATGTTCAAAATCCCATTTTGCCGGAGAAATGGCACTTAATATAATTTCCCCCCTGCACCACCTGGGCAAGATTCCCTTTGATTTCCAGGTAATAAATACCCTTGTATTGCTCACTTCAAGTGGCTGAGCTGTTCTTCCCACAACCAGACCATTTGGTCACCCTTGCTCAAAAGCCAACCGTATCTGATTCTAGGGTTCAGTGCTCATCTCTGCTTATAGCCAAACAGCCAGAGCTGTCTGCATCTGCAAACGTTTCCGTGTGCACGTGGTAGGCATGAATAACGGTGCACGGAACGCTGTTTACCTTTCCCACAGAAGTGGTCCCTATTTATCCACTTGCAATTTCTTGCTTTCGAACTGCTAGGTTGGCAGGAGCTGAGGCAGAGACGGGAGCTCACTCCATCGTGCAGTACTCCTGTCTCAGACTGCTGAACTGCCGACCTTCCAGTCATCAAGTTCAGCATCTTAACCACTTGGGCCACCACAGTCCGCTAGGAATCCTTGAGCCACCTGCCCAAAAAAAATTCATCCGTGATATTCTTTGAAAGAGAGGGCCAATTAATGAATCCTGGCCGGTGTGCGCCGTTGCTAACCTCTTTTGTGCTCTTCCGCTCTTCCAGATGGACGTGATCTGTCTTCTTCCACTGGATCTATTTTACTTCAAAGTCGGCGTCCATGCTCTCCTCCGGCTGCCCCGCTGCTTGAAGGTGAGCCCTGACGAGTCATGTTGTGTTTCCTAACCGAAAGGGCCTGGCTACGATTATCTTGGCCACATGTTATCGTATTCATGGGATGCGCTCTTACACTTGCAAATACAGTTTCCCCATCCGGCTTTTGCATAGCGGAGCAAGAAAAGCATTTCCAATTTTGCTAGCTTCCCAATCCACATCTAACTGCTCGGCCTTTTTTTCTTTTAAGGTGACATTTAACAGTAGTTACCAGGCATAAAACTTACAGATTTATGCTAGGTTAAAGGTCAGTGTCTCCCTTGCTCGTAAGCCAGTCGTATCCGACTCTAGGGTTCGGTGCTCATTTAATTTAATTTAACTCAATTTTTGCACTTGTATGCTGCCTAATCAGGGAATCCGACTTAGGGCAGCTCACATGATAATTAAACAATATACACAATAAATACACAGTAATACAATATACAAAATTCAATGTACAAAAACAGCATATAGTATTATACAACCAAAACATAGCAAAAAGAAAATTATTCAATAAAAAGTCCATATCAGCATACATCATAATCATCTCCATTTACAGTCAAAGAGCCAGTGCTGTCTGCGTCTACAGACATTTCCATGGTCATATGGCAGGCATGACTAGACACCGGCGTGCACGGAACACTGTTTACCTTCTCACAAAAGTAGTCCCTATTTATCCACTTGCAATTTCTTGCTTTCGGACTGCTAGTTTGGCAGGAGTAGGGACAAACGACGGGCACTCACTCCGTTGTGCAGCACTCAGGTCTCGCCTTCTCAAGCTGCCGACCTTCCAGTCAGCAAGCTCAGCATCTTAACCACTAAACCACTGCAGTCCCTCACAAGGTTAAGAGGTCATCTTAATAGTGAAGTTAGCAAGGAAGGATAATTTTGGAGTCTTACCAAAAACTCTTCTAATTTTTTCCCCTTTTCTTTCTGAACTTTCTGCCAACAGTACATGGCCTTCTTTGAGTTCAACAACCGGCTTGAAGCTATTTTGAGCAAAGCATATGTTTACAGGTAAGGAGATCCACAGCTGGGAAATTCTGTGGGGCATTTGCTGCAGGAAAAAAATATATGTCTGCATTAAATTAAAAACACCCATTATTTATTTATATATTTCCCCCCTAAATACAAATTAACAGTTGAATAACAAACAAAGGGAGGTGGATTATAAAGACTATGCAGTTTTGTATGTGTCGCGCATTGCAGTTTTCATTTTAGGCTTGCTTTCTACATGTGGGGCAGCGGGTCTCTCTCTGGGCAATCTCTCCTGCAATTTAGAAAAAGGGTAAGGAATCTGACGTCCCAAAACGGAACCAGCTTTCAATTGTGGTCCCTGCTACTTTTAATGCCGTCCCAAAAATTATAGCCTTGGCCCGTGACGGTGAACCTTGGCACTCCAGCTATTTCCGAGCTTCAATTCCCAGAAGCCCAAGTCATTGCGTATGCGCAGTAAACCCGTTCATGTGGATTCATGGGGACTTGGGCTTCTGGGAATTAAAGTGCAAGAACCCTAGAGTCAGATATGCCTGGCTTTCAAGCAAGGGCCACCTTTATCTTGCTCCATTTCTGCATTGAAATTAGAGGTTTAAAGTCAGGAGATTTCATGCATTCTTTTCACTGCTTCTCCTCTTTCCAGGGTGATCCGGATCACGACTTACTTGCTCTTCAGTTTGCACGTGAATTGCTGCCTCTACTACTGGGCATCTACCTTCGAGGGTTTGGGCTCTACCGCATGGGTGTACGATGGAGAAGGCAACAGGTACCCTAAATTTATGCTCCACCAGGAACACCTACTCGTAGAATAGAAGTCAGGGTGGATAAGTGCGCGCATGCAGGTGCATGCGTGCCTTTAATTATGATCCTCTCATTTCTTTGGCTTCCCAAGTTACATCCGATGTTATTACTGGGCCGTCAAGACATTAATAACTATAGGTGGGCTTCCAGACCCACAAACCCTCTTTGAAATCGTCTTTCAACTTCTCAACTACTTCACGGGCGTCTTTGCTTTTTCGGTTATGATAGGCCAGGTAAGAAAACGGGGGGGTCACCTTGGCTTTATCTCCGGTGAATGAGACTTAATTTAATTTATTTCAATTTAATTTTCCTACTTGTATGCCACCCAATCAGGAAACGCAACTCAGGGCAGCTCATGCAATAGTTATACAATATACACAGTACAGTAAAAACCCTAATTACAAAAAAAAAGTTTCGCGGGCTTTTGCTTAAATCATTTTATTTATGTAACTTGAAGCAAACCCATAGGAAAACTATAAAAATTATTTTTAAATAAGTGTGACTTTCAATGTTCAAAAGACTGAGCGGCATCACAGTCAGGACAGGAATATTGCGCTGAATAGCTCTTTAAAGCAAAGCAATCACACTTTGATACTGTCCCATGATAGCACTTAGTGTGTTCTCTGGGCTGCTCACAAGCTAACTGGCGTTTTGCACACACACCCAATGTGCTGGGGACTCATTTCACCCACCTCAGAAGGATGGAAGAGGCTGAGTCAAACCTTGATCCCTGGTCAGGATCGAACTAACATCATTCTGGCTGCAGTGCAGCAGTTTAACCACCATGCCGCCCCTCTTGTAAAGCTTGCTGGGTTATGTTCTATGTGTCTAGGCCAGACATAAAACTGCCAAAATGAAGGCACTTTTGGGGTGAGTTCGTTCTGCCGTTCCTTTCGCCCAAGCAACACCCCTGCAAATCAAACTGTCAATAGTCAAGCATCCCATTGCAGATGAGCAAAAAACGCGCACACCCTGATCCCATAGATTAGATTAGATTAGATTAGATTTTTAATTTGTACCCTGCCCTACTTATCTTGTAGGCAGACTCAGGGCGGCTTCCAACATAATTAAATATACGATATAGCAAAACCAAAATAAAAAGCATATCAGCAGACAGCAACTAAAACAATACAATATCAATATAAATACAATAATACAATAAGCAGTATATATAGACAGCATAACAGATGCAATAAAATATACAATACAATGCAAAACAATTCAAATGCAAATCAGAGAAAAAATACAATGAAACTATACATAATACATAATAAATACACCAAAATACAATAAGCAAAGTATTAAAATATCAAATACAATAAAATTATACATAATAAAAGCACCATAATAAAATAAGCACAAAAAGGCCACAGAACAAAACACCCTCGCTAGTCCATACAATGCATGCCCTTAGCCAAAGTCTGGTTGAGACCAATGGTGTGCATAAGTGCCATTGCACAAGGGTCTCTCTCCAATGACAGGCTGGATTTCATGCCCCTGTTTGTCACAGACTTAGGTAAAGGTAAAGGTTTCCCTTGCTCCAAAGCCAGTCGTATCCAACTCTAGGGTGCAGTGCTCATCTCTGTTTCTAAGCTGAAGAGCCAGCATTGTCTGCTTCTGCAGACGTTTCCGTGGTCATGTGGCAGGCATGACTAGACACCGGAGCACACGGAACGCTGTTACCTTCCCAACGAAGTGGTCCCTATTTATCTACTTGCAATTTCTTGCTTTCGAACTGCTAGGTTGGCAGGAGCTGGGACAAAGATGGGAACTCATTTCCGTCCTGCAGTACTCGGGAATCGAACTGCTGACCTTCCGCTTCCCAGTCAGCGTCTTAGCAACCATTTCGCCATAAATGCAGGACTGACCCTGCAACAGAGAGTCTGCCAAGGTAGTCACAGTAATTTTGTGTCAGAAATTATTCTGGGTTGAAAGGATTTGGGAGGCGGGGGAGAAACTCCACTCAGGGAATGCCCAAACCTTTCAAGTCCCAAGAGCTGGGACAGAGACAGGTGCTCAATCCGTCATGCAGGAGCCGGGTCTCGAACTGCTGACTTGCCGGCCTTCCAGCTCACAAGGGGAGCTTCTTAACCACTCAGACACTGTAGCCCCGTCTGCCAGGGTGAGAGAAAGGTTTGTGGGTTTCCGCTGGCTCTTCGCCTTTGAAACAGAGTTGAGCACTGAACCCTAGAGTCGGATACGACTGGCTTTTGAGCAAGGGAAACCTTTACTTTTACTATACACAACTGCCTCAGCAGATAGGGTTCTGGCCTTCGGGAACTGCCGGGACGTGCCTGTTGTGATGGCCATCTGCTTCTCCACTTCATTAATTAATTTCAAATGTAAGTCGTTATCCAAACAGTTCCAAAATGTAGATAATGCAGAATGGTAATTGCAGGAATCTCTTCTCTTCTCCTGACTTACCCAGATGAGAGACGTTGTTGGCGCGGCCACCGCCGGGCAAACCTACTACCGGAGCTGTATGGACAACACAGCCAAGTACATGGCTTTCTACAAAATCCCCCATTCGGTCCAGAACCGAGTCAAAACGTGGTATGAATACACGTGGCACTCTCAAGGCATGCTAGGTAAGAACGAGTGGAAGGTGGTAAGTCCCTGGATCCTGGCTTCAGGAGAGGGAAAGAGACTCGGGCGGTTTCTTTTGCTACAGATGAATCGGAGCTGATGTTGCAGTTGCCGGACAAGATGAGGCTGGACATTGCTGTCGACGTCAACTACGACATAGTCAGCAAGGTGCCGCTTTTCCAGGTAACGTCTGCCTCCATGGGCCAGGGCGCCCTTGCTTGAAAATTAGTCATATCCGACTCTAGGGTTTGGCGCACATAGGGTTGCCATACGTCCCGGAAATCCGGGATCGCCCCAGATTCAAGGTTGGAAAGAGTGTCCCGGACAGTTCAATAAAAATCATGTTAAAGTCCAAGATTTAAAAAACTTACTGATTGTGTATTATAACACAACATTAAAATAAATTGGAACTCTTCCCATCAAATGAGTAATTTCTTTCCACATTGGAGTTGGAGCATACCTGGAGACAAACCTGAATGTCCTCGCCTCACACCACCACCCAATAAGTGTGACTAGTGTGTTTCCTGGACCTGAGGATGTTAAGAGTTGACCACGATGCGACTTCTCAGAAGTACAACTGATTATCTTACAGTAAAAATGAACTGTTGTAAATAAATTGTATTTTTGTATTGATATATTTAATGTGAAAGTGTTTTATAGCTGTCATTATATTATGTTTGTTTTTAAAAGGGCTATTTTGTAGATAACCCACCCATTTTTGTCAAGTATACTTCTGTTTTGTGGGAGAGAATTATGGCAACTCTAGGTGCACATCTCTGTGTACAGCCAAAGAGCCAGTGCTGTCTGAGTCTACAGACGTTTCCATGGTCATGTTGGCACACAGAACACTGTTACCTTTACCGCCAGCGTGGTTCCTGTTTATCTACTTGCAATTTCTTGCTTTCGAACTGCTAGGTTGGGACAGACACGGGCGCTCACTCCAACGTTCAACACTCGAGTCTCGAACTGCTGACTTGCCAAACTAGCAGTTGGCAACCTAGTCATGAAGTTCAGCATCTTAACCACTAAGCCACTGCAGTCCACGGGGCAGAGTTGGCTTAAATTCCAAGCTGTTTTTGCAAGCCCTACTACAGCATCTCCCCTATTTTTGCCTTTAGGGTTGTGACCGGCAAATGATTTTTGACATGCTGAAGAGGCTCCGCTCCGTTGTCTACTTACCCAGCGACTACGTATGCAAAAAGGTAACCGGCAGGGTTCAAACAACGGGAAGACGCGCAGCCCCAAATTGCCCAGTGGGATGAAAGAAAGCTTTCAGGATCATATTTTGATAAATGTCCCTCGTTTCCTCCTGCTTTCTTGGAAATGTTTGCAGGTTGCTTCTATTTCTATAAAGATCTAGAGCGGGGGTTCTCAACCTATGACCCAGGGGCTGGATGCGGCCTGCGATACCATTTCATGTGCCCTCCTTATCACCTCTGTCGCACCCAGAAGTGCCATGTGTGGCAGGCAGGGCAAAATGGCCGTCCTGCCCTTAAAACTGTCTGAGGGATCGTGACCCAGCTCTCGGCTTGAAAAGGTTGAGAACCCCTGATCTAGAGCAGTGTTTCCCAACACAGTCGGGGCCCAGGCCCCACAGGGCGACTTCAATTCCCAGAAGCCTAAATTCCTCAGCTGTATCCTCCTTTAATGTCATTCCATCGTCCGGTGAGTTCCTTCCTCCACCTTCTATTTTGGTTTTGCTCTTGCCTACCCTCAAGAATGTTTGTTCTTGCCATAAAGCTCTTCCTGGATGTGAGCCGGCCGATGTGAGGCTCGTCTCCGTTCAGAGGGTGACAAGACATGAACAGTTTGCCTGAATGGCTGGGAAACGGCCCACACATGATTCCTCTCCCTATTCCCTCCCCACTTTCGATCCAGGGAGAAATTGGCAGGGAAATGTACATCATTCAAGTGGGAGAAGTGAAAGTGCTCGGCGGACCGGAGGGCAAAACCGTCCTTGTCACGTTGAAAGCTGGGTCTGTGTTTGGAGAAATCAGGTGAGATGCTTGGAAAATGCAGGCAGTTTGGAAAGGGTTAATAGGTGGTCTCTACCTGGAAAGCCTCTCTTCCTCCTCCTCCTCCTCCTCCTCCTCCCGTTGTGTTCCCATCTTAAGTATTATTTCAAACAAGTTTGAATGCAGAAGTTTTGGATTCTAGAGCCTTAGAAGACGAGCTTTTTAACCCCTGAGCCACCGCAGTGGCCTTCCATTTGTATCCTATCCTTCTTCGTCCATGTCTAGGCCAGATGTGGAAGTGACAGAATGAAGACACCCTTTGGGTGAGTTCATTCATTCTGCAGTTCCTTTGGCCTGACCTGGTGTGAGAAAGATGAGCCGGCAACACAAGGTGGCCGTTACCAGGGGATGCCTAGTTGTGGTTCAAAAACACCGCCGTCTTCGAGGAGGGCTCATTCTATGTATCCTACAAACCTACAGCAATGGCATCCCCCTCTTTCACCGGACTCTAGATGGAGCATTTGTCCCTCTTTTCAATCCCAGTTGAACGCCAGTGATGTTGGCATTTCCCCCACTGGCCAGAGGGTGGAAGGCTTAGCTTAGGGCCAAGAGGGACAAAAACACTGACTTTCCAAGTTTTTTTTTAAACAACACTTTCTGTAGGTGTGGGAATTGTTAGGATCTACTCCAGGGATTCTCAACCTGTGGCACACGGGCCAAATGTTGCCCATGTCACCATTTCATGTGCCCCACCACCACCACACCTGGAAGTCCCATGTGGCGGAGGAAGGGGAAATGGTCATCTGGCCCCAGAAGCTATCTGAGAGAGCATGACCCGGCCCCCGGCTTAAAAAGGTTGAGAACTCCTGGTATTACTGGGACTGCAGTGGCTCAAGTGATTAAGGCACTGAACTTGGAAGGTCGGAATTTGATTCCCGGGTACAGCACGACGGAGTGAGTGCCAGTCTCTGTCCCAGCTCCTGCCAACCTAGCAGTTTGAAAGTAAGAAATTGCAAGTCGATGAATAGGGACCACTTCGGTGGGAAAGGTAAACAGTGTTCCGTGCACTCAGGTGTTGAGGCATGCCTGCCACGTGTCCATGGAAACGTCTGCAGCAGACAACGCTGGCTCCTTGGCTATAAACAGATATGAGCACTGAACCCTAGAGTCGGATACGACTGGCTTTCGATCCAGGCCGACCTTGACCTTATTCTGTTACCATAGCAGGATAACCTGGCCAGACACCCAGAGGTTACTTGGGGAAAAGAAATTATTCTATCCAGTTGTGCCATTGAGATGACCAATGGAAATTTAAAGCACCGGCACTTCTGCACCCCGGACCCTGTCGCGACCCACCCACACCCTTCCTCCGATGTTCAGGCAACCATAAATGTGGGGGGCAGATAAGAGAGAAAGCAGAAACTAAACTGGGGGGGTTCACCGGATGTCTCCCTTTCCCCGTTAGCTTGCTGGCGGTGGGAGGTGGAAATCGGCGGACTGCCAATGTCGTGGCGCACGGGTTTACCAACCTCTTCATCTTGGATAAGAAAGATTTGAACGGCATTTTAGTGCATTATCCAGAGTCTCAGAAGTTGCTACGGAAGAAGGCCAGGTAAGAGAAGACCTTAGACCTAACTTGGACCATGTGGGAAGGTGGGAAGAGCCAGAGGTCCTCATTGTGGTGAATGCTCACAAGGTACAATGCATAGAAAGGGTTCCCAACCTTTTTCAAGCCAGGGGCCGGGTCGTGCTCTCTCAGTCAGCTTCCTTCGAGGGCTGGACTGCCATTTTTCCCTGCCTGCATGATGGGGGTGGCCATTTTGTCCCAACAGCTTCAAAGGAGTTGCCATTTTGTTTCCCAGATGCCCTTGGAGGGGGGAGTGCATGAAATAGTGCTGCAGGCCTGATCCGGCCCACAGGCCTTAGGTTGGGAACCCCTGGACTAAACCCTAGACCTGATTAGATAGATGTGTGTCTTAAAAGGAACTCAGGTGAGGAGCAGAGGGAAAAGAGAGAGAAAAGAAAACGAGACCACACAGATAAACAGTACAAGATTA
This sequence comes from Bradypodion ventrale, assembly GCA_035047345.1. Lineage (NCBI taxonomy): Eukaryota > Metazoa > Chordata > Lepidosauria > Squamata > Chamaeleonidae > Bradypodion > Bradypodion ventrale. Next base: position 832,875 of record JAWDJE010000009.1, read on the forward strand.
ACTGCAGAAATAAGACCGATTCATTCCATTAAAAAACTGATCACATGATGTAAAAGCCAGTGTGAATGACCCGTTGAGAACATCTACTTTTTTCAAGCCAAAGTAACTCAAAACAGTGTTTCCCCTGTACATCAGTTGTTGCATTCTCCAAAAGAATGTGTACATGATTATGTGTGATATTCTGGCCATGTCCTATGCTGAGCATCATATTTCAAGACAGCAAGAACTCCCACTTCCATGAACTTTCCCTCTAGCTGCCCTGAAGTTGTTGTTTTTTAAAACAAGCTACCAAGTTTAGCACTAGATCACTTGATCGTCGCATTGATATATTAGTTTAGCGCATACCTGTCAAGTTTTGGGTTTGGAAATAAGGGAAATTTCCCAGCAAATACAGGATACTTGACAGCGATGCTTCTCCTTTGCTGCCCTCCAATGGTGGCAATAGGGCATTGCAGTCTAATTAATAAGGGATGACAGCGGGAAAGAGAGTAAAATAAGGGGTTTTCCCGGCCAATGCGGGATACTTGACAGCTATGGTTTAGCGCTAGATCTCCTTTGCACAGATAAAAGTGCAAAGATAACCTTTGCAAATATAAAAATCAATACAAAGTGGAAACAACCCTCTGATGAACTATAGCTGATTATTATCTCCATGATAGGTGTTTATACATTATGGAAAACTTTGGGAAACTGTCCCTTTTCCCTAGCAGGGTACAACATTTTAAACACTATACTGGCTTTACAATGATCTGTAAAAGGAGAGCCAAGGATTGGCAGAAGCTGGAATCAAGGGAACAGAGACTGTGGATTTTGACACCGATTAAACCACATTGGATTGAAATGCCAGTGTCGATCCTGGCACTGAATCCATCTAGGGCAGGAGTTCTCAACCTTTTAAAAGGGGGGGGGGGTTCACGCTCCATCAGACACCTTTGGGGGCCAGACAGCCATTTTGCATTTCCTCCACCACATGGCATTTCCTGGTGTGGTGGAGGTGGTGGTGGGCCACATGAAATGGTGTTGTGGGCTCGCATCTAGCCCACAGGCCACAGGTTGAGAATCCCTGATCTAGGATTTTCATGTGATCACCTAAACCAGAGTAAGAAGCACACATTAGGCTGTGAATCAAGGGGTTGATCAAAATGGGTAATAAAATGTTATCCGTTCTCCTTTCGTCCCCCCCCCCCTTAGGAGAATGTTTAAAAACAACAGCAAACCGAAAGGGGAAAAGGCCATTCCGCTCATCATCCCCCCCAAGGCTGGCACCCCGAAACTTCTCCAAGCCGCCTTGCTGGCAGCCCGAAGGATGGGGAGCAAAGGGCGGCTGGCTCACATCCGGTGGAAGCTGAAAGAGCTGAAAGCAATGCAGGTGAACCAAGGGCAGGATCCGCAGGGCACCTGCCGATGGCTGGGTGGGACGCATGCATGAGGCCGCTCTGAGGCCCATTTCCCTCTTGAAACAACTCTTGGCATGTGGCTAAGCTTGTGGCAAAAATGGACCAAGTGCCGCTTGTGTGGGTATCAAAAGGAATACATGCACCAAAAGTAGGAGAGAGAGAAAGGCTTTATTTTATGTCTGCCTACGGCCTCAGTGGCTACTAAGACAGGGAGGTCAGCAGTTTGATTCCCGGGTACTGCATGACGGAACGAGCACCCATTTCTGTCCCAGTTCCTGCCAACCTAGCAATTCGAAAGCAAGAAATTGCAAGGAGATAAATAGGGACCACTTCGGTGGGAAGGTAAACAGCGCTCCGTGCACTCCATGTCTAGTCATGCCTACCACGTGTCCACGGAAGCGTCTGCAGAAGCAGACAGTCACCCTTGTCTCCTTGTTTTGTATCTAACTCCTCGGTGGCTCAGTGGGTCAAAGCACTGTGCTTGGAGACCGAAAGGACAGGGGTTCGATTCCCCGAGAGCTGGACGGCGGGGGACATGAAAGGAGCCTCGTTTGGGTGTCCGCTGCAAAAATCCTTTCAACCCAGAGTAATCTGCGACACGAAAACACACACACCCTTCGCTTGTACCACGTTCTTTGGCATAACAACTCGGTTCTTTTACCTGTTGGGATGGGGTGTGCGGTGGGGGGGGGGGGACACTTTTGATCCATAGTTATTGTTCACTTAAAGTTCAAAATGGTGTTCCTTTGGCTATACCTCTTTTCTCCAGGCCAGCGGTTCCAGCCCGGTCCCACCAAAGTCCCTGGACAGTCGTGGTTCGCCAGATGGCTCTCCCAAACCAGAGGGGGAGCATGGAGCTGCTGAGCAGAGGAGTGCCTGGAAGCCTTCGGAGGGTCACTCTGTCCGGGTTTGCATGAGTTCAGCATCCAAGGATGGAGAAGAAATCCTCTCGGTGGAGGTTTCTGAGAAGGAGAAGTCTAAATGAGAACATTAGCTACATGCACTTTAGGGGCCGCAAACCAACCAACCCCACTTCGGCTGTTTAAGCATTCCAAAAATTCCCCTTTCCTAACTGCTAGTAGAGAACCATAGGAAAGCTCTCCCTTGCTCAAAAGCGAGCTGTATCCGACTCTAAGGATTGGTGCTCATCCGTTTACAGCCCAAAAGCTAGCACTGTCTGCATCTGGTCAGGCATAACTAGATGCTGAAGCGCACAGGATGCTGTTACCGTTTCTGTCAAAACGGTACCTCTTTATCTACTTCCAATCTCTTCATTTCAAACTGCTAGGTTGTCAGGCGTTGGGACAGAGATGGGAGCTCACTCCATTGTGCCGTACCTGTCACGTTTTGGGAAATTTCTGTCAAATAAGGGAAATTTCCCAGCCGAAACGGGAAACTGGACAGCTATTCTTATCCTGTGCTGGCCTCCAGTCTAACTCCAGTCTAACTAATATGGGATGATGGCAGGAAAGAGTGTAAAATGTGAGGGTTTGACAGAAATTTCCCAAAACTTGACAGGTATGCATTGTGAAGCACTCGGGTCTCAAGCTGACGACCTTCCAGTCGTCAAGTTCAGCGTCTTAACCACTAAGTCACTGTAGGCTCAGAGAGAATCATAGCTGGCTGCAAAATGTTTTTTTTTTGTTAAAGAGGAAACTAAATGTCAACTGATATCTGAAGGACTCGTTAACCTTGCACAAAACAATAGTGGCTTTTGACATCGTCAGTAAACATTTAGCTGCATTTAAAACATCTGTTTCTAGTTTCTCCCCTGTGATATTGTGCACAGTTTTAACAACGCTTTTCTCCCTGAAAAAGAACATTCAGGAGAGGAAACCGTCGTTCAACAGGTCAAGAAGTCTCAGCAGCCAGAAATTAGGATGGTCCCAGACTGGCTGGACATCTGCCTTCCAGAAGCTCAGGGGCTGATCGTATATAAAATAATCGGAAGAAAGGAGTGTATGCTTTAAAGCAAGGGGTGCCCAAACTTTTCAGGCCGTGGGCTGGTCAGGTAGTTCAGCGGGCCAGTCACATGGTCCAGTGGGCCGGCCACATGGTTCCTCCCACCGAAAGTGGGAGTAAAACATACCTTGCAATCTGTTTTGCAACAGGATGAGATAAGATTTTAAGATGCCATTTTCTCTGCTTAAACCAGGGGTGGCCAAACTACAGCCCATGGGCCAGATCCGGCCCCTGATGCCAATTCATCCGTCCGGGTGCGTTTTACTCCCGCTTCCAAGAGCGATGAGGGCAGCATGGGCCGGATGAATTGGCATCAGGGGCTGGATCTGGCCCATGGGCCGTAGTTTGGCCACCCCTGCTTTAAAGTCAAACTCCGGTTTCACGGTCCTTTGGCAGCTTTGTGGATTGCTGGATGCCCCGGACCTCTTTGATGTCTTCTAATCCACTGAAGGCCGGTTGCTGATTCCCGGGGCGTGTTGTCTCTTTAAATGTAGATACAGACCACCAAGAAGCACTCAAGAGAGAATTGGGAAGCAACCATCTGTCAGATCTGCTTTGATTTGGATTCCTGCCTTGAGCAGGCAGGGTTGGACTCAATGGCCTCAAAGGCCCTTTCCAACTTGGTTATTCTGTGATTCTAAGAACACACACTTCTAGAAAGTGAAGTAAAAGCTGCTCTGAAAGGAACAGGAAGAAATAAATCAATACACAGAATAGCAATCGCATTTGATTTGGATTCCTGTGTTTAGCAGGGGGTTGGATGCGGTGGCCTCAAAGGACTCTTCCAACTCAGTTATCCTATGATTCAACTAAAGAGGGACATGGGAGACTCAGAGTTCAAGGTGGGATTGAACCTGCCACTTGAAGGATTAGACCTGGGGAAAACCACATAACTGAACCTCCGTTCTTATTGTAATCTTCACCAGTTGCTGCTATCCACTCTTTGTTGTGTCTACGGCAGTGACGGCCAACCTTGGCACACCAGGTGTTCTTGGACTTCAATTCCCAGAAGCCCAAGTCAGCGTTCTTGCTGATCAGGGCTTCTGGGAATTTAAGTTCAAGAATATCTGGAGTGCCAAGGTTCACCATTATTGGCCTACGGTATTGCCCCCTCTGCCCTTAGTTATTGCGCACACACCCCGTGGCATTTCCCACTTCCACCATATAGCCATCCATCAGGCATTCAACGGGCGACACATCTTGGCTGGAGCTAAATCAAGTCACTTTCATTGCCGAAAGACACTCATTAAAATGTGGTTTTATTCCTCAGCCTAATCTAATTCTTATCCCCCCACCCCAGCCTTTCCAGTCCAATCCTCTCCAAATCCTCTCTGCTTTCCCCGTGTCTCTCCCCCAACGTCCCCAGACAATCTGAACCAGGCGTTGCCCAACCCCCTCCCCTCTTTAAAAGTAATACTGAGCCCAGCATCCATTTTCCGCCTTAGAGAGCTTGCAAACATGGGCTTTGCTGTGTGACAGCTAAAATTCGACGTGGCCGATGCTTTTAAGGCCGTGCATGAATGCTCAGGTCTCTTGGAGAAAGACCCACCTGGTGTCATTCCAGCAGAGGTTAATTGATCCCTTTATCTGCCCGAGATTAAATTAGAAGTAAGGAATTATGGCCCTCCATCATAGGTTGGGCTGTTCTTAAAGGGACAGAGATAAGTCCTTGATAATGAGATTTGTGTTGCTATTTTCTCTACTGGCTTGGAAGAGAAACGGTCAGCCGTCACCTTGGGAGGTTTTTTTTGTATTAACATACTGTAAAGGTGCACAAGCCCTTATGGCCCAGTTCAGACAAGTCACCTCTTAACAATCTTCTATATCGGGGCGGCCAAACTTTTCGGGCCGTGGGCCGGTCACGTGGCTCAGTGGGCTGGTCATGTGATTTTGCAACAGGATGAGATGGATTTTAGGCTGCCCAAATTGCAACCCATGGGCTGGATCCAGCCTCCAACGCCAGTTCATCCGGCCCACGCTGCCTTTGTCGCTCCTGGAAGCAAAATGTGCCCATACGGGCAGTGCCAGCCTGATGAATTGGCATTGGGGGCTGGATCCGGCCCATGGGCCATAGTTTGGGTACCTCTGTTGTATATTCTGAACAGGCTAAGACGGTTAACCAAGGGACGGCGATGAACTGGATATTCTCCTAGACCGAAATGTTTGCAAAAATCCAAACAAGCCTTCTATTGTTCTTGATCCTTTGGGCAAATCCCCTTGCCTTGATTCTTGACTTGCTCAACCTCTTCCAGTTTTTTGGCTCAGAGTTAGTTAAGAAGCAAATCCTTACTAACTCTGGTACAATTTACATCAATAAATGGGGTCCCCCCCCCTTCTAAACCTAATCCTGCCTCCATTAAGTGGCATTCTTGGACTCATTCTTCATTGTTTTAAACTTTCCACCAACTCATGGAGCGTCTCCACAGTTCTTAGTTCCTCAGAAACATTTAGTCAGGAATCAAAATAGACCTTGGGAGATCATCTTATCTCAAGAGAAAGAGAAATTCTGTTCTCCAGACCAGGGGTTCCCAACCTATAGCCTGCAGGCCGGATCCGGCCCCTGGGCCGAATTGCCACAAATGCCGGAAGTGCCCCAATGTTGCTGGAAGTGCTAAAATCACAGCTGCCTCAGACATCTTTGGGAGCCAGATGGCCATTTTGCCCTTCCTCCACCACATGGCACTTCCTGGTGTGTTTGAGGCAGAAGGGGCCACATGAAACGCCATGGGGGGAAATCAAAAGTGGTGCAAAAGTGATCCTCCCTTGCTCCCTTCTCCAAGGGAGGAGGTGGGAAAACACCCAGAAATGCAGCACAAATGCACACGGCACCACTGGTGCCGCCATGTGACTGGCCCCTCAGCTGACTGAGGGGGCATGAACAGGCTCCTGGAGGAAAAGGTGGGAACCCTTGCTCCGTCTAGACCAAGGGTACCAAACTATGGCCCGTGGGCCGGATCCGATTCCGACATCAATTCATCTGGCCCACACTGCCCTTGCTGCTCCTGGAAGCAGGAGTAAAACGCACCCATACAATTGGTGTCAGGGGTCGGATCCAGCCTGCAGGCCATAGTTTGGGCACCCCTGGTTTAAGCAGAGAAAACGAGAAATCTATCTCATCCTGTTGCAAAACAGATTGCAAGGCATGTCTTACTTCCACTTCCAGTGGGAGGAACCACGTGACCGGCCCGTGGTCCAAAAAAATTGGGCACCTCTACTCTAGACCTTGGGGAAATAAGTCCAAACTTTCTTTCCTTTATCTGTGTTGATGGAAGTGGCCCTTAGCAACAAGTCTTGGAAACTCCCCAATTTGTTGGAGACTTATTTTGCTGGGTAAATCTGCTGATTTTTTCAAAACAGATCTGTCAGTATTGCCTTCTGTAAACCAATTGTGTTAAAGTGGCTCAGACCTCGTGTGTGTGTGTGCGCGCTTGTACATTTATTTGGCTTGTGGCTTGGCATAGGGCTCTGTCTGAGCTGTTCTAAGTCGGGTTTTGTAGTCTTCGCCCCCACCCACCCCAAAAAAAAGAGAATTACTCTCATGCCATTCAAAGAACATCCATGCAGATTGAAATGTTCTGAAACCTGTTTTTGTGTGTTTCCATTATTGGTGTCCAGTTTATGACCATTCATTCTTAGGCTCAGAGTTTATCCTTTTCCTAGGCCCGTGATGGCGAACCTTGGCACTCCAGATATTCTTGGACTTCAATTCCCAGAAGCCCCCATGAATCCACAAATGGGTTTACTGCCATTCATCTGGCCCGCGCTGCCCTTGTCGCTCCCGGAAGTGGAAGTAAAACGCGCCCATACAGTTAAGACTCTTCCGGGTTAACCCTTCCTCCATACGGGCGTGTTTTACTTCTGCTTCCAGGAGCGACGAGGGCGGCGTGGGCCGGATGAATCGCAGTAAACCCATTTGTGTGGATTCACGGGGGCTCCTGGGAATTGAAGTCCAAGAACATCTGGAGTGCCAAGGTTTGCCATCATGGGCCTAGGCAGAAGGGCATTGTTGAAAACGAGGCCATAGCTCACATTAGCAAAGGAACAGGTGAATGTACGCTTTAGAGTGCATGTGACCTTATCGGGTCCTGAAATCATGTGGCCTGCAGTGGCTTGGTAGTGGCTAAGACACTGAACTTAATGACCAACCTGCAAGTCAGCAGTTTGAGACCCGAGAGCTGCAAGATGGAGTAAGCTCCTGTCCTGCCAAACTATCAGTTTGAAAGCAAGCACTTGCAAGTAGATAAATAGGTACCGCTTCAGAGGGGGAAGATAACAGCATCCTGTGCACTTTGGTATCTAGTCATGCCTGCCACATGACCCGGGTGTTGCAGACAGTGCCGGTTCTTTGACTGTAAATACAAATGTACCAGCATTTAGTTCCTACCTCCGTATCAAGTATTGGGTAATCGAGGAATTCTCAACCTTTTTAAGCTGGGTGCTGGGTCATGCTACCTCAGACATCTTTGGGGGCTGGATGGCCATTTTACCCTTCCTCCACCACATGGCACTTTCTGGTGTGTTTGTGGCAGTGGGGGCGGGAGCACATAAAATGGTGCTGTGGGCTGCATCCGGCCCACAGGCCGCAGGTTGAGAATCCCTTTGTGTAATCTGTTGCATGTCAACAGTTGCTAGAGATGGTAGGAGTGAGGATTGTCTGTAAGTAAGTACCGAGTGCCAGGGACAGTGAAGTCCTGATCCCTTGCAGACCCATAATGCAAATTATCCACAGCCTCACAGCCTATTCCTTTACTAACCAATAACTCACTTTCTCCACCTGATCATAGGCTACACATATATACTGTCTATAAGGCAGCCATCCATGGGTCTCACACTTACAGCTGATGAAATGGGCTTCATCCTTGAAAGCTCACAGTAGAATATAGCAGTAAGTCTTAATGCTTTTAGTCTTTGTTACTTGCTTCCATTTGGCTTAGTTTGGGCCTGAGATGCTGGCAGAGACTCACAGAGGTGCATCTTAGGAAACTTTGGGGAGTTAAACTGATAAGGAAAAACTGTTTTCCCTATCGCATAACACTAGAACATGGGGGCACTCCATGAAACTTTTGGGTACTAGTTCTCAAACAAATAAGAGAAAGTACTTTTTCACGCAGAGGATCCCTGGTCTATGGAACTCCCTGCCAGAAGAAGTGGTGACAGCTGTCAGTCTTGACAGCTTTAAGAAAGGAATAGACAAGTTCATGGAGGACAAGAGTATCAATGGCTATAATTATGGATACTTAAGGTCAACCTCCGGGTTGGAGAGATAGGCAGGAGATCTCTCAATAAATGCCATTTCCAGGGAATCCTAAGCAGGTGAAGGCATCTCCTTGGGAAGAATACCCTGAAGGAAATGGTGAGCCACTGTGGGAGACAGAATACTGGACTGGATCATGGGCTCATGTGGCCTCTTTCAGCAAGGATGTTCTTATGCTCTTATGTTAACCTGGAAATACAAACATCTCCTTAATAATTGAACTCAGAAGGTGATGGCGCAGGTTGGCTGGCTGGTCTTCTTTGTCTCGCTTCTCTGGTTGTTGTCGTCCTCTTCTTCATTTCCTTGCATGGGGGCAAGCGTCCCTTTCTAAGCTAGACTTCTGACGCTGCTTCCAAGAACAGGAAGGGGTTGTAAGATTAGATGCCCTTCGAATCAATCCTATCAAATCGGATAAGTCACCAAGGTTGTTGAGCAAAGGAGCCGACCTTGGCCTTGTCTGTTGACACCAACACCATATCCAGATCACAGTTTGGAAGTTTAACTTGGTCCACGAAAGCTCATTTCATTTAGAGTTGCCATATGTCCCAGAAACCCGGGATTGTCCCAGATTCAGGATCAGAAAAATTGTCCCTGCCAGTTCCATAAAAATCATGCTAAAGTCCCAGTTTTTAAAAACTTACTGATTGTGTATTATAACACGCCATTAAAATAAATTTGAGCTCTCACCATCAAACAAGCGATTTCCTGCCACATTGGATTTGGAGCATACCTGGAGACACATCTTAATGCCCTTGCCGATTAGTGTGACCAGTGTGTTTTCTGGCACTGAGGACGTTAAGAGTTGACTGTGACACGACTTCTCAGAAGTACAACAGATCATCTTACAGTAAGAATTTACTGTTATAAATAAATTCATTTATATATTGATATATTTAATGTGAAAGTGCTTTATATCTGTCACTATATTATGTTTGTTTTTTAAAAAGGGCTATTTTGTAGATAACCTGCCCATTTTTGTCAAATATACTTCTGTCCCGGTTTCGTGCATGGGAGAGAATTACGGCAACCCTAATTTCATTTCATATTTACATTTGTATGCCGCTCAATCGCTACGCAACTCAGGGCAGCTCACAACAATAAATCACCACATCGAAGTGACAATCATTGTAAAACATCAAAAGCATAGCAAAAAAGAAAATTATTCAATTAAAAAGTCCCCCTTTTTTTGCTGTTCTGTTTTGTTTACTCTCAGATATGCTTTCACAGACTAACATGGCTACCACTTCAAACAGTTTACATAAGAGCATAAGAAGAGCCTTGCTGGAAGAGGCCACAGGATCCCATCCAGTCGAGCATTCTGTCTCACACAGTGGCTCACCATTGGCTTCAGTGTATTCTTCCCAACAGATGCCTTCACCTGCTTAGGATTCCCTGGAAATGGCATTGAGAGATATCCTGCCTACCTCTCTAACCCGGAGGTTGTCCTTAGGTATCCATAATTATAGCCATTGATTCTGTTTGCATCACTTTGCATTCAGTGTGCTTATAAATAATGCTTTGTTATCAACCACGCCGAGCTTTTCCGCGGAAGAAAAAAGCAAGTTCTATAAGTCATACATTAAAAGGAAACATGATTTTGTTTTAGGCTTGAGCAAGGGAAGGGCTTGATTGATTTCTCTATATCGGGGGTGCCTAAATTATGGCTCGTGGGCTGGATGTGGCCGCCGATGGCAATTCATCCAGCCCGCGATGCCCTCGTCGCTCCCGGAAGTGGAAGTAAAACGCGCCCATCTGGGCGCGTTTTACTTCCGCTTCCGGGAGCGACGAGGGCTTCGTGGGCTGGATGAATTGCCATCGGTGGCCACATCCAGCCCACGAGCCATAGTGGCCGGCCCCCTGAACCCCATGACCAGCCCACGGACCAAAAAGTTTGGGCACCCCTGCTCTATATGCACTCTTTTTAACTCACAAATGAAAAAAAAACCTAAATAAAAACCTTATCTCCAAAAATTTAGGAACTACAAAAGGTCTTCTATGGATTCCCCGTGCCCCACAGGGCACGGAATTGACCAGAGACCACTGCGGTGAGACAGGCTCCCGACCAGTGGGCTCACCGGTCGCCAAATTAAGGGGGGTGAATAAAGTATAGGGTTTGATTCACCCAATTAAGGTGACCTGACCGCGACTCTGCCGAGTAAGCAGATAGCTGATCCATGAACCATAATGACTCATCTCCCGGTTTGGGGAAATCCCTGGTGCAAACAAGCCATGTTTACCCCTGCCTAAGCCCCAAGACAATGGTCAATCTTGTTCGCTGTTTACCCCGAGTTAATTAACTTCCCCTTTGAAGGTTTTCCCATTAACATGTGTCAACGCATGAGGTAATGCCTTGCCAGAGGACAGTTTGCCACCGTTGCACTTTTCCCCTATAAATGATTCTGCCTTTGACCAATAAAGTGTCTGATCGATCCAGCAGCTTGTCTCGTGTCATTACTTGATCAGTCCTCCTCCGGGACCTTCCGGCCCCCAGCGGCCCCGATTCCTACATCTGGTGACCCCGACGTGATTTTACTCGTGAGTAAGAGGACCCCGGAGAGGTCTACTCGTGAGTAACGATCCACGCAGTCCGGTTCAACGCCTGAACCGCGACCCGTTGCCCCGGAGGACTGCGCGGCACTCTGGTCGGCAGCCAGCCGGACAGAGGAGTGGCCGCGGCGAGGCATTCCTAAGAGACTTTCCTACCTACCTTTTTCCCGGCTTTGGGGAGGTTCGCGAAGGGAAAAACGCGTTCCGGTCAGGGCAGGCTGTGAGCCCCTGACATTGCAGTGGCCGCCGAGGGCCCGGGACAGGAAGATCCACGCTCCGACAGCTACCCCAGACACTCGTCGCCAGAACTGTTATCTGTAAAAGGACGCGTCGACTCTCGGCCCGAGGAGGAAACTTCGAGGGACCCATCACAGGTAATATGGGAACTTGCTCTCATAGACCAAGTCCGTCCGCTAGCCAAAGAACTCGAGAGGAGGAGTTCAGAATCCTGGCCAGGGTTTTTAAGTTGCGATTTCACAGCGGAGAGCTAGCGAGACTTTTGGCGTACCTCAGGGGACACTGCCTACTTTACCCAGAAGTAGGTACGTTAACCTTGAAGCTCTGGGATCAGATAGGAGACTGCATCCAGCAGCCCCCCAAAGCGCCCGGCAGGGTAGTCAGCACATGGAAAAAGTGTAGAGGACTCTTAGAGCAGATCGAGCCAGCCCGGACAGAGGCCCTAGAACCCCCGTTAGAAGAGCCCTCAGGTCAGCCAATCCACCCGGCTGCGCCCACGGCGCTCTGTCCGTCATTCAGCTATCAGCATAGCAGCGAGGGAAGCCTTCCCCCGGTGACAGCTGCAGACGTCACCGAAGGAACGCAAGGAATGAGGAGCGCGGGCGTTCCTCTGACAGCGCCAGCTTCCCTAGTTGTAAAGAGTGCCCTTCAGCGCACAGCAGAGATAGAGCTCAAGAAGGGGGAATTGTCAGCAGAACAGCTAGCTGAGCTTAGACAGATTTGTCCCATCCGTATGGAGATGGACGCGCTCACAGGCGCGCAACAGATAGTTCATTCCCCAGTCCCGTACAAGCTTCTCATGGCTTTACGGAAAGCAATCTCAGAGACAGGGCTCCAAAGTCGTTTTACTAGGGGCACGCTTCAGCAAGCGTGCGAGACCACCATGTGGATTCCTCACGACTGGAAAGCCGTCATGAGGATGATGCTAACCCCTAGCCAGTACATGATCTGGGACAGCGAGTACCGGCTCGAGGCACAGGCCAGAGCCGCGAGAATGGGAGGCGCGGTAATCGCTGAGCAGCTATATGGCTCAGGTGCCTTTGAGGCCATTAACGCCCAAATCAACTTGCCTCTTGCCACTCTCGAAATGTCCGCTGAAGCCGCCTATAGGGCGTACTTCAAGATCCCAGCATCTGGCAAAGCGGCTAAGAATTATACCGCTATCAAGCAGGGAGCCCAGGAACCCTACATGGACTTCATCAATCGCCTGGAAGAAGCCATCACCAGGCAGATTGATAATGAGCAAGCCCAGCAAGAGCTCTTGATCAAGTTAGCCAAGGACAATGCCAACTTGGACTGCCGTAGGATTTTGCAGTCCCTAGGCAATCGTCCTGACTTGACACTGACAGACATGATTAGAGCCTGTTCTGACGTCGGCACGGACTCCTACAAGATGGGTCTGCTGGCGGCAGCAGTGCAGGGGGGAAAGAGATCTCACCCCAAGGGAAAGACCAGGGGAACTTGTTACGCTTGTGGCAAGGTCGGGCACTTCGCTAAAGAATGCCGATCAAAGGGAGGCGGACAAAGGTCCAGCCAGTCCACAGCCCCGAAAACCCCATGTCCAAAGTGCAAGAAAGGCTATCATTGGGCCAAGTTTTGTCCGAGTTCGGGAAACCGCAACGCGGGCATGTCTCTGGCCCCAGTCCAAACAGAGACTTCTCTCATTCCCCAGAATCCGGACTTCCCAGAGCTGGACTAGGTTCCAGGCACATTCCAGGCACTACGAGGGCACAGGCCAGCCCCAAGGGTAGCACAGGGCTAGAATTGACTTGTCAGGCAGACGTTACATGCGACCTGCCAGGCACAGTCTATCTGGTCAATTCCCAGTACATGGGTCCCCTGCCCAGAGGCTTTTTAGGTTTAGTTTTGCCCCGTAGTGTAGCTGGAGCACGCGGAATTTTCATAATTCCAGGAGTCGTTGACTCGAATTTTTCAGGCGTTCTCCAGGTCCAACTCTGGACACACCTGCCCCAGACCATTCACAAGGGAGATTCCTTAGCGCAACTGATCATGGTTCCTTGTCACTCGCCAGCAGGCAGCCAGGGGAGGCTCAGTGACAGCTCAGAGCCCGGCTCGGCAGGCCGCTTGAGCGCGGTTGAGGCAGTGCAAGGATACCAGGTCTTAGCGACAGTGGAGACCAACATTGAGTGGAAGCAGCGCCCCGTTATCGAGGTATTTTTGAACAAAAGAGTGTTCTCAGGCCTCCTCGATACCGGAGCTGATGTGTCCGTGATAAGCAGGAGCCAGTGGCCGAGGGAGTGGGCCATTGAGCCGGTCTCCGATGTGTGGGGGGTAGGTGGCGTTCAGGAAGCGTTTAGGAGCAGAGATTGGGTAGAAGTCACCATCCCAGGGGCTGACGGCACGGCGGTAGTTCGGCCGCACATTCTTGACGTGCACGTCAACCTTTGGGGGCGAGACATTCTCCAGCAGTACGGTGCCACCCTTACCTTCGGGTAATGGCGTTGCCACTTAAATGGCTCACCGATACCCCGGTCTGGGTGGAACAATGGCCGGTTGTGGGAGAGAAACTAGTTGCCCTAAAGCAGCTAGTGAAGGAACAGCTAGACGCAGGACATATAGAGCAGTCCACCAGTCCCTGGAATTCGCCAGTTTTTGTAATTAAGAAGAAGTCGGGGAAGTGGCGACTCCTCCACGATCTCAGAGAGATCAATAAATGTATTCAGCCCATGGGTCCGCTTCAGTGCGGCATCCCAAATCCAAATATGATTCCCGAGGGGTGGGAGATTCTAGTTGTAGATCTCAAGGATTGCTTTTATACAATCCCCTTAGACCCCCGGGACCGGGAAAGGTTCGCCTTTACAGTGCCGGTTGTGAACCACGGAGAGCCCACGCAGCGTTACGCGTGGAAATTTTTGCCACAGGGCATGCTCAATTCGCCCACCCTGTGCCAAATTTACGTTCACAACGCGCTGGCAAAGTTTCGAAGCCTTTACCCTAAAGCTATTGTGTGTCACTTCATGGATGATATCTTAGTGGCGTTGCCGCAACTCGGCAGCGCAGTGTTTTCTGACCTCCAGGCCAGCCTGGGGGACAAGGGTCTACTCATAGCCCCAGAGAAGGTGCAGAAAACCGAGCCCTTTTCATACTTGGGTCATCGGCTTCTCCGTTCTTTTGCCGCACCGGTTTTACCCCAGATAGCTTTACAGGACTCAGTCACCCTGGTAGAGTTACAGCAGATTTTAGGGAACATTAATTGGGCCAGACCGTATTTCCGATTGGATACGGATCTCTTAAAACCGCTCTTCTCGCTGCTAACTTTAGGTAAGCAGCCGGCAGACCGGATAAAAATCTCTCGAGACGCGCGCTTGGCGCTCGAGAAAGTGAACCAAGTTCTCAGCCAGAGGTGGGTGGATAGGATCGCCCAGGGGCCTTACGCCCCGATCCTGAATTTGTACATCGTACGGTCAGGGTCCATGTTCACTGGAGCGTTAGGCGTAGACTCAGAGAAGGGAGCGAAAATTATGGAGTGGGTTTATTTGCCTAACACATCACCACGGAACATCGTTCCGCCCCAAGAGCTGGTTTCCGCGGTGATTTACCGCGGCAGGCTGAGAGCTAGGGATATTTCAGGAAATGATTTGGCCAAAATTGTGGTTCCTTTCACCAAGGAACAAATTCACCAATTAATGCAGCTAGGTGACTCGCTTCCGATAGCCTTGGAAGGTTTCTCTGGGAGTTTAGCGTACCACTTGCCCAAGGACCCTAGACTCGTTTCCCTACAGACAGGAACAGTCAGCTTGTTCGAATTGCTCTCGCTGGTCCCGCTTCAGGGGGCCAAGACAGTTTTCACAGACGGAGGTCGCACCTATGGTGTTTTGACCTGGCAGGAGGGCGAAGCTTGGCACACGCTGCTAACTCTTCCACAGAAGTCCGCTCAGCGGGCAGAGTTGGCAGCCGTGAACCTTGCCTTGCGCACCTTCGCCCAGGAGCGTTTGAATATTATTACTGACAGCCTGTACGTAAGGAATTTGTTGCACAGTCTACCGGGAGCTTACATCACTCCCGCGATAGACAAGAATTTACTAAGTCTGTTTCTCACCGCTCAATTTCATTTGCGAAACCGCACGGAGCCGCTTTATATTGCCCACATCCGAAGTCACCAAGACCTACCGGGTCCGATTTCCGCGGGCAATAGCAGAGCGGATGCGGCCGCAAAGGAAATTCAGCAACGTTCAGTTTTGGGAGTTTTCACTACTCCAATCCAAAGCCATGCATTTTTCCACCAAAATGCCAAGGCACTCGCCAGACAGTTCAATCTGCCGCTTTCTCAAGCCCAGGGTATAGTCCGCTCTTGCCAGCATTGCGCAGGGGCGCCGGGGGGGCCCTCGTGGGGGGTCAACCCACGGGGGACTGAGGCCAACCAGGTATGGCAGATGGACGTCACGCATGTGCCGCAGTTTGGCAGATGGCAATACATGCACGTCTGCATTGATACTTTTTCCCAGTTCGTTTGGGCCACGGCGCAGAAAGGGGAGACGGCTACCCACGTGGAGCAGCACCTCCTTTCTTGCATCGCGGCGATGGGCAAGCCACGGCACGTGAAAACGGATAACGCACCGTCCTACTGCTCTAGGCAGTTGGCCGCCTTCATGGCGACTTGGGACATCAAGCACACTTTTGGAATTCCCTACAACCCGCAAGGGCAGGCGATTGTAGAGCGTGTCAATCGGACGCTAAAGTCCTATCTTGACAAACAAATAGAAAGGGGGGAACCTCCTGCCCTCCCCAAGTCACAAGGAGCAGCACAGTTTTGCTTAAACAAGGTTTTGTTCACATACAATCACCTTAATGTTTTTTCGGACCGTACGCCGCAGGAGAAGCATTTCCGCCGTTCGGAAGCTCTCCCGCGACCAATGGTCCGGTACCGAGTGCCACCGGACCCCACTTGGAGGGGGCCGGTGCCGCTCGTCACCTGGGGGAGAGGGTATGCTGCAGTTATGTCTCCTACAGGTGTCATCTGGATCCCAGCTCGGTGTGTCAAACCCCACACGGAACCGCATGGCGTGGAACCAGACCGACCCGAGTCCGATACCGGAGATGAAGGACCTCACCCTGCACGAGAGGGTCCGTCGGAGGAGGCGACAGCCGATCCCCAAAGTCACCTGGGGGATGGTCAAGGATCTTTGCCATGACGCTCAGGACGCCGTCCAGCGCGAGGGGAAGGAGCCGACGCCGGACAACCTCACAGCTGCAGTCTTTGCCCAGATTCACGCCAACACCGTGGCGATCTCCATAGTCCTGGCCCTCTCCCTGCTTTTGGGGGGAGGCGCCCAGGCAGCCTCAATCCAGGCCGACGGTTTGTCACCTGGTGAAGACCTGTCTACACGAATGCAGTACAACTTGTGGGAAAGGTTGGCGGGTCTCGTCAACCAGTCCGATTTTTGCTTACAGCAGGACGTTGGTTCTGCATCCATGCTCAGCACCTGTCTCATCCCGGTGTGCCATACTCCGGACGAGCACACCGAGGACAGTGCCTGGTTGCGAAAAGCATCCTTTGCCCCTCACTCTCCTACCGCCTTCTCGGCATATGCACGCTGGGGGGGACAGCAACTTACCCCAACCTTGCCGGCTGATGCAGCCACCCTCCATACCCCTCGGGTGGCGGTCAGCCCGGGCGCCGCCTGTACCCGCATGACCGGTTGCACCGCAGACGGTCAGGCGCGGCGACGCTGTATTGACCCTGGCGTTGCCAACTGGACTTGCAGTAAACCGGAGACCCTCATCTCATTGTACGCTCATGTCACCCTGCCCTCAGGGTGGTTCTTTACCTGCAACCAGCACACCTGGAACTACATTCCTGCCAATCTGTCGGACTCAATGTGTTGTATTAGTCGCTTGACACTTGTACTCCCTACCAAGGACATGATTGCCCCACGTTCTAGTGACACAAATGTATCCCATGTGAATGTTTCCCCGCTCATTCGGCACACACGCACAACCCAGTTAGACAGCTCTTGTGACAGCAGCATCAGAGTAATGAGTCCCGCTGAATATGTTTCCCTATCCGTCAGTTTGATCGGCGTGCCGGGGTTGGCCACCGGCAACGCACGGAGAATTGGTCATTTGGCCTGCGGTTTAGCAAAAACCATCAATCATACCTCCTCAGCGATGGCGCTCCTTAATCAAGAGCAGGTGGAACTCCGCCAAGCTGTTCTTGATAATCGAGCGGCTATCGACTACCTCCTCTTATTGCACCACCTGGGGTGCGAATCTGTCCATGGGATGTGCTGTTTTAACCTTACCGACAACTCCCGGAAAATACAAAACCAGATCAAGGACCTGCATACCCTTGTTGCAGGCATTACGGAAGGCTCCGCGTGGGGAGCCTGGTGGGATTCCCTATGGAATTGGATGTGGTCGTGGATCCCCTGGGGGTGGCTACAGACGGTGCTTCAGATAGTGGTGGGAATAGCCATACTAGGCATTACTCTCTGTTGCTTTGCTCAGTGTATTCCCTCGCTGATCTCCAGGTGCCGCCCCAGAGGGAAATCCCGTGACGTCATCCCAGCTCAACAGCTGATGCCTATCTTGCGTAAGGTCGCCAGTCAGGTTCTTAAATAGAAAATAAAGGGGAGATATGGATTCCCCGTGCCCCACAGGGCACGGAATTGACCAGAGACCACTGCGGTGAGACAGGCTCCCGACCAGTGGGCTCACCGGTCGCCAAATTAAGGGGGGTGAATAAAGTATAGGGTTTGATTCACCCAATTAAGGTGACCTGACCGCGACTCTGCCGAGTAAGCAGATAGCTGATCCATGAACCATAATGACTCATCTCCCGGTTTGGGGAAATCCCTGGTGCAAACAAGCCATGTTTACCCCTGCCTAAGCCCCAAGACAATGGTCAATCTTGTTCGCTGTTTACCCCGAGTTAATTAACTTCCCCTTTGAAGGTTTTCCCATTAACATGTGTCAACGCATGAGGTAATGCCTTGCCAGAGGACAGTTTGCCACCGTTGCACTTTTCCCCTATAAATGATTCTGCCTTTGACCAATAAAGTGTCTGATCGATCCAGCAGCTTGTCTCGTGTCATTACTTGATCAGTCCTCCTCCGGGACCTTCCGGCCCCCAGCGGCCCCGATTCCTACAGTCTTCATTCCTTGTGCCTGCAACTTTTTTTAAAAAAACAACCACACACACACAAGAAAATGACATTTTTTATTTTATGACTTGACCTTCCTAAACAAGAAGCATGTGATGGTGGGAGGCAGAGGAACAGATAAGTGAATTCTGTACAAAGACAGTGTTTTCCGGATCTGGCCTTCATAATGGAAATCACGAGAAGTGCAGATGTTCCCAAACAACTATATGTTACTGAACTCCAAGTCCAGGGTCTCCAGTTTTCCCAGGCAGCCTGTCCGCTGCCTTGAGTCCCTGTGAATGGTTTTGGGAGGCTTACTTCTGAGTAGACTGGGGCAAAATTGCAATGTTCATATGAATTTTTTTTGCTATTAGGGTTGTTGCACTGCTGCATGTTGCAATTGATGTGCCACTGTTTACTAGGAGCAAACTTTTCCTATTAGGGTTGTTGCATGCTGCATGTTGCAATTGATGTGCCACTGTTTACTAGGAGCAAACTTTTGTACTTCTCAATGGGAGATGCCAAAGAGCCAAATTCATGCCTCTGCGCACTTGAGGATACTGTAGAAGGAGGAGAGGATGTTGTCAACAGCACCCAAAATTGGTTTTCCCTGGCTTATGTTGTTGTTTATGTTGTCTATGTTTATTCAATTTATACCCCGTCCCACTCAGCACATGGCCGACTCAGAGTGGCTAACAACATATAAATGACCCCAAGAAAACCCAAGGGGTTTGCATACAGGATACAAAGTTCAAAATACAATAATAAATACAATATCCAAAAATACAACATAGCCCAAGGCCCAGATACAGTATTGCAAGTTACAATGCAAAGCAAAACCAGTCCACAGTAATACATAGTATCAGCACCACATCAAAATAATGTATCAATAATTACAATTAGAATCACAAGGAATGAAAACATCACACAATATCAACAAATTACAGAAATAGAAGGGGAAAACCTCATATAAGAAGCCCCACAGTGGTTAAGACGCTGAGCTTGACAACTGGAAGGTCGGCAGGCCAGCAGTTCAAGACCCGAGTGTTGCGTGATGGAGTGAGCTCCTGTGATCTGTCCCAGCTCCTGCCAACCTAGCAGTTTGAAAGCAAAAATTTTTTAAAAAAATGCAAATAGATAAATAGGTACCTATCGGTGGGGAAAGTAACAGTGTTCTGTGAGCTCCATTGTCTAGTCATGCCTGCCACATGACCACAGAAATGTTTGCAGATGCAAACAACTCTGGCTATAAACAGAGATGAGCACTGAACCCTAGAGTCAGATACATTCATTCATTCATTCATTTATTCGATTTATATCCCGCCCTACTTAGCCAGGGCCAACTCAAGGCGGCTTACAACAAGTAAATTAAATACAATATAACAAGAGAAAACAATATAAACACACAAAACACAATAGTATACAATTACAAATCAACAACTGCAGAATTAAATATACAATCAATGCAAAAAAACTAGTCTATAAATAACAGCGTCCTAAAATATACCACAAAAATTTCAACTAACAAAGTAGCACAGCACAGAATCAATATGCATTACAAAATTCAATATACAAATAATAATAAAAAAATCAACTGGCTTTAGAGCAGTGATGGTGAACCTTGGCACTCCAGCTGTTCTTGTACTTCAATTCCCAGAAGCCCAAGTCCCAGTGAATCCACACAAATGGGTTGACTGCATGTACTTGGACTTCAATCCCCAGAAGCCCAGTACACACAGTAAACCTATTCACAAGGGGCTTGGGCTTCTGGGAATCGAAGTCCAAGAACAGCTTCCGCAGATGTTTCCATGGTCATGTGGCAGGCATGACTAGACACCAGAGCACATGGAACGCTGTTGCCTTCCCACCGAAGTGGTCCCTATTTATCTACTTGCAATTTCTTGCTTCTGAACTGCTAGGTTGGTAGGAGCTGGGACAGAGGACGGGTGCTCATTCCGTCCTGCAGTACTCAGGAATCGAACTGCTGACTTTCTGCCTCCCAGTCAGCGTCTTCTTAGCCACTTGAGCCACTGCAGCCCTTGGGCTGCAACCTTTACCTAATGCAAAATAAAGCCGAGGGTTGGCAGTTGTTGTTAACAACAATGAAGCACAAGTCAGCAAAAGTCCCTTTGCAAATTAACCCGATAAAAAGCAACAGATCTATCCATCCAAACATTTTTGTGTGCCATGCGCCTTTTGCATTAGCCATTGCTCCAAGCATTTGCTTAACCTATATTTTAATTTTTTTTCTGTGTGAACAGAGTGTGGTAGAAAACAGTGGTCAGTTCAATTCCCAGTCTCGGCTGCAGTAGATGTGCCAAACCAACTGGTGGACACAAAATGAACCGTTAATAAATGCCACTGATTCAATGGGTCTAGCGGTGGCATCCAGGACCCCAGCTCCAAATTGCAAGCGACGGCGATGGAGAAAGTGTCTCTATGGAACGGACACACAGTCTCAATGAAGTGCAAAGGATAGGTAATTTCTCTCTCACACACCCCAGTCTAGTGAAACTGGGCCAAACTGGGATTTTACTGGTGAGGGATAAAATACGGGCTTTTGCTATTTGGTTTAGAAACATCTTAGTTAAGGAGCCAGAGGTTTGAATCTTGCTCTTTGCCTCCCTGCCTGGATAGCCCTGGGTCAGCTGCATGGCCCCAGAGCAGGAGGGAATGGGAAACCACTTCGGTGTGAAGCTTTGCTCTCCCTAGAAAACCTTGGTAACGGTCATCATAAATTGACTTGAATTATTATTATTATTATTATTATTATTATTATTATTATTATTATTATTATTATTATTATTATTATTATTATTATTATTATTATTATTATTATTATTGAGGAGAAATCTTATGGATTTTGAGACTTCCAGAAACAGGTTTAATTATAAGGAAGCCCTTTGGCAGACACATGCTAGCAGGGATTTGAACATGAATCAGTGACTCACACACACACACAGGCACATTCCTCAGTAAGGCATCACCGTGGCATCCGGAACAAGGCTTTTATTGTGCAACCCTTCACAGACATTCCCCCCCCCCCACCACCACCACCAGCAGCAAGAGGTCCGTCCAGGCTGCTGCTGCTGCTGCTGCTGCTGCTGCTGCTGCTGCTGCTGCTGCTGCTGCTGCTGTTCTTCTTCTTCTTCTTCTTCTTCTTCTTCTTCTTCTTCTTCTTCTTCTTCTTCTTCTTCTTCTTCTTCTTCTTCTTCTTCTTCTTCTTCTTCTTCTTCTTCTTCTTCTTCTTCTTCTTCTTCTTCTTCTTCTTCTTCTTCTTCTTCTTCTTCTTCTTCTTCTTCTTCTTCTTCTTCTTCTTCTTCTTCTTCTTCTTCTTCTTCTTCTTCTTCTTCTTCTTCTTCTTCTTCTTCTTCTTCTTCTTCTTCTTCTTCTTCTTCTTCTTCTTCTTCTTCTTCTTCTTCTTCTTCTTCTTCTTCTTCTTCTTCTTCTTCTTCTTCTTCTTCTTCTTCTTCTTCTTCTTCTTCTTCTTCTTCTTCTTCTTCTTCTTCTTCTTCTTCTTCTTCTTCTTCTTCTTCTTCTTCTGAGCCCCCTCTCCTTCCAAGGGAGCTCTCTGGCCAACTTTCTAGCAGAGAGCCGCCCACCCACCCACCCACCCCCACCCACCCCCCAGTGGTCCTCCTGGAGTGGATGTCCCTGGAAGAGGGTCACGGTGGGGAGGGAGGGAGGGAGGGCTGCCAGACTGGTTCTGCTCCTCCGGCCCCTTCTTCCCCTCCCGCAAAGGCCGGCCCTGAAGAGGGAGAGGGAAGGAAAAGCCCCTCTCGGCTTCAGGCGGCTGAATCTCCTGGGCCGCCCCGCCCGGGACGGGAGAAACCGCAGGGGTCGCCATGGCAACCGGAGAAGGCGGCGGCGGCGGCGGCGGCGGCGCGCGTGCGCGAGAGCCAGGAGGTTGGCGTCGGGGGCGCGCCTGGGAGGCTCCGCCGCCGTCGCCGCCGCCGCTGGCCCGGACACGGCCGAGGGCGGGGAAGCCGAGAGCGCCCGGCGGCCCGCCCGCCTGCCCGGAGGAGGAGGAGGAGGAGGCCGGGGCGGGCAGACAGACAGGCAGACAGACACGTGACGGAGGGTTCCCACGAGACGCCGCCGGTGGGTGCCCCGAGAGGGAGGCGGCCCCACCCCACCCCACCCGCAGCCTGGCCGGCTGGTGTCCCGGACGGACGAAGCCCCTCCGGTCCGGAGCCGAAGAAGGGGAAGGGGCTCCACCGAGGTGGTCTAGCCGGACCCCCGGGCGGGGGCAGGAGGAGGGAGGGAGGGAGGGAGGGAGGGAGGGAGCCTTTTGCTCTTGGGACCCTCCCGTGCAAAGCCCAGAGGTGGGTGGGTGGGTGGGAGGGATTATGCAAGGACCATTAAGCCCCCCCCCCCCCGTCTTAGGGTCTTCCCCAGGTGTGCCCAAACTATGGCCCATGGGCCACATCCGACCCCGGCCTGAATTCATCCAGCCCACGCCACCTTCATCGCTCCCGGAAGCAGAAGTAAAACGTGCGACAAAGGTGGCACGGGCCTGATGAATTGGCATCGGAGGCCAGATCTGGCCCACAGGCTGTAGCTTGGGAACCCCTGGTCTTCCCGATGTCCCCAGGCACCTCCCTGGTGCATCTCCCTCCAGAGGAGTGGGGTGGAGGTCTTGTGTCTCTAGTCTGCAAGCCCCCAACCCCACCCCACCGGGCCAAATAGAGGGCTTGTGCAAAGAAGGGGGGGGGAATTGTGCAATGCACAGGCCAAGGGATGCTCCCTCAAGCATCACCTCCATCCGAGGCGAGACTCCAGGGTCTGCAGGGCTCACCTGCCGCCACCCCCTCTTCCCCATCTTCTCTGCAGAGGGAATTGGGGATTTTGCAAAGGAATGGGATCCGCCTCTCCAGCGGAGGTGAGTCTTGCAGAGAGGGCATAAAAAGGGAGCATGGATGGGGCATCACCTGCTTAGCCGAAGGCACAGAGCTGCCACCCTGGACAGGTGTGGGCAGGATCCCTTTGGGTGGTGTCCCACAAAAAAAAAATATGGATGCCTATGGATTGTGCAGCATCTGTGCCTTGTGCGTCCTTGGCCTGTGTGTCTGCCTAACCCTACCTTTTTGTCACAGGTGCCGTTCCCTGTGCCATGGTCTGGGACCTGCCTGGGTGACACAACCTGTCGGGAGGGCTGAGCCCCGTCAGCGCTCATCTTCCGTCCTGCCTCCGCCCTTCCTCACACTGCGACTGGAGGAGGAGGAGGAGGAGGAGGAGGGGAAGCTACAGCAGAAGCAAGCAACCCGCACGGCTGCATTTCTGGCATTCTTTTGGCAGATGCCAAAGACGAGACGCAGAGGAGGGTTTCGGTGGAAGGGACGCCCAAACTGCCCTTGAGCACCTCCGGGAGAAGCAGACTTGGCAGAGCTGTGGCAAAAGACTTCTCCCTCCCCTTCTTTTTCCCCTCGAGAAGAGAAGTTAACATTTAACAGAGAGAAGACACGTTGCCGGAGGAAAACATGCCACTTCTTCTTTTTGCCATTGGACGAATCATTATCGTCTGACCGAGGGGCAAACCAGGTAGGTGGTCGTCACTTTCTTGGCACTGGCCAAACTCAAGTCCTCCTCGGTGCACGTTTCTGGTTCTTCTTTCATGTCCCGATCAAACCTTGGACTGAAAAATAAGGCCACTTTCTTGGCGCTGGCCAAACTCTAGGCCTCTCCGGCGCATGTTTCTGGTTGTTCTTTTGTGTCCAGATCAAACTCTGGACTGCCAAAATGGAGCCACTTTCTTGGCTTTGCCATTGACCAAACTGAAACCAGCGCATGTTTCTGGCAGTCATCAGCAGACCAGCAAATGAGCCCATGGATTCTGTATCTCTCCACATTCATGCCATGTGGTGTTGTCTGCCAGAAACCCCTACTTGAGCCTCTGTTGGTCTTGCATTGAGGGACTCCCACGTCTCAGCCTATTCCGGGCCCTCCAAGTGACCTACAGGGGAGGTTGAGGTGCTCAACCATATCCTCCCAGCCAGGTAAGTGAGCTTGGCTTGATAATATATTTTAAAGGGACTGCCTGCCGTTGGACTAGAAGTGCAAATAGCCCTTTCTGGCTCGTCTTCTGTTCAGAATTCACCCGGTTGTGCCCTCATTGGAGTTTACTTTAGGCTAGTGCTAAGGGTCCGAGCTCATTTGGCCATGAACCAAGTCACTCTTTTGCCAGTGTGGGATTTCCTCCTTGCATTTTGGGGCTTTTGCGGTGGCTTAGCGGTTAAGACGCTGAACTTGATGCCCGGAAGGTCGGCAGGTCAGCAGTTCAAAGACCCAAGTGCTGTGTGACAAAGTGAGCACCTGTCGAATGCCCCAGCTCTTGCCAACCTAGCAGTTCGAAAGCAAGACATTGCAAGATATCGCTTTGGTGGGCAAGGTAACATCATTCCATGCACTCTGCTATCTATCTATTCATGCCTGCCACATGGCAACGAACAGCACTGGCTCTTTGGCTATACATGAAGATGAGCACCGAACCCTAGAGTTGGATACGACTGGCTTTCGAGCAAGGGAAACTTTTTACCTACCTCCTCTATTTCTTGCTGGGTTCCTCTTTTGAATATATAAAACTCTA
The DNA here is from genome assembly GCA_035047345.1 of Bradypodion ventrale. Taxonomy (NCBI): domain Eukaryota; kingdom Metazoa; phylum Chordata; class Lepidosauria; order Squamata; family Chamaeleonidae; genus Bradypodion; species Bradypodion ventrale. The sequence continues at coordinate 857,961 of JAWDJE010000009.1, forward strand.
GTGAGCATCCCACGATGTGTGTCAAAAGCTAAGAAGCAAAATCCACAGATGGATTATGCCCCAGTCTTGCGCTGTACATGGTTATCAACACTTTGAGAAGGTTTGGTCTATGTGGGCTATAAATATTCATAAATGTTGGGCTGCCTCTTTACCATCTCGGTTTTGTGGAAGGTGTCAGCCATCTGGTGTTCACCACAGCTGTTTACCCACTTGGTTTTTCCTTATCTGTTTGCAAATGTGTGTGACTAATTGGGCCATCTCATTACCACGATTAGGGTTCCAGGCAGCTCATTAAAAAAGACCAGACAGCAGTGATGAAAGCAAGGGACAGACAGGAAGAGGGGACATAGTGTTTTGTGGGAAACACTTTAAACAAAATAGAGCCCCTAAAGCAGGGGTGCCCAAACTACACCCCATGGGCCAGATCTGGCCCCTGATGCCAATCCATTTGGCCCATGCCGCCCTCATCGCTCCTGGTAGCGGAAGCAAAAGGTGCCCATACAGGCACATTTTACTTCCTCTACCAGGAGCGACGAGGGCAGTGCGGGCTGGATGAATTGGCGTCGGGGGACAGATCCGGCCCGTGAGCCGTACTTTGGGCACCCCTGGTTTGAGCAGCGAAAATGGCAGCTTAAAACCTATCTCATCCTGTTGCAAAACAGATTGCAAGGCACGTCTCCAGTGGGAGGGACCACATGACCGGCCCACTGAACCACGTGACCGGCCCATGGCTTGAAAAGTTTGGCCACCGCTGCCCTAAAGTACAGTTGAGTGAAATAGCAATTTAAAAGAACTTTTTCGGAAACTAACATATAGTGCCGCCGTTCTTTTAAACACCCCTTTCTTAGCACTGAGTACGTCGCCAAAACACTGCTTGGATTTTTTTTTTAAAAAAAGGTCTTTGCTTCTTGGCAGGAGAAAAAAAAAAGCCCTTTTTATGATGCTTAGCCAGAGCTTGGAAAATTGACCCTGTGGGGTACATGTTTCTGGGATTTCCAGCCAGCCCAGTTCTTTCAGTGTGGCTGTTCAGCTGTTTACTTGGCTGTGCCCGTTATTTCCACAAGAGCATAAAAGGCGCATAGCTTTCAAGATTAGAGTGGCAAAATAAGGGGGAAGGGTCTTTTTGCCAGCTCTTGGGGGCTTATTCCTTTGTTGTCGTGTGCCCGCTAGAGACTGGCAAAGGCACCTTGGCAGGTAAGGTCGGAGCCAATCTCTCTGGCTCCATGTTTAGGGCAGCTCAACCTTCAGTTTGGCTTTGTGGAAATTAACATGCTCCTCTGGCCCTCCTTGGGCTCATCTTGAGCCTTCGCTGTGTGGCTTCCATGCTGGTGGGAAAATTGTGAATGGAGCTAGTCTAGTGGCTCAGTGGGCAAACTGCTGTCCTGCAACCAAAAGGTTGTGAGTTTGATCCTGACCAGGGATCAAGGTTGACTCAGCCTTCCATCCTTCCGAGGTCAGTTATATGAGTACTCAGCCCATGTGGGGGGCAAAAATGCTTATTTAGTTTGTTCGTTCGTTCGATTTCTATCAAACTTGTGAGTGCACTAAGCGCTTATATGGGGCGGAATATAAGTGTGATTGCTTTGCTTTGCTTTAGATCAGGGGTGCCCAAACTTTTCGGGCCATGGGCAGGTCATGTTGTTCAGCGTGCCGGTCACCTGGTTCTTCCCGCCGGAGGTAAACAATGCCTTGCAATCTGTTTTGCAACATAACAATGTAGATTTTAAGATGCCATTTTCTCTGCTTCAACCAGGGGTGCCCGAACTGCAGTCTGAGGGCTGGACCTGGCCACAGACGCCAATTCATCTGGCCCACGCCGCCCTCGTCGCTCCTGGAAGCGGAAGCAAAACGCGCCCCTACGGGCGCGTTTTGCTTCCGCTTCCAGGAGCGACGAGGGCGGCGTGGGCTGAATGAATTGGTGGTGGGGGCCAGATCCGGCACATGTGCCATAGTTTGGGCACCCCTGCTTTAGATACTTCTCAGCAGTTGAAGTGGTTGTCAACTGGAATGCATGGGGCTTGCAGACTACTGTACAGATGTTTCGGGTCCTGCCTTTCTACCGGTTGTGTTTCTACCTGTTCTAGCTGGGGATCTGGCACTTACCTTTCACACGACTTCAGGACTTGTTTGGTTTCTTTTGGTGCCAGGCTCTCTTTTGATACAGCATCTACCCTAGGCAGGGATCTGGATCCAGCAGTCTGCCTCGACAGCCTTTTTCTTTCTTTTTTTGAGACCAGGCATTGCAGAGAATAAAGACCTGCAAACAGATTCTCAGACAAACACAAATCTCCAAACAAGCATGGCTGGCACTTCTATGGAGCCACTAGACTAAAACATCTCAAAACCTGGTGACATTTAAGCTCCTACGAACCTTTTCTGAGGCTTTCAGAACCAGGGCGGAGATGGAGAAATTAGAGTCCCTATATCTTTGATGGCAAACCTCGGCACTCCAGCTGTTCTTGGACTTCACTTCCCAGAAGCCCAAGTCCCTGTGAATCCACACAAACGGGTTTACTGCACATATGCAGTAAACAGATGATAAATCCATTTGTGTGGATTCACAGGGACTTGGGCTTCTGGGAATGTATGTGCAGTAAACCCATTTGTGAGGATTCACAGAGACTTGGGCTCCTGGGAAGTGAAGCTGGAGTGCCAAGGTTCACCATCATTGCTCTATATCCCTGGTGGTGAACCTTGGGCACTCCAGCTGTTCTTGAACTTCACTTCCCAGAAGCCCAAGTCCCTGTGAATCCACACGAACGGGTTTACTGCACGTATGCAGTAAACAGATGATAAACCCATTTGTGTGGATTCACAGGGACTTGGGCTTCTGGGAATGTATGTGCAGTAAACCCATTTGTGTGGATTCACAGAGACCTAGGCTCCTGGGAAGTGAAGGTCAAGAACAGCTGGAGTGCCAAGGTTCACCATCATTGCTCTATATCCCTGGTGGCGAACCTTGGGCACTCCAGGTGTTCTTGGACTTCAATTCCCAGAAGCCCAATTCGGCAATTTTGCTGCTCAGGGCTTCTGGGAATTGAAGTTTCAGAACAGCTCAAGTGCCAAGGTTCACCATCGCTGCTCTATATCACCGTGCCTTGATGTTGAAACTTTACAATTTGTGGGTAAAGCCGAATCCCAAGATGTTGCATTGTAGACCGGTAAAACCAGTGGGGCGGGGGGGGGGGGGGGTGCATTTTCCCAAACTCTCACCTGAAGAGACCTTTCAGGTACAGTCAACCTTCCCTCTAAGAAGCATAAGCTCTGTTGGAGGAAAATCCAAATACCCAGCCTCCCTGTTGTACGTATGCAGGTTTTGCCTTCCGAGGGAGCCTTCCAAAGGTGGGTGCCTAACACCTGGCCCTTCACAGGTAAGCCTGAAAAGGAGGGACCTGGAATCAGGGCAGCGGTTCAGGTGAGGTGGTAGCGGCAGGTGTGGAATTTGGCAGAGGGTAAGAAAGCCAGGAGCTGCTTCTGTTTGCAGATGGTTTGGTAATCTCTAGATTAGGCTGCGGTAGGACATTCTTTGTCAGGCTGTCCTTGGCACTTTGAGGTGTTTGTTGGTCGAACGCGTGGCTGCACGATGGCTAGAAGGTTTTAGCCAGGTAGCCTGGAATGCTTTCAGCACTGAAAGCTGACCCGGCTGCCAGTCAGGAATGATGTTCTGAATTTTTATGTCGGAGCATTTCTGTCCCAAATACAGAATTTCATGTTGGAGCATTTCTGTCCCAAATACAGAATTTCATGTTGGAGCATTTCTGTCCTAAATACAGAATTTCCTGTCGGAGCATTTCTGTCCTAAATACAGAATTTCATGTCGGAGCATTTCTGTCCCAAATACTATAATAATACTAATTTCATGTCCGAAATTATTCTGGGTTGAAAGGAATTTTTTTGCTGGAGAAACTCCACTCAGGGGACGCCCGAATGGGGCTCCTTCCATGTCCTCAAGATCTTTATTCCCACCCAAGTGGTCCCTATTGATCTACATGCAATTTCTTGCTTTCAGACTGCTAGGTTGGCAGGAGCTGGGACAGAGACAGACGCTCAAACCATCATGTGGTACCCAGATCTCGAACTGCCAAATGAAGCTCCTTTCATGTCCCCAAGAACTGGGACAAAGACGGGCGCTCAAACCATCATGCAGTATCCGGGTCTAAAACTGCCAAATGAAGCTCCTTTCATGTCCCCAAGAGCTGGGATAGAGATGGGCACTCAAACCGTCATGTAGTACCCAGGTCTCGAACTGCCAACTTGCCAGCCTTCCAGCTAACAAGCCGGGCTTCTTAACCACTCATCCCCTGTAGCCCCTGCCTCAAACACTGACAAATCAGATAGACCAGGCTCCCTCAAAATTGGCTCTCCAGGTGTTCTCGGACTTGACTTCCCAGATGCCCAAGTTAGCACACCTGCAGATCAGGACTTCTGGGAATTGAAGTCGGAGAACATCTGGAGAGCCACGTTTGCGGACTCCTGAGATAGACCATCATCTTCTCAGCTAAAGTACAGTCAAACCCCTACTTACGGAAAAAAAAGTCCGTTCCTTAGGCTTTTGCTTAAATCGTTGGTTTTTTACGTAACTCGATTGCGAACCCATAGGGAAAAGAATATGTAACTTGAAGCAAACCCATAGGAAATCATGTACATCGGGACATGGTTTTAGCACAAAATCATTATGTAACTCGGGTTTTATGTAACTCGAGGCATTTGTAAGTCGGGGTTTTTACTGTACCTGAATGACACATGGTGCGCATAGGGAATTCCCTTGTAGTTTCGCCAGCCTGCCTGCCTATACTAAATGGCACCCTGGGAACATAAAGTTAATCACTTATGACTAATGGCTCCCTGGTGACACTCTGTTTTCCGTCAGCCGGGGAACTAGTATGCCCAGACTAGATCGATACGCTTTTGAGCTCACCCTAGAAACCTAAATTGTGTAAGGAGGGAAGATCAGAGTTTTCTCACTGGATCATAGCTTTGGGGGGGGGGGGGGGGAATACTCATTTGAAAACGATAATTGCTTTCCTCCGTATATTAGAAATACAAACATGTGTGCTTATGTTGGTGCAAGTAGAAGCGAAGGAGCTGTGTTTTCCATAAAGACCCAAACAAACCAAATCTCAAGTGTGTAAAACTCTTATTTTGCTACAGCTGTGATCAGTTTCATCGCAAAGCTCTGCAGATTCTGTGAGTGCCACAGTTTAAGACAGGGGTGCCCAAACTTTTTGGGCTGTGGGCCGGTCACGTGGTTCAGGGGGCTGATCACTATGGCATGTGGGCCAGACCCAGCCCCCGATGCTAATTCATCTGGCCCGCAAAGCCCTCGTCGCTCCCGGAAGCGGAAGTAAAACGCGCCCGTACGGGCGCGTTTTACTTCCGCTTCCGGGAGCGACGAGGGCTTTGCGGGCCAGATGAAATTGGCATCGGGGCCCGGATCTGGCCCACAAGCCATAGTTTGGGCACCCCTGATTTAAGAGGTCCACAAACGGCTCCACTTTCTATGTTTTATTTAACCTGACAATGGCTTTGATTCCCGCCTCTCTTGTTGCATTAATCAGTGGCTAAAACTAATTAACTTCACCGCCTGTTAATATTGACCTTATTGCTTTAGTCAGTTGGTTGGGGTTGCGGTGGCTCAAGTGGTTAAGATGCTGAACTTGAAGACTGGAAATGTTGGAGTTCGATTCCTGGGTACTGCAGGACGGAGTGAGCTCCCGGCTCTGTCCCAGCTAGCAAGAAATTGCAAGTAGAGAAAGAGGGACCACTTCGGTGGGAAAGGTAAACAGCATTCCTTGTACTCCAGTGTTTAGTCATGCCTGCCACATGTCCACCGAAGCGTCCGCAGACGCAGGCAGACCTGGATCTTTGGCTATGAAACAGATGAGCACTAAACCCTAGGGTCAGATACGACTGGCTCTCGAGCAAGGGCGGCCTTTACTATATTTGTTTCATTCTCTTTCACTTTTGGGTGAAGTTGAAGCATAACCTGTCTCTCTTTTTTCTATGTCTATATGCAAGAGTTGAGTCGCCACAGTCCTAAGGTGCATCTAATAATGAAAGAAAGAGTGTTCAAAGACAAAACCTTTGGGTTATTTGGGCATCTCCGTCGCGGAGGGGAAGGCAGTGGCTGGAACCCGAGTGTAAGTCACGACCAGAGTAAACCCATTGAATCCATGGGGATTTGGTAAACCAACTCCTCTGTTAATGCCATGGGTTTAATGCTCTTCGGGTTTATAATCTGACTGATGGCGTTACGATTAGCAAGATAACAAGAGTAATCTCTTTTTTAAAAAAATAAATAAATCACAGATTAAATTATCATCATCATGATATTAATCCACTATAAATCTGTGATCAGCCTTAAGCCAATATATTGTCCACCCATTTTGGGAAATTCGCCTAGCAACTGCATTGCCAAAGGCATCCCCTAGTTCCGTGATGGTGAACCTTGGCACTCCAGATGTTCTTGGACTTAAATTCTCAGAAGCCCAAGCACGCTGTGAATCCACACGAATGTGTTTACTGCGATTCATCCGGCCTGCGCTGCCCTAGTCACTCCCGGAATCAGAAGTAAAACACACCCATACGATTAAGGCTCTTACGGGTTAACCCTTCCTCCATACGGGCGCGTTTTACTTCCGCTTCCGGGAGCGACGAGGGCGGCGCGGGCCGGATGAATCGCAGTAAACCCATTCGTGTGGATTCACAGGGTGCTTGGGCTTCTGGGAATTGAAGTCCAAGAACATCTGGAGCGCCAAGGTTCGTCATCACGGCCCTAGTTTCTGTCTGTTGCCTGTTATCAGAGTAATGGTGACGCTAAACCCAACCTGTGACTTTTAATTCGTTTTTTTTTAAAAAAAAACAACATGTTTCACCGACATGCTCCATGTTTTAAAGTGCACAATTTTTGACTTCCAAGACCTGTTGTGTCTAAAACTTTCAGTTTACGGGGCCGGTGCCTTGCATTTGCACTGTGGGGGGATATTCTGCTGGTTTAGTGTTCCCCCTGCAGTTTTGGTTCTTCTCTGTGTGTGCGTTTGTGTGCGTCTGGGTTTTCTAAGCAAACTAGCAGCCCTTTTGTAGATTGGCCAGTTGTGGATTTATCAAATGGGTGCTGATGAGCATGGACCAGGTAGGAAATAATGATCCGTTGGTATTCATTTCTTATTGCTTCTCCACCCACATTTCCAACCTATTCTTCTTCAAGTGCCGTATCCAATTCCGCATGTTGGCTATTCTTATGGCAATCAGCCATGAAGACTGTTCTGGGAGCATTATAATGCCTTTCAAGTGCCTTCTGCATTACAGCATGGCACCCATGGTACCACTGGTCCAGTTCCGCGAGTCACTTTCTGGTCCTGAGTCCTTTTGGCGCGCAAAGTCATCATCATCATCCCCAGGCCAGGATTGATGAAGCTGCTGCCCTCCATCAAGATGGATTCAAGTGGGATTTAATCCATTTGGGACCATCACCCAAGTCCATGAGTCCTCAGGGTGGTAAGAATAGTTAGCGAACACCTGATATTCGGTGTTGAGTCACTGGCAGTAGGTTCTACTCTATGACCAACAGGACCACCTGCCCAGACGTTGTCACATTGTCAAATTTGCTCTTAATAAAGGTATAGTGCAGTGATGGTGAACCTTGGCACTCCAGCTATTCTGGAACTTCAATTCCCAGAAGCCCTGATCCGCAGGAGTGCTGACTTGGTCTTCTGGTGATTGAAGTCCAAGAACACCTGGAGTGCCAAGGTTGGTCATCACTGTAAACCTAGACCAGTGATGGCCAACCTTGACTCTCCAACTTTCTTGGACTTCAGTTCCCAGAAGCCCAAGTCTCTGGGAATGGCAGTAAACCCATTCACATGGATTCACAGAAACTTGGACTTCTGAGAATTGAAGTCCAAGAACACCTGGAGTGCCAAGGTTCGCCATCACGGCTATAGTGCTTCGTGTTGTGTTGGAATGTGTGCCCATTCAGCAAAGTGGAGGTTGAACTTTTTGATTATGCGTCTCTTTCTTTAGGAGACAGAAATGTTGTGTGGTGCATTTCAGGAAGTGCTTTTTAGGGATCGTAATGATCTGTTGTACGCAGTTTCCCATGTCTTAGCGGTTGCAATTGTCAGAGAGCCGGGCTCACTCTTCCCATGCCTGCCGTGGCTCCACGGAGAGACAGAAGAAGACGCCCACGCTCGCCCTACCCAACGGAGTATATGGGGCATGCCTGGGTCTTGGATTTCAGCGGGAAGCCTCGTCTTCAATGGAGCCGGACTATTTTGGGATGTCGTATTTTCAAAATTCAGGAAGTCGTTGCCATGGAACCAGATGGAGATGGCCGGGAAAGCTTGGCCTCTGGTTTCATCAAGAGGATGAGGAGGAGGAAGAAAACGTTGGGTTTCGGAGGGTGGATTTTTAGTCTGCAGTGGCTCAATTGGCTAAGATGCTGACTGGGAGGCGGAAGGTCAGCAGTTCCATTCCCGAGCACTGCAGGACGGAATGAGCTCCCGTCTTTCTCCCAGCTCCTGCCAACCTAGCAGTTTGAAAGCAAGACATTGCAAGTAGATAAATAGGGACCACTTCGGTGGGAAGGTAACAGCGTTCTGTGCGGTCCGGTATCTAGTCATGCCTGCCACATGACCACGGAAACGTCTGCAGAAGCAGACAACGCTGGCTCTTCGGCTTTGAAACAGAGATGAGCCCTGCACCCTAGAGTTGGATACGACTGGCTTTCAAGCAAGGGAAACCTTTACCTTTACCAAATGACTTAACCCAATGTTTCCCAAGCTTTGGTTTTTGGACTTCAATTCCCAGAAGTCAATTCCCCAAAGCAGTGATCAGCCAACGGACTGACTTAGGCTTCTGGGAATTGAAGTCCAAAAACCAATGGTTGGGAAACACTGCTCTGTCCATCCACACAAATGGGTTTACTGCGGGTATGGATGCACAGAGCAGTGTTTCCCAACCTTTGGTTCTTGGACTTCAATTCCTAGAAGCTTCAGTCAATTCCCCAAAGCACTGATCAGCCAATGGACTGGCTGAGGCTTCTGGGAAGTGAAGTCTCCCTGTGGGGCGTGGGCCCCACATTGGAAAACACTTTCTTAACCCCTTGAGGACTGCACAAAGGAAGAAGATAAGACATAAAAACTTGTGGCACCTGAAAGACTAAGTCTACTGTGTAACAGTTAATCCTCCAGCCTGCTTTATCTATCTGCTTCTGATCTTTTACTGGACTATATTTTGAACCTTGCTGTGCTTTTAATACAATTATGAAAATGCCTGGAAGAGACTTGGAGTGATTTCTTTGCTTGACGCGACCTGATTTACCTAATGGAGAAGCCTGAACTGAGAGGGCCAGATCTGAGCCAGAGGGCCACATCTGGTACACTCTCGCAATCCCATTGCCAGGAAGCTGGAAAAGCATGGCCTGGATGTAAGAGGATTGTTACATACTGTTAAAGGAAAAGGGACAGGTACTTCCAGTTAGCTATGTTTCCCAAAAAAACACTTTGGGCCCTCTTTGACCCAGGACCAATACCTGGGGCATTTCCCAGTGAGCAGCACAGGTGTGCTTTTGTCACTTGGAAGAGTCCAGCCCAAAGGACCGTCCTAGGGTTTAGACGCTGCCTGCCTGTCACCTTTACCTGGATTAATAAGGGAGATTAAAATGGCTATTCTAGTCATCGCTTTCTGCAGGAGGCGTGGAAGGAAAAATGAAGCGGTACCAGCAGCTTTTAACATCACCTTTAGCTAGGAAACATACAAAGGTGCTCACGGGACGAGGGACACCGTTAAAGAGTCCCTACATGTAAGAGCAACAGGCGCACGTGAGGACTGCTGGCAGACAACGCGCGCTGTGTGAATGTGGAGAGATGCAGAATCCATCGGCTCATTCCTTGGCCTGCCGATTGCTACTGGAAACATGTACGGACGAGGACTTGCGTTCGGGCAACGAGGTGAAGAAAAGGGCTTCATTTTGGCAGCCCAGGGTTTGACCGGGACACGACGGAAGAAGATAAGAGTAAACAAGACAAGACATAAAAACTTGTGGCACCTGAAAGACTAACTCCTGTATTTTAATGTTAGCTTTCGTGGACCAAGTCTACTTCGCCAGACATAAGAGCGAGTTTTCTTGGTATCGATTTATACGTATCCAATGCAGAGATACACAATGGTTGGCTAGCATAACAGATAAGTTTGCAAAGCTGTATTTACATCCGGTAATAACAGAAGATCATTGTTGCTATTTACCATAGTAATAACAGAAGATGTTTTGTTACGACTGCACACCCCCAAGGGTTTCTGGCTGAGACTGAGGTTCGGGAGAGTGGAGGTTCGAACTCAGAGTTTCTGTCTTGCCAACAGGCTCTGCAGACCCAGGCGGTCGGAGGAGGCGGAGAAGCCGGCAACTGCTCACAGCAAGAAGGCTGACGGCAGGAAGATGGAGAACACAGGTACCTCTCTTGCTCTCTGGGTGGCACAACCGGGAAACAACCCCCATCATCTGCCCCAGCTCCTGCCAGCCTTGCAGTCCCAAAGCGAGAAATTGCAAGTAGATAAATAGGGACGGCTTCGGCGGGAACAGTAGCAGCATCCCGTGCACTCTGGCATCTAGTCCTGCCTGCCACACATGTCCATGGAAACGTCTGCAGACCCAGACAGCACTGGCTCTTTGGCTGTAATTTGAGTTGGATACAACTGGCTTTCGAGCATGGGCGACCTTGGCCTCCCAGGGTGCCTGTGTCTTCTCCTTCCCTTAGCTAAACGTTCCTTCTCTTGCCTTTCTTTCCTTCCTTCCCTTTCCTGCCTTCCTTTTCTCCTTCCTTCCTTCTCTTGCCTTTCCTTCCTTCCTTCTCTCCTTCCTTCCCTTTTCTTTTCCTTTCTTTGTTTCCTTTCTTCCTTCTCTTGCTTTTCTTCCTTCCTTCCCTTCCTTCCTTCCTTCTCTTGCCTTCCTTCCTTCTTTTGCCTTTCTTTCCTTCCTTCCCTTTTCTTTCCTTCCTTCTCTTTCCTTTCTTTCTTTCCTTCCTTCCTTCTCTTGCTTTCCCTTCTATTCTCTCCTTCCTTCCTTTACATGAAGTATATCGCTGTGAAGAGAAGCAAGAGAGAAGGTTCAAGGGAGGCGCATTTGTGCAAAGCTGTGCCTTGGCCCTCAGCCTGCAGGAGGGGTGGGGGTGACACTTTGGGAAGTGGCCGCCACTCCCTTCATGTTGGGCTGTTTCCCTGGCCTCCTTTCTCTGCTTATACAAGTGACGGTGGGCCGGCTGCTTGGCTCCCTCCGGCCTCCCCAGGCAGCTCTCCCAGCCGGGACCTGTTTGGGCTCATCGGAGCAGGGAGGCGCTCCCGAGACAGACATGTGTGTGTGTGTGTGTGTGTGCCCATCGGGAGCTTTTCATGCGCTGCGTCTCATTTCTGCCCTTTCTGGGGCCTCACGACAACGCCTGTGTGAGAGCAAACAAGGGAATGTGCAGAGAAGGAGCCGCCAATGGTCTTAAAAGCAGGAGGGGCAGGAGGGGGCGGCCCAGGTGGGAAAGCTCCAGAGGCAGAAATGGGGAGTGAAGTGGCTGCAGGTTCTTGGTAAGGGCAGGCAGAGAGGATGGATGTGTTTTCTTTATGCCAGGGGTGTCCAAACTACAGCCTGTGGGCCAGATCCGGACCCCAACACCAATTCATCCAGCTCACGCCGCCCTTGACGGGTGTGTTTTACTTCCAGGAGCAACAAGGGCGGTGTGGGCTGGATGAATTGACGTTGGGGCCCAGATCTGGCCCGTGGGCTGTAGTTTGGGCACCCCTGGTTTAAGCAGAGAAGATGGCAGCTTAAAATCTATCTCATCCCATTGCAAAACAGATTGCAAGGCACATTTTATTCCCACTTCCGGTGGAAGGAACCATGTGACCGGCCCACTGAACCTCATGACCGGCCTGCAGCCCGAAAGGTTTGGGCACCCCTGCTTTATGCCGAGAGTGACCCCACGTGTGGCCGGAAGGCCAGGACTGTGTTTGCTCTTCTCTGCTGGGGTTTGCGCGCACATGTGTGTGTGTGTCTATATGTTGGCACCTCTGAATACCTGTGGTCCCGCTTCAGGCTAGAGAAATCTCCGTGAAAGGTTTCACCTGCTGGACTGTTTCTGCTTTCAAACCAGCCAGATCAGGTAGGACATCCAGCATGAAATGAACTTAACGGTAGCGTTACCGACAAAGGAACCAGACCCCCTCCCACCCGCTTAGCTCTATAATCAGCTTTATTTATAGTACAGTTGATAAACTAGAAGATTAGAACAAAGGAACACAGTTGCTGATCCCTTTCCAAAATAAAACAATAAAACCATTTCTACTGTTTGCCTGGCCTAGCCTGGCCTATTCACACAGTGACTACATTTTGCTGGGTGGCTCAAGGGGTTAAGACGCTGACTGAGAGGCAGAAGGTCAGCAGTTCAAGACCCGACACGACAGAGTGAGCTCCTTTCCTCTGTCCCAGCTCCTGCCAAACTAGCAGTTCGAAAGCAAGAAATTGCAAGTAAATAAGCAGGTACCACTTGGGTGGGAAGGTAAGCAGCGTTCCGTGCACTCTGGTGTCTGGTTATGCCTGCCACATGACCACAGAAAACTGCATTGGCTCTTTGGCTATAAACAGATGAGCACTGAGTCCTAGAGTCGGATAGGACTGGCTTTCAAGCAAGGGGCGACGTTTACCTGTCACCCAGAGATTCTCTACCCACAGCCCCCTTTCCTGATTTTTGAACGAGGTGGGGTCGCATTTGAAAGGTCAGCCTGAGAAAGAAGGGGCCGGGGGTGGGTGTGGGTGGGCTTCCATTCAGGATCCTGGCCCTGTCCGTGATGTGGCAGTCAGAACCTTTCCAAAAGCCAAGCACATGGAGCATAAACACCCCAAGTGGTCAAGTGGGTCAGCCGTGCTAAGACGACTTCTGGTCTTCAGAGGTGATGCTGTCATGGAAAAAAGAGCATTTGAAACAGGTGAGCTCGGCTGGCTGCTTCACTTTTGCCACCCCACCTCGTGATCATTGGCACCTGTATTGTTTTATTCTTATTAAAGTGCAAGGGTGTGCTCTTCACCAGTCGTAATTATATAGTCATTAGCTACTACTGAGCTTGGCTCGCGTGCAATGATGACCCACAAGCTTTGGAGCCTCATTTTGCACTGCAAAGCTCTGTTAACGCGACTGCTGTATTATTCACCTCTTTTTTTTTTTTTTTGGTGACACTTTAATGAGACAACAGGAACTAACCTTAGAAATCCAGCCCAAAAGGGCTCTAATGCATACTAAATCTGAGTAATGCGCCGCCACCCAACACTTGTAACTGGACACAATTTGTATGCTTAGGGTACATTTATATCACCAGCAGCTGTGCAGTTTAAAACTTCTTTTGGAAAGTTGTTGTAGTGCCCAGTGTACACAAAAGACAATCCTTTGCCCCCATAAACTGTGGCGTTAAATCTATAGCTACAACAGGCTTTGAAGCCAAATCCATAGAGCACGAGGTTAAGCCAGAGAGCATGAATCTGATGCTTCATTTCATTTGCTCCTTGGGAAAGCCGCCTTAGGAGTCAACGTTTGATCTCGATTGGCGGATTTCTATGCGTTTCCTTCTCTCTTGTCCCGGCTGTTTAAAGTATCCGAAAGCAGATACTGAAAGGTATGTTTCGGTATCTCAGGAATGAGGAAACAGTGCACAGGAAATACCACGGAATGAGCTTACTGTCATAGCAAGTTAATAGGCTTAGAAGCCACTGACCTCCTCGGGTGTAACAGACGGATTGAGACATGAGAAAAAAAATCCAGGAATCGGGGAAAAACAATGCGGTAGAAATCCAATAATAATAATAATAATAATAATAATAATAATAATAATAATAATAATAATAATAATAATAATAATAATAATAATAATAATAATAATAATAATTTCGTGTCAGAAATTACTCTGGGCTGAAAGGATTTTTACTGGAGAAACTCCGCTCAGGGGACCCCCGAATGAGGCTCCTTTCATGTCCCCCAAGATCTTTTCCCCCACCGAAGTGGTCCCTATTTATCTACTTGCAATTTCTTGCTAGGAGCTGGGGCGGAGACGGGCACTCAATCCGTCATGCAGTACCCGGGTCTCAAACTGCTGACATCCCGGCCTTCCAGTTAAACAAGGCGAGCTTTTTAACCCCCGAGTCACTGCGGCCCCAGAAGGTGAATGAAGTGGAGGTTCGAGCATGAAGGGGTTTGAGGCCTGAAAAGTTAAACAGCAGTCCTGAAGACGTTCAGTTGCAGCGTCTCTCATTCTAGAACAGGCATTCTCAACCTATGGCCCGTGGGCCAAACACGGCCCCTGAAGCCATTTCATCTGGCCCCTGACGCCCTCCTCATTCCCGCCGCCGCATAATCCCGCATGTTTTCGGTGGGCTGTGATTCCCAATGAGTGGTACACAATCCACCCCGGGGGGGGGGGGGCAATTTGATTTTTAAAGGGGGGCAGTTTGAGAATGTTTAGATCGGTGTTTACCAAACTTTGATTTGTTTATTTTTTGGACTTCTATTCCCACAGAAGCCTAAGCCAATTCGCCAAAGGCACTGATCAACCCATGTATTGGCTTAGGCTTCTAGGAATTGTAGTCCAAGAAGCAAAGGTTGGGAAACACTGCTCTGTGAATCCACATGAATGGGTTTCCTACACGTCCTGATCTTGAACTTTGTTTGGTGCTTTCTCCAGAATTTGGCTTGGGAAGCCCAGGTGGCGGTGGTGGCGGTGGTAGCGGTGGTAGTGGTCACTGCCAGCTACCCAGGTTGGCCGAATCTGGACGGGGTGTCATTCTGCCATTCTTTCTTGCACCCGCCCTTGAGGGAGCCATGCTTTGGATCTGTGGACGGCCTCTCGTGATGTTCCGCTGCTCCTTCATCCCATGCGCTGTGGTCTCACCTTGGCCCGTCCATGGATAGGCCCCCCTCCCACCCGGCCTACTTGCTCTGAGCGCCCTGCTCTTCTCTTGCAGGGGAAAGGTGCTTCGGTGGGAAACGGCCCGGCCTGCCAGGGACCTCTCCTCCGCTTCCTGTGGTTCAGACGCTGGTGGACTCTGTGGCCAAACTGCAGGAGGAGAAGGTGCAGCTGCAGCAGGAGTTGCGTCTCTTGGAGGAGAAGCTGACGGCTCAAGAGAGCAGCCAAGTGACGCAGGCCATGCAGCTCCAGAGTCAGGTATTCGCTTCGGGGCGAGGGGGCGGCGATAGAAATCCAATAAAATAAATAAAATAAAATAAATAAATTCTCCCCTCTCTCTCACACACACACCCTCCCTGTAACGCAGGGGTGCCCAAACCTTTTGAGCCGTGGGCCTGTCATGTGGTTCAGTGGGCCGGTCAAGTGGTTCAGCGGGCCAGCCACGTGGTTCCTCCCGCCGGAAGCGGGAGTAAAATGCGCCTTGCAACCTGTGTTTTGCAACATAATGAGATAGATTTTAGCCTGCCATTTTCTCTGCTTAAACCAGGGGTGCCGGATCCAGCCCCCGACACCAATTCATCCGGCCCCTGGCGCCCTCGTCGCTTCCGGAAGCAAAACATGCCAGTATGGAAAGCACAAATTTATTTTAAAAGGGAAGATCAGGCGGCGTGGGCTGGATGCATTGGCATCGGGGGCCGGATCCAGCCCACGGGCCGTAGTTTGGGCACCCCTGGACTAGGTCTAGGATCTCGCCATTCCTCTTCCAATTTGGAAGCGACATTTCATCTCTGTTTCTCTTTCGGCAGACAGAAAGTCTGAAGGAGAAGCTCCGAGAGCAGGTGAAGGAAAAGAACCGGCTTCACACGGTGTTGGTGAGTTGCACTTCGAGAGCATCATCAAAGCCTTCCCCGGTGGTTATGCGCTTGAGAAACCAGAGGAGACGGACAGGAGGAGGCAACCTCCTCATCAGTTTAAATTAATGGGTCGGCTGCAACCGTAAACAAGAGACATAATTTCTGTGCATTCAGGCTGGGTCACAAGATGGATAGTTGGGAATCCTTTTTGGCACGCGCATGTTCATGAAAATTAGCAGTCTTGCGCTTCCAGACTTTAATTAGAAGCTGGTGCTAAGTCATCCTGTAGCAGCCGGCGTGTGCTTGCGCATGAAAGCTGCACGTGTAAAGGGAGTGAGGGGCTATTTACCATGTCAGATCTAGCACATTGATTTAATGGTACCAGGGCCCGACTTGCTGTAGCAGCACCTTGAATTCCATGGATTTTAGGCCCTGCATTGAGCATAGGGTTAGACTAGATCTCTGATGGTGAACCTTGGCACTCCAGATGTTCATGGACTTCAACTCCCAGAAGCACAAGCCCCTGTGAATCCACACAAATGGGTTCGCTGCGATTCATCTGGCCCACGCCGCCCTCGTCGCTCCTGGAAGCGGAAGCAAAACACGCCCATACGGGCGCGTTTTGCTTCCGCTTCCAGGAGCGACGAGGGCGGCGTGGGCCGGATGAATTGGCATCTGAGGCCAGGTTATACCTGTATAACAATCCTTGTTAAATATAACTATGTTCTAATCATGGGCTATCTCCAATGGGTATTTCTGCCCCTATGCTCTATCACGTCCTTTTTCGTGGTCCCCTGTGAATCCACACAAATGGGTTTACTGCACGTACCACACAGTAAACCCATGTATGTGGATTCACAGGGGACCACGAAGCGGAACAGTTACTGGTAAGCAACCCGTCTTTATAGGGCCCTTGTGGCGCAGGGGTTAAACTGCTATCCTGCAGCCAAAACACTGTGAGTTCGATCCTGACCAGGACCAAGGTTAATTCAGCCTCTTCCGTCCTTCTGCCTTGGGAAAAGGGAGGCTGGAAACAGCAGGAACCTCAAAAGTCCAGACCAGTTGGAAAAATACATACGGGAAAACAAACGAGTATCGGAATAATAAGCATATTGCTGACAAGTTGATATTGAGCAAAGCCAGAGAGTCTCAACCTGCGGCCCACTGGCCGGATGCGGCCCATGGCACCTTTTCATGTGGTCCACCACCACCTCCGCCACACCAGGAAGTGCCATGTGGTGGAGGAAGGTCAAAATGGCCATCCGGCCCCAAAGTCTGTCTGATGGAGCATGACCTGGGCCCTCCGGCTTTAAAAGGTTGAGAACTCCTGAGCTAAGCATATAGTTGAGCAACAAAGACAGGATCTTGTATTTCAATATACAAAGCCACTCACATGAATTATAAGGGTGCTACAGTTCTCCTTAGGGTGGATGAAACAAAACATTAATTAAAAACACACACGCACACCAGCATAGTTCATAGTTGTGGCTCCTGCCAGCTAATTTATTGCAAAGCGTCCATGTATTCAGTTTTCCAGGTACCGAGTGAGTCATCAAAGCCTTCGTGGCAAAGCAAGACAGTCACTTGTTGACACCTAGGAAGTCTTCGAAAGAGAGCAGGATGACGCCTAGGTTGGCCGGATTATTATTTCTACTGAGTATCGGTAGCATTCTGTAATGTACTATCGTGACTACATGCAAACAGGAACTAAAAACAGGATTTAATGTTAATGGGGCTCAAGTAATAGTATCAAGTAATAGCTTTGTCGTTGGCCAAACTTAAGTCCTCATCTTCTTCTTTAGTGTCCGGATCAAACCCTGGACTGCCCAAATGAAGCCACTTTCTTGGCTTTACGTTGACCAAACCTACGTCCTCATCGGTGCAGGTTTCCGGGAGTCATCGGCAAACCAGCAAATGTGACAGATTCTCTCTCTCTCCACATTCACACAGTGCGTGTTGTTGTCCACCATTAGCCCCCACTTGAGCATGTTGGTCTTACACTTAGGGACTCCGACCCTCAGCCTATTCAGGGTCCTCCAAGTGACGTTGGGGAGGTTGAGTTCCTCAGCCACATCCTCTTTTAATGTTCTTCCTTGTCCAGTGAGCTCCTTCCTCCACCTTCTAATTTGGTTTGCTCTTGCGTACCCTCAAGAGTGTTGGCTCTTGCCCTAAAGCTCTCCCTGGATCTAAGCCGGGTGCCCAGCTCTCTTAACCCACCTCTGCCACCTTTGCCCTCTCCTCAGGGCGACACAGACCTGGAGAAGCACCGGGACCTTCTGGTGGCCGAAAACCTGCGTCTGAAACGGGAAGTGAAGATGTGTGAAGCGCAGTTGCAGGAACTGAAGAGGCAGCCCGCCAAATGCATGGACTGCGAGCACCAGGAGGTAAAGACGGGCCGCTTTCCACCAGGGAGAGAGAGGGAGGCTGCCGGTTGAGTTGTCCCAACGGGGTTCCCTTATGTGTGGCCGTGGGTTCTCTGCCCAGGAGAACGCGAGGCTGCAGGAGAAGTTGGCCCAACTGAAGCGGGAGGCGGAGGAGGTCAAAGGGCGCCTGTCGGAACTGGACCAGGAAGTGGAGCAGAAGACCAACCGCTTGGCCGAAGTGGAGCTGCGCCTGAAGGACTCGTTGGCCGAAAAGGCCGAGGAGGAGGAGCGGCTCAGCCGGAGACTGAGGGACAGCCAGGAGACCATCGCCAACCTCAAAGCCCAGCCTCAGCAAGTCAAGGTCTGGATGGGGTGTGGGTCAGGGTGGGTGGGTTGGGGCTCTCTTGAGGTGACCTGGCAGGGATGAAGCGGCACTGAATGCTTGACCCGACCCTCCCTTGAAGGGGAGAAGGTTTGGGAGACCTGTTCAAAGAGACCAGGTGGTGCAGGAGGGGCTAAATTACTGTCCTGTAGCCATGGCGTTGTGAGTTCAGCCCTGATGGGGATCGAGGTTGACTCAACCTCCTCCATCATCAGTCAAATGAGGACCCAGCATGTTGGGGCCAAAAATACTAATCACAGTGTTACAGAGCGGTATAGAATTGGCAGAGCAGGTGTGGGGTGTTTTACTTCCGCTTCCAGGAGCGACAAGGGCTTTGCGGGCCAGAGGAATGGGTGTCAGGGGCCGGATCCAGTCATATAGTGACCAGCCCCCTGAACCGCGTGATCTTCCTGCTATTGACCCACCCACCCGTTGCTTCCTGCAGTACGTCATCCGGACGGTGGAGGTGGAGTCCTCCAAGACCAAGCAGGCCCTCTGCGAAGCCCAGTCACGGAACCAGTACCTGCAGGACCAGGTGGGCATGCAGAGGCAGGTGCTGAAGGAGATGGAGCAGCAGCTGCAGAACTCCCAGAAGGTGGCCACCCAGCTCCGAGCACAGGTGGGCTCACCTTTCCTGGAGGAGAAGGGGAGAGGGGTGTGTGGAAGACCCTCCCAGCCAGGAGGCCTCTTGGGTCTCTCCTCGCCCGTTGTGTGTGTCCCCGTATCTTGTATGGAGGCCCTCCACCTCTCCTCGCCCAGTGGGGCCCAAGGCAGGGCTACTCAAGGGTAAAGGTCTTCCCCTCCTTGGTTCATGGAGTCCCCCCCCCCCCCCCCCCCCCCCCGCTTAGCCAATGGAGAAGACAAAAGAAGTGACATGAAAACCTCCATTGTACTAGTGGGGTCTTGTCTGGAAGCCTAAGTGATTCCTTGGCACCGGACGAAACGGCAGAAGGAGCTGTCCAGACCATAATAACTGGACATGCTCTCCCGGCACTTCTGACTGAGGGTGACTCTCTCCGGGGTTTTCCTAGGCCAATGGTGCGAACCTTGGCACTCCAGATGTTCTGGAACTTCAATTCCCAGAAGCCCTGGTCAGCAGGACTGCTGACTTGGGCTTCTGGGAACTGAAGTCCAAGAACACTTGGAGTGCCAAGGTTGGCCATCACTGTGGCCTTAGGTAGAGAGAAGACAGAGACATGTTTTCCCATCCTCCTCTTCCTCTTCCCCAGTTGTCCTGGGAGAGTCCCGCTTGCCCAGTGCCTCCCAGGGCGGGAATTGAACTCCCAACCTTTGGCTCTGCAAGCCATACCCCGCTAAACCTCTGTCCCAGCTCGCTTGGCGTGTGCTCCATCTTCTAGGTCGCGCTGTATGAATCTGAGCTGGAACGGGCTCACGAGCAGATGATGGAGGAGATGCACACCATGGAGGAGGACAAGAACCGGGCCATTGAAGAAGCGTTTGCTCGAGCCCAAGTGGAGATGAAAGCCGTCCATGAGAACCTGGCGGGTAAGAGGCGCTTCCGGCGCCTGAAATGTTCCTCCGCAAGGGCCGAGTCTTTGTAGCCTCCCAGAATCACCAGAGAGCCTCCCATCTTACCATTGGGGTCAGAATCAGGTAGCCTTGGTGCGCATAGGGCCCAGTCCATACCCGTCAAGCGCAGCTCCGGGAAATACGGGACCTGCGCAGAAAGTGGCCAGAAGCCCCTGCTGACCACTTTTGAAAACCTGGGGGTCACTTTTTGATGCTAAATGCCGCAGGGGGTGGTGGTGCGGGGTCACATCCTATTCTCACAGAGCTTTGAGAGTAATTAGTGCACCTTTTCCTCCCTGGGGAGAACATTTCTTTGGCCAGGAGAATTTGAGACACTGGAGACCGGAAAGCCCAGCCTTAGAGAGTCTCTCCCAGAGTTACACTTTCCCCGCTTGGCTTTAGCATTAAAGAGGCAGGGAAATGGCTCATGGTCATGAAGACGGGGGATGCCTTTCTCTGTTGCTCTGCTCCCTTGCAGGGGTGCGGGCCAACCTCCTGACGCTACAGCCGGCTCTCCGGACCCTCACCAGCGACTACTACAACCTGAAGCGGCAGGTTCGAGATTTCCCGGTTCTTCTCCAAGAAGCCTTACAGTCAGCCAAGGCCGAGGTCAGCAGAATTGCAGAGCATCCGCTGTTGCAGATCTTGGGATCAGGGTCCACAATTTAAGTCAGGGGTGCTCAAATTATGGCCTGCAGGCCGGATCTGGCCCCCAATGCCAATTCACCCAGCCCGCACTGCCCTCGCCGCTCGCAGAAGTGAAACACCACCTTTTACTTCCGCTTCCAGGAGCGACAAGGGCGGGCCGGTTGAATTGGCATTGGGGGCCGGATCCAGCCCGCAGGCCATAGTTTGGGCACCCCTGATTTAAAGCAGAGAAAATGGCAGCCTAAAATCTATCTCATCCTGTTGCAAAACAGATTTTACTTCCGAAAAATTTGGGCACCCCTGATTTAAGTCATTTGAGGGCTGCACCCAGAAAGTTCCTTTTCTGTAATGAGTTTGGGGGTTGGGTCCGCGGACTCATGCGCGGTGTTTCTGTGTGTGGGAATTCCTTGCCGCTCACCTGGCCCCTGATGTTTCTCATCTCATCCCTTGAAGATCGGTCAAGCCATTGAAGAGGTGAACAGCACGAACCAGGCCCTGCTTCGGAAATACCGCCGGGAACTGCAGCTCCGGAAAAAGTGTCACAATGAACTCGTACGGTTGAAAGGTGTGTATGTGTCTCTTTCTGTGATAGTCCTTGGAGGTCCCGGCTTTTGTGCTCACCCCCAGGGTAGTTGACTTGGGCTTCGGTCCATCCCTTGAAGGCAGTGCTTTTGCGGTGCTCTGCCCCACAGGTCTGCCTGCCTTGCACTGTGGAGAGAGACACGGTCTAACCCAGGGGTGTCTAAACTATGGCCAATTCATCTGGCCCCTGCTTCCAGGAGCGACGAGGGTGGTATGGGCCAGATGAATTGGCATCAGGGACCGGATCTGGCCCATGGGCTGTAGTTTGGGCACCCCTGGTTTAAACAGAAAACGGCAGCCTAAAATCTATCTCATCCTGTTGCAAAACAGATTGCAAGGTGTGTTTTACAACTGCTTCTGGTGGGAGGAACCACATGACTGGACTGGCCCGGTGAACCACATGACCGGCCTGCGGGCCAAAAAGTTTAGGCACCCCTGGTCTAGTTTGGGCACCCCTGGTCTAACCCTCAGCCTTGGTAGTTCACGCCAGACCCATGAACTGGACGCTTCAGTTTGATCGGGTCATCTTTTGTTCAAGGCAACATCCGGGTGTTCGGTCGTGTCCGGCCCATCTGTAAGGAGGATGGCGAAGGACCGGATGCTGCGAACGCGGTGACCTTTGACCCCGAAGACGACGCCATCCTCCACCTGATGCACAAAGGCAAGCTGGTCTCGTTTGAGCTGGACAAAGTCTTCCCTCCCGAAGCAAGGCAAGAAGACGTAAGTCCAGCTACACTTGCGCATTGGCGCCGGGTTGAAACTCCTGCTGTCGCTTTACGCCACCTTTATTTCCCAAAGGTCTTCCAGGAGGTGCAAGCCTTGGTCACATCCTGCATCGATGGGTACAACGTCTGTATTTTCGCCTACGGACAAACAGGGGCCGGGAAGACCTACACCATGGAGGTGGGCCTCTCTTCCTCTCCCCTTCTGTGGCTTTGCTTTGTCCGTTCAGTTCCCCGACCCCAAATCCAGGCTCACATCGCAGGGTCGGCTGGCTTGATTTCAGCCGGGCAAAATTCCAGAATCTCCTGGTCATTAAGGAGGGTTTATTGTTTTATATAGACAAGATCCTTCGTGCAGCACTCGGGTATCGAACCCTGACCTTCCAGGCCTCAAGATCAGCGCCTTCACCTCTAAGCCACCTCTATGCATTGTAAGATGCCCTGAGTGGTGCTTCCGCCCAAAGGCCAGGGGAGGGATGTATAGTAAAACCACGACACGTAAAAAGTCCGTTCCACAGCCTTTTTACGTAAATCGAAGGAGACCCATAGGGAAAATGAATATTTATGTAAACTGAAACATACCCATAGGAAAATGAATATTTACATAAACCAAAGCAACCCCATAGGAAAAATGAATGTTTACATAAATTGAAGCAAACCCATAGGAAAATGATTTTTTTATGTAAATTGAAGCATACCCATAGGAAAATGAATATTTATGTAAATCGAAGCAAACCCATAGGAAATCATGTCATGTAAATCGGTGCATTTACGCATTTATGCAAATCAGGACACTATTTTGGTAAAAAAATCCTTACATAAGCCACATTTTACGTAATGTGAAGTATATGTAAGTCGGGGTTTTACTGTGAGTGAATGAATGAATGAGCAAGTGCCCCTTCCTGCCTGCCAGTGGGTGGGTCAAACTCTGCTGGACTGCCTCTCGCCGGGCCCATCCCTTGAATGGTCCGTCCCTGAGTTTCAAAGGCAGGCAAGAGACACCCGGCTCTCTCCCTCTTCTTCCTCCCCCCCCCCCCCCCACCCAGGGTACTCTTGAGAACCCGGGCATCAACCAGCGAGCGCTGCGGCTCCTCTTCTCCGAAGTGCAGGCCAAATCCTCCGATTGGGATTACAGGATCACGGTGAGCGTGGCCGAGATCTACAACGAAGCGCTCAGGTAAGGCACGGCAAGAGGACCAGGTCGCCAGAAAGCTTGGGAAAGGGTCAAGCGGGAGCAGCCCGGCTTGACTGTCAGACAGTAAAGGGGACTATCGGGCTGATCTTCATGGCTGGGCTCCAGCAGTCTGTGCATGGTCAGAGGCCCTGTGTCCAAGCCACAGGGTAGCCAAATAGTGCTGTGCTGACTCAGCCTGAACACTTAGAACAGGCTTCCTTAATCTTGGCACTCCAGGTGTTCTTGGACTTCAATTCCCAGAAGCCCTGATCCAGCCATAGGTGTCACTGCTATTGCTATATCCAATTTTAAAATGTAACCATCCTTGTTAAATATAACAATGTCCTAATTATGGGCTGTCTACAATGTCTGTTTCTGCCCCTATATTCTCTATCACAGGGATGGCCAACCTTGGCACTCCAGCTGTTCTTTGACTTCAATTCCCAGAAGCCCAAGTCCCCTGTGAATACACACGGATGGGTCCTTTCATGTGGATTCACAGGGACTTGGCCTTCTGGGAACTGAAGTCCAAGAACAGCTGGAGTGCCAAGGTTGGCCATCACAGCTCTATCATGTTCTTCTTTGTGGTCTCTATGAATCCACACCAATGGATTCGTGTGGATTCACGGGACCACGAAGAAGAAGAGGAGGTGGTACAGGCAAGCAACCTGTCATTATAGAGCCTTGGCGGTGCAGGGGTTCAACTGCTGTCCTGCAGCCACAACATTGTGAGTTCAATCTTGATAGGGATTAAAGTTGACTCAGCCTCTAATTAACTTGTGAACTGCCCAGAGAGTTTGCTAAGCAGCGCCATGGGGTGGGAGAGAGGTGTGATTGCTATTGCTTGGCGCTATTGCCTTTGAGGCCAATTGAGTCCAACCCGTTCCTGCTCAAGGCAAGGGTCCGAATCAAAGCAGATCCTCCGGACCGACGGGTGGCCTTGCCTTGCCTCTCTTTCTTTTTCCAGAGATTTGCTGGGGAAGGAGCCCCAGGAGAAGCTGGACATTAAGCTTTGCCCGGGCGGCAGCGGTCAGCTTTATGTGCCAGGCCTGACAGAGTTCCCGGTCCATTGCGTGGAAGACATCAACGAGGTGAGAGGCGAAGGGGCTTTCGACGGGAACCCCGATGATGTCTGAGTCCTGGGGGGGATCTGCACAGCCACAGGGCCAGGTCTCTTTCCAGACCATGCTCTCAAACCAACCCGGACATCAGGGGGAAAGTCTCATGGAGGTCACGCCCCAGAGTCACCAGAAACTGCCTCCGTGCATACCTGTCAACCTTCCCAGATTGGCCGGGATTTCACGGTTTTCCGCGCCAATTTGCGCCATTTCCCGCCCCGCGCTGCCGAAACCCCGGAATTTGGCAGCGGGGGAAAGGAGGTACTGCGCAGCCCTTCTACGCAAGCAGCGTAGCCTTCTACGCATGCGTAGAAGGCAACCTGCACAGAACCGTTTGCGCAGGTCCCATATTTTCCGGAGCCGCGATTGACAGATATGCCTCCGTTTTCATTGATTTGTAAGAAAAATCTGACCACACTATAGTGTTTTAGTGGCTGCCAATGCTCCCCCACCCCCCAAAAAAAATCCATCAGATCTGCTTGGATTCAGATTCCTGCATTGAGCAGAAATGGGTTGGACTGGATGGTCTCAATGACTCCTCTTCCAACTTCGTTATTCCATGATTTGTCCTGCTTGCGGTTTCACCCTTTAGTGTCTTTAACTGATTTCAAGGAATAAGAGGCTGCGGTGCCTTTGTGGTTAAGACGCTGAACTTGAGGCCTGGGAGGTCCGCAGGTCAGCCGTTTGAGACCTGAGTGCTGCGTGATGGAGTGAGCTCCCGTCTCTGTCGCAGCTCCTGCCAACCTAGCAGATCGAAAGCAAGATCTTGCAAGTAGATGAATAGATGCTGCTTCAACAGGAAAGGTAACAGTGACCCGTGTGCTTTGGTGTCTAGTCATGCTTTGCCACATGATTGTGGAAACGTCTGTAGACGCTAACAGCACCAGCTCTTTTGGCTATCAGTGGAGGTGAGCACCGAGGCCTAGAGTCAGATACAACTGGCTTTCAAGCAAAGGAGACCTTAATTTCAAGGGATCTCTTTTGAGGACTTTCCAAGAAATTCACCCCTTCTTGGTGGTGGTGTTGATCATGCGAAGCTCCAACCGGTGAGAGCAAAAGAGGACTTGATTCTGGAAGCAGGGAATGAATGAACCTGGTTTTCTCTTTTCCTTCCAGGTATTTGAATTTGGCCACATCAACCGAGCGACTGAATGCACCCACCTGAACGAGCACAGCTCCCGGTCTCACGCTCTTCTGATTATTACCGTCAGGGGAGTTGATTACAGCACAGGGATACGGACGACAGGTAGGGCCTCGCCAGCTGCATAAAAGGGATGGGGGTCTGTCTGTCTGTTCTGATGGGAACTGGGGTATTTAATATGTATTTGAAGAGATTAACTACAGGACAAACGAATAGCAAAAGACATAATATGGGAGGGGAAAAGCTTCAGTCCAACCTATCTCCATCAGTTTTCCAACTTTGCGGAGTTACTTACCGTATATACTCGAATATAAGTCGGGGTGTGTGTGTTAGCCCCCAAAATGAGGTCCGAAAATGGGAATCATCTTATACTTGGGTCAACATAAACACTCAAAAACATACTCACACAAATGTCCAAATTAATTAATTTTACACTGTTTTCACATGTGTTAATTATTGAAACTCACTAACAACTGCTGTATTTTGACTCGGGCCAATCTATTTTCCTCGTTTTAGAGGTCCAAATTATGTACCTCGACTTATATTCGGGACGGCTTATAGTCAAGTATATACGGTATTTTATTCTCCAAGCACACGAAGGAACGCATTTGGCTCCGCAGTAGTAATAACGGAGGCTATTCCAGATGCTCTCCAGGGGGGAAAGGAGGGGTTTTGGCCAGCGGTGGTTTTGGTCCTTTTCCCCTTGCTGTATTTTAATGTCACAAGCCCCCTTATTCCAACTATGATTCTATGCTATGAGGAACTTATAGAGAACTTATCCATAGGCTGAGAGAGAGAGAGAGAAAGGGTGGAAGAAGTCTCTGGGCCAACCAACCCCCTCCTGGTCTCCACCTCTTCGTAGATATCCCTTTAACTTTTGCACAACAGAGCGGTCCATCCATCCGGGGCGGAGGCTGGCTTGTTCCGACAGCTGGAACGAGACCAACACCCCCCCCCCCCAGCTGTTCTTCTCTTCTGTGGTGACTGAGATCTGGGAGGGTCCCTCCTCATACCTCTCCAGGAATACTTTCCGTAGCAGCTATTTTTAACGGGAGGCTACTCCAGCCCTGTTCGTTTTGGAACAGGAAATGTCCAGATTGAATTTCTGTCTTTATTGGTTGAATGGGTTTTTCAGAAGCTATTAGGTAGGAAATGTGGAGTGATTAAATCAAAATTAAAGGTTGCGATGGGTCGGTTGTACAGGGTGCCTTAGAACATCTAAGTCAGTGGTTCCCAACCTTTTTCTGCCCATGCCCCACCTAAGCATCTCTAAAACCCCGATGCCCTCCAAGGCATATACCCGTGATGCTCTTGGACTTTAATTCCCAGAAGCCCCCACGAATCCACACAAATGGGTTTACTGCGATTCAAAGGTGCCCGTACGGAGGAAGGGCTAACCCAGAAGAGCCTTAACCGTACGCTTGAGTTTTACTTCCACTTCCGGGAGCAACGAGGGCAGTGCAGGCCGGATGAATCGCAGTAAACCTATTCATGTGGATTCATGGGGACTTCTGGGAATTGAAGTCCAAGAACATCTGGAATGCCAAGGTTTTCCATCACAGGCATATATCGTATCAGTGGGCATATAACACACTTCCCCCACTTAAAAAGAGAAAAGGAGTGTGTCTTATATTCCGATTGGGAAATACCACATTTACTGGTGTATAAGCACATTTCCCCCCCTTAAAATACACCAGAAAAGCGGAGTGAGTCCTATACAATAGAATTCCGTATAATGAAAAAACTCCGTTCCACGGGGCTCTTCATTATACGAGTTTTTCATTAATACGAAGCGTTATTGCCGATACCCCACATAACGAAAATAAAATGTTCATTATACAGGGTTTCATTACGCAAGGGATACTTCACTTAACGAAAACCCCGTATAACGAAAAATTTGTAATGCAGGGTATCACGGTTAGCGCAGAAACACTTCATTATATGATTTTTTTTGTTATACAAAGCATTCGTTATACAGGGTTCTACTGTACTCCGATGCATCTTATACACCAGCAAATACAGTAATTCTTATTATTCAAAAAGTGAACAACTATTCACATGGAGGAAGCCTGAAAGGTCATTCACTTGGTCTAACAACTCATTCTTGAATTGCCCCCCCCCCAAAAAAAAAAAAGTAACACACACATACCTCATGTGGCATGTGCCCCACATTGGGAACCATGGGTCTAGGGGGTGGAATGCCAAGGGAGTGGCACAAAGAGAGGAGGACTTCCCTGGCCCATGTTGGAGGGCAAACCTGGCCCCTTAAGCCCTGACATTTGGCCATGGCAAACACTCGCTTGCCATCCGTGCTACACAGAAAGAGCCTCCTCAACAATGGTGGTATTTTTGAACCACAGTCAGGTGTACCCTGGGAATGGCAATCTTTCTCACACTCAAGTCAGGTGAAAGGAACTATGGAATGAATTCACCCCAAAGTGGCTTCATTTTGGCAGTTTTATGTCTGGCCTAGATATGAAAGAAGAATGGGGGAAATGTGTTTGAAGAAAATGAGAGGCCGTGAAATCCAGCTTTTGGGGGAGGGTTTCACTTGACCGGAAGAGAAGATTTATTTTCCTTTGTTATGCTGACTTGTTTGCCCGACGGGTTTTATAGTTTGGGTTTCTCCTCAATGCGCTCAGTCCCTCTTCTGACCTTGTCTCGTCCCAGGGAAGCTAAATCTGGTGGATCTGGCCGGATCGGAGCGCGTGGGGCGGTCGGGAGCGGAGGGCAGCCGGCTGCGCGAGGCTCAGTACATCAACCGCTCCCTCTCGGCGTTGGGAGACGTCATCTATGCCCTGCGTTCCCGGCAGGGCCATGTGCCTTTCCGCAACTCCAAGCTGACTTACCTCCTCCAAGACTCCCTCAGTGGGGACAGCAAGACCCTCATGATGGTCCAGGTGGGCACTTCTGCCAGGGTGGGTGGGCCCAGATCTAGGAGGAAGCCTCCCAGAGTAACTACAAAAAGCCAGAGATATAGGGTGAATATGAGGCAAAACTTCTTAATGGTTAGAGCAGTACAACAGCAGGACCCACTGCCTTGAGAGGTGGTGACTGAGTGCTCTGACACTGGAAGCATTTCAAAAGAGAGAATTGGTACGGGCACGTGTCACTTCCGCTTCTGGGGGCGACGAGGGAAGTGTGGGCCAGATTAATTGGCATTGGGCGCCAGATCCATAGTTTGGGCACCCCTGGCTTAAGCAGAGAAAAGGGCAGTGAAGAGTATCCAAAGGATCCGTTCCAAAATGTATGACGTGAAAATTAAATTAAAGAGTACTTCAGTCTCTATAAAAATTAGTCTGTTGTTTTTAATCAATTTTTCAAAAATTCTTCAAAACTTAGATATCACTTTCTTCAGTCCAACTAAAGGTATGTATTCAAATGTTCTAATATTCTAAATTAAATTGACTTTCTTCAGTTCCAAACTGTGAATATCTTATGTTCTTTATCATCTTATTTTAACACTTCTTAAAGGATGAACATCAAGCAGTCAAAACTCTCAAAGAAAATGCGATAGTTTTCTTTTCGTAAGCTTCATCAGGAGTAATTGCAAGATGTTGTAGCTGAATTTATAACCATCTGCAGGATTTAGAACGATCTGCAGATTACAAAGAAATAAAACGCAGCTTAATAATGACAAATGTTCATTAATCCGTAATCGCAAGACCCGCCTAGTTTTCCCCATATAGCATTTGTAGCAAGGACAGTAAATCAAATAAACACAATTTGAACTATTGCAGTTAGACAGATGATTCGACGTTACCTGTGCCTTTAACCCTGGAAGATTAATCTTTTTAGTCTGTACAGAATATCTACAAAATGCTACAATTGGTAGCACCTAAAGTGACCTGTGCTTTTTGTAGAATTTTGAGGTGTAACTAAATCGGCATGAGAAATAATATTCCTTAAGCTACAGGTCTTCCTAAAACCAACCATGGGTTTCGTTCGACAGCCTTGGAACGTTGTCCAGAATGTGCCAGTGGCACAATATATAGACTGAAGTACTCTTTAATTTAATTTTCACGTCATACATTTTGGAACAGATCCTTTGGATACTCTTCACTATTATCATCACCGTTCTACCTAGAATCTTTCATTGAGAAAAGGGCAGTGACATTGCCTCTCCCCCCCGGTTGCTTCCCAGGTTTCTCCCGCTGAGAAGAACACAAGCGAGACCCTCTGTTCCCTCAAATTCGCCGAGAGGGTCCGTTCGGTGGAGCTGGGCCCGGGATCCCGGAGGACAGATCTCGGCTCTTG
The DNA here is from genome assembly GCA_035047345.1 of Bradypodion ventrale. Taxonomy (NCBI): domain Eukaryota; kingdom Metazoa; phylum Chordata; class Lepidosauria; order Squamata; family Chamaeleonidae; genus Bradypodion; species Bradypodion ventrale. The sequence continues at coordinate 887,663 of JAWDJE010000009.1, forward strand.
GGCCAGCCAGGAGCACTTAGAGGTAAAGGCCCCCCTGCCTTGGGAGCCGTTTCAGTGGCTCACCTGCCGATGGCAGTGACATGATGCACAGATCCACCAGGGCACTTGCCGGAGGGTTTGGGTTTCACTCTCTAGTAACTTTAAATAGGGGCATATTTGAATGGCCTTTGGGGATGGAATTTAATGCATCCGAGCACTTCTACCATAGATACCTTTCAATCCTGAAATTCAATTTGATGCAGCACTTAGCCGTCCTCGTGATTAAGCTTAGTGGTTAAGATGCTCAACTTGACAACCGGAAGGTCGGCAGGTCAGCAGTTCGAGACCCGAGTGCTGCATGCCAGAGTGTGCTCCCATGGTCTGTCCCGGCTCCTGCCTACCAAGCAGTTTGAAAGCAAGAGATTGCAAGTAGATAAATAGGGACCACTTTGGCAGGAAAGGTAAACAGCGTTCCGTGCACTCCGGTGTCTACTCATGCATGCCACATGACCCAGTGCAGGTTCTTCGGCTGTAAACAGATGAGCACTAAACCCTGGAGTTGGATACGACTGGCTTTTGAGCAAAGGAGAGCTTTACTGACCTTTAGTATTCTTTCTGCAGATAGATTCGGTGACTGTCGTGCAACCCTGCATCCGGACCCAGTCTTCCCCGCGCACAACACGGTCCAACTCTCTGCGGGCCAGACTCCACACCTCAGGTAAAGAGGTCGGACGCCTTTCACTCTGCCAGAGATTTTGTGGGTCTCCCAAAGCCCTCCGTGACTTCACATCAGAGTTGGACAAACTCCCCAGCGGTTGGCTAGGCTTAGTGGCTGGGCTTTTTTGTAGACAGCCTCGGCCCGTGATGGCGAACCTTGGCACTCCAGATGTTCTTGGGCTTCAGTTCCCAGGAGCCCGAGCCCCCTGTGAATCCACACGAATGGGTTTACTGCGATTCATCCGGCCCACGCCACCCGTCGCTCCTGGAAGCGGAAGTAAAACGCGCCCAGATGGGCGCGTTTTACTTCCGCTTCCAGGAGCGACAGGGGTGGCGTGGGCCAGATGAATCACAGTAAACCCATTCGTGCGCATTCACAGGAGCTTCTGGGAAATGAAGTCCAAGAACATCTGGAGTGCCAAGCTTCGCCATCACGGGCCTAATAAGTCTGGTGTGAGGAGGGATATGAACAACCCTCTTGTTCCCCGTTTGTTTTCAGCCTCAAATTAAGAGCCGCTCGGTGCACCTCCAGGTGAGTGAAGACCAACGCAAAGACTGCTTTGCCTGGAAGGGTGAGCAGGAGGGCCGTCACAGGGGCAGCTTCTTCTGGGCACCTTTTCGGTCTGGTCTCACACTTTATGGCACATCTGTTCCGGCTAGCATTGGCCACAGCGTGGGCTCTGGGAACTGGCACCACTCGCCGCTTTTAGGGCTCACTTCCTGCTTTAATTTTCAAAGAATGCTTGGGTGGCGGATGGTTGTCGGGGCGTTTATCGCAGCAGTCCAAGTCTGAAGCTTTTGTGTGACTGATTTGAACGGACGCCATGCTCAAGGTGGCTTAGCGGTTAAGGTGCTGAACTTGATGCCTGGAAAGGTCGGCAAGTCAGCAGTTTAAGACCCAAGTACTACATGACGGACTGAGCTCCTGTCATCTGTCCCAGCTGCCAATGCGTTCGGAAGCAAGAAATTGCAACTAGATAGGTATCGCTGTGGCGGGGAAGGTAACAGCATCCCGTGCACTTCAGCATCTAGTCATGCTTGCCACATGGTCCACGGAAACATCTGCAGATGCAAACAAGTGCTGCCTCTTTGGCTGTTAACAGAGTCAGGCACAACTGGCTTTCAAGCAAGGGTGACTTTTTATCTTTACCTAAGTCTCAACCTGTTGGCTCCTTCTACCCCAAATTTGACAGTGAACCCCTCAAATGTGTCGCCTGTGTGTTCACCACATCGTGTGCACACAACGAAACAAGCCAAACTGCAAAGGAAAATACAGCGAAATCGTCACACATGAATTTGACAAATCAGATCTGCAGAAAGGAAATGCTTTTGGACATCATGGTGGGCAAAATGCAAGAAAGAGGATTTGAGGAGGTTCCCTTGAATATGCAGGTGTTCAGGGGAGCCTCTTTGCTCACAGATGCTGCTCGCTTTCTAGCTGCGGGGGGCTTATCCTGGTAGCCTTTCACAGACATGGAAACTGCTCCACAGGTGAAATGGTTTCCGTGCTGGGTTGCCCGTTGCAGACTTTCCACATTTATCTTTCGTTCAAGTAGATGATAAAACACAACTGATAAATCCTACTTACCTGAGTGGCTTTATAATGCGCTCAAGCAGAGATGGTGAACCTTGGGCACTCCAGGTGTTCTTGGACTTCAATTCCCAGAAGCCCAAGTCTCTGAATCCACACGAATGGGTTTACTGTGCGCATACATGGAGAAGCAGAGGCAATGCGTCCATGCAGTAAACCCATTCATGTGGATTCACAGAGATTTGGACTTTTGGGAAGTGAAGTCCAAGAACACCTGGAGTGCCAATGTTCACCATCAAAGAAAGTTTAGAGGTTTTGAAGTGACACCATGTTTGCACAATTCAGTTTTAATCTGCATGGGCACAGCATTATGCACGGAGAAAGTTTCACATAGGGCAGGGGTTCCCAACATTTTCAAATCGGGGGCTGGGCTGTACTCTGTCAGTTTCAAGGGCCAGACGGCAATTTTGCCCTGCCTGCATGATGGGGGGGGGGGGGGGGGGCAGCCATTTTGTCCCAACAGCTTCAAAAGGGGGTGGCCATTTGTTTCTCGAATGCCCTGGGAGGGCTGGGTGGGGACATGAAATGGTGTTGAGGGCCGGATCCGGGCCACAGGCCTTAGGTTGGGAACCCCTGAGGTTCGAGCATGTGGGATGGGAGCCATTCCACCCCCAGCCATGGTCCCTGCCCTGCCTTCATCCGTTTCCCCTCCGTCTCCTTTTCTCTCTTTCTAGGGAAGCTGAGGCCAATCCCAGTGTGATGGAGCCAAACCTGTCACGCAGAAACCACACGTGCTTTTTGAAAGAGACCACACTGGTCTCCACGTCACCTCGTGGACCCTGCCTGGGGACAGAGATGGACAGACAGACAGACAGACAACCCAAGGAGCCTCCCAAGGAAGGAGGACTGAAATCGTTTGGTTTGGTCACAACTGGGAGGAAGAGGCGGCAGCAGGGCTTTCCGTGCTGCTTCATCCGTTGCGGGCAAAGGTGGGCCACCGGCCGGCCGGAGGGGTGTGCGTGTGGTCCGTCTGCCTTCTCTCACACAGGCCCACTTTTAGTACCTTTAAAATGGGAGGCGGTGGATTCCCGCCACCTCCCTTTTCGCACCGTTTCTTTTTGATTTTAAAACAAATAAAAACTCTTTTCCAACGCGTCCTCCTCGTCTTCTTCCTGGAAACGGGACCAGCCCGGGGCCGACATGCTCGGCCTCTGGGGTGGAAGGAGGTCTTCTCCACTGCCTACTCGAGCATGGAAGTGGTCCTCACTTTGGGCCCCACCACCCAGTGCCAGAACCCTTTGGGCATGCACAGTTCTCATCATCATCAACCCCCAGGCCAGGACGGATGGAGCTGCTGCCCTCCATCAACAGGGATCCAAGTGGGACCATTTAATCTCCTTGGGGACCATTATCACCCTTCCATCCCTGTGGACTTTGACACCCAAGGTTGTGAGTCCTGGTGTGTGTGTGTGTATACTCTATGGCACTCTCTAGGAATAGCGACTATGGAATTAACATGCTTTTTTCTTGAACCAGTCGGGACTGCTTCAGCCCGGGAAAATCCCAGGAAATCGGGACATATGGCAACTCTACTGGGGGGGCGGGGGGCATCATCCTTCCCTATGGACTTCCCCATCCAAGGCCATTAGTCCTCAAGGTGGTCAAGTGACTTAACTGCCGCCTGGTGAAGACACACAGCCGTCCAAAACCAATGTTACAAACATTTTTAATAAAATTCATTATAAGTTACAGCTTTATGAACAGCAGGCTCCAGCACACGAATGGGGAGGGGGGAGGCAGTGCTAAACACTGTGTCCATCCCCCCACCCCGGTCCTCGCTTTGACCCTAAGGGAGGCAGCCAACCCTAGGGCTATCAGTTGTCAAAGGTGTAAGAGGACAACAGATTAAAAAGCAGAGTGGGACACCTTGTAAGGCACTGGAGTCCTTGCAGTTTGGCAGCCTGTGTTTTCTGTGGTGTACCACGGGTGGCGCGTGATGGATATCAAACCTGGTTGGGGGGGGGGGGAACCACCACTGACTGGGTTTTGGCCAGGTGTGTGAGTCCGCAGCGGGAAGGCCAAGCCCCTCACATGACGCCAGAGAGCGGCCATCACTTCAGGGTGGCCATCAGGAGGTGCAATTCTCGGAAGGCGCTGCCGTGGCGCCCGCTGAGTCCTGACTTGTTCTTGATGAAGTTGCTGATGCTTTTCAGCTGCTTGTAGCAAAGGCGGCACTTCTGGAGCCTGCAGTGGGGAGAGAGCGCAAAGACCACACCACTCGCAAAGGCGGCTATCCTTTGATGCCTCTCACACGTGGCGCATGGCTGTGGCGCTGAGCAGACCCAGCTCTGGGAAGCCACCTCCTGATTGGACTTCACCTTCCCCGCCCCAAGATTTCAGTCATTTTTTAAAAACAACAACCAGCAACTTGCTTTTTTTTTTTGCAAAATGTGTTGCTTTAATACAGGACTAACTAAATAAGGGACCGTGGTGGCTTAGGGGTGAAGATACTGAAATTGAGGAATGGAAGGTCGGCAGCTCAAGGTCCGAGTGCTTCACGACCGAGTGAGCACCTGCCTCTGTCCCAGCTCCTGCCAACCTAGCTGTTCGAAAGCAAGAAATTGCAAGTAGACAAATAGGGACCACTTGGGTGGGAAGGTAAAGAGCCTTCCATGCGCTCCAGTGTCTAGTCATGCTCCCCCGGGGGCTTAGTGGTTAAGAGGCTGAGCTTGGAGGCTGGAAGGTCGGGTTCCGATAATCAAGAAGGAGCCTCATCTGGGCGTCCCCTGATCGGCGTTTCTCCAGCAAAAATCCTTTCAACTCAGAATAATCTCTGACATGAAATTATTATTATTATTATTATTATTATTATTATTATTATTATTATTATTATTACTACTACTACTACTACTACTACTACTACTACTCAAGGTAGAGCAGCTGAGCCCCCCTCACCCCCACCCTGGGTCCCATCACCAGAGAAACGCCCCTTTACCTCTCTTCCCTGCTGATGTCGACCCCCACGGATGGCGGGGCAGCCAAGGTGTCTGTGATCAGGGGCAGAAACCGCTGCAGAATCAGCTTCAGGGACATACAGCCTGTTTGGACATAACTGGGAGGGAAACAGGGAGGATCTCAGAAGGAGCCATTCAGTTTCAGATCAAATCTTGCGCTAAAACACGCATGAAAGAAAGGCTGGTGTTCTTCCACTGAAGGCGAGAGAAAACAGGGCCTTGTGACACCCCACCCTGCAGACTATCCCATTTGCATCTGCCGACCGCGACTCCCCGTTCGCAAGAAGAACTTTTGTCTAACACACGGATCCAAGTTGTTGCCCCCAAAGATTCTCTGCAGTTTCTCTGTTCAAAGTCTTCCGTTTAAGAAGTCCAACACACCGACAGAATCCCAAAGTCCTCGCTTTAAGACGGGGATTCTCAACCTGTAGTTTGTGGGCCGGATGTGGACTGCGCACTGCCATTTCATGTGGGCCCCCACCACACCCGGAAGCACCATGGGATGGAGGAAGGGCAAAATGGCCGTCCGGCCCCCAAAGCTGGGGGAGTGTGACCCAATGGCCCCCAATGGCTTACAAAGGTGGAGAACAACTCCTGCTTTAAGAGGTCACGTGGGCCGCGCACCTCTAGTCCTGGAGCCCATGGATCATGCTGAAATCCAATCTAGGGCCAGGCCTCTAATGAAGCCCAGTCGCTGGTCCCAAAACAGCGCAGAAGCTGCAACACCTGCAACGCCGGGTGTGCCAGAGGGTCTCAACAGCTGTCTGTTCCAGCTGGGCAACACAGTATGCTTGGCTCAGCCCCCACCCCCACCCCCCCGGTATCCTGAAGAATTGGCCTCCTTGCTGCAAAACCCACCTTTCATACTTGCTTTGCAGAAGCTTCTCTATCTGAGGCAAGACCACCGTGCACAGATCCAGCTTCCAGAGGGACCTGGAAAGGGACAGGAAGAAGTCCAGGAAGCTGCACCGGATCCAACCAGTCACAGCGGCTCTGGTGGTAGTACATGATGGGGGAGACCACAGACCACCCCATGCAGGTGGAAGAGAAGGCTCTACGGGAAGAATTGGGACCGCAGTGGCTCAAGTGGTTCAGACGCTGGACTTGACGACTGGATGGTCTGCAGGTCAGCAATTCAAGACCTGCGTGCTGCATGGCGGAGTGAGCTGCCGTCATCTGTCCCAACTCCTGCCGACCCAGCAGTTTGAAAGCAAGGCAATGCAGGTAGATAAATAGGTACTGCTTCGACAGGAAAGGTAACAGAATTCCGCGAGCTTTATGCCTGCCACAGGACCAGTGCTGGCTCTTTGCTTGCAAATGTAAATGCGCACCGAAACCTTGAGTCGGATACGACTGGCTTTCAAGCAAGGGAAATACTCTTGATCAGGGGTTCCCAATCTGAGGTCCGTGGGCTGGATCTGGCCTCTGGCACCATTTCATGTGCCCCTCCCCTCCTATCCAAGGGCATTTGAGAAACAAAACGGCCACCCCTTTGAAGCTGTTGAGACAAAATGGCCGCCCTGTCATGCAGGCAGGATGAAACGGCCATCAGGCCCTCGAAGCTGAGAGAGAGAGAGTGTGACCCGGGCCCCGTATTGAAAAGGTTGGGAACCCCCGGCCTTGGCCTTTAGCGAATGGAAGGGCTGAGCTGGATGGAGCTGGCCGGCCACATCGGAAGCCGCTTCCTCTACTCCGGCTGGAGTCACCGGAGGCCTTGTGGAAGGTTCCGGGTCACTTTGGGGATCCAAGCCCTAGAAGGCTCTCAAACACCAGAAAGCGCCAGCGTTGCACCTGAGCCAGCCACACCTTCACCTCCATGCTCTCACCAGCCTCAGGACAGACAGGGGGGACCCCCCCTCCCTCCCTCCTGGCAACAATGTGAACAGGACACGGATGCCAAATCCACACCCGTGGCAGTTCGGAGGGAGGCCGATCCTGGATCCTGGCCCTCCTTGGGGCCTCGACGGAGCCAGGTCCGGTAGCGCGACATCGGGACTAGAACTCACGCTTTCTGGTTGACAATGTTTAACAGGTCCACCACCACGGAAAGGTCATGGATGTCCACTGCCGACTCCATGGAGGTCTGAGGAAAGCAAACCAGGGGCATTTAAGCAGGCGTTCCAATCCCTTCGGCGGCATAAGAAGTATGTTCTCAAAGGGATAAATTAGGAGGTGGACCAGAAGGAGCTCCCTGGACAAGGAATGCCAGCCTCAACCTCCCCCAACGTCACTTGGAGGACCCTGAAGAAGCTCGGAGTTCCTCCATCTGTGATGGCCAACCTTGGGCGGTCCAGCTGTTCTTGGACTTCAATTCCCAGAAGCCAAGTCCCTGGGAATCCACACGAATGGGTTTGCTGCACGTAACACAGTAAATTGAACCCAAGAACAGCTGGAGTGCCAAGGTTGGACACCACTGCTGGCAGACAACCACACACTGTGTGAATGTGGAGAGAGGCAGAATCCATGGGCTCATTTACTAGTCTGCCAACGACAGCCAGAAACCTGCACCAACGAGAACTTAAGTTTGCTCAACGACAAAGCCAAGAAAGTGGCTACGTTTTGGCAATCCAGAGGTTAATCGGGACTCGAAAGAAGACCGAAACCAATACAGGCAGAAAGGTCAGGTTTTGACTTCCAAGCTGGCAGGTGCTCGGAATCAGCCCCTTTGTGTCAAGGGGCGGCTAAGAACTCACCTTGATGTCCCCGATGCTCCACACAGCCCTCACTGTATCCAGGTGCTTTTGGCGGCTGGTGAGCACCACGCACATGGTCTCGTGGCCCTTCCGGATCTGGGACATGGCCTCGTCGTCGCCGATTTCCGCCAGGCTCTGGTTCTTCACGGTCTGCAAGGAAAGAGCAGAGGTGGGCTCAGAAGGGAGGCCGTCCCACGTCTGCAAAGCCCGAGGCCGAGATAGGCATCCCCTGGGGCCGTTTGGCTGCTTGGCGAGGTTGACAGGAAATCTATTCTAGGACCCTCGGGAGGAAGGCCAAGCAAGAGGTCAGGTTTGGCACTTCCCACAGGGCTGAGGTTCTCGTCTCTTTTGGGAGGAAAACCACGGAGTCACGCAACTCTGTCATAGTCACACAACCACCTTCCCTAGGGAAGCATTTGGGAGCTGCAGGGCTATACAGGAGGCCGCGGTTCCTCAACCTTGGGCTTCCAGGTGTTCTTGGGACTTCAACTGGGGTCCAAGAACATCTGGGGAGCCAAGTTTGAGGACCCGTGGTCTAGGTCAGCCCCTACGAGCCATCAAGTTCTTCTTTGTGGTCTCTGTGAATCCACACGAACTCATGGCTTTAAATCTGACACTGCCAGCCACAAAGGGGGCCTGCAAACATGGCCCTGCAGATGTTCTCGGTCTTCAGTTCCCAGTAGCCCAAGTCAACTCACCTGCTGACCAGGGCTTCTGGGAACTGGAGTCCAAGAGCAGCTGGGGGCACCATAGTTGAGGAACTCTGCAAGACAGCATCGATGGTCTGGGACAGGGCTGCAAATAGTGATTTGATGCCTGGGGGTTGGGGTGGGGTGGGAGGTGCGATTGTATTTGTTTGACTTCAGGTCCCTTCAGGACTCCTTAGCATAGCAGGCTGGGATTCTCAACCTTTTCAAGCCCTCAGACAGCTGGGCGGGCCGGACTGGTAGTCCCCCCCGTCATAAATGCTGCTGTAAAACACGCCCACTGCCGGTGGTGTGTACATGGAATAGTGCCGTGGGCCAGATTTGGCCCACGGGCTGTAGGTTGAGAACCCCTGACATAAGGCATGAGGAGAGTGCCAGTTTAATCAGCCTGGAAAAGGCCATACATTACTCTGGCTGCCCCGGAGCACAGGTGAGCTGCCTTCCTTGAGAGCCCCACCAGGTGGAATCCCATCGGCGGCCCAAACCACCTTCTCCCGCCAGGCCTTTCCCCACCAAGGGTGCCAGGTGTGCCTTCCATGTTTGGGAGAATTAAAGGCTGGCTGTTTCAGAGCTAAGGCCAGAGAACGGCTCGGTCGTCCCGCTGACCGTGCTTCAAACACAGGATCCCCTTCCTGGGACAAGTTTCCTCATGAGGACCAAACCTACCGGCAAGAAGTCGGCGGCTTTTAGCCCAATGGGCTCGTTCCTGGCCGCGGGGATCACGGACGGTTCCGGTCTGCTCAGGGGGGTCGAGGCGGCGAGGGGTGGCCTTTGGAGGGGGTCAGGCTGCAGTGGGGAGGAGGGGAGACCAGGTCAGGACAGACAGACACGCACACCATGCAGGGGAGCTCACATCCCATAGACCACTCACCCCAATATCAGCACCTGGCAATCGGGTGACGCCACTGTCCCCTCTTTGCTCTCTGAAAGGCAGGGATCACGGGCCAACCCCTCCTCTCGCCCACGAGTAACACCAGAACTAGCATTCAGAGACCACGTTTTTTACGTGGCTGCTCCTTCCGTGTCCCGGTCAAACCCTGGACTGCCAAAATGAAACCTCCTTCTTGGCTTTGTTGCTGGCCAAACGTAAGTCCTCATCAGTTCAGGTTTCCAGTCGCAATCAGCAGACCAACAAATGAGCCAGATTTTGCATCTCTCCACATTCACACAGCGTGTGTTGTCTGCCAGCAAGTCCTCGCTTGAGCCTTTTGGTCTTGCATTTACCCCAGGGGTGCCCAAACTATGGCCCAGGGGCCGGATCCGGCCTCTGACGGCAATTCATCCAGCCCACACCACCCTCATCACTCCTGGAAGCAAAAGTCCTCTGGTCCTTCTGTGGCGTGAGACCCACAAGAGGGTCTATGATTTCCTCCACTGCTGTCGGTTTGAGGCCTCCTGTCACTCTGCGCATGGCTTCATTCACAGCTTGTGGATGCGCTCCATACTGGGGAAACATACTGGAGAAAGACCTGATCTTCTGTTTGTGTACTGCAGAGATGCCATGTGACGGAAAGAACATCGGCTTCCACTGCCAACTCCTAGAAGGAAGCTGCTCCCCCAGTGCTGCCGAGACAGTCGGGGTCCCCGTCCCACCCCACCCCCAGTTGCACCAGGGAGAACGTGGGGTCCTGCACAAATCCTCCTGCACAAATCGCTCTTTAGAGGCAACCCTGCAGTAAGAAGCCGTGTTCTTTCGAGGGAGAAGGAAATGTTGCAGGAAGGAAGGACGGGACGGAAGAGGAGCCGAAGGCAAGCACTTACGTTCTCTTGGCTTGGCAAAGAAGGTTGAAGGTCTGGCGCATGGCTGGGCCCCGAGGCCTCCTTGGCAAGGATGGACTCTGGGAAAGGGGGGGGGGAGGGAAAGCTATGGTTACTTTATCACTTCATTTGGTTTATTGGTTCATCCTTAAACTCTTATTATTGTAAGGATTTTCCAATTTGCTGTAAGCTGCCCAAAGTGGGAGAATGTCCCAGGCGGGCAGGATATAAATGCAATAAATAAACCTCTCGCTTCCTGGAAAGCCAGTCGCATCCAACTCTAGGGTTCAGTGCTCATCTGTTTACAGCCAAAGAGCCAGCAGATGTTTCCGTGGCAGACAGGACTAGACGTTGGAGGCACATGGAACGCTGTTACCTTTCCCGCTGAAGTGGTCCCTATTTGTCTCCTTGCAATTTCTTGCTTTCGAACTGCTAGGTCGGCAGGAGCTGGGACAGAGGACGGGAGATCACTCTATTGTGCAGCACTCTGGTCTCGAACTGCTGACCTGCCGACCTTCCAGTCATCAGGTTCAGCATCTTAACCACTAAGCCACCACTTAATTTAAATATAATAAATATAACGGGGGACGGTAGTGGCTCAAGTGGCTAAGACGCTGACTGGAAGCCGGCAGGTCAGCAGTTTGATAACCGAGTACTGCAGGATGGAATGAGCCCCCGTCTTTGTCCCAGCTCCTGCCAAATGAGCAGTTCAAAAGCAAGAAATTGCAAGTAGACAAATAGGGACCACTTCGGTGGGAAGGTAAAAAGCGTTCCATGCGCTCCGGTGTCTAGTCCTGCCTGCCACATGACCACGGAAACGTCTGCAGAAGCCGACAGCGCTGGCTCTTCGGCTTTGAAACAGAGATGAGCACTGAACCCTAGAGTCGGATACGACATAATAAATAACCCCTTAGGACCAGGAGGACTCAGGTGGACAGAACTCGTGAGTTTCTCCCTGAACATCCAGGAAGCCCACAGGAACCTCCTTGTGGCACTGGACCAGCCCAAGGGGCACAAGGATTCAGCCAGGGTGCATGCCTGTCCTCTGGGGACAAGGAATCCCAAGGACCCCCTGCTTCCATGGGGAAACAGACATCCCCCCTCTCCCCCCCAAAAAAAAAGGCCTTCTGACCCCCTCCCAGCCGTGTAACCTCAGGAAGACAGCGCCTGAATTATCCCCCATCTACAAATCCCCAAAGGCCAAGGATCCCGACTCACCGTCTTCCGGAGGTGCCGGAAAGGGCTCGCTCTTGTGGGGCGGCGTCCGAGCTGCAAAGGGGCAAAAGGGCATCCTTGGAAAGGCCGCTGCCCAGGCGTCTGCCCACTCCCCAAAGGGGCCGGCCCAGCTGACCCCGGCCCAGAGGATTATTCCCCCCCCCCCCCCCCCCGGGAGACTCACTCATGGCATTCTTTGGCTGGAAGATCTCCTTGTAGTCCTCGGGGTTCTGGATCTCGGCCTTGGACTCCTTGTCCTCCTTCTCGTCCTCACTGCTTGGGCTGCGTCGCTCGCTTTCCGAGTTCTGCTTCATTCTGCCATTTGGACCGCAAGAGTGGGAACAAAGAGGCTCGGAGCATCAGCTTGAGCCAAGGTAACCTCAGATAAGAGGTTGGACAGCCCCCCCCCCCCGCCCTTGACCACAGGAACAACCCACGGCTGGAGGTTATTTGGGGGGGGTCTACCTGGTCCCAGAGGAAGACTTCTAGGGCCAGGGTTCCTCCTTCTAGGGAGACTGGCTACTCCCTAGAGCAGTGGTTCCCAAGGTGGGGCTCAGGCCCCACAGGGGGGCTTTAATTCTCAGAAGACTAAAGTCAGTCCACTGGCTGAGCAGTGCTTTGGGGAATTGGCTTAGTCTTCTGGGAGCTGAAGTCCAAGAACCAAAGGCTGGGGAACATAAGATAAAGCAGTGGTTCCCAAGGTGGGGCCCAGGCCCCACAGGGGGACTTACATTCCCAGAAGCCTGGCCTGTCAGTCCACGGGTTGATCAGCGATTTGTGGGGTTGACTTAGGCTGCTGGGAATTGAAGTCCTAAAAAGCAAAGGTTGGGGAACACTGCTCTGTGAATCCACACGAATGGGTTTACTGCACAGTAAACCCATTCGTGTGGATTTACAGAGCAGTGTTTCCCAACCTTTGCTTCTTAGGACTTCAATTCCCACCAGCCTCACTCAATCCACTGGCTGATCAGTGCTTTGGGGAATTGACTCGGGCTTCTGGGAATTGAACTCCACGAACCAAAGGTTGAGAGACGCTGCCCTAGACATTAAGCAGCCCAGGTAAGCCACCAAGGTAACCTTCGGTGATGGGTCAACACCTGTCGTGGGCTCCTAACCTTGCTACCTGCCCCTGCAACTGCTTGCTTCTTGCAGGAAGGGAGCCACTAGTCCAGTGATGGGCGGACCTTGGCACGCCAGGTCTTCTTGAACTTCAATTCCCAGAAGCCCTGATCAGCAGGAGGGCTGGCTTGGGCTTCTGGGAAGGGAAGTCCAAGACCACCTGGAGTGTCACGAATGGCCTCTACCTGACTTGGTTCTTCTGCCCTCTCTCTTCCGTCTCTGGATCTCCCTCGCCCGGTTTTGCTGCATGCCATTGCTCGTATCTTGCGCCAAGGATCTGGTCCCTGGGGCCGGCTTGGACATCTGAGGTCACCTTCCCTCACCTTTGGGGTTTGCTACACGTCGTCGATGGCCTGTCGTAGATCCGCCGGAGGGACGAGCCCGCAGGGACGGGCTGGTCCAGAGGTTTGTCATTCTTAATCAGTTCATGCAGGCCGGGCCTTTTAGCGACTCTGTTGAGGTCCACGACAAAAGAGGAGACGGTGCTTTGGGTGAAAGAAACGCCAATCTGTGAAAGGAGAGGAAGGGCAGCCCGGGGTCACGGAACCGCGAGGGACGTTGACGAGCCAACCCAAAAGGAAACCAGCACCTGCACGAGAGTCCATTTTGCACCAGGTGTCTTTCTCTCCACCTGCCCAGGAATGACTTTGGGAAAGAGCAGGCAGGACTCCTTCGCGGAGCTTGGGAAAGGAGAAGAGGAATCGGGATATCCTCCAAGAGCCCTGGTGGCGCAGGGGTTAAACTGCTGTACTGCAACCAAAAGGTTGTGAGTTCAATCCTGACCAGGGGTCAAGGTTGACTCAGACTTTTCCATCCTTCCAAGGTTGGTAAAATGAGCCCCCAGCATGCTAATGAGGGCAAAATGCTAATTAACTTGTGAACTGCCCAGAGAGTCCACTAAACACAAATGGGGGTGATGGTACATAAGTGCCATTGCTATTGCCAGAGCCTTGTTAAACAGAACACTTTTAAAACATAACCATCCCTTTTAAAACAGAACAACGTTCTAATGACGGGCTGTCTACAATGTCTATTTCTGCCCCTGCGCTCTATCAAGTTCTTCAACTTTGTGGTCTCTGTGAATCCACACGAATGTGTTTACTGGGCATACACAGTATGCACACGCGCAGGGAACCCATTCGTGTGGATTCACAGGGGACCACGAAGAAGGACACCAGCTACATGTAAGCCACCTGTCATTCTAGAACCCTGGTGGCACAGGGGCTAAACTGCTGTCCTGCAGCCAAAACCTTGTGAGTTCAATCCTCACAGGGGTCCAGGTTGACACAAACTCTTCCATCCTTCCAGGATCGGTAAAATGAGTCCCAGCATGCTAATTAAACTTGTGAACCGCCCAGAGAGATCACTAAAGCGCTTCTATGGGGGCAGGGATATAAGTGTGATTGCTTTGCTTTGATTGCTTGTGCTTTAACTCTCCATGCTCAGGTGCGCACAAGCAAAACCCCTTTCCCCAAAAGAGTCAACCCCTGGCCTAGAAACAGGAGAAAAGGATTCTGGACTATTTCACCATTCCAGACACTCACCAGCTGGTTGTTACAAATAGACAAATCAGCCACCTTGCCCCAGTTCACCGAAACCACGTCGAAACAGCGTTCGGGCTCCCAACCGTACACCCGCAAGGAGTCGTGGCAGCCGGCGTATAAACAGCAGCCGTCTGAATTAAAGAGCACACACCTGAGAGGAAGGGAAGGAGGGTGAACATGAGGAGGAGCAGGAGCAGCTACCTTGCCAGACCCACAGCGGCTCTAGTCACAGCAGCCACAAGTTGAAGAGTCAGATTCCCCTTGTGACACAGGAGGCAAACCGAGTTGGGCAATGTTTAACCTAGAAAAGACGGGGAGGTGATCCTCACCACACCCTTCAGCTATTTGGGAGGGTGTCATGCGTTTAGAAAACAAGGGCTGTAATGCTCCAAAGCAGGGGTGCCCAAACTTTTTGGGCCACCGGCTGGCCACGTGGTTTAGTGGGCCGGTCTCGTGGTTCCTCCCACCGGAAGCGGAAGTAAACCATGCCTTGCAATCTGTTTTGCAACAGGATGAGATAGATTTTTAGGCTGCCATTTTCTCTGCTTAAACCAGGGGTGCCCAAACTACAGCCCACGAGCCAGATCTGGACCCCGACGGCAATTCATCTGGCCCACGCCACCCTTGTCACTCCCAGAAGCGGAAGTAAAACATGACCGAATGTTTATTTCCATTTCCGGGAGCGACATGGGCTGGATGAATTGGTGTCAGGGGCTGGATCTGGCCCACAGGCCGTGGTTTGGGCACCTATGCTCCGAAGGATTCAACTTTCAAGAAAGGAGACACACACACATACACACACACCACTAAATATTACACATTCCAAGGAACCCAGATTCTTACTAAGCAGCAAAACAGTGGAAAGAACTTCGTGGGGTTTTTGTTTTAAAATAACAAGAGGTTGAATGGCCATCCATCCATCAGGCATGCTTTGGCTGTGGATTTCTGCCCTGGCAGGAGGAGGTTGGGCTGGATGACCCTCAGGAGCCCCCTGGCTCAAAAAACCCGTGATTGTGCGAACAAAGGGATTCTTCAGCGACCCAAATTCCACTTACTTGACAGGCGTTGCCGCCTCTTCAATGCAGCTCACCACCTGGAATTTCTCTAAGTCCCAGAACCGGACAGTTCTGCAAAAGGGAGGCAAGAGCGGTAAATACATCAAGGCATCATGACCAAACTGGGCAGTTCCTCAAATGTTCTTCAACCACAGGGTGGGACTTGAAGCCAAGTCCTCCAGAGGCAAAAGTGTGTGTGATTTAATGGGAGGAAATGTAGCACTTTTAAAGTTCTGCCCAATCCAGGAAGCTCTTTAAAGAACCAGTCCGGCCAGGTTTAGCGGCTGAACTATGGATGAGGGCTGTAAGTGTCTGAACAGCCTCTGGAGGGAGCCTGCGGAGATGTTTATTACAGTCAACAACAACAACAACAACAACAACAACAGGCAGCCCGTGGCAGCCACCACAGAGGTGAATTGAGTGCAATCAGCAAACCCAGAAACATGGCCTGGCCTCTCCCAGTGGCTGCCTGGAGATGTAAGCCATGTGGAAGGCATCCCATGACCCTTGGGCAACACAGGACTAACTCCCACGGGGTGAACCGTGAACTCCTTTTGCCAAACTAGGTTCCAGAAGTGTACCAGGAACGGGCTGGAACCGTGATGGCGACCCTTGGCACGCCAGCTGTTCTTGGACTTCAATTCCCAGGTGCCCAAGTCCCTGTGAATCCACACGAATGGGTTCACTGCCCGAACAGGTGTTCTTGGACTTCAATTCCCAGAAGCCCAAGTCCCTGTGAATCCACATGAATGGGTTTACTGTGTGTACGGGTGTTCTTGGACTTAAAATTGCCAGTAACGCGCAGTAAACCCATTCGTGTGGGTTCACAGAGACTTGGGCTCTTGGGAACTGAAGTCCAAGAACAGCTCAAGTGCCAAGGTTCACCATCACTGTGCTAGAACTACCCCTCTCTAAGTGGGGCCGGGTGAAGGTCACCCACTGGACACTCCTCATATCACAGGGATCCCCCCGTCACCCTCCCCAGGTTTAAACACCCAGGCCTAGTGGTTATTGCAGCTTGTCTGAAGGTGCCATGAAGTTTCTCTAGCCATGAGGCTTCGTGGCCTCAAACCACACCTCGCCAACCCCCTCCATTTCCCAGCAAGCGCTTACCTGTCCGAGCTACCGGAGGCCAAAAGGTATTCATTGGGATGGAATTCAACCACGTTGACCGGCCCCGTGTGTCCTGTGAACTCGGACATGATCTTCCCGGCCGCCAGGTCCCAAAGCTAAGGAGGGAAAGAACCAGACTCAACGACAAGCAGGAAATGGGTTCCACTGGTCTGGACAAACGAGCGCCTGCGGCCGACGAGAATGCTCACAACGGCCTGGAAAGAGCAACGTCCGTACCTTCACTGTCTGATCGTCTCCGGATGATGCCAACCATTTCCCATCCGGACTGAACCGGAGACACCAGACTGCTTGCGTGTGGCCCTGTCACAACAAAACAGGCATGTGTGGTATACTCAAGATCCTACTCAGAGGACTGCAGTCGCTCAGTGGTTAAGACGCTGAACTTGACAACTGGGAGGCAGGTAGGTCAGCAGTTCAAGACCCGAGTGCTGCATGGCGGAGTGAGCTCCCATCATGTCCCAGCTCCTGCCCACCTAGCAGTTCGAAAGCAAGAAATTGCAAGTAGATAAATAGGGACCACTTTGGTGGGAAAGGTAAAGAGCATTCCATGCACTTGAATGTCTAGTCATGCCTGCCATGTGTCCACGGAAACGTCTGCAGATGCAGACAGCACTGGCTCTTTGGCCGTAAATGGAGATGAGGACTGAACCCTAGAGTCGAATACAACTGGCTTTCGAGCAAGGACAACCACACATTCTTGGAACACCCAAGCAATTTGCAGGAAGAGAGAAGAAGACCACACACAGCAGCCAAGCCAGTCTCTCTCCTGTCTACATGCGGTGCAAATTAAGTGACCTGTTAGATAGCAAAGGAGGAAACGGGATGGTCTTAGGCAGAGTCTAGAAGCCCACGGCAGGAGTCGCGCCTTCCCATGGCGCCCAGCTTTGCCACTACAACATATTGGAAGCAAAGAGGTTCCTCGTTGCATCTCTACAGCAAGAAAAGTCCAAATCAGCCATGCGTTCCTTTCCAGCAGGTCCAGATGGGACACGGAGACAAGGAACAGGACGAAAGAGAGGGAGATCCTAAGCCACATTTTTAAATGGGTGTCAAGCTGCTTACTCACAGATTGCTTATCAGACCCAACCAATATGGGAATCGCCCATAACCAGGGCAGCACATCAACTGCGGAGGAAACGCCCTGAGCAGGAAAAAAATTAAAACAACAACTCTGTTCTGCTTGGGGGGGGGGCAGCAGAGGGAGATGGAAGACAGGAACTGAGAGTCTGCCAAGCCCAGGGGCCGTGATGGTGAACCTTGGCACTCCAGGGGTTCTTGGACTTCAACTCCCAGAAGCCCAAGTCCCTGTGAATCCACACAAATGGGTTTACTGTGCATCCGCGCAGTAAACCCATTTCGTGTGGATTCACAGAGATTTGGGCTTCTGGGAATTGAAGTCCAAGAACATCTGGAGTGCCAAGGTCCATCATCACAGCCCTAGGGGCCCCTGGGCCTATGCAATCCCCAACCCACTCCCCACCTGGCTCCTCTTGCTGTAGAGGAGAAAAGATGAGTGGGAGACAGCCGAGTGCAAAAGGCAGGGAGAAACCAGGCAGTGGTTACTGCAAGTTTGTGACTGGCCAGGAAGGTTACACAAAATTGATGATCTCAGTTTGGGCACAAGAGTCATTGTCAAGGGTACAGAGCCTTTAGGGCAGGCAAACGTCCTAAGGTAAAGGGTCAAGGTATCCCTTGCTCAAAAGCCAGTCGTATCCGACTCTAGGGTTCAGTGCTCATCTCTGTTTATAGCCAAAGAGCCAGCGCTGTCTGCATCTGCAGACGTTTCCGTGGAAATGTGGCAGGCATGACGAAACACTGGAGTACATGGAATGCTGTTTACCTTTCCCACTGAAGTAGTATCTATTTATCTACTTGCAATCTCTTGCTTTCAAACAGCTAGGTTGGCAGGAGCTGGGACAGATGACAGGAGCTCACTCTGTTGTGCAGCATTCGGGTCTCGAACTGCCAACCTGCCAGTTGTCAAGTTCAGCATTTTAGCCACTAATCCACCACAGTCCCAAGCATCCTAAACAAATATAATAGATAAAATTAAAACGAAAAGAAGTCACAGAGTCTTGCCTTTTACCAAACATTCAAGGACAAGGGGAGTCACATGGACTTCAGTGGACTGAGATCAAAGCACCCTCAGAGAGGAATTCTGCATATTCTCTGTATGATGTTTTTCTGTGTATTGTTTTTGAAATGTTTTGTATTATGATAATTTGACATTTTGTAATTATGATATTTTTTGGAAATGTTTCTGAAATGGTTTTTGCAATGTGATACCACGTAATTGTGCTATTTTGCTTCTTTGTTAGCCGCCCGGAGTTGCTTTGTGAGTGGGGCAGCATACAAGTTGAACAACAACAATAAAGAAAAAGCCTTCTTACCTTGTACCTGAAGACACACCCTTTTCTTCTGACATCCCAGAGCTGTACAAGAGAACAGAGACATTCCAAAATGAGATTCCAAAGTGTTGGGAAGAGATCGAAGGCACAGCGTCATGCAGCAGCTTAAGCCATTCATCAATATACCTGGGTGGGATTCCCATCGGGTGGGGAAAGCCCCCCCCCCCCCCCCCCCCCCCGAATAGACAGCTAAGCTGCTGAAGAAGCTGCATTGAACAAGGAGGTCTTTCAAAGAATCGAGCCAAAATGCGGAATCACTACAAGTCCCGTCACTCATCTTCTGGCCATATTGTGCAGGGAATGTCCACGGCTACTGGATGAGTGCGGAGGGACATCAGCCTCACCTTAATGTTGGTGTCCCTGGAACCTGAAGCCACAAAGCCTCCGTAGGGGTGGAAGTCGAGGCTGCAAATATTTGCTTTGTGCCCCATTAGGGTGCGGAGAACTAGGGAGGAAAACAGGAGAGAAAGAAATGGTCAAACATCTACGGTTTAGAAAGAGAGAGAGTTCGCTGTTTCACCAACGACAGATGCCCAACATCACTTTACACGAGCTACGCTAAGCCTTTCTTAAGGGAACCTCTATAAAAGATGACCTGTTTTAAAATGAAATCAGAACTTAATCCAAAATACTGTAGCTACCCTCCATCAAGAGGGATTCAAGTGGGATTTAATCCACTTGGGGACCATTACCCTTCCCTGTGGACTTTGGAAGCAGCAGCATCCAACCTGGCCTGGGGCCGAGGAGGACTTTGCGTGTCAAAAGGGCTCAGGACCAGAAAGTCACTGACGGAACTGGATCAGTGGTACGATGGGTGTCACGCTGCATTGTGGAAAGCAGTTGAAAGGCCACTGCATTATATTCTCAGGACAGTCTTCATGGCTGATCGCCAGGAGGATTGCCAATATTCAGATTCGGATATGGCATTACAACAAGAAGAGTCCAAATAGGTTTAACGTTTCTACCCAAACCCTATGAAAACTGAATTTACACTCAAGTCACATTTATACGAAGGAATAATCATGGAGAAAAGATCGTTGAGCGCTGAGGTCAAGCAACAAATGTATTTATAATTTTTATTTAGTTTGTTTATTATGTACATCTGATTTTCTATTGTAAAGATTTTTAATAGGTCATAAGCCGCCCAGAGTGGGAAAGTACCCCAAATGGGTGGGATAGAAATAAAATGCGGGAAGGAGCTCTACTGGAAGCAGAAGGCACATGTTTGTGATCTAAATCCATAATGGTGAACCTTAGGCACTCCAGGTGTTCTTGGACTTCAGATCCCAGAAGCCCAAGAACAGCTGGAGTGCCCAAGGTTCACCATCACGGATCTACAGTAGAAGAAGCAACTTTAGATTCAGGAATACATTCGCCAGAAGGCTAGTTTTAAACTATTCCCCACCCACGAGTCACTTCAATGTTTCTGACTTTATTTCCAGCAGAGAATCTTGTCAGTATCAAACCATCTCCTTAAATGACAACTGAGATGAATTTGCCTCTTGGCCTCTGCTTTTTCTCAAACAAGAGAAAAGAAAGGACAAGTGACAACAAACACAGGTAATGGACCTACGTTTGATTTATAGTTTATTGAGTTTGTTCATTATTTATACCTAATTTTCTATTGCAAAGGTTATTCTAATATCTTATAAGACACCCAGAGTGGGCAGGATATAAATGCAATGAATGAATGAACTGATTAATTAATGCAGGAAGGATCTCTACTGAAAGCAAAAGCCACACATTTGTGATCTAGAATATGAAGCAACTTTAGATCCAGGACTATATTCTCCGAGAGGCGAGTATTCCCTGCTCACAAGTCACTTCAATGTTTACGACTTTATTTCTGCTTGAGAATCTCGTCAGTATCAAACACCACCTCCTTAAATGACAACAGAGATGCATTTGCCGCTCTTGCTCTCTTGTGGTTCGCCAAGCAAGGAGGAAAGAAGGAAAGAGGACAAAAAAACAGGCAATGAATAACCTACTCTTGGCCGCTTCCAGGTCCCAGATCCGAATGGAGCCCGACTGAGCTCCTGCAACAATCAGTTCTTCATTTGTATTGATCCTCACACTCTCCACCGGTGTTGTGTGACCTGTCAGACTCTAGACAAAATGAAAAATGGAACTGTGAACCCCAATGAGGGTGGCCTAACAGTAAAAAAAAAAAAAGGGGGAGAATCAGAAACTGGGTGTGGGGGGAGCCGTTTACTGGTCCCGAGCGGGGACAAATGTATTTATAATTTTATTTAGTTTGTTTATTATGTACATCTTATTTTCTATTGTAAAGATTTGTTCGCAACCCGGACAAAGAAAAAAGTCATACAACGAAAAGGATTTTGGAACAAATGGGTGCATCATACAATGAAAGTTTTTGTTGTACAATGCACCCATGTATTCCAAAATCATCTTCGTTGTACGGTTTTTTCGTTGTACGATGCATTTGTTATATGGGGTTCCAGTGTAAAGGTAAACAGCCTATGCAAGAAGTGATGGCTTCTTGAAGACATCTACCCAACTTTGGATTTCTCTAATGCTTTCCTTAATTCCCGTCAATAAAGGGGGATGTGGGAGCCAGGTATACTCTTCTAAACCACAGGGCATTCTCTAAGCCAGTATTTTCCAAACCGTTTTTTGGCCATGCCTCATCTAAGCATCTCTAAAATCCTGACACACATACACAAACACCCTGGTGACATATAATTCTTATTATTCAAAAAGTGAACTCCTATTCACTTGGAGTAATCCTAAGAGGCCATTCACTTGGCCTAACTCATTCTCAAATTGCCCCCTCCCCAGGTGGGGTGTGTGCCCCATGTTGGGAACCATGGCTCTAACCTATTGTTTTAGAAGAGGAACTAAATGCCTGGAACACAGAATACGTCCGTATTCTCCTGGAAAAACTTCATTTCCAAGCCCTTTAAGCTTCTGAAGTTCCCTTTCCCCATTTTTATTTCTGCACACAGGAAAATAAATCATCTTCGTTGTATATCTAGCTTAGTTGTCTTCCTGCCCCATCGTGCCTGAAAGCAAGGAAAGCGTTGCCAGTGCTTACCATGACGCAGTTGGGCTTGTTAACCGACCAGATATTAACCCGGCAATCCTCTCCACCAGTGGCGAGAAGCCGGCCAGAGCTTTTCCCCAGCACCAGGGACGATACATTACTGCTGTGAGCTGTGATTTCCTCTGCACGAGAAAGCAAACACAGGTATGAGTGCCTTCTATTATAGTTAGGTCAAGGCTCGAAAGCAAGTCGTATCCGACTCTAGGGTTCAGTGCTCATCTGTTTATAGCCAAAGAGCCAGCGCTGTCTGCCTTTCCAGACATTTCCGGGTACACGTGGCAGGCATGCCTCAATACCTGAGTGCTTGGGACACTGTTTACCTTCCCTCCGAAGTGGTACCTATTTATCTACTTGCAATTCCTTGCCTTTGAACTGTTGGCAGGAGCTGGGGCAGAGACGGGAGCTCACTCCGCCATGCAATACTTGGGAATCAAACTCAGACCTTCCAGCCGTTAAGTTCAGCATCTTAACCTCCTGAGCCACCGCAGCCCCTTCTATTATAGCTAGGCATCTGATAAACCACAACAGGTCCGACTCCCTGCACTATCACGCCAGGCCTCGCGGCTACTGGACCCAGTGGCTGGGAGAGATGAAGGTTCTAGACTCCAATATCCAACAAGGCTCCCTGCCAGATACTCACCCGCCTGGAAAGGGTACAGGAGGGAGAAGAAAAGAAAGACACGTGGGAACTCAGCTGAGCACCAACACGGTCGCTTGGCCTCATCTTAGCGCAAAAGGGCAGCAACCTCTTTGCAAGACTGGCCTAGAGGGCTGCTGACCAAGGAGCCCTAAAAGTCAAGGCCGCCATTGCTTGAAAGCCAGTTGTATCCAACTCTAGGGTGCGGTGCTCATCTCTGTTTACAGCCAAAGAGTCTGCAGACCTTTTCGTGAACATGTGGCAGGCATGACTAGACAACGAAGTGCAGGGAACCTTTCCCATCAAAGTGGTACCTATTAATCTACTTGCATTTATCTACCTATTTATCTACTTGCATTAATGTTGTATTGCCGCCCTGAGTTGGCTGACGCTGAGTAGGACGGGGTGTAAATTGAAATTTCTTGCTTTGGCACACATTTGGAATGATGCTGTGTGTGTTTGCCTTGGGCCTTTGCCATTGCCTCTGCCAGTCATGCACCAACCCAAGGGAGGGCGAAGGAGTGAAAATTGGATGGGAAACTGCTACCGTCCACAGTAAGTTTGGAGCCTGACCCATGAGCATCCCCACACAGGCAGCCCTGGATGGAGGAGTGAGTGAGTGAAGGGGGGGGGGGTGGGGAGGAAGAAAGGAAGGAGTGGGCTATGCAAAGGGAGGACAAACAAGAGAACGTTTGGGTTTCTTAGGAAGACACGAAACTGAAGCCGGCATTGACAGAAACAGAGACACTCTCATGACGCAACAGATGCCCTTAACAAAGGCAAGAAGGCGACATTACTCACGGAGCTTCCAAGCTGTCTTGGTGGTCACGACAGCAGCCATCACAGGCTCCCTAGCGCAGCGGCAGCAAAGACGCCTGCTTCCCCCTGCTGCGCAATGTTGTCATCAGCATCTATGGGGCTCGGTTTCCTTGCCCAGAATGCCACGTTCCAGACCGTCTTGCCAAGCTGACGGACTTCTTGTTTCAAAATAGATACAATACGGATGGATGTGCAGAGTTGTACCCAGTGGCCCGTTCCTCCCAGGAACGGATCTAGAACCCACGAAGGAATTCCTAAAGCACCCTAAAAGAAAGGAAAAAAGAGGGAAGATGATTTCAGCTTATTCCGTGTACATTAAGCAGGAGCACAGCCTAGCAACGCTTACGAAACAGACACGACCTTCACAGCGAGTGCAAGAAGTCCCTCAACACAGTTTGCAGGCTGAGCGCATGTAGGGTCAAGTCTTCCGCTTGGGATGACACATAACATATCAAGCGTGCAAAGTAATAAAGAGATGGATTTCCTTAAACCTTTGACATGAATAATTTTTTCCCCCTCCTGGTTATCCTTTGGGGCTTCTTCTTCTTTTTTTTCTGAAGGGAAGAGGAGTGGGACATCTGGTCACATTCAAAAGCCATGCGCGCGTGTCCACTCTGTCCGACGTTTTTACCACTCCACGGAAAACCAAGTCAGCCTTGCAGGACAAAGGCCAGCAAGGGTTTATTTATTTACTTCCGACTTTATAACCGGTGCCCACTCGCCTGTGCTTTCAACGTGAGCTTCTGTGGTCCACATTGCCAGAGGTCAGAGTGAGACTTCTCACGGCGTCCATTTATACACCTCTTTTACAGAGGGGAGGGGGGAGCCATGGCTGGCACACGCGCATAAATAAGAGGCCGTAAGTTTGCGCATCCACCATGGCTTTCTAACAACTGGTAATAACAATAAAGACCCCGGTTGAAGTCCAGAGTCATGACTGTGACCTGTTGAGTCGTGAGCGGGGAGGAAGGTCAAGGCCTCCCTTGCTGGAAAGCCAGTCGTATCTGGCTCTAGGGTTTGGTGCTCCTCTCCGTTCAGGTGCCAAAATGCTTTTCTCTCTTTGTTGTTGTTGTTGTTTACTCTCTGATAGGCTTGAGACACCCAGGCTACCCCGGGTGGCCATTTTAAAGCGACGGGGCCTAAGGGTCACCCGGAGGGAGGGACCCGAGCCCGAAGGCTAGGCTGGGCCCTCAGCACGCCCCCCCCCGCCCCCCTGGGCCCTCCCCGCGGCCTAGAAACATCTTGAGTCCCCCCTCCCCCTCCGCAGCCCATGTTGGGGGAGGGGTCTCCTAAAAGGCTAATTAACTTAGGCTAATTAACTTGTGCGCTTCGGAGAGACCCCCACCTGCCGCCGCCGCCGCCGCCGCCGCCTGCCGGCCTCCTAGTCAGTCGGGGCTGCTTCTTCTTCTTCTTCGGCCGCTGCTTCCTCCGCGCCCCCTCCCCCACCACCGCTCCCATCCCGCCCCGTGATTGGCCGCTGCCTGGCAACGGGAGGCCTGGCAACGCACCGCGCGCCCCCTCCGACCTCGCCTCCCTCCCTTCCTTCCCCGCGCTAGCCAATCACAGGTAGAGCTCCGCCCCCACACCGCACAATGCATGGCCTTTCCCTCCGCTGCTCAGGTCGACCAATCGCAGCGAGCGAAGAAAGCTTGGATAGGCCCCGCCTTTTCCGGCGGCCCATAGAGACCAAAGCAAAACAAAGACGGGCGCGCGACGATACACTTCCGGGAGTCCGTAGAGAGAGAGAGAGACTGGGAGTTCTTCCCCGCCCGCTTCGCCTCGCCCTTGTTACCTCACAGCCAGAGAAGCTCGAAGGCTGCTGGTGGTGGTGGTGTAGGGCTCTCCCTCCTTCCCTCCCTGCGCCCCAGCATGCTTTGCGCGATTGCGCCTCCCTCACTTCCGGCCTGGACTTCCGGGCGATGTCGGTGGCCTTCGTGCCGGAGCGTGTGCGGGGAAAGGCGGAGGTGAACCAAGAGACGCTGCAGAGGGTGAGGCTGAGAGAGTGGGGTGGGGGGGAGGGGGTGGGGGCTGTGGCGGCGGACAGGAAGTGGCCCCAACCTCCCTTAGGACCGACTTCCGGTCACCACTGACCGGGGAGAGCTGCCTGCCTGCCTCTGTGCCTCCCCCTCCCCCCGGGGTGGGTGGGTGGGGGAAGGGACTACAGTAACCAAAATCCACCAAAAGGAAAAGGCTGGCCTCCCCACCCAAGTCCTGGCACAAGCCATGGGGGCAAAGAAGGGGGCACGCCCGGTGTGTGCGTGCGCGTGTGCGTGTGCGTGCGCGTGCGCGTGCGCCTGGCCAGCCCAGCCCAGCCCACTTAGGGCAGATGCCCCACAACCACCCACCCACCTCTCCCCCGGGGGTTCCCTGGGGGTGAAGCCATTGCCCATTGCCCTCCTCTCTTCCCCCTCCGTCTCTCTAGAGCCGTTGTGGCGACCCTCCTTGACCCCTCCTGGGCTCCAGGCTGCCCCCGCTCTGGACTTCAATTCCCAGAAGCCCAAGTCAAGCCCACCCCGTGATCAGGGAGGGCTTCTGGGAATTGGAAGCCCAAGAACATCTGGAGCAACCCCCCTGACATTAGAGCTTCGTAGCCTTTTGCCCCCAACGACATGCTGGGGACTCACTTGCCCCACCTTGGAATGAAGGAAGAGGTTGCGCCAACCTTGGGCCCGGGTCAGGATCGCACTCGCAACGTTCTGGCTGCAGGACAACAGTTTCGCTCAGAGGTGCCCAAACCTTTCGGGCCGTGGGCCAGTCACTTGGTTCGGGGAGGCAGTCACTACGGCTTGGGGGCCGGATTTGGCCCCCGGGCCATAGTTTGGGCACCCCTGGCTTACCTCCTGTGCCACCAGAGCTCTGGAAAGGTCCAGTGTGATTTAGAGGCCTCCCTTTTCCCAAAGCTTCAAGGGTAGGGGGGGCAGGCACCCCCCCTCTCTTGTGTTGCAAGGTTTGACCCTTTACTGGTGACATTTCAGCTTCTGGAAGAAAATGATCAGCTAATCCGTTGTATTGTGGAACACCAGAATAAAGGAAGAGCTGTGGAATGCCTACAGTAAGTATTCGGTGGTCCCCACCCCCGTTTCCCCTTAGGGTTCATGCTCAGTCCGTAATTGCTCAGTGCATCGCAATGAGGAGTCTGCTCTGACTGAGTAGATCTGCATAGTTGCCAAAGGCAGACCCTGGTTATTTCACCTAAGTCAGTTCTCAACCTTTTTAAGCCGGGGAGGGGGCGGGCATGATGGGGTCACACTCCCTCAGACAGCTTCAAGGGCCGGATGGCCATTTTGCCCTTTCTCCACCACATGGCACTTCCTGGTGTGGTGCCACAGGACGCATGTGGCCTATGGGTCGCAGGTTGAGACTCCCCGGTCTAACTTCTACACCAGAGTAGATGCAATGAAGTCAGCAGCGCTCCTGATGAACTGTTGATGTGGTTAGGGTTATTATTATTGTAAACCTAGTAAAGGTAAAGGTAAAGGTTTCCCTTGCTCGAAAGCCAGTCGTATCCGACTCTAGGGTGCAGTGCTCATCTCTGTTTCTAAGCCGAAGAGCCAGCGCTGTCTGCTTCTGCAGACGTTTCCGTGGTCATGTGGCAGGCATGACTAGACACCGGAGCGCACGGAACGCTGTTACCTTCCCACCGAAGTGGTCCCTATTTATCTACTTGCAATTTCTTGCTTTCGAACTGCTAGGTTGGCAGGAGCTGGGATGAAGACGGGAGCTCATTTCCGTCCTGCAGTACTCGGGAATCGAACTGCTGACCTTCCGCTTCCCAGTCAGCGTCTTAGCGACTTGAGCCACTGCATGCAGCCACCTAGGCTGCATTTAAATGCTCTAAATTGGTGACATAATTATTATTCCCGCTTCTTAAGTACCATATCCAATTCCAAATATTGGCTATCCTCATCCCATTGGACTGTGTATTAATCTGGCCAGTGGTTAAGATGCTGACTGGAAGGTGGCAGGTCAGCAATTCCATACCAAATACTGCAAAGCGGAATGAGCTCCCATCTCTGTCCCAGTCCTGCCAACCTAGCAGTTTGAAAGCAAGAAATTACAAGTAGATAAATAGGGACCACTTCGGTGGGAAGGTAAACAGCCTCCCGTGCGCTCCAGTGTCTAGTCATACCTCACACGACCACGGAAACATCTGCAGCAGCAGACAGCGCTGGCTCTTCAGCTATGAAACAGAGATGAGCACTGAACCCTAAAGTCGGATACGACTGGCTTTCGAGCGAGGGTGACCTTTTAAGTCTCATTTTACATTCCCCAGTATCCTTGTTTGCAATTGTTTCTAATATCAGAAGTCGTAAACAATTGATAGTTCTTAAAACAAAATGGTGCCGTTGGAAGAAGGTTCAAGAGAAGGAGCTATCATTTTAAAAAACATTCCTGATTTCTTATTGTGAAACAACACTGTCAGCTTTATAACTGTTAAATGAACAAGACCTAGATCCGTGATGGCGAACCTTGGCACTCCAGATGGTCTGACTTCAATTCCCAGAAGCCCAAGCCCCCCCCCCAATGAATCTGCACGAATGGGTTTGTTGCGATTCATCCGGCCCGTGCCGCACTGCCCTCATTGCTGCTGGAAGTGGAAGTAAAACACGACCGGACGGAGGGAGGGTTAACCCGGAAGAGTAAACCATCCGGGTGCGTTTTACTTCCACTTCCGGGGGTGGCGTGAGCCGGATGAATCGCAGTAAACCCATTCGTGTGTATTTACGGGAGCTTGGGCTTCTGGGAATTGAAGTCCAAGAACATCTGGAGGGCCAAGGTTCGCCATCACGGATCTAGATATTATAAATCACTTGTATCTTGTCTGCCAGATCAACTCTGTTGTTTCAGGAACTGCCTGTAAGGAGGCATTTTCACTGACACATTATTTGTTCCTTCCTCGGCTTCCCTCTCGCAGGCATCAGCACACGCTACACAGAAATCTCGTGTACTTGGCTGCGATAGCTGATGCGGCGCCTTCTCCAGCTGCAGAGAAGACTGCTGTAGAAGACGAACGCTGCACTCCTGGCACAGTGGCGCATCTTTAGGAGTCTCTGTGGAAGAGGGGGTTGATGACCCACGGTTGTTCAACGTGCCTTCAGCAGGAAACCAGCCGAATTGTGTTCTTTTCACAAGGCCACATTTCATGTCTTCCTTTGCTCAGCTGGTGAAATAACAATTTCCCAGCACCTTTGGGGTAAAAAGAAAAATGAGCAGAGAGACTTGTCGCTGCTGACAGAACATGGGCAACTTTTAGCCAGTGTTTATTAACAACATGTTTGCCCGTCCTTGTTTTTTATGTTCTAACTGGCTCTTCCTTATTACCAGTACCGGGCAGAGCCAAACTTTAAGTACAAGTGGTACCTCGGATGAAGTCCGATTCGGATAAAGTCGCGGTTTTCATGCACACGTCATGCATCCCATAAAGTCCAAAACCGCTTTAAAAAAGAGGACGTTATCTGAGGTATTTGGTACAGGAACCTCAGATAAAGCCCATTTTCTGGACGTTATCCGATGCATCGCCCATTTGATTCGGATAAAGTCCAAACTTGTGGAACGGAGTGTGGGCTTTATCCGAGGTTCTATTGTACAGCACATTTATTCCTTCCTCTGATAAAACCAGTGTTTCTCATCACAACAGGAACTGGGGAATTTTGGAAATAAACAATTGCTTCAAACTGGCTCTTTTGTAAAAATAATAATTTTTGGTGAGATTTCACATCAAGTGTCCATATCTTCATGTTGATTTTCTGAACGACGATTCTTCCATTCCTTCCCCCTCAACATTCCAGCAGTGCTTTAAAAGTTCTTTTTCCAGACTTGTGAAAGCGACGGAGCTAGGTAAAAGTGAAGGTCGCCCTTGCTGGAAAGCCAGTCGTATCCAACTCAGTGCTCATCTCTGTAGCCAAAGAGCCAGTGCTGTCTGTATTTGCAATGTTTCTGTGGACATGTGGCAAGCATGCCAAGACACTGGAGCGCACAGAAAGCTGATACCTTTCCCACCAAAGTGGTCCCTATTTATCTCCTTGCAATTTCTTGCTTTTGAACTGCTAGGTTGGCAGGAGCTAGGACAGAGACGGGAACTCACTTCATCATGCAGTACTTGGGTCTCAAACTCCGACCTTCCAGACTTCGAGTTCAGCATCTTAACCACTAAGATACTGAACCATTATTATCCTTAATGGGTTCTCAAGGCTACGCCAGGACTGGTGGGCATGAAGCTTAAGCATCTGCTCTGTAAACTCTCATTGCAAACATGGAGCCACATGTTTCAGGAGTTCCCGTTGTATATAATGACCCTCAGTGTGTCCCACCCCCACCATTGCTTTGGTCCTCTGAGGAAACATCTGTCTGGTAAACACCATTCTTCCCTACGCAGGGGACATTGGGGTGTGTGTGTGTGCCCTTGCACCGCCCAGGGAGAAAGGCCCTTACACGAGTACTTGGACATAGCCTTGAGTATGAAGTGACACGTCCTGGGCTGAGGAATCAAACGGATACTATATCATCAAGCAGGGGGGAGGAGTAGGAACAAAATACACATTTAGTGTGTTTAGCGGCCTTTTCCGAATAGTGACAAGCATCTTTTAAAAGGCAGGGGTGCCCAAACTTTTCAGGCCGCAGGCCAGTCACGTGGTCTCACCCCCCCCCCCCCCGTGGGAAGCGGAAGTAAAACACACCTAGCAACCTGTTTTGAAACAGGAGATTTTAAACTGCCATTTTCTCTGCTTAAACCAGGGGTGCCCAAAGTATGGACCATGGGCCAGGTCTGGCCCCTGGTGCCAATTCATCCAGTCCGCACCACCCTCGGTCGCTCCCGGAAGCAGCGAGGTTGGTGTGGGCCAGATGAATTGGCATTGGGAGCCGGATCTGGCCTGTGAGCTGTAGTTTGGGCACCCCTGTTTCAAGGCACACAAGCCTTTCTAAAAAAATAATAATTAGAGATGAGGCAAAACATAATCACTTCCAAAGATTAGGAAAGCTTTCAAAAATTCTTACTTGGCAGTTCTCTTTTGTAAGAGCCAAACGAGGCAGACAGACATTTAAGCGCCAATTGAGATTATTATTATTTGGGGGGTGGGGAGAGCAAACAGATGCCTTTGGAAGGAAGACAAAAGATCCCTATGACCCGAGTGACATGACTTTCAGTTCAGCACTTCAGCTTCTATAAAATAGATGTTTTATGCTTATCGCAGTAGCCCTTTGGCTAACAGAGCATGCATGTCGTGAGTGTTCTTAATCCCATGTGTGCAAAGGATGAGTCAGTTTCTTGGTGGTGCTGACAATACACTGCTATGTGCCATTGCAAAGCCTATGTGTACTGTCTACTGAGACAACACCACCCTGTGTTCATGTATTGAGATCACGATCAAGTCGATATGCCCTGGTTGGATTTTAAAGTCCACGGCCCCCAAAAGCCCCCTTCTCGAACAGGCTTGTCTATACCTAATAAAACCTTTGAGCAGATCCGGGTACGATACAAGGAACTGGTTTCCAGGCACATGTGTGTTTCAATAGCTGCTTGCCATGCGATGGGTAGGCTGAAGGTTTGACGCATTCTTTGAGCATTTGTAGCTGCTTGTGGAGATTTCTAGGTTGACACTTTGGAATAAGACTTGTGAGGCTCCTGTAGCTCCTCTGCTCAATAATTCACAATCTCCGTCCCCTTCAAATGCACAGGACCAGGTATTGCTGCTTATTACAAAGTACTTCTTTAAAGCTGACTCTTATTATCCCCAAGTTAGCAAAACAAGCTCTGCCAAAGTTACAACTTGGCAACAGGCACAATCTTCAACTCAAACCTTTTTGAAATAAGATATGGCCTCTTATTAAAGGTATAACTTTAATAAAGCCGACAAGGTCATTCTTACTTACAGGTGCTTTTAAAATTAAAATACAAAATGTACAGTTCCAGTTTCAAAGCATTACCTGTTCCTAGAAGTACTGCAATAAAATGTTCAGTTAACTAAGCACCAAAATCCCCTTTTTTGCACTTGGGCAGTGCAAAACTCTGGTCTGGCAAAATCTGGTTTTGCCAAGTGCAAACAAAGTTAGGGGAAATCCCCAGGGTTCAGAAGATTTGGAAGCAGAGGAGGATGTAGCACCTTGCTTGGCAAAAACAGATTTTCCCCTTCGTTTCTGTGAAATCACTCCAATCGAGGAACTGCCAAGGCGTGCAGTTCTCACCTGGTTGCAACCACAGCCATCGAATGCTCTGCAAGGGGGGGGGGGGGAGGGGACTTCAGCACAACACGCATTACCTGCACTTTGGCCTTCACTGTGGCGCACAAACTGCAACGAGTGGGTGTCAGTTGGGGTGGGTGGGTGGGGTGTCCCAAGGTTAAGTTTTCAATGGCGTACTTCAGGAAACTCAAAACCACTTTTTAAAAGTTCACTAAGTGTTAAGCAGAAGGTACAGAACATTAACAATTTACAGACAAGAAGCCACACTGATTGTGCAGAGCACATGACTGTAAAGTTATGCACAGCAAACAACTCTGTAAACATAGTAAGGATGGGTTCTCGGGGTGGGTGGGTGGGTGGGGAACGTATTGACAATATCATAAATACAGGCAACATTGGCGTCTTCAACCAGCACAAAGAACGACATTCTGGGCCGGCCAACGGGGCCCATCGCCACACAAGCAGACAAGCGGGGCCAGCCTTGACTCGGCCCGCCACGAACGCTTAGTGTTGTGTATTCTTATTTATAGATATTCATATATAATTTGGTATCTTTAATATACACATGTACTTAGGTCTGTAGAAAATGGGAACTTAAATGTGCTTTTTATCTTCATCAAAAACTATATGTATTTATAACTAATAACTCATTTTTACTTGTCAATGTATTAGAATGATATGATTTAAGAAAAATATAAAAATAATATTAATACTGTCAAAAACCTTTATACCAGAAAATATTGTGGTTTATAATTACTCTTTCAAAGATGAAATATGAAAATTTAAATAGTTTTTTTTATATATAAAGACTTCTCTCACCTCAATTAATTTACAATGGGATTACTATACATATTTACCTTTTGTTTTCAATTTAAGCACCAGTCATTTCTCCAGGTCCACTTTGGTTGGAAGAGATTTCCTAATTCCACAGGTTCACTTATTTAATGGCACATGTTTCACGGAAAGGAGTTGCCTTTAAATGCCTAGCACTACAAAAAAATATTAATAGTGTTTTTAAGTTTTCTCTCTCTTCTGAGCCAGCTCATGTTTTGACACACTAAGTCTAGCATTGAAATAAGACTTTTAAATATTTGCAAGTAGTCTTAACAATTGTTTCATACATTTAAAAGAGCACTGTATGGATAATGCCTTTGGCCAAATGTAAAAAATATCAAATCACGTATTCAAATGTAGTGTGGGCCGCAGGTGAGCGCACAAACCGCCAGACAAAAATGACTTTATGGAGGTTGAGCATCACCACTTACTGGCGGATCGTGGCCCCCACTGACCGGCCAGGAAAATTGTGACAATTGGTTCTGCTTGGATGGAGAAAAAAACCTGGAAATCGTAGTTTTTGCAGTTACATTTCGCATCACTTCTGTGACATTAAAGACCTTGTGATGGCACATTTAAAAAAGAAATCAGTGTGAAGGCTTTTATATCTCCCCCCCTCCCCAATTAGAAATATAAACAAAATGAGCGTTGAGCAAAACTGCTAGAATTTGCTTAAAAATACTCAAATTTGTTTTTTTTCCTTTTGCAAGAAATGGTAACTATAAATCTATATGAAAAAATAGCTATAAAATACAGTGTTTTTTTTCCTTCCTGTGGTAGTAATATCGCCATTGGTTAGCCAGGTCAGGTAGTCCCCTGGGGCTTTGGGAACATCACAGTTTGACGCTGTTTCATGTACACCTAAACACCTTGGCACCATTTGCTCCGCACTGTTGAAAAGGGGGGGGGGGGAGGAGGAGGAAGGATCACCATTAGAAGCTGTCACTTGACAGAACAACCCAAAGACAGCCACCAACCACTGCACAACGGCAAAAGCAAAACAAAGCAAACGCCTGTCCCCCATCAAAGGCTTTTGGTCCTGTGTTTGTCTCTCTCACTCGGGAACCACGGGGGGCGGGGGGGGGGGGGGGGCTTCTTCAGTACTGGTGCATGTAGGACGGCCGGCGTTCGTGCTTGGCGGGGAACGGTTTGAAGCCCTTGTTCATCGGCTTGTGCTGAGGAGGCGACTGCTGCTGCTGCTGCTGCTGCTGCGTGTAGGGAAAGGTGGAGGAGATCCCCGTCGACGGAGTGCAGTCGTTGGCCGTGGACCAGACGGGGGACTGGAGCATCTGCAGGGTGTCGTTCCACTGGTTGGCGGGGCTGCTCATCGGGTAGAGGGAGAGGCTTTGGCTGGTGGGCATCGTGTGCTGCCAGGGAGCCTTGGGGGGCCACGTTTTGGTTTTATTGTCCTGCAAGAGAACAGCGAGAACAGCTGAGCTGTTTGGGTGTGCCACCGAGTAGGTTAGTAGGTCTGGCCAGGCGATCCGTACGGGTGTGTGTTACCTCCGCTTCCGGGAACTACAAGGGCTTCGCAGGTCAGGTGAATTGGCATTGGGGGCCGGATCCAGCCCATGGGCCATAGTGACTGGCCCCCTGAACCACGTGACCGGCCTGCAGCCCGAAAAGTTTGGGCACCCCTGCTCAAGACAGTCTTCATGGAGGATCGCCATGATGATTGCCTATGATTTGGATACGGCAGAAGAAGAAGCCGAGGCACACACACACACATGCTGTGGCTGGACCCTTTTCTCTTTTAAAAAGGACAGATGGACGCCACACAAAAGACATTATCAGAGACAAAACCTCTAGTCCAGTGGGGTGGGGGTTCCAGAGCAATAGCAATGACTCTTCTACACCCACCACCCACCCCAATAATGCTTAGTGCACTCCCTGGGTAGTTCACACGATAATTGGCATTTGTTCTCAATATGCTGGGTACTCATTTTATTGACCTCAGAAAGATGGAATGCTGAGTCAACCTTGATCTCAGTCAGGACTGAACTCAGAACCTTTTGGCTGTAGTACAGCACTTTAACTCCCTGCGCCACCAGGGCTCTATAACGACAAGTTGCTTACCTGCAACTGAACTGCTGTTCTTCTTCATGGTCCCCTGGGAATCCACACAAATGGGTTTACTGTGCGTATGCTCAGTAAACCCATTTCATGTGGGTTCATGGGACCACGAAGAAGAACCTGATAGAGCATTGGGGCAGAAATAAGATGTTGTAAATAGCCCATAACTAGAACACTGTTCTATTTAACAAGGATATAGCAATAGCAATTCCACTTGTATCGCCCCATAGCACGTAATGCATTATCTAATTCCATCAAGGAGGGGACGGGAGATTAATTAAGCTAGAAGTGAAGACTCTTTATAAAGCACAGGCAGGCGGCAATAAATAAATCCCATGCCTGTCACATAGCAGCATACTATTTATTTATTTATTTATTTATAATTCAGATTTCTATGCCATCCAATCAGGCGAACCTGACTCAGGGTGGCTCACAACAAGATTAAAACACATATTAAAAACAATTAAACCCCCAACATATCCACCCACCTATTAAAACCTAACCACATTAAAACTGCCCAAATTAAAAGGATGGGGAGGCTTCATAAATTATTGTCATAAACTATTGTGACTTGAAAGGGTTTTTTGCTGGAGAAACTCCACTCAGGGGATGCCCAAATGAGGCTCCTTTCATGTCTCCAAGAGCAGCTGAGACAGACGACAGGCGTGCAATCCGTCCTGCAGTACCCGGGTCTCGAACTGCCGAATTGCCAGCCTTCCAGCTAACAAAGCGAGCTTCTTAACCCCTGGGCCCCCGCCGTAGCCCCTTGCAAGGGAATGAAATGCCCACTCTTAAAAGACGCAATACTCAGCCTGACCCTTACCTGGCTGTGATCCTCCACCGTGGAGAGGAGTGGTGGCGAGGGAAGGAGGCTTGGCTCTTGCTCTCCGCTGCTGTGCTTCCTGTGGGAGATATTTATTCAGTGACTTCAGCAAAAGGTCGCAAATGGGGAAAAGGCACACGGAAGGCGGAGGGTGCAGAGAATGAAGCCCATGAGGAAGGACGGAAGCTTTAAATCTTGCCCTTCATCCGTGACAAATCAAGGCACACCCGTTTATTAGAGATGTGTCCCAGAATAGCTTTATTAATGGATTTTGGAAATCATTGCTTGGAAAGAAATAAGAAAAAAATGATTAAAGGCTGTAAGGGCAGAAGCCAATCGTCTTCCTTCCCCCCACTTCGTGAGCACTTCTCTTTCTCCCTCAGTTCTCAAAACAAGGGGGAGAAGGGAGGTGGGGTTAGAGATGTCTTCGGGCAGCCCCGTTACCTGCTCCACATTCCAGAGAGGGTGGAGGTGGAGGCTGACTGAAGAGTGGGAAGAACGGGTGGAGGTGAAGCCCCATGGTTGTTATGTGTAACTGACACCAGAAGAGTGAGCGATTGGGACACCTCAGCAAGAGGCTGGGACTGAAAGGAGGGAGGCTGGAAACAGAGAACTGCAATATATAATCCCGTGCACTAGTTTTAAGGTTGGTTCCCTTCCCCCTTGAAAAATTCATTTTCCTTGAGAGTCTGCTTTCTTATACCTCCCTTTTTGGATGGGGGAAAACTCTCGCTTTCCACCAGGCCGGTGGGGGTGGGGAAAACTGTAGAGAGAATGCTCTTTTAATTTAAGGCTTCTGTATGGCTCTTTTTGCTGCAATAAAAGTTAACCATGCTGAAGAAATTGGTGCCGGTTGGTTTATTTGGGAGAGAAGAAAGGAGATCTCAGGCTTGGGGAACTCCAGGCCACGTTACGGCCCCAAGCTGAGTTCTACATGGTGGCAGCGGTGGGATGTTTTGGAACCCATGTCTGATGTCATGCAAGTGATTGATGTCTGTTGCCCTGTGTGTAAGAAGAAGTTGCTTTTTCCAGCACCCCAAGCGTGGTGTCTGAAGGTCGGTGGAACTGCTATGCTTGTGTAAGTTCTAGCCGATTCCCTCTGCCCAAGCGTGCAGCTGAGTTCTACAAAGGCAAAGGTCACCCTTGCTCGAAAGCCAGTCGTATCTGACTCTAGGGTTCAGTGCTCATCTCTGTTTATAGCCAAAAAGCCAGCGACGTCTGTGTCTGCAGATGTTTCCATGGTCATGTAGCAGGCATGACTAGACACCAGAGCACATGGAACGCTGTTTACCTTCTTCCCACCAAAGCGGTCCCTATTTATCTAATTGCAACGTCTTGCTTTCAAACTACTAGGTTGGCAGGAGCTGAGACAGAGACGGGCACTCACTCCGTCGTGCAGTACTCAGGAATCGAACTCTGACCTTCCAGTCAGCGAGTTCAGCATCTTAACCACTTGAGCCACCGCAGTGCCTCCTCTTTGAGTACCACGACCCACGATCTAAGCAAGGCGCTCTTTAAACAAGATTTTACTGTATTTGCAATTTCTTGCTTTTAAGTGCTAGTTTGGCTGGAGTTGGGGCAGACGACAGGAGCTCACTCCATCGTGCAGCACTTGAAGCTCGAACTGTTGACCTGCCGACCTTCTAGTTGTCAAGTTCAGCATCTTAACCGCTAAGCCACCGCAGAAACTCAAGAGCACCTCTAAACGCACCTTCTTTGTTTGACAGCAGCAATGATGTCTGGCCCTGAGAACATGGAAAACAGGCTGTCTCCGTTGGCAGAAGAGGTCTCGTCGCTGGAACTGGTCGAGTCTCCCTGAGTCCCTGACCAGCTGCTTGTCATTTCCCTAAGAAGAGAGCGGAGAAAAGTTAAGCAGGAGGAGGAGCAAAGAGGGAAGGGAGAACACCTGAGTCTTTACCTGGGAGGGACTCAGCATTGCAGGGTCTCTTAAGACAGGAGAGAACTTAACAGAGGGGGGGGGGGGGTCAGAGGTCTTTCTGGCACTCAGGAGAAATCTTCTCCAGAAATTTTCCAGACAGGGAGAAACGAAACTGATCCAGTACTTAGTAAAGGTAAAGGTCACCCTTGCTCAAAAGCCAGTCATATCGGACTCTAGGGTTCAGTGCTCATCTCTGTTTCAAACCTGAAGAGCCAATGCTGTCTGCTTTAGCAGACGTTTCCATGGTCATGTGGCAGGCATGACTAGACACCGGAGTGCACGGAACGCTGTTTACCTTCCCACTGAAGTACAGTAAAACCCCTACTTACGGGGGTTCAAAGTCCGTTCCATAGGCTTTTGCTTAAATCGGTTTTTTATGCAATTCAAAGCAAACCCATAGGAACAATGGATTTTTACATCACTTGAAGCAAACCCATAGGAAAAATGAAATTTTTATGTATATCGAAGCAAACTCATAGGAAATCGTGTAAATTGGGACATGGTTTTAGCACAAATTCATTATGTAAGTCGAATTTTATGTAACTCAAGGCATTTGTAAGTCGGGGTTTTACTATAGTCCCTATTTATCTCCTTGCAATTTCTTGCTTCTGAACTGCTAGGTTGGCAGGAGCTGGGACAAAGACGGGAGCTCATTCGGTCCTGCAGTACTCGGGAATCGAACTGCTCATCTCAGAACTTATACTGCAGCTTTTTAAGACCGTGCAGTTGCCTTCCATGGCTTGTCTTAAGGCTCCTGGTCTCTCACTCCTTCAACCCTTAGGAAAGGTAAAGGTCTTCCTTGCTCAAAAGCTGGTCATGTCCAACTCCAGGTACTCCTCTCTGCTTACAGCAGGGGTTCTCAACCTACGGCCCACAGTACCCTTTCATGTGGCCCGTGTTGCCACTGGAGCCGGATGTGATTATAACACCCGTACATGCCCCTGTGGCTGTTGTAAAAGTGTTTATGACAGCTGCGGACCCATTTTACAGCAGCATTGACAATGGGGGGGGGGGCACACCAGTCTGTCCCATGTATCTGTCTGCGGGGGCATGGTACGGCCCGTGGTTTGAAAAGGTTGAGAACCCCTGGTTTACAACCAGATAGCCAGCACCGTCTCCATCTGCAGACATTTCCATGGCCACGTGACAAGAATGACCAAACGTCGGCGTGCACGGAATGCTATTACCTTTCCCACTGAAGCAATATCTATTTCTCTACAATAGAACCCTGTATAACGAATGCGTCATACAGCAAAAAAATCGTACAACGAAGAGGATTTGGAAAAAAAGCCATTGTGCCCTGCATAACGAAAAGTTTCATTGTATGGTGCAATGCATCTCTATGGGGGAAATCGTTGGCAGGAGCTGGGACATACGAAGGGCACTCACCCCGTTGCACAGCACCCAGGTCTTGAACTGCTGACCCTTTCCAGTCATCAAACTCAGCGTTTTAATCACAGAGCCGCCACCGCCTCAGCACCAATGGGGAAAAGAATACCCACCTGGAGTCATCCCCATCCCTGTCCTCATTAGTTGACAAAAAGTGAGGTATAAATGTTCAAACAAAATGAACTAGCCCATTGATGGCGAACCTTTTAGAGACTGAGTGCCCAAACTGCAACCCCAAATCCACTTCTTTATCGCAAAGTGCCAACACAGCAACAGGGAAGGAAGGAAACGCTCCCATTGGGCCGCTGGGCAGAGCGAACTCTGTGCTGGGGCAACTG
The DNA here is from genome assembly GCA_035047345.1 of Bradypodion ventrale. NCBI lineage: Eukaryota > Metazoa > Chordata > Lepidosauria > Squamata > Chamaeleonidae > Bradypodion > Bradypodion ventrale. The sequence goes on from JAWDJE010000009.1 coordinate 926,634, forward strand.
CATGGGTGCCCACAGAGAGGACTCCGAGTGCCACCTCTGGCACATCTGCCATAGGTTCGCCACCACTGGACTAGCCCAATGCAGGAACAACAACATCAGCAGCAGCAGCAAAAGCCTGATATTTAGCGAGCATTTTATGTTCTTAAGGCAGCTTACAGAGCATGAAAGATGCTCCTTACCCTTCTGTGAAATACTCCAGGAAGGGCCAAGTTCTGTGCGGGTCGTCGGGAGCAGCCCAGTTGCTGTGCGCATGGCTGGGGCGACGTATGTGCTGCCCTTGCCTTTTCTGTTGCATGGCCTGGCTCACCCCAGCCACGTAGCGGGCAAACTCTGGATCAGAGCCAACTAGGAAGCGAAAAAGAAACCCGACAATCAGATGCGGACACAGAAGGGGGTTTCTATAGCCATTAGCAATTCCACCTCTCTACCTCCTCCTTTAAGTGTCATTGCTGTATCCTTGTTAAATCTAACAATATTCCAATTATGGGCTATCTACAATGTCTATTTTTATCAAGTTCTTCTTCGTGGTCTCTGTGAATCCACATGAATGGGTTTACTGGGCATACGCAGTATGCATACATGCAGTAATCCCATTCATGTGGACTCCCAAATGCATTTAAGATGAATAATGCTATAGCTCAGGAATTCTCAACCTGCGGCCCACGGCGCCATTTCATGTGGCCCTCCACTGCCTCCACCACATCAGGAAGGGCAAAATGGACGTCCCACCCCCGAAACTGTCTGAGGGAATGTGACCCGGCCCCCGTCTTAAAAGGTTGAGAACTCCTGCTATAGCTATTAGCTATAGGGGACCACGAAGAACAGCAGCAGCAGTTACAGGTAAGCAACCTGCCCATATAGAGCCCTGGTGGTGCAGGGGTTAAACTGCTGCCCTACAGCCAGAACGTTGAGAGTTCGATGGTGACCCGAGATCAAGGTTAACTCAACTTCTTCCCTCCTTCCAGATCGGTCAAAATGCTAACAACCATGTAAACCACCCAGAGAGTGCACTAAGCACTATAAGTTTAATTGCTATTTATGTATCTTTACAGGCTTAGCCTATGCAGTGGTACTTGCAACAAAATGGGGTGGGGTATACAGGTGAAATAGATAAATTAAAGTAAAATAAATGCACCCACCTGCAGGATCAAAGGGCAGGAACTCCCCCAGCATCCCGAAGAGCCCGTCACTTTGGTCCCGGTTGGGCCACGTGTTGTTCCGCGGCCCCTGCGGCTTTTGCCCCAACATCTCCGACATCATGTTGTCCATGTAGCTGTTGACCAGCCCCAGGCTGTACAGGTCGGAGCTCAGGTCCGAAAAGGCGTTGCTGCTCCACTGGGGCACGTGAGACAAGCCCGGAGCCACCGTCTGGGACAGCGGCTGGCCGGAACTCGTGGGCCACTTGCCAGGGGGACGCTGCTGCTGCTGCTGCTGCTGCTGCTGAGCCCCAAAGGGCTGCAGCAGATGCGGATAGTACTGCGGAGGCAGTGTCGCTGCCTGCGTCTTCTGAGGCTGCTGCTGCTGCGACAACCCCTGGTGAAGATGGTGCAAGGGAGTGCGAGAAGAAGACTGCGCCGGCACCACCACCGGCTTCTGCTCCGCCGCAGCCGAGGCAGAAGCGACTGAATTCCTTCTCTTGACCATGGGCGAGGCCTGCTGGGACTTGCCCATGTTAAAGCCCGAGAGGAAATCGATCACCTCTTGCATCTCTTGGTCGGTGGGCAAATTCATGCCTTTGGCATCCTTGCCGTGTCCCGCTTTGCCGCTCTCGCGCCCGTTGACCGCCGGGTGGCCGGAACCGTGTGCCGTCTGGGCCGACTCCGCCGCCCGGGGGAAGTGGCCGATGTTCAGGATGCTCTGCAGCCGGGTGTCCACGTGGTGGTGGTGGTGGCCGGGCGGCATCTTTGCTTTATCCTCTGAGTTGTTTGTTATAAAAAGGTTTTTGGAAGGTGTGCTAGGAATGGAGTAACTCCCGCCGCTGTTGGAGCTGGCGCAGGAAGTTTTCTTTGTAAACCGCGAGGTCAGCTTTGAGAACGTCTTTTGCAGGCCACCCGTGGGCTTGGCGCCATTTCCGGAGGGCAAGTCACTGTGACCCCCGAAATCAGAGATATCCCGCTGGAGCTGGATCTGAATGCAGGGCAGGCCTTGCTCTCTGTGAAAACGACAAAGAAAACACTCATTTCAGGGGGGAGAAACACGGCTTCTTAAAGCCAGACATTCCTTTTAGGATTAGGTTCAAGACGCAGCAGCGCTGCACCGTAGGCTTAGCAGTAATAGTTATAGCATCATTCATCTTAAATTCTAACTTTATTACTCCCTTAGTTCTGAGCAGGAAACTCTCCTCTTAAAATATATTTTAAGTAAAGGTCGCTCTTGCTCGAGAGCCAGCCATATCCAACTCTAGGGTCCGGTGCTCATCTGTTTATAGCATCTGCAGGCATGACTAAATACCGGAGTGCATAAAATGCTGTTACCTTTCGCGCCGAAGCAGTACCTAATTACCTACTTGCATTTTCTTGCTTTCGAACTGGTAAGTTGGCAGGACCTGGAACAGACACAGGGGCTCACTCCGTCACGTAGCACTCGGGTCTCGGAACTGCCGACCTTCCAGTCATAAAGTTCAGCCTTCTTATTTTAAGTACCCTCGTTTTAACTTCTTTTTCCGCTGTACTATACTTGTCTTGGACCACAAGAAAGATTGATTTGATCTGCCACACTGCACTTAATTTCCTTAAGAATTAATTACGAGTGTACAAAAGAACAAAGGGTTTTCCGTCAAGAAGCTATGCTAGCCTGCACGAAGCGTTTCCTCCTAATAACATACAGGTAGGTAAAGGTAAAGGTTTTCCCTTGCTCGAAAGCCAGTCGTATCCAACTCTAGGGTTCAGTGCTCATCTCTGTTTCAAAGCCGAAGGGCAGCGCTGTCTGCTTCTGCAGACGTTTCCGTGTCCATGTGGCAGGCATGACTAGATACTGCTCTGAAAAAGAACATCAACTAGTCAGTGGAAATGCTAAACTTCTGAACATGGGCTTTTCTTCACCAACACCACGACATGGCTGTGAAAATTGAGAAGTCCTGTTCTAAAGATAGAAGCTGCTCAGGCCTGACCCACGTGAGCAAGCGATCAGTCCGGCTGGATTTGTATTCTTTCACGAAGGAAACGGGGACGCAGGGGGGAAGGAAGCGCGGATGAAGAGGAGAAAGGGAAGGACACAGTCAAGACTGGCATGGAAGGGCAAGAGGGACTTCTCTGTGCGGGGACTGCATGAAGTAGGGAAGCCACCATGGTTTAACTTGGTTATTTCACCACCTGTGTTTGTTGTGGGATGGATAAGCCCTAGATGGCGAACCTTGGCACTCCAGCTGTTCTTAGACTTCAATTCCCAGAAGCCCAAGTCTCTGTGGATCCACACGGATGGGTTTACTGCGCAGACGCACAGTAAACCCATCCGTGTGGATCCACAGAGACTTGGGCTTCTGGGAATTGAAGTCCAAGAACAGCTGGAGTGCCAAGGTTTGCCATCACTGGTACTCCTCTGGCAGACAAAGATGCTTGCTCTGTTGACGAGTCTCTATAAAGAGCCAGCACTGCCTGCATCTGCTCATGTGACAATGACTAGACGTCAGAGTGTTGAGAAAACTGTTACCTTTCCCACTGAAGCAGTACCAGTTTATCTACTTGCATTTTCTTGCCTTCAAACTGTTAGGTTGGCAGGAGCTGGGACAAATGCTGGGAGCTCACTCCATCACACAGTGGTGTGGTCTCAAACTGCTGACCTACTGGTCGTCAAGCTCAGCGTCTTAACCACTGGGCCACCGCGGCCTCTTCCTGCTTTGCTACTCACAGGCAATTTAAGGCCGGGATACTTTTTGTCGTGATGACCTAAGTTTTGTATCCTTGCAGCAGATGAAGCATTGGTTTATTAATAAGGTTGCCTAGTTGGGTCAGCTGGGTCACCAGTCATACCCGACGGTGAATTACACACGCATACAAAGCAAAGCAACGACACTTCTATACCACCCCATATGAGTGCTTAGTGCCCTCTCTGGGTAGTTTACAAGTTAATTATCATTTTGCCCCCAACATGCTGGGTACTCATTTTACCAACCTTGGAAGGATGGAAGTGGCTGAGCTAACCTTAAGCCCTGGTCAGGATTGAACTCACAACCTTTTGGTTGTAGGATAGCAGTTTTAACCCCTGCGCCACACGGGCTCTATAAAGACAGGTTGCTTACCTGTAACTGTTGTTTTTCTTCGTGGTCCCCTGGGAATCTACACAGTAAGCCCATTAGTGTGGATTCACAGAGACCACAAAGAAGAACTTGATAGAGTTTAGGGGCAGAAATAGACATTGCGCATAGCCCATAATTAGAACACTGTTCTATTTAGCAAGGATTGTGATATTTAAAAAATGTTCTATTTAACAAGGATATAGCAATAGGAATTACACTTCTATCCTGCCCCATATAAGCACTTAGTGCGCTCTCTGGGTGGCTCACAAGTTAATCACACACACACAGCTGTTTGTTTCATTCTGATGAAACGCCTCCTCCTTGCCTCTGCCCATCGCACACTGCCCTGCTGTGCCCCATCCCCATGCGCAGGTCAACCTGACTTTACACTTCGGTGAGAAGAGCATAAACCATACCCACCTCCCTTCCTTCCACCGGTTTAAGTCAAACACAGCCGTGTACAACACATCGACCAGCCCCAAGGTTTTCTCTGGGTCCAGGCTTCTCTGCAGCAGCGACATCGTGGCAGGATCTTCTTTCAGGCACCTGAGAAAGACATGTGTCACTTTTAAAAAAGAACACTACCTAAAATAATCCAAAATATGATTCACACTTGGCAACAGGCAAAGCTGTACAGCCAACATGGATCCTTTCTAGAAGAAAGGCAGTGAGAGAAGGAGGGAGAAGAAGATAAATCTGAGCAGTTGCCACATTGCCTAGCTTTTCTTAAACAGTAACAATAATGTTTGGCCAAGTTATCCTGCTACGGTCATAGAGTAAACCCTACTGCCAGTGACTCAACACCGAGTGCCAAGCAGCAGTTAACTAACCTGACAACCCTCAGGACTAAAGGCCTTAGATAGCAAAGTCCACAGGAAAGAGTGATGGTCCTCAAGTGAATTAAATCCCCCTTGAATCCCTCTCGGAGGCCAGCAGCTTCATCCATCCTGGCCTGGGGATGATGATGAGGACGTTGTGTGTCCAAAGGGCTCAGGACCAGAAAGTGACTCAAAGGAGTCATGCTACGATGCAGGCCAATAGAAAGTCATTGCATTATATGGTCCCCAGGACAATTGCCTGCCGTGGCACAGTGGTTAAGAAGCTCGCCTTGTTAGCTGGAAGGCCAGCAAGTCGGCAGTTCAAGACCTGGGTACTGGATGACGGATTGTGCGCCCATCTCTTTCCCAGCTCTTGGGGACATGAAAGGAGCCTCATTCGGGCATCTCCTGAGCGGAGATTCTCCAGCAAAATTCATTTCAATCCAGAATAATTTCTGACACGAAATTATTATTAGGACATTCTTCATGGCTGACCGCCATGATGATCACCTAGATTCGGATACGACCGAAGAAGAAAAAGAATTACCAAGTTGATGGGACTTGAACCACGATTCTGGAGCCTTCCAAACTGATTTGTGGCGTGTAGGCCTCTTTGTTTTCGATCTGTGCTGTATCCACGACCACCTAAGCATTGAGGGGGAAATGTGAGAACCTGGCATTTTAAAATCTGTAGTTCTTGCCATCTTTTAAACTTCCTAATCTTCCACACAGATGGCTATTCTGATAACTAGAGAAAACACTGTTGCTAACTCTTTGTTCCTATCCACTTGTTATTTCTACTGTTCTCCTATTTTCATCAATTCATGACCGCTCACCAGGCCCGCTTGTCCAAAAAGCAGTTGCACTGCCGTCTTGCAGGCCCCGCGCCATGTAGACGGGCAAACTTGGTTCAGGACTTCTGTCACCGGAGAGTCATCCCTCGGAGTCACTCCGTTATAGTATCCGGCTTCTTTAATCAGTTGGATCATAGAGTGCTGCAAAAAGAAAGCAAAAACAAGGAAATAAATGCGATGGGAAACGGCCAATGACTGACTGTCTACTTTCTGTCCTGTCTGGCATACTCCACCTAAGATCAGGAGAGAAGGAGCAGCGGACGCCGAGAGAACTAAGCAAGAGAAGGACCCTCGACATGATCCTCTGAACGGAGATGAGCCTCAAGTCCACCAGGGCTCAGATCCAGGAAGAGCTTTATGGCAAGAACAAACACTCTTGAGGGCACACAAGAACAAAACCACATTAGAAGAGGGAGGAAGGAGCTCACTGGACATAAAACGACATTAAAGGAAGAATAAGGCTGAGGAACTTGGAGGACTCTGAATCGGCTGAGAGTTGGAGTCCCTAAATGCAAGACCTAAATGCAAGGCTCAAGTGGGGACTGATGGCGGACAACAACCAACACGTGGTGTGAATGTGGAGAGACACAGAATCCATGGGCTCGTTTACTGGTCTGCTGATTACTACTGAAAACATGTACCAATGAGGACTTGGGTTTGGGCAACGACAAAGCCAAGAAAGTGGCTTCATTTTGGCAGTCCAGGGTTTGATCAGGACATGAAAGAAGATGAATGCTGTGAAAGGCTGCATTTGTTACTATCATGCCTTACAATAAGACCATTATCACCATCTCCAGGAGTCTCCCCCACCTTCGGCCACGCCATCACCAGAGGAGGATAAAAGGTCACTGGAGCTCCGAGGTGGCCGAAGACACCATTGAGGACGTTGAGTCCTGGGCTCCGTTGAGGAGGTTGAGCTCGGGCTCTGTCGAGGTTGAGCCTTGGGCTCCGACCCCTGGATATCGTTAATTTTTAGCTGCGGTGTCATTGGAGGGGCATTGTATTTTGTACTTTCGGGATGAATATTGTCTAATTGCTATTTACATTGCATGTATTTTGTATTGTTTCATATATATTGCATTATTGTTGTAAGCCGCCTTGAGTATGTGGTATATAAATGGGAAAATTAAATTAAATTAATTAAATTACCAGATTTGTCAATACACGTTAGCTTTGGTGGTCTTACCGTTTTCAGCTTCAGGTTATCTGCTGCAGACTCATTAAAGGATATTCCTTTCAAGAAGTGGGCCCCTATCTGGACAGGAACGGTTGGGAGTTCACACTGAATCGGCTGAGATGGGGTCTGTCTGCGTCCAGTTTGCTGGGCTTCAATGTCACTACAGCAGCCCTTAAGGGACAGAATGCCAAAGATCAGGGAGAAACCCAACTTGCAAGCAGGCCAGCCTGTTTCTTGGCAGCTCAATAAAAATAAGAAGCCCTACCTGCAAACTTGCTTCAATCGCCTTTGGGTTCAGGTGGAAGCCAGCCTTCATTGAATATTCACAGTGACCCAAGCTTTCCAGTGCAACTTTATATGCCTGTTTCAGAAATAAAAATTAAAAAAATCACTTTTCATCACACAGTTGAAAAACCAGAGCCTCTAAATAACTTCACAAAGTTATCCTTCCCACATTACTGAAATACTCGATCTTAATTTCAGAGGAGAATTAGCCCTTGTGGGGAACAGAGAGGTCACAGCAAAGTCCACAGTTGCAGAGATTTTCTCAGCAAGTCCATCTTAAGTCTTTTCTAGACAATGAAGACCGAGAGTTCACAGGGGAAGGTTGAGGGTTCCCAAGTGGGTTAAATCCCACCTGAATCCCTCTTGATGGAGGGCAGAAGCTTCATCCCTCCTGGCCTGGGGATGATGATGACTTAGTGTGCCAAAAGGGCTCAGGACCAGAAAGTGACTCGTGAAACTGGATCAGTGGTACAGGGATCACGGGCCAATGTGGAAGGCAAATGGAAGGCCACTGCATTATATTCACAGGACAATCTTCACGGTTGATTTCCATGAATATCGCCAATACAGTAGAACCCCGCATATCAAAAAAACTCCATTCCATGGAGCACTTCTATTATATGAAGCGAATTGGCGATACCCTGCATAACAACAACAAAATGTTCATTATACGGGGTTTCATTAAGCGAGGTATATCTCGCTTAACGAAAACCCCATATAACAAAAAAAATTCATTATGCGGGGTATCGCAAATAGTGCATGGATGCTTCGCTGTACAAATTTTTCATTATACAAAGTGTTCGTTATACGGGGTTCCACTGTATTTGGAATCGGGTACGGCACAAGAAGAAGACTGTGATGTAAAGAAAACTGCAAGTCCACCGTGACTCTCACCTGCAAAGCGCTGTCTATTTTCAAGTTCAATTCTTTCAGCTGATGCTCAGGAATTGCTACACTTTGGGAGCAGAAGAGCTGTTGGACCTCAATTCCAGCCAGACAGTTTTCGCCGCTTCTCTCTCGCAACCGGGACGTTGCCTTTGAACAGAAGGCACAAAAGGTAGATTAATGGGTAGGAGAAAAATGACACTCGTGGCTCTGAAGCTCCATTAGGCTTGATCACACGAAGAGCTAGCAAATTTTTTTTTACAAGAAAAAAGTGAGTAGAAACCTTGGAGAAGGAGCTGTGATTTTTCAGAAGTGTATGCTCATCATGATAGTCAAGGTTACTGTCTACAGCAGTGATGGCGAACCTTGGGCACTCCAGGTGTTCTTGGACTTCAATTCCCAGAAGCCCAAGTCAGAATTCCTGCTGATTACGGCTTCTGGGAATTGAAATTCAAGAACACCTGGAGCGCCCAAGGTTCGCCATCACTGGTCTACAATGATGTCAGGAGACGACAATTTGTGTGAGACATGGTGCCATTGCATGTCCCCAAAACCACTACTCTAACTGCTCAACATTTAAGTCTGTGTGCTGGCTTTGCATTACTCTTTCTTTCTTTCCTTTGCAGTAAATTGCTAGAAAAGACAGCCATTTGGGGATGGAAGTTAGGGTGAGGGTTTTGTGCCATCCCTATGAACTGATGTGGGACAACTGCACACAACCTGTGCCTGAAACCCTCATTTTCCACAACAAAGGCCAAATCTAGAAATAATGCTGTTCAGCCTGGTAGAGCACTTAGTATCAGGGAGCCTGGCAAACAATGAAGGAGGAGCAGGGGACAGAGTCATGGAGGTGGTCAGAGTGACACGATGCCCCTTTCTTCTTAAAAAGAAAGCTCACTTTCAATTCAAGTTCCGTTCAAAAGCAGCAGCTGGTCAACTACTTCTGTCAGTGCTGATGGACCACAGAAAACAGTCAGGGGTTCAAGCAAAAGGAAGGTCCCACAACCTATTCCTTGCTCTGTAGCTCATCATCTGCATCGAGCAGAGGACTGGACAGGATGACCTAAAAGGCCCTTTCCAATTCAGTTATTCTACGAATATATGACAGCGATGGCGAACCTTTTAGAGACCGAGTACTCAAACAGAGGGGCGGGGTCAACTCTGTGCTGGGGGGAGGGAGGAAGTGCTCCCATTGGGCTGCTGGGCAGAGCGACCTCTGTGCTGGGGGGAAGAAATGTTCCCATTGGGCTGCTGGGCAGAGGGGAGGGAGGAAGCGCCGGCATGAGTGCCAACAGAGAGGGCTGGGAGTGCCCTCTCTGGCACGCATGCTACAGGTTCTCCACCACTATTCTATGATATGAAACGACAAGTGGGGACTCCCATGATTGAATGCTCCCTTCCAGGAAAAAAAAAACCCTTGCCTCTACAAGTGCCCCCAAACCCCACCCCACCCCTAAGACGTTTTGTGACCTTACCTCGGCCGCCCCTCTCCATGACCTCACGGCCCCTTCGAGCTCAGTGGTGGGGCTTGGGCTGGGTGTTTCTGTAGCCACCACAGAATTCTTTTGCTCCTGAGCCATGGTTTCAGTGAAACAGGAATGAGCCACTGGCTGGACCTTCTGCAAAGCTTGGGATAAAAACTGAAAATGAACCTGCATCACTGTCAAGAAACATCTTCCGAGGACCTAAAGAATGAAAACAACTGTAGATTAGGAATGAGGAATTCTCCCTGGGGAAGCTCTTAACATCTGTACTCTCCGATCTAAGGCAGGAATTTTACACATGTGGAAACATTTTGCCTGCCTTCAAGATAGGCAATTAACTAACTCTCCTACCTCTAGCCTTGAAATTAATAGAGGCATAAATCATTCTAGTCTGCCTTTAAAGCCCTGTAGTATTTATTACACAAGGAAAAGGTATGCGGTGAGAGAACTTCCTACTTTTCCTGGGAAAGCCATTAAGGCAGAGCCGTCTTAGATCCACTTATGCGTCCAGGAAGCCCCACTGCATTCTAGAGCATTTACTTTGCAAGAGGCACATATATTTATGACTTTGGAGGTGCTGCCAAAGTGTTTCTTAAGAAAAACATTCTCAAGAAGAGTATGTCTTCCACAAGTCAGCTGGCCCGGATTCAACACATACTGTCTCCCGGGGACCGCATGGGGGAAAAAATGCAAGGTACTGAAGACTCTTTCAAAAGTGCAAAGTTATGATTATACAAAGACCCTCCGAGTGGGTAGGAAAGTGCCTTCAGCTGCTGCGATTGGAAATGCTTTGCTTTAACGAATGGGAAATGAAGCCACAGTGACTGCGCATAGGCACCAGGGCAGGGGTGTCCAAACCTTTCAGGCCACAGGCCAGTCACATGGTTCAGGGAGCTGGTCACTATGGCACGGGGGCCGGATGCGGCCCCAATGCCAATTCATCTGGCCCGCAAAGCCTTCGTTGCTCCTGGAAGCGGAAGTAAAACATGCCCGTCGCATCCGGCCCCCAGACCGTAGTTTGGGCACTCGTGCACCAGGGAGTTTTTGATACAGGCCAGTTCCACCGGTGAGCACTGAATACGGTTGGGCTTATGGCCGTCTTACATATTGCATATCAGAGAAGAAACGGAACAAAGCAGAAGTAAAGACATAAAACCTACAAACTTTGTTCTGTGTGAAGAAAGACAAAAGAAAAAATGTAAGAGTCGTCTCAGCCTTACAGCTGAGGAAGTGGACCTGAGCCACAAAAGCTCACATTACAATGCAACAGCGAAAGTCTTAAGGTGCCCCCAATGTTTGGTTTTGTGTTTAATTGTTTTGTTTCTGGGCTGATAGGCCTCCACGGACGACCACGTGGTTTTACCTGTCCCACGTTTCAACTACTGTACCTCTGTGTTGTGCTCTATAGGGGTCAAGCCTTGAGAGTGCTTGAAAGCTGAAGTGCTCAAGCACTGACAAAGTTGGCCCCATAACAGAGCACATCAGGAATCATTGAAACGCCGGACAGGTAAAACCATGTGGTCGTCAGTTAAGAAACAAAACAGCTGGGCAGTTGTCCAGAGTGGACTTTAGAAGCCAACCATCCCGGGCCTTTAAATCAAGGTTGTTTCCAAGAATAGTCCATGATGCTGGAATTGGGTCTCCAAAGCCCTAAATGATTTATTTGGGGCCAGGACATCTGAAAGACTACCTTCTCCTCAGCATGCCAAGGCTTTAAGAACATCAACAAAAGCCCCGTTGCCTCCCCTATGCCAATAGGTTAGGTCCATGATGGCCAACCTTAGCACTCCAGGTGTTCTTGAACTTCAATTCCCAGAAGCCCTGATTTAGGCTTTTGGGAATTGACATTCTAGAACACCTGGAGTGCCAAGGTTGGCCATCAGAAGGCTAGGCTATAGTGCTTACACTAGACAGGGCTTCTTTATAACAGCACCTGAACATGGCTCAACCCTTGATGAGCCATTGGCAGATAGCTCATACCATATGATGAACCCTTGGTGTTTGTGGCTTGGACTGTATGATACATATAGTTGGTGCACGCAACTGTTGTTGAGCAGTTTTTAAACCTCAATGCATTGCTTCGGTGACACTCATGGCTTCAAAAGCAACAGATAAATGCTTTAAATAAGAAACCAAGTAAAAAGGTAAAGGTTTCCCTTGCTCGAAAGCCAGTCGTATCCGACTCTAGGGTGCAGTGCTCATTTCTGTTTCAAAGCCAAAGAGCCAACGTTGTCTGCTTCTGCAGACGTTTCCATGGTCATGTGGCAGGCATGACTAGATACCGGAGCGCATGGAGCGTTGTTTACCTTCCCACCAAAGTGGTCCCTATTTATCTACTTGCAATTTCTTGCTTTCGAACTACTAGGTTGGCAGGAGCTGGGACAATGACGGGAGCTCAATCCGTCTTGCAGTACTCGGAAATCGAACTGTTGACCTTCCGCCTCCCAGTCAGCGTCTTAGCCACTTGAGCCACTGCAGTCCCAACCAAACCAAACATGCAGTAAAATAAACTGTCATTGCTCTGTCTGAAATGAGGAAGCCCTCTTTAGATGCTCCTGGCTAAGGCTGAACATATTTGTCTGGAAAATTATTTTATTCATACAGATTTTACGGACTAAAACTCAAAAAGCTGGTTGGCATTGCTTTAACTAGGTGACTCCCTAGTCCAGTGATGGCGAACCTTGACACTCCAGCTGTTCTTGAACTTCAATTCACAGAAACCCAGTCTCTGTGAATTCAAACGAATAGGTTTACGCAGTAAACCCATTCATGTGGATTCACAGGGACTTGGGGCCACTGGGAATTGAAGTTCACGAACAGCTGGAGTGCCAAGGTTCACCATCACAGCCCTAGTAAAACACACACCCTGATTTATCCGTGGCTTTATTTGCACTTCCAGAGACTAAAGCCTCAACTTGTTGCCCTGAACAAGTCCTCACACACACACAAAACACACACCAGGCAAGGAAATGCTCAGTGGAACAATTTCCAGTGGACTGTTTCTTTCCCAACATGTAATTATTTTGAGGATCTGGTCAAAACATTAAGAGTCTGGCCAGTTTATCCTGCTATGGTAATAAGAGTAGACCAGGAGTTCGCAGCCTTTCAAATCCGGGGGCTGGGTCATGCTGGTGTGGTGGAGGGGGGGGGCACATAAAGTTGTGCCGTGGGTCGCCTCTGGCCCATGGGCTGCAGGTTGAGAATCCCTTGAGTAGAGCCTATGGCCAGTAACTCAACCAGGTGGCAAGTTAACTAGCCTGACAACCCTTAGGACTAACGGGCTTGGCCAAGTCCACAAGGAAGGGCGAGAGGGTGGATTAAATCCCACTGGAATCCATCTGGATGGGGAGCAGCAGCTTCATCCGATCCTGGCCTGGTGAGGAGGAGGAGGAGGAGGACTTTGTGTGCCCAAAGGGCTCAGGACCAGCACATGACTTGTGGAACTGGACCAGTGGTACAATGGGTGTCGTGCTGCGATGCATGGAAGGCAGATGAAAGGCCACTGCATTATCTTCTCAGGACAGTCTTCACGGCTGATTGCCACGAGGATCGCCAATATTGGGAATCGGGTACGGCACAAGAAGGAGGTCAAAACGTTATAAAGCATGTATGCTCACCCTCTACTGCGGGAATACAAGGATGGTTCACAGCCCCGGATAAGGCTCCTTCCCGCTCCTGGTTCCAGCATATTCCATCGCGTCTCTCTGACATTCCTTTAGGATTCAATCATTTCCCTTCTTTGTGCAAAGTTTAAATTTAACAGTTTAGGTATGTGGAGTGGCCTCTCCGAGCGCGCGCAGTGTTCCCACCCACCCACCCACCCCTTTGCTTTCAGAGGTTTTCAGCCAGAGCCATGAGAACTTTCAACAGCAGTTCCCTTTAAAAAAAGGGGGGTTTCTGGTGGAAAGAGACCCCATCCTTTCCCAAATACATCTCGAGTTACAATGCCATGGAAAGTTAAAGCTCCCCTTCTTTGGCAAACGACGACGTGTCCACTCCAAAACGCAAAGCCTTTCTTTCACAAAAGCAGCCACGGATCCTACGCCACATTTCCAGAATGACAGAAAGCGCCACTTTAAAGAGAGAGCACAGAGGACAGCAGGGATGCTCAACCTGAGACCCATGGCACCATTTCATGTGCCCCCCACACCGCCTGCACCACACCATGTGGTGGAGGAAGGGTAAAATGGCCACACACACTGTTCAAGGGAGCATGACCCGCCCCTCGGGCTTAAAAAGGTTGAGAACTCCTGGAGTACAGGTACAAAGTACAGTAAAACCTCGGCATGAAGAGCGCCTCGCTTAGAGACTCACTCGCTTAAAGAGCAGCATTTCCTCTGAATGGTCACAACTAAAACAAACCCAAAACTCGCTTAACAACTAAATCTGGGTTCCCAATTCTCCCCCGCCAGAAGTCACAACGGGTCACTCACAATGGTGTTTTGCTTCAAGAGCAATCCCATGGAACGCATCATGCTCTTTAAGCGAGGTGCCACTGTAGCCTGTTTCTTTCCTAACACATTCTGAGATCTAGATCCAATAGCAATCCGTATAATGAACATTCCCCCCCCCCCGTTATACGGTGCATCACAAGTAGCGCACGAACGCTTCGTTGTACAGGTTTTTCATCCTGCGAAGCGTTTGTTACATACGGTGTACCAATGTAATTATTTCAGCTTAGTAAACAAGGACACATGGAAGAAGGCAGGAGTCTGAGTTGAACCGTTTTCTTCCCAGCAACTCCTTTCTGAGGAAAACTTACAGCATTTGGAAGTTTAGTTTTAGTTTTGTGAAATTCTGGACTAGTCTTTGCTTCCAAAGGTAAAGGTCAGTTGTATCCGACTCCAAGGTTCGGTGCGCATCTCGATTTATAGCTGAAGAGCCAGTGCTGTCAGCATCTGCAGAGGTTGCCATGGCCGCATGGCAGGCATGACTAGACACGGGACACCAATTTATGTACTTGCAATTTCTTGCTTTCAAACTGCTAGGTTGGCAAGAGCTGGGACAGAGGACAGGTGCTCAATCCATCGTGCAGCACTCGGGTCTTGAACTGCTGACTTGCCGGGCCTCCCGGTTGTCAAGCCCAGCGTCTTAACCAATAAGCCCCTTGCCCATTTGCAAACCTCACACCCATGCATGCAAATTTTGAATGGGTGCAAACCTGAGCACTGCCAAGCGTCATTAAAGACACTGCCTGGCAGCCAATGAGAGGCTCCAGGCTGTGCAAAGACTTGTTGAAATCTGCAAGCCAGAATACCAAACCGTTCCAGAACGGCACACTAGTCCCAGGCTATAAGTAGGTGGGAGGAAGCGCTAGAGCAGATGTGGGTCCCCAGCCCCACAGATTTTCCTGCATCCTCACCTTTCCCCTCTGCCTCCACAAATTTCCCCTAGCAATAAGAGACAAATTGTTTATGGCAGCCAAGAAATGTGTTAGTTCGCCTTGTCAACGGGTTGCATGTCCCCCTTTCTTCCACACACTATCCACCTTTCAAAAGTGGGCTTCCCGTGGGTGACATTCAAGGCAATCCCATCACACACACCATTCTTTCCACATTTTGTGGCACACAGAAGAAAAACTGCCACTGAACTTTGCCCGCCGTATCACCAACTGTACGAAAAAGGCTGCCCCGGCCATGTTTATTTATCACCAAAATTCACCCTGCGCATGGGAAACGTGTGTGTATTTTTAGCATTATGCTGAAAGAATGTCCCTCCCTCTGACTGCTCATGTGTGTGTGTGTCCAGCACAGATAGCAAGGTAAAAACATCTGACACAAACAACTGCAGCTGTGCAACAAAAATAAGTGTCACAAGGAACAGAGAGCGCACTTGTACCGGGGGAGAGTTTGGCTAAACTTGGCATCTTTAAAACCCCTTAAAAACCACCATTCTCCCACAAAACTTATCAATCGCAGATATTTAGAGCAACGCTGTTCTAAGCATCATCATTAAGACGGAAAGGTTCTTCGATGAAACAAACGAGTGGCCCCAAATTAAAGCAATGCCAAAGACATCCCAGTCTGCCGTAAAACATATGCGTTTAACAGCTCTTCGTTTATACATGATGGTATCATCAAAACATCTGAATCCAATAATCATCCTCCTGAGAGATCCACTAGCGACTGTCAAGCATTCTTCTGCCAACCAGGGTTTCTTCGGGGGTTGTTGACGTGACCTTCCCAACCATCTGCAATTAGAGGAGCTGCAATGTGAACACTTGGTTGGGACAGATTACTGTAAAGGATGCAGCCCTGCAGTGGCTTAGTGGTTAAGACACTGAGTTTAGAGACTGGAAGGTCGGGGTTTGAGACCCATGTGCTGCACGATGGATCTTGGGGGCATGAAAGGAGCCTCATTCAAGCCTCCCACGAGCGGAGTTTCTCCAGCAAAAAAAAATCCCTTTCAACCCAGAGTAATTCCTGCCAAATTAGACCTGCGGCATTGATTTGCCTTTGCCAACTTCCCCAGAACTCACGAGCCAGATTCGCTGGACCCGTCTTTCTCTGCCAAACTAAGCCTGAGCAGAGAAAGCACACCCTTAGGCCGCGCTGACCAAGGCGGGCTCCTGCTTGCGCTGCGGCCGTCAGCGTCACCAAAGTTTGAGCATCCGAGGTCTATCGGCGAGTAGAGGTCACCACATGGACTACCTAAGGGCCAGGAAATCCAGAATTTGGATTCCAATCCTTGTTAAATTATTGGTGAAGGGTAACTATATCTTCTCGAAAGCTACAGGATCCTTAGCTGTGCTTCACTCCATGTGATTGTGCTATAATGACAATTCCAGTGTTTATGATGCCACAAGACTTAGTTACTTTGAATCAGGTCTCTTCCTGGGAAACAAGACAAGACTATTAAACTTGGGTACACAAACCTTTTGGGCCGCGGGCTGGTCACGTAGTTCAGGGAGCCTGTCACTATGGCCCGGGACCAGATCTGGCCCCGACACCAATTCGTCTGGCCTACAAAGCCCTCGTCGCTCCAGGGAGCGGAAGTAAAACGCGCCCATACGGGCGTGTTTTGCTTCCGTTCCCAGGAGCAATAAGGGCTTTGCAGGCCGGATGCATTGGCATTGGGGGCCAGATCCGGGCCGTAGTTTGGGCACCCCTGCTATTAAATGTAGCAATACTATTTTTTTTATTATTTAAGAAGATAAAAGTTGCCATTCTTGTTTTAAGATACCAGGTAAACCACAGACAAGGTGACAATCTAATGAAGAGATGTACTGTATCTAAGGCATGGGTGGCCAGCCTTTTTAAGTCGGGGGCCATGGGGTCACGCTCCCTCAGACAGTTGAGGGGACTGGACTAGTGATCCTCCCCCTCCATTTACGACTGCCCTAAACGTGTTGTAAATGAGTCTACAGCCGATTCCGGTGGTGGCTGAAGCGAGGGAGGGGGCCAGATTATTTGGTGTCGCAGGCCAGATCCGGCCCACAGGTTGCCTATCTCTGCTCTAAGGCCTCCATCAGCAGGACAGGAGGAGCTGCCCAGAATCTTCACAACAGAACTCTCCATCAATTTCTGTCCGTTTAAATTTGGCAAAATTGTTATCTAAAGATGGGCACCGCTAGGTTATAGAACGACCTGCACTCCTGGGTTTTATACATAAGGTTAATTTACACTGCATATATTTTTCTCTCTCTCTCTCTAAGCTCAAGAACTGTGATAAACCTTGCAAATGCCAAATTATTTCAAAAGAAAAACTAGAAGTCACGTAGTACCTGTAAGACAAACTAGCACTTATGTGTCCCAAGCATGACGACAAAGTGCGCATCTTCATATTTGTGCTTGGATTCACAAAAGCTTAAGAAAGACGCCAACAAACTAGTTAGTTTTACAAGCGCTCCATGCTCCTCTTTTGTGACAACAGACCCCTGGCTGCCAAGCAATTTCAATATCTGGACGAGATGTCAGAGAGCAAGCAAAACAAAACAACAACAAAAACACATTTCGGCACCTTACAGACCAAGTGCTGTATTCTAATGTTAGCTGTCGTGGGTCAAGTCCACAAGAAGTCATGTACCACAAGAAGTCATGTACCTGATGACCCAGGGCTAACTCACCTCAATGTCCTGTAGGCTGAACTCCTTCTGATCCTTGAAGTTTGCTGCTCCAGCGCTAAGTTCCATGAGCATTTTTGCAATTTCTGGTTTTATTGCTGCCGTAAGTCGACTTGCTGCTTCCATGACATGTTCCTGCACGTCTTTCAGCTGCATAGCTGCCTTGGAATAATGTGAATTCCGAAATACACTGCTGAAAAGGTCTGTAAGGAAAGTACTTGCCCGGCAAAAGACATTGAGCGCATCCAGGTACTTGGAGATCCCCTGTTGGATGTCCGCAATCGGAGTAGTGTGGTTGAAGCTGCCAGCAGCAGCCGGGGAAACCAGTGGCGAGGTGGTGACGGGAGAAGCTAAAGGGGCACTCAGGGTCTTGCCTAGTTCTGGCACTTGGTACTGCTGGTGTTGCTGCACTTTTTGCTTAGACCCGCCAAGCAAAAAGCGTCGTTTGTAGTCCATTTTACTTTCTTGTGCACTGCAGCAATACATAAGGAAGTCCTTGACTCAAGTTCCTTCGATTAACAATCGCTTCTCACTCCTGGCTCCCTTGAAAACCTACCTATGGCAGCAGCAGCGGAGGGAGATGCACATAATTTTTAGAGGAGGCATCTTGAAAAAAACCAAAACAAAACAGAAAGCAAGGAATTTTTATCAGCAGTGAGAAAGGCAGCAGTTTTTGCTGACTTTGGACTGTTCAGTGTTCAAACGCAGCCCTGCTGCAACTACAAATTATAATAATAGTAAAAGCAAGCTGTGATCCGTTTTTTTAAAAAAATACTGTCTATTTTTCCTGCTTAGCGTTCCACTGGACACGCTTGGAATATAATTCCTAGCTTGTGGGAGTAAGCTGTTGGTTGCAGTTCTCCTGGCGATGCATTTTTGACCCTTGGTGTTCACATTAACTGATGCTGGAGAAATCTTATCTTCAGGAAGTTCTATGACAAACGTCTTCAGGTGAAGTGGAAGAGCAAAATCACCGCTCAACAGTGACTGATAATAGAAAGGTATTTCTTTGAAAAAACCATTGAGATTTCGACTCAGCAGATCAAAACAGCTTCTCGGTTTGACAGAGCCCGTCAGTCAAATCCAATTATTCCTCTCATCTTAATACTGGGGGGGGGGGGGGGGGGGGGGGGGGGGAAACCTGCAAATTTGTTTCCCGGAGACTTTGCACCTACACATGACTCAGAAAGAGCATGTTCTTTTATTGCAAGCCTTTCCGCTTCTTCTTCTTCTTCTTCTTCTTCTATGTCTTGAGGTAGTTTCCTTTTAATGTTAGTAAGTGGTGAGCTTTTTTGATTGTAGAGTCTGAAGGATGCAGAAGTTTATTTGTAAGGCCTCTAGATCATTTCCTGGCAGAAAGAAAGGGAAAAAAATAACAAGAGATTATGGCTGTCAATTGTTTTATTGTACATTTTAACCCTCCGCTCCCTGGCTAGATTAATTGGAAATAAACTGCTATAAACATACCTGATTTTTAAAAGTAACATATTTAAGTAAACCTAAACATTCCTGGTCTCTCTTCCTAATGGCAACTCAACACATAGTATATTAAACACTTTAATACAGGGGTGCTCAAACTACGGCCCTTGGGCCAGATCCGGCCCGTGGGCCGTAGTTCAGGCACCCCTGGTTTAA
Organism: Bradypodion ventrale; assembly: GCA_035047345.1. Classification (NCBI taxonomy): domain Eukaryota; kingdom Metazoa; phylum Chordata; class Lepidosauria; order Squamata; family Chamaeleonidae; genus Bradypodion; species Bradypodion ventrale. Next base: position 946,068 of record JAWDJE010000009.1, read on the forward strand.
GCAGAGAAAATGGCAGCCTAAAAATCTATCTCATCCTGTTGCAAAACAGATTGCAAGGTGCATTTTACTTCCGCCTCCGGTGGGAGGAACCACGTGCCCGGCCCACTAAACCATGAGACCGGCGCATGACCGGAAATGTTTGCTTTAATATGTTTTTAGTCTGACTGTCTCTTACTGCCTTCAACCAGCCAGCACTCACATATGTTAACCTGCTCGCACATTATGTTGATCTACTGCAGTTAAACTACATAACCGGAAGACGAAAATTATATCAACAGGACAGGCAAAGTTGGGGATGTTCATGGAAGCAAATGTATGGCCGCTTTCGGATCCATCACAGAAACAGCAATTACACCTATATACTGCCTCAGAGTGCTTCGACTGAGCATCCGACTGTAAAGGCACTTTTAAAATGGCACAATCACATTTTATAAAAACTTCCTGTTCTTTAAGTCCAATTTAACAGAGAAAATTAGGAATGAAGGAAGGAGAGATAATTGGAAGTTCTGCACAAAATGTATTCCTCTTTGCGCCTGCCGCCATTCCCATTTTACAGAATGGGACTTCATCAATGAAATGGAGGAGGCTAGCAGAGCACAGGACAGAAAAGGATAACCAGAAACATTTTAAAAGCCTAAATAAAAAGCACTATCTGCAGAGCTCTGCACTTTGCCATTCTCACTCTATCCTTCCTTGGGCTGGGTCTACTGTCAGCCGCGTGCATACCTTCCAGGAACCATTCTTCTGAGCACTGTCCTTATGACTTCTTATATAGACACAGTGGTACCTCGCTGAAAGAGCATAATGCGTTCCACAGGATTGCTCTTTAAGCGAGTTTGCTCTTTAAGCGACACGCCATTGTAAGTAACCAGTTGTGACTTCTGGGGAGGGGGGGGGGGGAGATTGTGAACCCTGATTTAGTTGTTAAGCGAGTTTTTGGTTGGTTTTAGTTGTTAAGTGAGGCGACTGTTCAGAGAAAATTCTGTTCTTTAAATGAGTTAGTCTCTAAGCGAGGCGCTCTTTATGCCGAGGTTTTACTGCAATTATGCTGTATTATAATAAGCCCAGTGGTGTACATTTCAGCACAAAGCTGCCAGTAGCTAAGAAGCTGCTACCTGTATTTGCATTTCCGTCACGTGGCAAATCACGCAAGTGGTATATTGACAGGAAGTACAACCGTCAACCTCCTGCCTAGCACAATTCCCCACCGAGACTTATGCCAATGATCTTACGCCAATGAATGTGTGACTGTGAGAACTGTAGTCATAGTAAACATGCCCTCACAACGCTAAACCATTAAATGGCTCAGCAAAACAGGCGCCTGACGACTACCTTATCTTCCAACCAAACTGCTCTTTGGGGAAAAGCAGGTGGTGATTTTGCAATTACAGCCAACAATTTATTTATTTATTACATTTATACCCCGTCCATCTAGAGGATTTTCCTACTCTGGGCGGCTTGTAAATCCATACCGTAAAACCTTGCATAAGAGACTAAGCGAGGCGCTCTTTATGCACATTTTACTTCCGCTTCTGGAGCGACGAAACATGGGCCAGATGAATCGCAGTAAACCCCTTTGTGGGGATTCATGGGGGCTTGGGCTTCTGGGAATTGATGTCCAAGAACATCTGGCGTGCCAAGTTTCGCCATCACTGCCCTAGACTGTGGCAAACAACTTTAGTACTTCTTTGTGTGACTACAGTACTTGCATTCTGCATGATGCAGCAATATGGATAAAAGCATAGCAGCTGGTAAAGGTGCATATTTACAGCAGCCATGAACAAAATGATGACAAATTGCAGCTTTATCTAACACCACAGCTGAAATCTGGGACACAACTATTTCCCCATGCAGATGTAATGGACATATTCCCTCATCAGAAATATTAAAAGATCAGCTTCAAAAAATGGAAATAGCAAATGCCAAACAGGATTTCTGCGAGGCAAGGTTTACATTGAGTACCCGGGAATGCCACAAAAGATGCCCAGAATTGTCCACAAAATCTCTCTCTCTCTATCTCTGCATCTGGACTTAAGAGTAGACAGTAATCCGTTTCAACTACCTTATTTATTTAAAATGTTCTAGCCTGCTGTTTTGTCAAAAGGGCCCTACCAATGGCTTATAAGGATCAGATCTCGCTCTGAGACGTGGAAACTATAACACCCCTGCCCAAACTACAGCCTGCAGGCACATTTTACTTCCACTTTCAGGAGCGACAAGGGTGGTGCAGGCCGGATGAATCGGCATCAGGGGCCAGAACTGGCCCATGGGCTGTAGTTTGAGCACCCCTAGTATAAGCAGAGAAAATGGCAGCCTAAAATCTATCTCATCCTGTTGCAAAACGGACTGCAAGGGGCGTTTTACTTCCGCTTGTGGTGGGAGGAACCACGTGACTGACCCGTAGCCTGAAAGGTTTGGGTACCCCCGCTATAACAGAATAGACGCCTTTGAGATGTGGTGTTGGAGGAGAGTCTTGAGAGTCCCCTGGACAGCGAGGAGAACAAATAGGTCAATAATAGGGATTAGCCCTGACTGCTCCTTAGAAGGACAAATAACAAAGCTGAAGTACTTTGGACATCAAATGAGAAGGGAGGATTCACTTGAGAAGGCCTTGATGCTGGGAAAGGTGGAGGGCAAAAGAAGAAGGGGAGGGCCAAGGATGAGATGGCTAGATGGTGTCGTGGACGCAGTAGGCACAGGGCTGAGGAGGATGGTAGAGGATAGTGGTGCCAGGAGGGCAATGAATGGTCCATGGGGTCGGAAAGAGTCGGAGTCGACTGTGCGACTGAACAACAAAAGACTCACTTATCAGCTCTTAGAGTTGCAGTTGTTGTCATGACCATTCAGGGTGCAAAGACTTCTTTTCTTAAAAAAGAAAAGGAGGGTACAAAAGTAGGACATTATGCGCTGTTCCAAAGGAGAAAACAGAACACAATACTCAAAGGAGACCTCGGAGTTTCTTGGCTGCTATTATCAAATTCCTTCCGAACTCTTCCCCCAGCCCCAATATTTATTTCTTCGTGCACAGACTGGTCCACATGAAGTGCCGCATCCTTCAAATCCAAAGTCTGCATCTCCTAAATGTTTACATTCTTAACATTTAGAACAGAGAGTGAAAAGGGTAAAAGGAATTAGCTTCAGCTTTGATTTGATGTATCTGCCCATCCGCCACAAATCCAGACAGGGGGGAAAGACTGTTTCGGGGTTTTTTAGGGGGGGGGGGGGAATAGGAATGTGTGAGTTTAGGTGAGCGCATGAGCCCACTAGGACCATTTCCAAAAGGCCCTGGCATTTTTCTGAAAATAACATTAAGACCCTTTTCAAAGCACCCCATTGTGCTCTCGATACTGTATGTAGGGCAGTTTAGTCTTAATTCACTGGGAGAGACTTTGAAGCATCTGGTAACACAAATCAAAGCTACAAAATGCCTGGGAATGCCCATACTTTCACAAATAAAATGATTTCGTGTCACACATTATCCTGGATTGAAAGTACTTTTGCAGAAGAAACGCTCAAAAGAGGCTCCTTTCATGTCCCCAAGAGTTGTAGGTCATGCATTTACTCGGGTCTCAAAATGCCGACTTGCCAGCCTTCCAGCTAACAAGGTGAGCTTCTTAACCACTGAGCAGCAGCCCATGTCTGCCACGATATCTGGGTGGGCATGCATTTCTTTCCAGCATCCAGTAAGTAAAGGTAAAGGTTTCCCTTGCTCAAAAGCCAGCCGTATCCGACTCTAGGGTTCAGTGCGCATCTCTGTTTCAAAGCCGAAGAGCCAGCGCTGTCTGCTTCTGCAGACGTTTCCGTGGTCATGTGGCAGGCATGACTAGACACGGAACGCTGTTTCCTTCCACCGAAATGGTCCCTATTTATCTACTTGCAATTTCTTGCTTTTGAACTGCTAGGTTGACAGGAGCTGGGACAGAGACGGGAGCTCATCCAGTATATTTTAATTTAAACCAATGTGGAGTAAAAAGAATCACACACTCAAAATGCACCACAAAATCCTGTCCAGAAAAGAACAAAAAATGTGTAAAACGGCGACACAAGGCCTAAGAAATGCATCACTATTGCACGAGGTATATAACTAAAACCAAGAGAAACTGGATAGCCCATTACACCTGAGGTCCAAAAGTTATTTCAGACTGCCCTGCTATTTGAACCTGAACACCAATGCTCCAACCACTTCAAATCTAAAAGGGATGCTTTTTTCCTGCCAGTTGAAGACAGAGATTTGAGGACAGAGAGAGAAGGGGGGAGGGGGGGGAGGCAGAAAAAAACACTTCGACTGCAATGCAACAGATCCCAATCAAAGTAGTCAGTAGCAAAGATTAAAGAGCGCTCTTAAATTCTATAAAGAACCACGCATTCATCAAGAAGCAGTCGGGGACAGGAAGAAATGTTAATGGAGGGGAGGAAAGTCACTTTCTGTAAAGCAGCTCTTTCCAGTGTGATTCCATAGTCACACTCCAAAGCGAACTGTGCATACAAGGGACATTGCAATTGGCATGTCCAGAACTGTCCCTGGATCCAGTCCCCTTTATCCTGTGCATGTTAAGAACATAATGTAAGAACAGCCTTGCTGGACCAGGCCACAAGAGCCCATGATCCAGTCCAGCATTCTGTCTCACACAGTGGCTCACCATTTGCTTCTTCAGGGTATTCTTCCCAAGGAGATGCCTTCACCTGGAAATGGCATTTATTGAGAGATATCCTGCCTGTCTCTCCAACCCGGAGGTTGTCCTTAAGTATCCATAATTATAGCCATTGATACACTTGTCCTCCATGAACTTGTCTAATCCTTTCTTAAAGCTGTCAAGACTGACAGCTGTCACCACTTCTTCTGGCAGGGAGTTCCATAGACCAGTGATCCTCTCTCTGGGTGAAAAAGTACTTTCTCTTATTTGTTTGAGAACTAGCACCCAAAAGTGGAGTGTTCTTTTGTTTTTTCTGTGTAATGTGAAAATAGTGGCAAAGACATTATAGCTGCTTTATTCTAAGGCAGGGGTTCCAAACCTAAGGCCCACGGGCCGGACCTGACTCACGGCGCCATTTCATGCAGCCCCCCCTCACCCTTCCAAGGGCATTCAAGAAACAAAATGGTCGCTCCTTTGAAGCTGTTGGGACAGAATGGCCACCCCCCATCGTGCAGGCAGGCAAAATGGCCATCTGGCCCTCGAAGCTGACTGAGAGAGCGTGACCAGGCAGGCCCTCAGCTCGAAAAGGTTGGAAAACCCTTTTCTAAGGGTTAAGATGCATGATCAGCAACCCTCGATGTGAAGGGTGCAGAAACAAAAACACTTGTCTAATGTACATCAGTTTTCTATGATGAGCTACTGGTAGTCTTTGTACTTCAGCAACTGATTCTTCACCAGAACATCACAGATTGTCTCTCTCACACCATAGCAGCAGAGGGCATTCATAAGGGAGGTAATAATAATTTTGTGTCAGAAATTATTCTGGGTTGAAAGGTTTTTTGCGGAAGAAACTCCTCTCAGGGAACGCCCAAATGAGGCTCCTTTCATGTCCCCAAGAGCTGGAACAGAGACGGGGCGCTCAATCTGTCCATGCAGTACCCGGGCCTCGAACTGCCAACTTACCAGCCTTCCAGCTGACAAGGCGAGCTTCTTAACCAGTGAGCCAAGTCTCCCCACTGGGCAGAAATGTTGTCTTGCTGTGAGCAATGTCTGTACACACTAAGAGAAAGGTTTGGCCAAAGCTCTTTCCCCCTTTGCAGCAGGGTGATTCTTTGCATTTATCTTCGTTTGTGCCACCAGGAAGAGACAATGTTGTCGGCCTTTCTTTCAGCTGTTGTCCAGTTCAAAACACTGCTGCCCCTTATCTAAAATTAGTTGCCGGCCAGGGACATAAAGGCGCTGGCTGAGCCTGGAAGCTTCAGTTACAACCAGGCACTTTAATCAAAGCTGTGTCAACTGCAGAATTTCCCAACACTTTAAATCCCGCATGAAAACAAACCCAGACTTTGCAATCATGTCTAAATGGTTTATTTCATAGACGCATCTGTGTGCTACGTGATTCAGGCATTCACAATTTCTGGAACGATTGGCAGGAAGAGAAGGCTCTGAGAAGAGCAGCTACTGGAAAAAACCATACCTGGTCACAGTAGCCCCAAATGCAGCCCTGACACGGGTTGAATTTCTATGCCAGGGGTGCCCAAACTATGGCCCGTGGGCCAGATCCATCCTCCCGATGCCAATTCATCTGGCCCGCGCCACCCTTGTTGCTCCCAGGTGCATTTTACTTCCGCTTCTGGGAGCGACAAGGGTGCTGTGGGCTGGATGAATTGGCACCGGGGGCCAGATCTGGCCCATGGGCCATAGCCTGGGCACCCCCTGGTTTAAGCAGAGAAAATGGCAGCTTAAAATCTATCTCATCCTGCTACAAAACAGATTGCAAGGTGTAAAATGACATGGATGGCTCAAGGCATGATCTAAAATCAAATGAACAGAACTTCCCCTTAGCATCGGAAAAGCTTCTTGCGGACCGAGACTCGGGGTCATGTTTAAATAGGTTTTTGGGGGTGTCCCCCCTCCCATCAGAATCCCAAGGGTTCATTTGACGAGTGCCTTACTTTGGCGTGAGGTCTAGCTAGTTAAGAACTGCAGGTGTCTTACCTAATTTCCCCCACCTTCGCTATCTCCTGAGAGGTCTGGAAGATGGCATTTTCATGTAATTAACATCCAAGTATTTGTCCTTGGAGTCTAGGCTGCTTTTGTCTTGCTCATGACCGCGGTGCCCATCTGTGGAGTGTGCCTGCGTCATTGGTGTGCAAAATGGCTTCACCCAAGTTAGGATAGTCAGGAACAGAGTGGTTTAAATCAAACTACAATGCGACCTAAGCTAGTACAATGTAACTTAAGTGAAAAAGTAACTTGCCTTTCAGGATTCCCCTGACACCATGTGACCGGCCCATGGTCCAAAATGTTTGGCCACCCCTGTTCTATGCTGTCAATTTATCTTCAAACAGAGTGTCAGGGCTTCCAAAACCTCATCTGAGCATTAAAGTCTAACCACGGAAATTGTAAAAAGCAAAGAGAACTGCTGGAAAATCTGGTTATTAGTTACTCAGCACGGAATGAGGCAGGAAAAAATAACAGCAGCACAGAGAAAGTGGAGGGATTTCACAGCGGATGTATCAGATTGTCTTATGCGCCATTTATCTGGTATGGAGGCTTCAGTGGGTGCCAGGCTGGTTGCAGGTACTGGTTGGTTTGACCACATCACACCTCTGGAATGAATTGCCGGAGGTGATCAGAACTTCTTCTTCGTCTTCTGCCATATCCGAGTCCAAATATAGGCGATGCTCATGGTGATCAGCCATGAAGATTGTCCTGGGAACAATATAATGCAGTGGCCTTTGAATTGCCTTCCGCATCGTAGCATGACACCTGTGCCACTGATCCAGTTCCATGAGTCACTTTCTGGGTCCTAAGTCCTTTTGGCACACAAAGTCTTCCTCAGTCCCAGGCCAGGATGGATGAAGCTGCTGCCCTCCATCAAGATGGCTTCAAGTGGGACCATTTAATCCACTTGGGGACCATCATCCTTCCCTGTAGACTTTGACACCCAAGGTCGTTAGTCGACAGGGTGGTCAGGTTAGTTGAGTCTCTGGCAGTATGGTCAACTCCCATGATGGCGAGCCTTGGCACGCCAGGTGTTCTTGGACTACAATTACCACAAGCCCAGGTCAGCACTCCAACTGATCAGGGCTTCTGGGAACTGAAGTTCAAGAAGAGCTGGAGCGCCAAGGTTGGCCAGCACTGGCCTACTCTATTACCATAGCAGGATAACCTGGCCAGGCACTCAGATTAGAATTGTTCCCACTTTATTAACATTCTGTAAACCAGTTAAGACCGAGCTGTGTCTGCAAGCCTTTGATTAAGGCCTATAAGACCAAGGGAACAGCGCAATGATGACCCTGGACTCTTTTAAATTGTTATTACCTCCGTTACCTGCTGCTGATAGTTTCTTAAGTTGAATACTGTTATGGTTTTAAGATTTTTTTTAATGCCATCTGGCTTTGTTTCTTGTATTTTTATTGACTATTACGGGACAATTTTTAAAAATGTTTTTGTATATAGAAAATGCATATATACATTGTAAGCTGTCCTGAGGGTGGGGCATAAATGTAAATAAATAAATAAAGACTAGGAGACATGGAAAATCGGGACTAGATTTCCCAATGTTTTCTCTGTTCTTTAAAATGACACTCCGGCCTTGCAAAGCTGTTTCATTTCTTCAACAACAAAAATCAGACGTTCACCATAAACATAACTTTCAAGCAGATAACAGTGAGATATGCACGGACTGGATCTGTATCCACCCACACCCCCAGCAATATTTTCCCATGCAGATTGAAAAAACAGATATTGTGGACATAAATGCCTTACTTCTGACTATAATATGCCCTTATAATCACCTTTTTATTCTTTCAGACTTGATCCTGGAACACAGAGTTACTGAAGTCCATTTTGGTATTAAAATCACACATTTTGGCTTTGAAATGCTTTTCTGCAAAACAAGCTCTCATTTTAATCCCTTCAGCTACAATATACGCATTGTTCAGCAGCTCAACCACTAAGGCTGGAAATTCAGTCTTATTTCAATCATCTATTAGTCTAATAAAACCACCTCTTCACTTTCATTTGGTTGCTGAATCCAAGGGTGGAGACAGCTTTTAAGAGCGATGAACCCAATTTTTAAACGATAATCTTTGCTTGTGGTATATAGAACTGTTGGATAAGTCAGTGGCTTAGGTATCTGGCTGGGGTGTCAGAGGTTGGCAGTTCAATTCCCCAGAGTGGCTCTATGACTGGGACTGGATTTGATTCACAGAATCCCTTTCAGCTATGCAGTTAAAATCCTCATCCTTCTCGTTGTAGAAGGTAAACAAATAGGTTTTTCATTACCTCTAAAACATGTGCAAAATGGACCAAATCTAACAGCAGAATAAAATAAATATCTACACATTATACCATAAGAATTAAAATATATTTTGTTCCCAGTGTATTAATCAGAAAGCACGAGGCACCTATCATACCCATTTATTACTTTTTAACAGCTTATAAAGTATTTTCAAAAAGGAAGAAATGCCTGACAATCACAGGAACAATAAAAGTCAGGCCAACACAATGAACGAAGAAACTGAAATAATAATTTCATGTCAGAAATTATTCTGGGTTAAAGGATTTTTGCGAAAGAAACTCCACCCAGGCAGGGAATGCCCAAATGAGGCTCCTTTCATGTTCCCCAAGAGCTGGGACAGATGGTGCTCAATCCATCATGCAGTACCCGGGTCTCAAACTGCCAACTTGCCAGCCGTCCAGCTATCAAGGCAAGCTTCTTAACCACTGAACTACCGCAGCCCCTTCGAAACTAAAATAAAAGCATGAGAGATTAAACAAGCAAAAAAGAAATACTCTGATACAGAACATATCAAGTAGGGAAAGAGATAGTACCTGATCGGTAACCACCTACCTCACCCTGATACCTCACCCTGATAAAACCACCAATTCCTCAACAATCACACTTCCGCTCACAAAAGGTAGGATGACAAGCCTGAACTTGCTCACCCAGTGGGTCTTTCACCTGAGCAACTGCTTACAAACAATAGGCCACGCAACAGATACACACGCTCATTCAACAAATGGTGGGGTTGGGTTTTTTTTTTTTTTTTGCCAATGACACTTACTCATGAGGTACTCTTACAGAATTTAATACTGTGGGTCACCACTTAAAGGCATCACTCATCTGCCAATTTTCTAATGTGGCATGTTGACCCCATGGACCACAGCATGCATATCCTATTTCAAAACATGCAGAAAGTCAACTGGTAGGGAAGGCGCACATTATTCTACTTGAATAATGTTGCTTACTCATAAAAAAATTTCCAGAGGGTAATCTTTGCCAGTTATAGTAAACATGAATTAACCTTACAGGATCTAAAAAAGTAACGGGTTTTCATCAGCAGAAACGTTAGGGACTGGATCCCTTGTCAGATGAATGGGATGTTATGTGAGTAGGCAGATATTTGCACCTGATAGTGTAAAACCCCATTTCACCTAGGCATCTGTCTAGTAGTCCCTGACAATGTGGGAAATCTACACTTTAATTATTCCTGACAGACAGCCGTCTAGCCTCCATTCACAAACTTTCAACAGAAGAAAGCAGATCATCTAAAGCAGCCGATTCACTGCCAACCTACCTTTCGCAGGAGAAAATTCTGTGGAAAGCTGCCTCCAACCCAGGTTAAATATACCCACCACCTCCACCATTCCTCTTAGGTTTTTGTTTTTGAGATGGGAACTTATCCTGTTTGCCACAATCCTCTGGGAATGTTTTGGCTCAAGTGGTTAAGACGCTGAACTTGGCGATTGGAAGGGCGGCGGGTCAGCAGTTCGAGACCTGAGTGCTGCATGACAGTGAGCATCCGTCTCTGTCCCAGCTCCTGCCAAGCTAGTACTATGAAAGCAAAAAACTGCAAGCAAATAAATAGGGACCACTCGGTGGTAAGGTAAACAGTGTCCCGTGCACTACAGGCATGCCTGCCACGTGCCCACGGAAACGTCTGCAAAAGCAGACAGCACTGGCTCTTTGGCTATAAGCATAGATGAGCACTGAACCCTAGAGTCAGATATGACTGGCTTTCGACCAAGAGTGTCCTTTACCTAATGCCTCTTAAACAAGGGAGCCCAGGATTAACTACAGCCCCCCAGGTGAGGTATGTGCAAATCAGGATAAACTAGTACCATTACCGTCGCTTGAATATTACATTTTTTCGTAAAGCAGCCTAGAGCTGCATTCGCTTTTCTGTAGCTGCACCACACCATTGACTCCTGCTTCACCATGCCATTGACTCCCGCTGAGGCTGTTCTTAATCCTGACGAAAGAGATAAAATTCTTGGCAATTTTTGAAGTAACGGGAAGAATGCTTTAATGACAACAGCCGCCTAAGTAGACTTAGTCTGAACCAGTATAAGGCAGCTTCCTGCTGTTCACTTTAAACAGGAGACTCGGCAGACCTGCACATTTCATATGTCACACAAAAGCAACTGCAACTGTGAAGACACAGTTGTGATCACTACAGACACTGGGTAACCAAACATAATGCACCTCTTAGATGTTGCTGATTATCGCCACAAGATACTGTGCATAAAGTAGGTTCACCTGGCCCTCACACGCACCCCCTTGGAATGGCTCCTTCTAAAGAAAAATATTCTCATTCGTCTTCCCCGGGTTAAAAACCCAATGTGCGCCTCTTTTCAATAAGACACATTTTGGCACTGGACCAAAGTCCGAATATCTTTAGAGTCTAATAGTTTCTCACAAGCCTTCAATCCTATGCAGATGAGAAAATGTCAAATAAATATATAATTAATTGTTGTTGTTTTTAAGGAAAAACTACTGCAGCAGCATCTGCAGGCGACAGGCAATGAAGGGGTAACCCTGAAAATGTAAAAGTGAACAGCAAAAGCAAGAAACACAAAAAATGGAGTGTGAAAAGATATATATGCAAGGAAGAACAGGAGCTCTCCAATCAAAGGCTCCTTTCACTGGCTGTTTTGCAAAGGCCCAGAATCCATGTGTAAGTACGGTTACACGGCAAGCATGGAAAAAACATCCCAGACGACAGCACAAGCAGTCATTAACAAATCTCTTTTCAACTGCAGTTTCACTTCCTAAACTGCAAACCATGTCTTTAACTTGGAAAATGGTCTCAAGGTTAAAGCAAACCATCATTTCACACCTAAAGAACTGAACCAGGATCTAAATGATGTAATACTTCACTTCTAAACTCCTAGTACTGGAATTATTTAATTCTACATGTACAGCACTGAGCTATCCCAGTAGTGGCAAACCTTTTAGAGACCGAGTTCCCAACACAGCAACAGGCGAGGAAGGAAACGCTCCCATTGGGCTGCTGGGCAAAGGGGCGGGGTGAATTCTGTGCTGGGGTGACTGCACGGGTGCCCACAGAGAGGGCTCCGAGTGCCACCTCTGGCATGCGTGCCAGAGGTTCGCCACCACTGTCCTATCCAGTTATTCACACAAGATCATAAACTGGCAGCAGTTCAGGCATACAGATCGGATGGTAAAAGAGGAACATCTTATTGCTTTCCCAGTATTTACAACACATTAATTGTCCTTACATAAATTTTAACTACATTGAGATTTCCAGATTGTGGCCAAAATCCTATTCGTTATATGCCTGACAGCATAAAGCAATTAGCTTAAATCTCAGCAGTGAATTGCTATCAATCAAGACGCTAGCATAGACCACTTGTCTTTCCATCGCAACCTGGTGTATGAGACCAGATGCCTACTCTAGCTTTTTAAATTGTCACCATTCACTGCCAAGGCGTAAACTGATTCTATTACACCAGCCCAAAAACTCAACACAACTCTGACCTCAGCGGTGAAATGTCTATTTCAACAATTAAAACAGACACGCAAATCTTTTAAGTTACTGAATCATAAACAACAAATAAACTTGAAATTGGAAATCTCTGTCTACATTACAGTATCTACAACCATTACTTTAGCTCATTAACTTTAACCTAGTTTTCTTGATATCGTGGAAGAAGCAGTTCCTCAGCAAAAGGCTCACAATATATCTTCCAAAATAATACAACATAATTTCGTGTCAGACATTATTCTGGGTTGAAAGGATTTTTTGCTGGAGAAACTCCACTCAGGGGACACCCGAATGAGGCTCCTTTCATGTCCCCAAGATCTTTTCCCCACCAAAGTGGTCCCGATTTATCTTTTTACAATTTCTTGCTTTCGAACTACTAGGTTGGCAGGAACCGGGACAGAGATGGGTGCTCAATCCATCATGCAGTACCCGGGCCTCGAACTGCTGACTTGCTGGCCTTCCAGCTGACAAGGTGAGCTTCTTAACCACTAAGCCGACGCAGATCCTAGTTAAGTTTCTGAGGGCTGTTAGTTGAAGCAGGTTCTCCAATTAAATTCATTTTAACTTGGCCATGTTCATGCACACGTATGCACACACAAACACATGGAAATCTCACTGGCAACACAACTAGCCTGGCTGTTACACTCATAAGGGATTTATCATGCGTCTTTCAGTTTGGAGTAATGTATTTATTTCTTAGCCTAACATAAGCTGCTGTAAGCATCCTAAAAAGGACATAAATATTTTCTACTGAATGTGCATCTTTGGATGATGGTTAATCACTCTGTGGCCACAACATCAAAGCTGAAGCAGTGAACCCTTCAGCGGTACTGTGTCATTCTCATATGATCCATGGATGGCTTAGAGAGTTAAGAATATCGTAACAGAAACCACAAAGAGCAAAATGCAGCTGTTAGAATGTCTTTTTTGCAGTCACAAGACAAATTCAGAGTTTATGCCTTCAATTTAGGTTTCTTTTCAAATACACCTCATTTAAGGTCTATGTGAATAATTAGATTTTCATCTGGTATCAGATAAAAAGAGGGCTTATACCACCAATTGCTTTCCTTGCCATTTGCAAAAATATGATGTAGGGAAAGGGAGTTTGGCTAATAATATCACTTGAACAATAAGCTCGCAAATGAAGTTCAAAAGCCAGGGCATCTTTTACAGAGCTGATGGAAAGTACATCTCAGAAAATGGCATCCTATAATGGGGGGGGGGGGGGGCGGCAGGGGGAGGCAATGCTCCTGGTAGCCATCAGTCTTTCCATTTGGCCTGAAATAGAGAAAGGCTGTAATAATAATCATTTAGTGTCAGAAATTATTCTGGGTTGAAAGGATTTTTATTTAATTTTATTCATTTATTTACATTAGGTTTATATACCGCCCCAATCAATAGACTCTGGGCGGTGTACACAGTCCAGTGAACACCTCACTGGACTGGAGAAACTCCGCTCAAGGGAGACCCGAATGAGGCTCCTTTCATGTCCCCGAGATCTTTTCCCCACCAAAGTGATCCCTATTTTTCTACTTGCAATTTCTTGCTTTCAAACCGCTAGGTTGGCAGAATCTGGGACAGAGACGGGCACTCAATCCGCCATGCAGTACCCGGGTCTCGAACTGCCGACTTGCCGACCTTCCAGCTAGCAAGGCGAGCTTCTTAACCAAAGGTTGTGGGAAAGCCTTTGAATCAAAGTAGGTATGGTCAAAGACAAAATGCCCTTCATTTTATTTAACCAAATATTTATAACCACCTTCAAATTGTAACTATTTCCCTAAGATCGTATACAAAAATCATAATAAAATGTAAACATCCTATTAAAACCTTAAAACTGCAGTTCTATGAAATCTACTTTTATTTTATTTATTCTTTGCATATATATGCTGCCCATTTGGGTCGTCTACCCACTCTGGGCGGGTGTACAACAATAGGAAAATACAAGATTTACAGAATCAACAATAAAAACAAACAACAAAACACTGTCAAGAGCAACTTATTATTGAACAGCCGACCCAAAACCAAATACTAAAAGGCATCAGGGAGGGTGCTGTAAAAGGCCTCTCTAAAGAGCAGTCTTTATTATTTATTATTATTTATTTTTCTCTGATTTATATTGCTACCAAACTCCGAAGACTCTGGGCAGCTCACAGAAAATAAAACCAATCACATTTTAAAAATATTTTAGTTGTTTCTCAACTAAAAACTGAGTTGGGAGCTGACACAGCTATGCTGGCAGCAAATTCCACAGTGTAATATTTTTTATTAGTGGGATTTATTGTAGGTCTGGCCAGGTTATCCTGCCATGGTAATAGAGTAGACCCTCCTGCCAGCAACTCAACACAGAGTGTCAGGCAGAAGTTAACTAACCTGACAACCCTGAGGACTAACAACCTTGGGTGGCAAAGTCCACAGGAAAGGGTAATGGTCCCTAAGTGGATTAAATCCCACTTGAATCCCTCTTGATGGTGCACAGCAGCTTTGTCCATCCTGGCCTGGGGCTAAGGAGGACTTTGCGTGTCAAAAGGGCTCAGGACCAGAAAGGGACTCATGGTACGGATGTCATGCTATGATGCAGAAGGTAGATGAAAGGCCACTGCATTATATTCTCAGGACTGTCTTCATGGCTGATCACCACCAGGATCACCTATATTCAGATTTGGATACGGCAGCAGAAGAATATTTTTATTAGAAGGATTTACTGGCCAAAATCCTGTTGTGTAATAACTTGCAACTAGAGTAGGCCCATTCGTATCAATCTTCAACAAATCTTCACCCAGTCAATGGACCTACTCTAATATGACTTACTTAGCTAACCAAGGTATCGCCTTCCTCCTGCATTTTTTTGCTACTTAGCTAAGGATTTCAGTCCCTGCTTAGGTAGGCAGAAAAGCTATGTAAAGTGAAACAGATTAAAAACTATTTTAAGGCTTTTTAATGCATGATATCTAAAACTTTCTGAGTGGAGCTGGACTCCTCCTGAAGCAGCAGATTTTGCGTTGCATGCCCTTGGACCAGCGCTGTTCCTCCTTAAACGGTCAAGCGGCCGGCCATTCGAGCTGCTCAGCGGAGGCCAGAAGCACAACTTAGCAGCTCAAAAAACCAGGCTGGCAAGTAGCACAAAAGAGAAATCCTTCTCTGCAGCAGACCTTGAATGCAGAACTGTCTTCCAAGGAAGGAAATCAAACTGGCTCAATCACTATTTTAACTTTTTTGGGGTGGGTGGGGGCAATGTTATATTGTTCATGTTGCTCTTTAAAGCTGGCATTGCCATTTGCAATTATTTCTTAATCTTTTTAAAGGACGTTGGTTTTTCAAAGAAAATGAAATGCAAAAGAACACCTTTGTCCGGAATCTTAGCTATTGCCATTCAAGGCAAGCTGGACTTCTGTACAGCAGGAGACAGAACGTCTTGCGCATAGTTCTAATGCCGCAGGAGAACATTGCCAAGCTAGCCTAGAGATGATCTTGAAATGAATATTCCAAACTTTCATCCTCTTAGAGCAGCGATGGCCAAGCTTGGACTTCAATTCGCAGAAGGCCCTGATCAGCAGGTGTGTTGACTTAGGCTTCTGGGAATTGAAGTCCAAGAACAACACCTGGGGTGCCAAGGTTGGCCATCCCTGGGGGAGTCCCATACTCTGCTTATCCTTCCAACCAGGACCAGAGGGACAGGAATCCTTTTACTATTTCCCATCAGTGATCAGAGAGATTTTGATGTGGTGCTGATACTATGTATTACTGTGGACTGTTTTTGCTTTGCATTGTAACTTGTAATACTGTATCTGGGCTATGTTGTATTTTTGAATATTGTATTTATTATTGTATTTTGAACTTTGTATCCTGTATGCAAACCCCTTGGGTTTTCTCGGGGTCATTTATATGTTGTTAGCCACCCTGAGTCGGCCATGTGCTGAGTGGGGCGGGGTATAAATTGAATAAACATAGACAACATAGATATTCCCCACCCATGTTGCTCACTCCTTCAACTGGGAAAACCGGCGCTCCGATGCAGGACTCTCTGGTGTTATTCCAGAGCTTCACCTGTAATGGTTCTTTTCTGATGGGAAATAAAACATGGGCCTGTGATATTCCTCCATCAGCTGCAGAAACATGGATCGGTGTGCACGAACCAGGCAAGGGCTGAAATGAGGGCCAAAGGTTGGACAATTTGCTGTTGAGGGCAGAGGACAAGTCAAAGCCCCTCCATTCAAATGACCTCCCATAAGAGTGACCCTCAAATATTATCCCCAATGTGATGACAGGACAGAACAGTCTAAGGTACGACACTATTATCCCATAGCATCTTTCCTCTAAGAGTACTCTGGACAAGAGGCAACGTCCTTCCATCTTCTAATGGGGTCTACTCTTAGTGCTGAAATTTAACGGATCCAGATTAATTTATATTAGTTTAGGGACTGCGGTGGCTCAAGTGGTTAAGGAGCTGAACTCGCTGACTGGAAGGACAGAGTTCGATTCCTGGGTACTGCATGATGGAGTGAGCTCCCATCTCTGTCCTAGCTCCTGCCAACCTAGCAGTTTGAAAGCAAGAAATTGCAAGGAGATAAATAAGGACCACTTGGGTGAGCAGGGAAACAGTGTTCTATGCACTCCTGAGTCTAGGCATGCCTGCCACGTGTCCACGGAAACATCTGCAGATGCAGACAGCGCTGGCTCTTTGGCTACAAACAGAGATGAGCACTAAACCCTAGAGTCAGATGCAACTGGCTTTCGAGCAAGGGCGACCTTTACCTTTACCTAGGTGCATTAAAAACAATTGGCCAGATTAGTAATGATTTAGGCCCCACTGATTTCAACGAAGCCGAAATTCAACCAGTCACACTGGACTGGATTTAGATTAATTCAAATTATACATGCCAATAAAACATAGCTTATTGTAATAACTAAAGTGGAAAATAAGTGTTTTTCTTGCTCAGACTTCAAAAGAAAAAATACTGATTTTTCTCCCCACAATTTCCCGTGTCCTGACTAAGAATTCAGTCTGTTATACCAGTCCTTCACCAGAAAAAATGTGACATTATTTTACAAAGAACCAGAAAAAATGATTAGTGGCTTGACTAGATCTCATAATCAGCAGCATTCGCTAACCAGATGTTTTCACTTAACCATATCATAATTTCTTTTAAACCACAGAACCAAAAAATGTACTATTTTTAGAGCGGCACAGGTCCACAAAGGTGAACAGGATGAGTCATAAATTCTTACAACTACATCAAAGAGAGAGAGAGAGGAAAAGAACAGCTACATCCAAATGAACAGCTCTGTTCAAACTACATTATTCCCTATCCTGAGGTGCTTCCATTTTCCCCTTCCAGTTCTTATATTGTTTGTTATTAACCCTGGATCTTCTTGAGGAAAAAAGCCAGGCATAAATATCTTAATTAAACACATAATAAATAATAAAAAGATTAACAAAAAAACATAGTGGTTGTCATCTCCCCCCTTTAAACCTATCTTCCCACTATTTGCAATTGAAATAGTATCTTCCTACTATTTGCAATTGAAATAGTATCTTCCCACTACAGTATTTGCAATTGAAAAACAGGGGGCTTTACAGCTAACATGAATAACAACCAGAGATCATCTGCCGTTACCAATTGTACGAAGCCACATTGATTTGTATGCTTATCTGCTATGCTAACCAATCACTCTGTACCTGATGTGTATAAATTGATGCCATGAAGCCTCACTCCCATGCCTGATGAAGTGGACTTGATCCATGAAATCTCACATTGAAATATAAGTTAGTTTTTACAGCTCTACAGTGTTTTTGTTCTGTTTATTCTCTAATACATCTTTAAACCTTTATTCTAGTCCAGGGGTTGCCAACCTTTTTGAGTAGGGGGCCGGGTCACGCTCCCTCAGACAGTTGAGGGGGCTGGACTGGTGGTTTCCCCTCCCACTGTTTACAGCTGCCGTAAATGCATTTACGACAGCCGTAAATGAGTCGGTGGCCTATTCCTGCGGTGGTGGTAGCTGCAGCGGCTGGAGCAAAGGTTGGATTATTCAGTGCCGCAGGCCAGATTTGGCCCATAGGTTGTCTACCTGTTCTAGTAAAAAAAAAAAAACTGGAAAAGGTCTGGCCTACTGGGAACAAGGGCATTTCTTCCTCGTTTAGTTACAAATTAAAAATCAGCAAATCAATGAGTCCAGGCGGTTTCCAACCAAAAGTTATTTTAGAACCAAACTGTGAAGCTAGCATCTGAAAAGACTTAACAGTTTTATTTATTTAGGGTTCAGCATGCTGCCTTTCAAGACCAAGCGATAGCAAAACTCCACGCAAGAGACAGCACTCATCAAAAGGCCAAACTGAAAATACTTTCTTTGACATGAGACAAAGTTAAAGTGACCAGAGTGATCCCAGAAAAAAGCTTGGCTGGTCTCTGAAGAAACACTTTTAATAGTCTAGAGTCGGATAGGACTGGCTTTTGGGCAAGGACAACTTTACTAGACCTGAAGCAGTCAAATGCTAGATCTAATTTTAAACCTGAGACAGAATAGAGTGTGGCTTTAAATGGAACTGAAGGCAGTTTGAAAGAAGGGTCACTACGTAAAAACTGTGTACATCAAGTTAAACCAGAGGTGCCCAAACATTTCGGGTCATGGGCTGGTCATGTGGTTCAGGGAGCTGGTCACCAAGGCCCAGATCTGGCCCCCAATGCCAATTCATCCTGCCCACGAAGCCCTCGTTGCTCCTGGAAGTAAAACGCACCCATACTTCCGCTTCCAAGAGCGATGAGGGCTTCGTGGGCCGGATGAATTGGCATTGGGAGCCGGATCTGGCCCCCGGGCCACAGTTTGAGCACCCCTGAGTTAAACAAACACTTCATTTTCAGGTTCTGTAGATATCTGCTTTCTTTCAAAAACTCGCAAAACCTGTTGGATCAGAAACAGCAGTGTGACAATAATGCGTGACATGGAAAAACTGAATTTACCTGAAACTATTTTCAGCAGTTAGAAATATTATTTGTCTCCATTCTTCATTGTCTATAAACAAAAGGTAATTTGACCTAGACCAGGTGGAATGCTTATTGCTAACAAGTTGTTTCTCAATTAGCAATCTCCAAAATGTCCCATTACTAGCATCCATGCTTCAGGACTTAAAAAAAACTAACAGCTATGGCACACCCAGACAACCTCTATGATAGGCAAGTGTGAAAGAGACTTCTCTTCCATGCTACAGTTATGTCCTTATCTGTTGTGCATTCCTTTTGTACTGCAAGAAAAGCAGCACCTGGGGAAAGCCTGGATGTTTCATCAACAACACCCTTCAAAAGATCACAGAGAGACAATCTCATTAACCATGCTCAAGACTTACCATCATAGAATATGTCATCATCCCAGGAACACTGATTTAATTAAAGGAGAAGAGGTTCAGTTTGATAATAGTTTTGCCTCTCATTGAGAAAATCTACAATCATATCATCGACTCTTTATGGTGAACCTTGGCACTCCAGGTGTGCTTGGACTTCAATTCCCAGAAGCCCAAGTCTCTGAATATACACAAATGGGTTTGCTGCGCATTGTGTGGATTCACAGAGACTTGGGCTTCTGGGAACTGAAGTCCAAGAACACCTAGAGTGCCCAAGGTTTGCCATTGCTGTCATAGACCAAGATGATGCAGAACCTCAGCTAGAAGAAATCCAGAGACATCTATTTTTATCACACTGAAACAGAACCAAAACCTCTAGTGACTGTAAAAAAAGGATTTCAAGACATGCACTGCTGGTGCTACATGGCATCTTAAACAGTTATTTTAGAAAGAGACTGCAGACCGTAGGGAAATGTCTCCTGCCTTGGGCAACTCTATTTAATTCACGCTCTCCCAAAATAAATAAAATAAATAAACTCTTTTACAAGGAGGAAAGTATGGTCAGCACCTCACTGAAGCCAACCCAGACAACGGTATGATACATCTATTTAAAAAAACACAATGGAAAAATGTTCAGAAATGGTAACTTGTTCTTAAGACAAGTAAACAAGACATTATACCATAATAATTTCGTGTCAGAAATTGTTCTGAGTTGAAAGGATTTTTGCTGGAGGAACTCCACTCAGGGGACACCCGAATGAGGCTCCTTTCATGTCCCCAAGATCTTTTTCCCACCGAAGTGGTCCCTATTGATCTAGTTGCAATGTCTTGCTTTCGAACTGCTAGGTTGCCAGGAGCTGGGACAGAAACGGGAGCTCAAACCGTCCTGCAGTACCTGAGTCTCGAACTGCTGACTTGCTAGCCTTCTAGCTAACAAGGCAAGCTTCTTAACCATTGAGCCCCACAGCTATTTTGTTGTTGTTGTTTAGTCACACAGTCGAGTCCGATGACTGCACGCCAGGCTCTTCCGTCATCCTCCATAGTTTGGGCACGCCTGGTTTAAGCAGAGAAAATGGCAGCCTAAAATTTATCTCATAAGGCACGTTTTATTTCTGCTTCCGGTGGGAGGAAACACTTGACCGGCCCGCTGAACCACGTGACCGGCCCATGGCCCAAAACGTTTGGCCACCCTTGTCTTATAACATGGTGCATTCCGGCCATCTGTATGTTATGTATGTCATAATTTCTTGGTATTTGTTCAATCATCTTTCACAAAATAGACCTAATAGCTTTTCCAGCCCATTTTAAAGAATGTGCAAAAAAAATCATACAGAGGCAATCCATTCTTTCAAACGTCTTACTCCTAAAGCATTTAGGAAAGGTTGTACATTTTTGCAGTGCACGCACGCACACACATGCTCAGTGGCGGCCCCCCAGATTCCCAAAGCAACACCTACTTGTCTGCACTTCAAATATAAAAATCCCTCTCATTTCTTCTAGACAGGTGTGATTCGACTTTGCTAGGTTTTGTAGCCTGCAGGAGCTGTTTCAAAATGGAAGGCTTTCTCCCTGCAAGCTTCCTCCTGTTCCTGAAGTAGATGAAGTCTATATATTATGAATATAAATAAATAAATAAATAAATAAATATGAAGTGTTGTTGGACCTTTTCTGAGCAAAAAAACCCTATTTTGAGACTTGGGGGTAACAGTGGATAAAGCCTCTGGAACTCTGGAAGTTGCCGACCCAAAATGTAGTGGATTAAAAGGCTAGCGCTCTCTCTCTCTCTCTCTCCACACACACACACACACGCGCACGCGCACACACACACACACACGCACACGCACACACACTTCCCTTGAGAAAAAACATGTGCAGATAGATTTTATACTAGCTAGCTGTTGTTTGTGGATTTTTCCCCCCACAGGCAATTCTACACAGAGTGTGTCAATGCAATCTAGATAAGGAATGTGTCAAGCAATGTAAGTGGAACAGGTTTGTCTAAGGATGGGCAAGCAACTAAGGTAGGACGAAGGACTTCTGGCCACGGCTGCCACCTTGAATATCCAGCAGCATAGCTACATCAAGGAACCAGCTGCAGAACATTTTGGGTAAAGGTCATCCTTGCTCAAAAGCCAGTCGTATCTGACTCCAGGGCTCATCTCTGTTTATAGCCAAAGAGCTAGCACTGTCTGCATTTGCAAACATTTCCATGGACATGTGGCAGGCATGACTAGACGGTGGGAAGGTAAACACTGCTTACCTTCCCAACAACGTGGTACCTATTTATCCACTTGCAATGTCTTGCTTTCAAACTGCTAGGTTGGCAGGAACTGGGACAGAGACAAGAGTTCACTCCCGGGTCTCCAACGTCTGATTTGCCGACCTTCCATTTGTCAAGTTCAGAGTCTTAACTACTAATAATAGTAATAATTTCGTGTCAGAAATTACTCTAGATTGAAAGGATTTTTGCTGGCTCAGGGGACACCAGAATAAGGATCCTTTCATGTCCCCAAGTGCAGTTCTCAGGTATTGAAACCCAACCTTCCAGCCTCCAGCTCAGCATCTTAACCACTAAGCCACCAGAGGAGCTGCGTCTTAACTCCTAAGCCACCGCTGTCCCTAACATTTTAAGGACCTTCTAATTCAAACAAACAGGCTTGTACTCTATGCTACAAGAGATGCCACTCCCACGCAGCGTCCGAAATAATCAACCTACATCTTGTTCAGAAGCTCCACAACTACTCGGGCATAATTTACAATGAGCACCACATGTGACAAAGAAAATAAGATGTGAAATTTAGATGTGCTTCGCAACAAACTCTCCACACCAAACAATGGTGGAAATCCAGTTGTTTAATGTAGCAAGTCACAACTAGCATGGCCTAATCGACTCAATGGATCTTATGGAAGAGCTGATTCACCAAATCCCAGTGGATTCAAAGGGCCTGTTCTAATTATGACTTACCACACTAAGCAACAGCATTTCAAGCCAATTTATAACATTACAGTATATGAACTCAGGTCAAGTTTTTGGTATTTATTATTTATTACATTTTTATATTGCCCATCTGAGTAATTTACCCACTCTGGACAAGTTTCCAAAGTTAAAATAAATAACATATAAACTAAACATAAAGAATCAAGCAATCAAGTAGTCAGAAGAGCATGGAATTGTATAATATGTGACCTATCATTATGCTTAGAAGTAGAAGAGTTTAATAGGAATTACTTCCCAAGTAGCAGTCTTTCAGAGGTTAAGCAGTAACAACATCTCCTTAAGAAACCAATGTACAGTATAAGGTAGACTTTATTATAGACAGAAGTACAGTTTCTCACGGACTGGGGTGGCTCAAGTGGTTAAGACGCTGACCGGAAGGCGGCAGGTCCGCAGTTTGAGACCCGAGTAATGCACGACTGAATGAGCGCCCGTCAATTTCCGAGCTCCTGCCAACCTAGCCGTTTGAAAGCAAGAAATTGCAAGTAGATAAATAGGGACCACTTTGGTGAGAAAGGTAACAGCATTCTGTCCACTCCAGTGTCTAGCCAATGCCTGCCACATGTCCATGGAAACATCAGCAGATACAGACAACTCTGGCTCTTTGGCTGTAAACAGATATGAGCACTGAATCGTAGAGTCGGATAGGACTGGCTTTCCAGCAAGGGAGACCTTGACTTTAGTTTCTCAAAATCCAGAACCACCACATTCTACCATTTCATATTCCTCAATGTATCTGACTCCCTA
Organism: Bradypodion ventrale; assembly: GCA_035047345.1. Classification (NCBI taxonomy): domain Eukaryota; kingdom Metazoa; phylum Chordata; class Lepidosauria; order Squamata; family Chamaeleonidae; genus Bradypodion; species Bradypodion ventrale. The sequence continues at coordinate 969,576 of JAWDJE010000009.1, forward strand.
CTCCTTGAAATCAACATTATTCATCCATATCCTACTTGTTGTTATCGGCTCATTTTCTAGTAATCCCTCCCATAAATGTGCATGTATGTATGGCAATTTGGGATGATCTGACTAAAGGATTTTATCCGACAAAAGCTGGTGCTATTACAAAACTGGTCGTCTTTCAACCTCAACAGGGTGCTGTTGTTTTAGTTGCAATAGATTAGCATGGCTGTAAGTAGCCTAAGTGGGTTTACAGTAAACAATGCGCCCTGTTTCCCAAAGAAGTTTGGTTTCTCATTTTGAAAACATTAGAAGCAATACCAGCAAGACAGATACTTTTACTGTTCTTTGTTTTAAAATCTTGGAATATAGATGACTTTATGTCGCAATGACATTTGAAGTTAACCTCCTGAAAAATTTGTTCAGTAATATGCGTTTCATGCTCACGCCGATGTGGAAATTGAAACATATTCCAGGATTTTCACAAAGAACAATAAAGATTATACCTTTAGGTGATTCATGTTATGGCGCATGCCATGATAAGCTTTGTCATATTGAGAGTACTGTATTCAGAGTGGTAGGCATGCTATTCTGTGCAGACATAGCAGACAGAAAGCAAAGCAAAAATAAAGACCATAAAAGGGAAGTGGGCTTAATCCACAAAGGTTCTCATTATTAAAATATAAGAGTCTTTAAGGTGCCACAATGTTTTTTTTGTCTTTAATTCTTTTTACATTTCCCCCTTGTCTTATTTTAAGAGGCCACATAATACCTAAATCAGAAATTTATAAATATTTATATTTAACAAAAAAATGTTTACCATTGCATATGCTTCTGCTACATCAATCAAGGCTACACATTCAGAAGCAAACTATAGAGCAATACATTCTAAGAAGCACAAGCCCCTGCACAAAACACGGAAAGGGGTATTCATATGTCCCACATAAACTAAACCAACGCAACATTATTAAATCTCAGTTATTGCCCACAAACCATTCTAAAACCATCAAGATCGATTGGTGTTTAATGGTGTTTTTTTTCCCAGTCTTGAGGCTGACATGTAGCCTGAGAATGCATTTGGGATCCCCCACTTAACATGCTTAAATGACGTAGTGCTGCTACACGTATGGCCAATGGAGTGTGAGTCTCCAACCCAATAAAAGAAACCCAAGAGAGAAGAAGGCCTCTTCCCAAAGCACTAGTGGTCTAATGTGCAAGCGCAGGGTGGGGGCCTCTTGCCATGCCTAAACAAGGAGGTGCTGACAGCCTGTAGTCAACGAGGGAGGGAGGAGGCCTTTCCAGGGGTCCAACCCACCCTCAGTGTCCACCTCCAGTGCCATCCTAGGGAACACTGGACACCCAATGTGGGGGTTATTAGACCTTGATAACTCTCAGGCGGGCGCTATGAAGCTGGAGTAAATGCACACACAGAGGTGCAAAAGCTGAAATAAAAAAACACCTGTGTTTGTGTTTTGGGGGCCACCAGCTCTTCTCCCCCCCCCAAAAAAAAAGGTGGGGGGAAAGATGAGGGGGTGAAGGAAGGAAAGATGATAGAAGGGAGAGGATAGATAGATAGATAGATAGATAGATAGATAGATAGATAGATAGAAAGAAAGAAAGAAGAGAGGGAGGGAGGAAGAGAGGGAGGGAGGGAAGGGGATAGAAGGAAGACTAGATAATGGAAGGAAGGAAGGGTGGATGATAGAAGGAATAGCAGACAGAGGGAAGGAAGGGTAGATGATACAAGGAACAAAGGGTAGAAGGAAGGGTAGAGGATAGAAGGAAGGAAGGAAAGGTAGAAGGAAGGAAAGGTGACAGAAGGAAGGAAACATGAGGGTAGAAGGAATGTCAGAGGGCAGAAGGAAGAGTAGAGGAAGGAAAGAAGGAAGGAAGGAAAGGTGGGAGGGAGGGAAGACAGGAAGAAGACACCCAAGGCGTCCGAGCGGGCGATACCCGGGGTGGGGTGGGGTGGGGTGGGTTTGAGGCCGGACCGGGAGAGTGACCGGGCCGGGGCCGGGGCCTCCTCCTCCTCCCCCCCCTCCTCCCCCCCCCCCACCGGGGCCTGGTCCAGCCGCCTCCCTCCCCCAGCCACCCCGACACGCGTCCCGGCGTTTCTCACGCAGCAGCGCTGGGCTCCGCAGGGCGGGGTCCCTCCGTCCTCCTCCTGGCTCGCGCGCAAGGCAAGGCGAGACGAAAAGAAGCGGGGGGGTGGGGAGGCGGCGGCGGGGGAAGGGGGGGTCTAGACAGGCATCGGAATTCGCGCAGGCGCAGTCCGCCCAGCCTCTCTCTCTCTCTCCCGCCCCCCCCCCCACCTGGAATGGGCGCTCCCCCTCCCCTAAGAACACACAGGGCGAGAAGCGCATGAAGGGGGGGGGGAGGCAAAACGGAGGAGACCCCTCCCTCCGCCCTCGCCTCACGACCCCTCCCTCTCCGTGGTGTTGGTGAGGGAGGGGAGGGGGGGTCGGGAAGGAAGACAACCCCCCCCCCCACACACACACACACACACTCGGACTGGTTCCCTCAGGGCTGAGGCGGCGGCCTGGCGGGGAAGGGAATGGACGGGGGCTCTGCTGCTGCCGCTGCCTCACCTGCTGCCCGCCGCGGCTGGCAAGGAGGCCTCCTCGGGCCGCGCTGGCTGTGGCTGTGGCTGCCCTGCCTGGCTCCCTCTCGGTCCGCTCCGCCTCAGTCAGGGCTCGGGGGGGAGGGGAGGGGTCGGTGGTCGTGTTTGTTCGTCGCGGCTCCGGAAACGCCACAAACAGCGGCGGCGGCAGTGGCGGCGGCGGCGTCTCTTCTCCTCAGCCGGGCGCCCAGGGGGGGAGGGGTGGGGAAGGGCGGGGTTTGGGCGGGGAGGGAGGGGCGGGGAGGATGCGGATTGGCCGGAAGGGCTGGAGCGGGGCGGGGTTTTAGGGCGAGGCCTGGTTACGGATTGGGCAGGAGAGGGAGGGGAGGGGACTACAGGAAGCTGGAGGAGGGGGCGGGGCCCGATGCGGATTGGCTGGGAGGGTGGCGGAGGGAGGGGGTGGGGCCTGGGGACCGCCCTATCCTCCCTGGACTCCATCTCCCAGAATTCCCGTGGGCAGGTAAAGGATGCGATAGGAGGAGAGGCGCCCATGGCCTGCGGAAGTGATGGCCGGGCTGGAAAGGGGTCCCTGTGGGGGGTGGAGGTCATCTGGTCCGACCCGGTCTTCCTGCTCCGTAGTGTGAGAAGCAGGGGCGGCTCAACAGTAGAGACCCTCCTGCTCCTCCTGCCCACGAAGGCCCACTCAGTGAAAGCCATGGGGGTCTTTCTTCCCAGCATGTCACGTATGTATGGCTGGCTGTGATTGCTGGACCGACCCCAAGGAAGACTGAGCACAGCAAGAGAATGGGTGCCTTTGAACTCTGGTGCTGGAGCAGGGATTCTCAACCTGCGGCCCACGGGCCAGATGCGGCCCGCGACACCATTTCATGTGGAACTGCCTCCACCACACCAGGAAGTGCCATGGGGTGGAGGAAGGGCAAAAAGGCCGCCCGGCCCCTAAAACTGTCTACGGAGGATGGCAGATGTCAGAGGAGGAGCCTGGCGTGCATGCATGCATGCATGCATGTGTGCTCTTAGTACGTAGTTCAACCCACACAAAATAACCACCAAAACCAAACCATAAGCTCAACATTAAAATAAATTCGACAACTGGTCATGGCAACGATAGTGGCAGTAACAGACGGCAACAGGGATAATAAACGTGACGTGGTGGCGTGGCCATTCCCAGAGACAGATTTTGTCTACGATGTCCCTGAATGCATCCCTGAGGTTTCCTTGGCGGAGGCCCAGCTGGCATTCCAGTGGGAGGGGCCTCCCTCCACCCCGAAGCTCAACTCCTAGCTCACGGTCTTCTGAGCTTCCCTCGGAGTGAGAACCCACAATCCCAACACCTGCCAGGCACAGGTAAGATGGGCAGCAGGTCTTTGGATGAGACGCCCGGACAAGTAAAGAAGTCCCATGAAGCCCCTGAGCAGGTCAACTGAAAGCAAGGGGACTCTAGCGTCACCTCTGAGACCAGCGGGGCCTGCTCAGGTGTCAAACAAATATCTTCCTGAAACCAACAGAATGAAATTTAACAGGGAAAAGTGTAGAGTTTTACACTTGAGGGTTGGGGGGGACACACACACCAAATGCACAGTTACGAGATGGGAGATACTTGGCTCAAATAACGCTACAAGCAAGAAGGATCTTGGAATTGTTGTAGCTCATAGGCCAAGTATGAGTCAACAATGTGGTGTGGCTGCAAGAAAGGCTCTTTGGCCTTGAAACAGAGATGAGCACTGAACCCTAGAGTCGGATACGACTGGCTTTCGAGCAAGGGTAAACTAGTCTCCCAAACCTGTGAAGTCCCCCTCTATTCAGCATTAGTTAGACCACAAGTAGAGTCACTGTGTCCAATTCTGGGCCCCGAACCTAAAGATGCAAACAAGTTAAAGCAGGTACAGAGAGAGAATTGGACTATCATCGGCTATGATTCAGATTTCTGCATTGAGCAGGAGGCTGGGCTGGATGGGCTCATGGGGACCCTTCCAACTCAGCGATTCTATTACTCCACCTCCAGCAGAGCAGTAACTCACCTGGAGATGCAGCAGGCAGACCCTCCTGGGGGTAGAGATGGTGGAATATATTTTACTACTACTGTACTGCCAACCTAGCCATTTGAAAGCAAGAAATTGCAAGTGGATAAATAGGGACCACTTTGGTGGGAAGGTCAACAGCGTTCCGTGCACTCCGGTGTTGAGACATGCCTGCCACATGTCCATGGAAACGTCTGCAGATGCAGACGGTGCTGGCTCTTTGGCTATTTCAGAGATGAGCACTGAACCCTAGAGTCCCATACGACCAGCTTTTGACCAAAGGCGACCTTTTTTACCTTTCCCCTCCCCACTGCCTGCCATTTCTAACCTTTGACTGGTGAAAGCTGGAGGTCTCCAAAGCTTGACTGCAATTCTGCTTAGATCTAGTTGTCCCGAATGGATGGATGTATATCGACCTATTTCTGGTTTGACACTTTTGTTCTTTATGAACAAGCACAGCTTGCCCTGTTTTGCATTGACTTCTCCCAACTCACAGTTTGGGCGTTTAGTATATGGGTGTGTGCCTACAGAGCACTTCGCCTTCTAAAAATAAATGTCACAAGTAATCTTTTCCAGCCATCGGGATGGGAAATGGCCCATTGTTCTGTCCTGGCCAGCTAACCTCCCATTTTCAGAGAAGTGGTTTTAAGTTATTTGCCACCAAAGGAAACTATTGACCCGTACTTGTATCCCTTTGGGGGGTGGATAATAAACCATTCAGCAAGTATTGCTCTGGTCAGCAAGAAGTTCTGCTGTGGATGGGGAGGCTTTCTGGCCAAAGAGGTGACCGTGTGCAACGGATGCTGCATGTAGAATGAGAAACAAAGGAAAAAGCAGAGTCTTGCAAAACTTTTTAAACTGCAGATTTATTTCGCTTGACTTTTAGTGGATTCTAATCTCCTTCAGATGGATGCACAGCGTACAATATTCAGGTGATAGGTTTGTGCACGCCTGTCTAGCCAGGTGATCCTGCTATGGTAAAAGAATAGGCCATACTGCCACTGATCGCCACGAGGATCGCCACTATTCGGATATGGCAGAACAAGCAGAAGAAGGTTTATGTACATAATGTATAGGGCTGTGCAGGATTATACTGAGTGATGCATGATCGAAAACGAACCTCTCCTGTACCAGTTTTCATAACTATTCAGGCAACCATAGAGTAATCCCTCTGTGAGGCTGTTCAGTTTTACTTAAACCGTGTAAGAAGTGAACATGGGAAAGTTTGGCATGGCAACATCTCTCCTGGATTACTAAAAGGCCCAAACATGGTAAACTTTTGTGGAAAGTCTAAACCTCTCTGGGTTAAAGCACAAGTCTGTAATGTTTCTGCCTTTGACGTAGCTGTGATTTCCACTCTCGAGTAAGAGTTAATTGTGCCAAAGGCAGATTCTTTGTGGGAAGGGCAAAACCCACACTTCTTGGGCTTATGGCAAAAAGCTGCCTTGTGAGAACAAGCTGATTAACACATCTAGGATGCCAAGAATCTCCTCTCCCTGCTTAGGCCTTTTGCTTGCAGGTTGGGATTAAGGGGACAGATCCTAATTCAACTTCTCCCTCTCACATTTCCCCTCCCAAACTTCTTGATTCCACAATAGGAAGGAATAATAGAAGGCCGGAACGACACAATAGTTTATTTGTTCTGTGTGTATCCTGCGTTCCTCCAATGAACCCATGTCATGCGCCTCCTGCCCACTTCATTCTCATGACAGCTTTATGAGGCCAAGAGAAGGTGCCGGTTGCTGGGGTCTTCTTCTTTAGTGTCCAGACCAAACTATGGATGGCCAAAATGAAGCCACTTTCTTGGCTTTTTCGTTGGCCAAAATTAAGTCCTCATCGGCGCATGTTTCTGGCAGTCACAACTGACACACACACCCCCTGAGGGATCTTAATCAGGGGTGCCTAAATTTTTTGGTCCGTGGGCCGATCACATGATTCAGCGGGCAGGTCACGTGGTTCCTCCCACTGGAAGCGGAAGTAAAATGCACCTGCAAATGCACAGAACACTGCTGGATCTGGCTGCCGACGTCAATTCATCCGGCCCACTCGCAGAAGTAAAATGTGCCCGCGCATGTGCAGACCATGGCGAAGGCAGTGAGGTCTGGATGAATTGGCATCAGGGGCAAGATCTGGCCTCTGGGCCATAGTTTGGGCACCCCTGGTCTAAATAGTACAACTCCGATTGAGGGATCAGTCGCAGTCCGAGATTCACGTGAGAAAGTGATGCCTCTAAGCCCCCTTCCACCAGATACATGATGATGGCACATGATCCCTGTTTCATAGAAGTGGAAGACTTTGGCAGAACCTTCTTTTGCTCCAGAGAGGGGGAAAAACCCTCTACTTCAAAGCATTCCCGCATCAGAAATGTTTGTCCAGTCTCAAGTGGGAAACCGCCCAGAGAGGAAACCCCTCCTCATGCTCCAAAGCTGGGCCACGCTTCCTGTTGGGAAGTTCTTTCGGAGCGAGCGTTCACTTGAAGCAAAGCAAAACACTGCTTTCTGGCGGCTTATCTCTTGCACATTGGATAAGCTTTGGCTTTCTTTCCTGTTGAACGTGGCCAAGCGTAGCCCATCTGAGCCATTTTACTCTTCTGTAGCCAGTTAAATCTGGCCAGGTTATCCTGCTATGGTCATAGAGTAGACCCTACTGCCAGTGAGCCTACGGAGCGTCAGGCAGCGGTTCACCAACCTGGCCCACCCTGAGGACTAACCACCTTGGGTGGCAAATTCCCCAGATTCCCTTCGAGACCTGCACATTTGTCAGCCCTTGACGCTGCACCGCTTCAGGCGGCAAATTAAAAAATGTGTCTCTTTTCGGAACATGCGCAGTTAAATATCTCTCACTCCTCTTGCACTGCAGCTCAGCCCCACATGCTTGAATGGACTTGATTGTTGTGGTTTGGCAATCCGTATTTTGAGATTGTCGAGCGTACACTGCTTGAGTTCACATGTTTGACAAACCCTGACCGCTATCCATCAGCTGGACTATTTTGGTGTGTGTGTGTGTGTGTGTGTGTGTGTGTGTGTGTGTGTGTGGGACAGAGTATGCAAGGATGCATTTTTCTTACTGTATGCAACCCAGTGCTGCTGTCTAGACCAGGGGTGCCCAAACATTTTGGAATGCAGGCCGGTCACGTGGTTCAGCGGGCCAGTCACGTGGTCCCTCCCACCAGGAGTGGAAGTAAAATGCACCTTGCCTTCTGTTTTGCCACAAGACGAGATAGATTTTAAGATGCCATTTTCCCTGTCTAAACCAGGGGTGCCCAAACTATGGCCTGTGGGCTGGATCCAGTCCCTGATGCCAATTCATCCTGCCCACGCCACCCTCATCGCTCCCAGAAGCAGAAGTAAAACATGCATGTAATACTTCCGCTTCTGGGAGCGATGAGGGCTGGATGAATTGGCATTGGGGCCGGATCCGGCCCATAGGCTGTAGTTTGGGCACCCCTGGTCTAGAGATTTGTTTTTGCCTGTTTCCATAATGAAACCATTAATAAATGAGGCATCTCCTGGAAGCCCACGGAAACACAGATCCCGGCCCAGAGGCTGGCAAAAGGGTTGTCCTGACCTTTCAAGTATCAGAGGAATCTATTCATCTCCATTGTTTGGCTGCGGAATATGTGGTCAGGCGTGTTTTCTTGTACTCAGGCCATGGTGTGTCGACACCGCCTGGAACGTGACAGGAATCTGCCAGTGTTTGTGTACTTTCCCCTGTGGTCCTCCTCTTCCTACACTCATTTGGTGGAAGGAAACCATGCCTCGTCCCGTTTCGATCACATGGCTCAGAAGAGAATTTCTTTATCTATTCGATTCCCGAGTACTGCAGGACGGAATGAGCTCCCGTCTTTGTCCCAGCTCCTGCCAACCTAGCAGTTTGAAAGCAAGACATTGCAAGTAGATAAATAGGGACCACTTCGGTGGGAAGGTAACAGCATTCTGTGCGCTCCGGTGTCTAGTCATGCCTGCTACGTGACCACGGAAACGTTTGCAGCAGCAGACAGAACTGGCTCTTCGGCTTTGAAACAGAGATGAGCACTGCACCCTAGAGTCGGATATGACTGGCTTTCGAGCAACGGAAACCTTTACCTTTATCTATCTATCTATCTATCTATCTATCTATCTATCTATCTATCTATCTATCTATCTATCTATCTATCTATCTATCTATCTATCTGTGCAAATAGATCTACCTACTCATGCATTATCTACCTACCTACCTACCTTTGTACTTGTAGTTCTTCAAAACTTTCCATGCTATTTCTTTGTAATCTTTCCTCTTGTGCCTTTTTCCATAGCAAAACGAATCTTGCTGCTGGTTAGTTTCAATCGGTCATACCTTTTGTTTTGAATGGCGTTGATATTTGTATAGTCAACAGAGCGCATGGGCAAATGAGACGGGGCAAATCTGACACAAATTCAATGAGCTCCTTAACACCTCCGCTCTTGATGATGGGGCTGCCAAAGCTCCCTCCTCCCTCCTCCTCCCTCTCTCTAGTAAAATGCACCTTGCAACCTGTTTTGCAACAGATATGTTTTGCAACAGGATGAGATAGATTTTTAGGCTGCCATTTTCTCTGCTTAAACCAGGGGTGCCCAAACTTCGAACCAATGTGCCGGATCTGGCCCGCAATGCCAAATCATGGGCGTGTTTTACTTCCGCTTCCAGGAGTGACGAGGGCGGTGCAGGCCAGATGAATTGGCATCGGGGGCCAGAGCCAGTCCACAGGCCATAGTTTGGGCACCCCTGATCTAGTATGTCGCCTGTCTGTCTATCTACCTACTAGTTAGTTAGTTGAGTTATATACAGTACTGCCCATTTAATACAACTACTATTCTGAGCAGTTTGTAATAGAATAACATAGAGCATACATAAGCAAAGAGAAACATAATAAACCACCCGATAAAACAAAGAAAAGAAAAAGCGATAGACTTAACCATACCAACAGATGCAGCAATAGGCAAAATAATTGGTAGCAGCACCAGGCTATAACTAAATCATCATTATTCATCCTCATTCCAGGACAGTGATCTAATAACACGTCCCCCCCAAAAAAAGATCTGTTTCCAATAATTTCTTAAAAGGCTGAAGGGAAGGGGCTGAACATATTCTCCGAGTCCTCGTTCGTTTCTCCCAGGCCTCCTCTAGAGTGGGAACCCAAACACCTGTCAGGCGCGAGTAAAGGTGGGCAGGAGGACTCCAGAAGAGGTGCTGAGTGCTGCACGACAGAGTGAACACTCATCTCTGTCCCAGCTCTTGCCAGCCTAGCAGTTTGAAAGCAATAAATTGCAAGGAGATAAACAGGTACCGCTTTGTCGGGAAAGGTAACAACAGCATTCCATGTCTAGTTATGGCTGCCACATGACCATGGAAACGTCTGCAGCGCTGACTCTTTGGCTGTTAACGGAGATGAGCACTGTGCCCTAGAGATGCATACGACTGGCTTTCGAGCAAGGGCGGCCTCTATCTGTACTTAACAAGCATTAGTGGGGTTTTTTAAATAAAAACCCCCTGCTAATTAAGCTAATTGGCACAAGAGTGTCCTGTACTGACCTCTGGTGGCTGAATCCCAGTACTGTACCCCTGGACTGGTGGTGCCCAACAAGTCATGCGATTACTCCACTTTGCACGAATTTCCATAGCAAAGAGGGTCACTACTAGGATAGCAGCTTAAAAATGCCCCTTTGTGTGCTAAGAGGGGACCGTTCATGTTCATCAATTCTCCATTGCAGGGAATGTGTGTGTTTGTGTGTGCATGGAAATTATGGATTATGGAAACTGAAGATCTAGGCCAGGGATTTCCAACCTGTGGTCTGTGGGCCGAGTGCGGCCCATGGCACCATTTCATGTGCCCCCCCCCCCCCACTGCCTCCACCACACCAGGAAGTGCCATGTGGTGGAGGAAGGGCACAATGGCCGTCCGGCCCCCGAAGCTGTCTGAGGAAGCATGACCCAGCCCCCGGATTTAAAAGGTTGAGAACTCCTAATCTAGCCATGACGGCAAACCATGCCACTCCAAGGTGTTTTTGGAAGCCATTCCCCCCTACGCCTGTGATGGCGAACCTTGGCAAGCCAGGGGTTCTTGGACTTCAATTCCCAGATGCCCAAGTCTAATATTTTTATTTCATTTATTTGTTCAACTTATACCCCGCCCACCTGGGATGCCTTAAAAAAATGTTTAAAAAGCAGAACAACTACCATAAAACCATAGAAACCACCCACCCAGTCCAACACCAAAGACCACTAGTCCAAGTGGCCACGATGGGAGGGTCTCCTAGTTAGACAATGCACGTCATAAAATAAAATAAAAGGCCACCCCATTTGGGATATTTCCCACTCTGGGTGGTGCACAGACAAATAACAAACTATCATAATAAAACACACAACAAATTAAAAATAAAACAACCAAAGAAGTACATCCTAAAATAAAATAACTGGCATCATGGTCACTACTCAAAAGCATACCAGAAAACAAAACAATAAATCAAAAACACTGCAGCAGTTTAAAGACTAAATTACTCTATTTTTACTGTGAGCTTTCGTGGGTCAAATCCACTTCGTCAGACAAAGCGTTTACTTCCAGGCATGGTTTATATACACCAAATGCAGGGGTCAAGACGTCACAAGGCAAATGGGTCACAAAACATTGTAAAAGGTAAAGGTAAAGGTTTCCCTTGCTCGAAAGCCAGTCATATGCGACTCTAGGGTTCAGTGCTTACCTGTTTTCAAGCCGAAGAGCCAGCGCTGTTGGCTTCTGCAGACATTTCCGTGGTCATGTGGCAGGCATGACTAGACACCGGAGCGCACGGAATGCTGTTTACCTTCCCACCAAAGCGGTCCCTATTTATCTACTTGCAATTCCTTGCTTTCGAACTGCTAGGTTGGCAGGAGCTGGGACAAAGGCGGGAGCTCATTCCGTCCTTCAGTACTCGGGAATCGAACTGCTGACCTGCCGCCTCCCAGTCAGCGTCTTAGGCACTTGAGCCACTGCAATGAGGTAAAGAGTAACCAAGCAGAATGAGACAAGCATGCATATACATACAGCTTCCTACAGCTACTCTTTACCTCATTGCTTTGTGATCCATTTGCCTTGTGACATCTTGACCCCCTGCATCTGGTGTAGATAAACCATGCCTGGTAGTTTTACTCCTTTGTCTGAAAAAGTGGGCTTGATCCACAAAAGCTCACAGACTAACACGGCTACTATTTCCTCCCCCCCCCCCCCCCCAAAAAAAAAAAAATCCCACTCAGAAGCAAGCACCCCAAGGCAACGTGGGTGAAGCTCTGGAGCCAAAGGGTGGGATTTGGAGGACTGGGCTTGGATGGTGGTCCAGAGCAGAGACAACAAGCCGGGCCAGATTCCCCCAAGGCCAGCCAGAAGGATGCCAAACTGGCTCTGTGACCAGGACTATTATCCATTGCCTAAGGATGGCCGTTTCCTGCACGTGGGTGGCTCTCCGGTCCGAAGTTGTGGACTTCCGTGTGGGGAGGGACCCAGGTCCCTCCTGGGGACTCCCAGGTTGGGGCACAAAGGCTGAGACTCTGCTCCTGACCAGAGTTCGGTCCCCATGGGCTCTGGGGCGCTTGTTGTTCAGTCACACAGTGGATTCCGACCCTTTGCGACCCCATGGACCATTTTCCTCCAGGCACCTCTGTTGTCCTCCACCCTCCTCTTCAACCCGCCCAGCTCTGTGCCCATTGCGTCCACAACACCACCTAGCCATCTCATCTTTGGCCGCCCCCTTCTTCTTTTGCCCTCCACCTTTCCCAGCATCAAGGCCTTCTCAAGTGAGTCCTCCCTTCATCTTCATCTTTACTATTTGACCTTCTAAGGAGCAGTCAGGGTTGATTTCTTCAAGGATTGACCTATTTGTTCTCCTTGCTGTCCAGGGTCCTCTCAGGACTCTCCTCCAGCACCACATCTCAAAGGCGTCGATTCTTCTGCGCTCAGCTTTCCTAAGGGTCCAGCTCTCACACCCACACATCACCACCGGGAATACCACTGCTTTGACTATGTGGACCTTTGTTTGCAGTGAGATGTCTCCGCTTCCCACTATGTTCCCCATGTTTCTCATGGCTTGTCTCCGCAGCATCATTTTGTGGCTGCAGTCTCCATGTGCAGAGATCTTGGATCCTAAGAGTGCAACCCCTGCCACTGCTCCTCCCTCTTCCCCAGGGGCTGATGTGGCCTGTGGCCATTGCCTTGGGTTCCTTGATGTTGAGTCTCAGGGCAGCTGTTGCCCCATAGGTGCGCTTGGCAAAGGGAAGCCACCCCAGCTTACAATTAACAATTGCAGCAGCCACAACCCTGGGGCGAGGGGGGTGGTGGGGGTGCTGGCGCGGGGGGGGGGAGTCTAGTCCTGCCTGCCACATGACCACGGAAGCAGACAGCGGCTTGGAAACAGGGATGAGCACTGCACCCTAGGGTCGGATACGACTGGCTTTCGAGCAAGGGAGACCTTACACCCCCGCCTCTTACCCGGCTAAGCCCAGAAGACCGGGGGTGGGGGTGGGGGGTGGCAGGGGGCGTGGCTTGTGCGCCAGGGGCGTGGCCTCCCCTCCCTCCCTCCCTCCCTCCCGGGGCGTCAAAAGCGCCCTCCGCGCGCGCGCCCTCCGCCTCTTCTTCTTCTTCTTCTTCTCCTTCTTCCTCCTCCCTCGGCCCCCGGTGCCTGCTGCCGTTGCCTGCCGTTGCTGCCGCCTGGCTGCCTTCCTCTTCCTTCCAGCATCCTCATCATCATCCTCCTCCTCCTCCGATCGTGCTGATGGCTCTGTCGGGCGACGCGGCCTTCGAGCGGCTCTCGCAGTGGCACCAGGCCCACGCCGCCTCCCTCGCCCTCCGGCAGCTCTTCCAGGCCGACCCCCAGCGCTTCCGAAAGTTCAGGTGGGGCAGCAGGGCGGGGGCGCGGCGGGCATGAGGGCGGGGGGGGGAATAGAGGGGGGGCTTTGCATAGATCTTGGGGGTCTTTGCAGGTGGGACACGGGGGGGTGTAGAGGGAAATAATGCGGGGTGGGGGCTTCTTTGCAAAGACCCCCCACCCACCCACCCCCGAGAGAAGAGGCTTTGCAAAGTCCCCCGGAGAGAGCGATAGGGTTTCGGGGTGGGGGGCTTTGCCTAGATCTCTCTCTCTCCTCCCAAAGAGGGGAAGGAGAGTTGAGTGGGGGGGGGGGGGGGCTTGGCAGAGATCCCTCTCCTTTGCAAAGTTCGCACCCCCCCCCCCCCAGGAGAGAGCAATAGGGGGTGGGGGGCTTTGCAAAGGCGCCGGTGGCCTTTGCCCGGGGGGGGGGTCAACACCCTCCCTCCCCCCCCCCCGGGTCGCGTGTGCCCTTGCTCCCTCCTTGCCGCCGCCGCCGCCACGGGCTACGTGCGGGCAGGCAGGCAGGCAAGGGAGGGGGAGGGGCTGCCCCGTGCTGAGTCATGCAACGCTTACAAATTGCCCCCCCCCCCCCCGTCCAGGATCTGGGTTGGGGGCGCAGGTGGGCTCCCCACCCGCCCGGGCACCGTCGGAGCCTGCTACAAGCATGTCATGTTCATGGCCATACAGCACACATGAGATGTTGTGATGATCATGGGGAACATGACATGGGGAACTTGGGCTCTCCATAAGCTGTAAGAAGCCATCAGCATCCAGAGTACAGCTTGAACTCTCTCGCTTTGCATGCAATGAGTCTATCTTATATACTGGTTTCACCTTTTAAGTGAAATGAATGAACATTTGCACAGTATTCTAATTTCCCACATCGCACCCGTCACACATCGCCCCCCTCTTCCTGCCCCAACCACGGATGGGGTTTTGCCACCTTAGGTAAAAACCTCGTGGCCCCGAGGGTGGCATTCGGGACGGCTCTTCCTCCTCTTTTTATTTTTAATCTAAAACCTTGCCTAGCCCGCCCTTCTTTATCATAGGGTGGGTTGCAGAGTTTCATAAAAGAAATTAAAACTATTAAGACACTTAAACAAGAAGGTATCATATTTAGGGTGGGAGGTGTGGGGGGAGCCCTGAACATCTAACCACTTTTCAACTGTCAAAAAACCCATCAAAACCACGGTGTCTTTTTGGCCACACACTGCCTGCCTGGGATTCAGATGCTTCGCAGAGTAAATTGCAACTAGAGTAGACCCATTTGAATCAGAAGATGACTCACCAAATCTCCACCTGCTTTTAGTGGGCTGTGAGTTATTGTACTAAGCAACAGGATTTCAGCCAACGCATGTCCAGTTTCTCCTCCCATTATAATTATTTAGTGTCAGACATTATTCTGGGTTGAAAGGATTTTTGCTGGAGCAACTCCACTCCAGGGATGCCCAAATGAGGCTCCTTTTCATGCCCCCCCCCCCCCCAAATGGTCCCTATTTATCAACTTGCAGGAACTGGGAGAGACAATCACTCAGTCCGTCATGCAGTCCCCAGGTCTCAAGCTGCCGACTTGCCAACCTTCCAGCTAACAAGGCGAGCTTCTTAACCACTGAGCCACCTCGGCCACCTCCCATTAAACTCTTCTCACTATTGTAAGGAACTTATCATTTCCGATTCTTTAGTGATACCTGTTATGCGTCTTGAATTCTAACCTTGCTATTTATTACATCTCTACCGTCCATTTCTGCTCAAGAAATCATTGTAAAACCGAGTAAATTTGAGCCATAGAATGGCTAAGATTAAATAAAGCCAAATGCAACTCTATAGATAGACCATAAAAATCAATTAAACCAACACTTGACATAGTCATAGTAAACTAAGCAACACCCAGTTTAGTGTATTGTGAAGTGTGCCCTAAAACTGGCTTCAAGGACCGTACTGTGAAGTGACAGCACATGCTTAATCTCATTCATAAACCATAATCCTGATAGAGTCACATTGTTCTTTTGCCGTATCCAAATCCAAATATAGGCGATCAGGCATAAAGATTGCCCTGAGAATATAATGCAGTGGCCTTTCATCTGCCTTCCGCATCGCAGCGTGACTCCCATAGTACCACTGGTCCAGTTCTATGGGTCACTTTCTGGTCCTGAGCCCTTTTGGCATGCAAAATCATCATCATCCCCAGGGCAGGTCGGATGAAGCTGGATGGATTCAAGTGGGATTTAATCCATGTAGGGACCCTCACTCTTCCCTGTGGACTTTAACACCCAAGGCCATTAGTCCTCAGGGTGGTCAGGTTAGTTAACCACCGCGATCGGTGTTGAGTCGCTGCCATAGGGTCTACTCTGTGACCATTGCAGGATCTCCTGGCCAGACTTTCATTTCTGGAGTAAAGCGTTGGTAAGCCTACAGGCTATAGTAGCAGGAGGGTGTTCACGTTTGCTAATCAGTGCGCCAGTCTCTTGAACAAGTGGTAGCATGCCTCTTAGAAACTCACTTGTGATGCCCTTCATACATATAATGGAGGAGGAAAAAAATTCTGTTTGATTTTCAAAGTCTGCGTTGGTCACAATGATTCAGCATTCTTGTTCTTTTCCTGGTTTAGTAAAGCAAGCAGGCTGCATGTGCCTTCAGCGCATTCATTCTGTATTTTGCAAAAAATTACAAACCCAACCCCATCAGAAAGCAGCCGTCCTACTTGGAGGAGACATCTTTTCCCTTTTTCTCCCAGAAAATTACTAAGAAAGATGCGCGTGTGTTGGAACAGGAATGCTACCTGGGGGATGGTGTATAGACCTGTGACAGCGAACCTTGGCACTCCAGATGTTCTTGGATTTCAATTCCCAGAAGCCCAAGCCCCCATGAATCCGCACGAATGGGTTTACTGCGATTCATCCGGCCCGCGACGCCCTCGTCACTTCTGGAAGCGGAAGTAAAACGCGCCCATATGGGCGCGTTTTACTTCCGCTTCCAGGAGCGGCAAGGGCCAGATGAATTGGTGTCAGGAGCCGGATCTGGCCCCCAGGCTGTAGTTTGGCCACCACTGACCTATAGCCTACAAGTTGAGTTTGGGAAACTGGCTTTTTTAAAAAAACACCAATGTCCTTCTTTTGTAATTAGCTAAAAATTAATCACCGTGGGTTGCTGGGGGGGGGGGTGTTGATGGAATTTTTCTTTGTTACAGGAGACGTCCACATTTAAAAGAAACCCATGTGGGCCGCTGGAAAGTGGAGATGGGTGATGCATTGACCCTGCATGCTCGCTGCCATGAATGAGTCGGTTGACAGATGTCTGGGACTAATCCAGCCCTGGGATTAAATAGGAGGGATTGCACATTGTTTTAAAACCCCCACCCCTGTCCCAGGCAGAACTCCTCCCTTCTTCTGCTTTGCATCTTGACATGTTGCTGAATGGGGTGGATTTGAATAGCTCCATGCTCCAGATTGGAGGTCCACGGGCCCTATTTTGGGGTGCCCTGTCCTAGGGAGAATTTGACAGAAGACCAAGGAGCATGCTCAGTCTGGGCCTGTCTTCCGTCATGGCCTGACTTAAGCATTGAAGGGACTTCTTCCAAAAGAGATGCTTTTAAACACATATATAATTCCCTCCTGTGAAAATGGTGCAGGCCATGCGCATACAATTTGTGCATCTCCAGGGCTCGCTGTAGGTGAAGGAGGTGTGGGAAAGGTTCATGTTTCATCTTGTGCCATATCAGATTCCAAGCATTGACTCTCCTCGTGGGCGATCAGCCGTGAAGATTGTCCTGGGAACCATATACAGCAATGCAGTGGCCTTTCATCTGCCTTCCGCATCGCAGTATGACCTCCGTACCACTGATCCAGTTTTGCGATTCACTTTCTGGTCCTGAGCCCTTTTGGCATGCAAAGTCCTCATCCTCCGCCCCAGGCCAGGATGGACAAAGTTGCTGCCCTCCATCAAGAGGGCTTCAAGTGGGATTTAATGCACTTGGGGACCATCACCCTTCCATGTGGACTTGGCCACCCAAGCCTGTGAAGTCCTCAGGGTGGTCAGGTCAGTTAACCGCCGCCTGAGGATCACTGGCAGTAGGATCTACTTTATTACCATAGCAGGATAACCTACCTAGACAGAGGAAAAAGATTGGGCAAGTTATCTTGTCTTCCGTTTGGTAGCTCCCATGTATTTCTGGAGGAGGAGGAGGAGGGTCCCAATCTGAACGGCGCCACTCGCATTTAGAGCAGAAGACGACCCATGTGAGCATGGGTCTATTTTGGGCTCTTGAGCCAGTGTGCGGGCAGTATGGGACATCTCCTGAGCCGCTCTCTGCTTCAAAGATGCCGCATTGCGCAATCTGTTCTATCAAGGGAAGCCTTTGGGGATTGCCTGGAACGGTCTCTACAACCAGTTGCAGAACCACTGTAGGAAAGTTGCTGGGATGTTGATCCTGCTACTCGCATACGGAAGCCTTTATCCTAGGCGGCCGCTGGCCTGGCTGGAGGGTTCGATTCCACGTTGCCTCAACTAACTCAATGGAGGAACCCGTTCCTCTCTTAGCAGTAGCAATTAGACTTCTATACCACCCCATAGCACTTAGTGCACTCTCTGGGTGGTTCACTAGCTAACTAGCATTATGCCCCCAACTTGGGTTGGGTCAACCTTGATCCCAATCAGGATTGAACTCACAGTGTTTTGGCTGCAGGGCAGCAGTTTAACCCCTGCACCACCAGGGCTCTATAATGACTAGTTGCTTACCTGTAACTTTTTTCTTCGTGGCCCCTGTAAATTCACATGAATGGGTTTACTGCGCATACGCAGATTCACAGAGACCACGAAGAAGAACTGGAGAGTGGCACATGGGCAGAAATTGACTTGGTAGACAGCCCTTAATTAGAACATTGTTATGTTTAACAAGGATGCCTATATTTAAAAATGTTTAAAGAACTGTACCTTAGCTCTTCTGTGCACTATCTGGAAGGTCTTCTTCCTCCTAAATCCGTGATGGCGAACCTTGACACTCCAGATGTTCTTGGACTTCAATTCCCAGAAGCCCAAGCACCCTGTGAATGGGTTTAATGCGATTCATCCGGCCCATGCTGCCCTTGTCGCTCCCGGAAGTGGAAGTAAAACGTGCCTGTATGGAGGAAGGATTAACCCGGAAGAGTCTTAACCGTACGGGCACATTTTACTTCCGCTTCCGGGAGCGATGAGGGCAGCGCAGGCCGGATAAATCACAGTAAACCCATTCGTGTGGATTCACAGGGGGCTTGGGCTTCTGGGAATTGAAGTCCAAGAACATCTGGAGTGCCAGGCTTCGCCATCACGGTCCTAGATGGGTCTGAGGCTACATTTTTAATGTCCATATGCTGCCCTAACTGTTCTCCTGGGCTCTCTTGCTGGTCCTCTCCGATGCCACTCAGTTGTCAAATATGGAAGGGTCACGCTTGTGCCAACTGCCTTGATAAGCCTGCCAGCTTCCCAGGGCTTTTCGAGATTAAATTATATAATTCCCAAACAAGATTATTGTTCAAGGGAACAGAAGGTGTGGACTGTTTGTTCTTGGGTGGGGCACGTCTTTAAAAAGAAATCGGTATCTTTGCCTTCACGTGTGGGTCTTATGACTTGATCTGAGTATGGTTCCTCCTCTGTATGAAGCTGATGGTTGTAATTGTGGGGCCAGTATAATTTTTCCTAGTGAATGATTTATCTCTATTAGAAAGGAAGCAAAGCATAGTGTAACCTCTGGTGGGTTCTTCCATGCTAGTTTGGACACAGTAGATTTCATGGTTGCCGTCCAAGAACTGGTCTACCTGAGTTTGGAGATGGTCAACCACAAATGCAGAGACGATGTTAAAGTTGTCCACTCAGCAGTTGTGTCAAGGGAACCACGAATCCTGAAGTGGTTTTACAATGGCCCAGAGGAACACCTACAATTAAGACCAGTTGTTCCCAGTCTTGGTCCCCCAGATGTTCTTGGACTCTAGCTCCCAGAAATCTTGGCCAACACAGCCTGTGGGGAAGAATTCTGGCAGTTTTCGCCCAAGAACATCTGGCGGTGCACACCCTGGTTGAGATGCTTGTAGCGTTCTTCCATGACCTGCTTATCGGCCCTCTTCTGCCGACAAGGAAGATGTTCACTGATGTTGCATAATGGCCTTTTCTTGACAGCTTGACCCTCAACACTGAACATGGAGACATCTTGGTGGACTATTCAAAGAACCTTATTACGGAAGACGTGATGAAGCTGCTGATCGAACTGGTAATTACGTGGCAGCTTACGTGATAAACATAAAACATTTGTAGAATGCCTTAGATGTAGATTGTTGACCTACAACTGTGTCGTGAGCAAAAAGTTTACCATTTCACACACATACACACAAAAGCAAATTCTACAATGAAAACCATAAATTGCAACATAGATTCTAAAGAACTACTTTCATAAAGCAAGAGCTAGACTTACCTGATTGTGTAAAAACACAGAGCCAAGCCATAACCGTTTGCACTCAAAATCACTAGGATATTGTCATGATGAAGCAAGTGTTCATTGGGAAAGGTTTAAAGCATACCTGTCAACTGCAGCTCTGTCCAATCCAGGACCTGCGCAGAATGGTTCTGTGCAGGTCGCCTTCTATGCATGCATAGAAGGGTTTTACGCTTGCGTAGCCTCCTTCTACGCATGCGTAGCCTTCTACGCAAGTGGCGTAGCCTACGCATGTGTAGAAGGGTTCTACGCAAGCGTAAAACCCTTCTATGCAAGCGGCGTAGCCTTCTACGCATGCGTAGAAGGCGACCTGCGCAGAAGGGCTGCGCAGTACCTCCTTTCCCCCCGCTGCCAAATTCCGGGGTTTCGGCAGCGCGGGGCAGGAAATGGCGCAAATCGGCGCTGAAAACCGTGAAATACTGGCCTATCCAGGAAGGTTGACAGGTATGGTTTAAAGAATAGCCAGGCCTAACAAAGTTTCTTCTGGTGGGGTCCCCTCCCACCCAAACTGAGCTAAACTGGATGGGAAATGGGGCTTCACACAACTTTGTCACCTTGAGCAAATGGTGGGTGTGGAAAGTAAGGTGAAGCAAAGTTCTGTTTTTGACTTTCAGGCAAAATCCAGGGGTGTTGAAAAAGCCAGAGAGCAGATGTTCAAGGGCGAAAAGATCAACTTTACTGAGGTATGTATGGAGCAGTATTTTTTTAAAAATTAACCCTTAGTCTGCTGTTGGATGAAAAGTGGGGAGACCTTTCAGGCGTGTGAACTTCCTCGTGTTTTGGGTTAACCAGTATTCTGCTGGTTTTTCCCTTCTGCATGAGTCATTCTCCCCCACCCCAGTTAAAAAATAAAAATAGAATACTGGGAACATCTAGAATGGTGAATGGTGGGATCAGGAAAGAGTGAATCATTAGTCAAGTGCTAAGAGAAAAGCCCAAGAATACAATAAGGTGAAAACATTCAGAGAAGAGAAGAGAGAAAGACATTGTATGGGGGTGTGTGTGGGTGCGTGTGTGGGTGCGTGTGTGTGATCGTAGCAGAGGTAGAGTATACAAAACTCCTCTTTCCAGGTCACTTCTGACCTGATTTTCGGACTCAACTACACAGGGATGGAGTGTGGGAAATACTGTGAGTTTGGGATAGGCTGGTTCTCATTTTTTCCTACTGACTACGTGTACAATGTGAAATTCCAATCAGCACAGAATTTCACTTCTCCAATTTATAGTTTTTCTTCCCCAACCAGAAACCATTCTGCTTTTTTAAAAAAAATTAAAACTTTTTGGCCCTGAGACTTTTTTTTATCACTCCCTCCTAAGTAGTTACATCCATCCATCTGTCTGTCTGTCTGTCCATCTATCTATCTATCTCTGTCTGTCTGTCCATCTATCTATCTATCCATCCATCCATCTGTCTACCTATCTATCTATCCGTCTGTGCATCTATCTATCCGTCCATCCGTCTATCTATCTATCTATCTATCCCATCCATCCATCCATCCATCCATCCATCCATCCGAATGATCTTTAAAGGAGCAAGCTGACACCCCCCCCCCCTCTCTCTGTGTATTTTTTAGTGCATGGATGGCTTGCTTGGGACTTCTCACAAATGGCTCTGTTCTGTTTTCAGAACCGATCTGTTCTCCATATTGCTCTGAGGAACCGCTCAAATGCTCCGATACTAGTTGATGGCAAAGATGTGACCCCCGAGGTGAACAAAGTGTTGGAGAAGATGAAGAATTTCTGCCAGGTATAAAGGTTTTTATTTTATTTTTACAAAGGATGTGTTGGAGCTAATCTTGGTTCACCAGGAGAGTAGCAGCTTTCAGCGAATTGCAAAACTTTGTTATGTGGGTATGAGTAGTGAATTGAAATCCAGTCAACCTTGGTTGTTGTTAAGCCAAATGAACACTTTGCAACAGCAGCTGAATATGAATGATTGTGTCACATACATGCATTGCCCCCATTTACCGGTGTGGGAAATCGATCTTGCGATGGGAATTCACTAGCTTTGATAAGCTTTGTGTTATTGGTGCAGGCTGGAGGTTCTGGGACGAAAGGTTTTCCCCTTGACTGACGAGTTGTCAGTGTGTGCTGCGCATGTGAAAACCCCTTAGCAAAGATCAGCTTTCCAGTGTGGCTGGCTCTTAATTGAGGCCTCTATTTTGGCAAAATGAGCAGAGCGTGGATTCTGCAGACAACGTTCTTCTTCTTCTTCTTCCATGTCCAGATCAAACTGGACTGCCCAAATGAAGCCATGTTCTTGGCTTTGTCACTGGCCAAAATTAAGTCCCCGTCGGTGCATGTTTCTGGCACTCATTGGCAGACCGGCAAATGAGTCAATGGATTCTGGCCAAGTTGCTGAGTTCAGAGTAAGCAGCAGGGAGACGTTAAAAAAGGCAAACTCCCTGCCCTGCGCAACTGTCAGATTAAGGATGTGGCGAAACCAACAGTGTGTTTGGAAACACAATGCAATCTCCCCCCCCCCCTTCATATTATGAAATGAACGGCTAATCATTGCAGAGTTAATACATTCAAAATCCTTGTGGTCCTTTAAGGGCTGATCATGCGTCCGAAGAACCAGGGTAGCGTCCTTGAAAAAAGATGCCTATAAAACACCTTAGTCTTCAAGGTGCCACAGGTTGTTTCATGCTCTTGGTTGCAAAAGGGGACATTGGCTGCACCCTTGCACATTTATACCAGGGGTGCTCCAAACATTTCAGGCCGTGAGCCAGCCACGTAGTTCCTCCCACCGGAAGCAGAAGTAAAATGTGCCTCGCAATCTGTTTTGCAACAGGATGAGATAGATTTTTAGGTTGCCATTTTCTCTGCTTAAACCAAGGGTGCTCAAACTACGACCCATGGGCCAGATCCAGCCCCCAACACCAATTCATCTGGCCTGCGCTGCCCTTGTTGCTCCTGGAAGTGAAAGCAAAATGCTCAAGTGTGGGCGTATTTTACTTCTGCTTCCAGGAGCGGCGTGGGCCGGATGAATTGGTGCCGGGGGCTGGATCCGGCCCATGGGCTGTAGTTTGAGCACCCCTGGTGTATACATTAAGTAAACCATCTGTCAGATCTGCTTTGATTTGGATTCCCCAACCTTTTCATTCTGGGGCCCAGGTCATGCTCTCTCAGTCAGCTTCAAGGGCCGGATGGCTATTTTGTCCCAACAGCTTCAAAGGGGTGTCCATTTTGTCCCGACAGCTTCAAAGGGGTGGCCATTTTGTTTCTCAAATGCCCTTGGGGGCCCCCACATGAAATGGTGCTGGGGGCCAGATCCAGCCCACAGACCTTAGGTTGGGAACCCCTGTTTTATATCAGTCTCATTTGCTCTGCTGGCCTCAAACCCCAAAATTCTCTGTAAGCTGCCAGAAGCAAATTTTAGTTTTACTGAACCAGACAATTTTTCTTACTTGCTCGCTCTGTGTTTTGTCCTGGCAGAAAGTCCGCAGTGGCGACTGGAAAGGCTACACGGGCAAAGCCATAACCGACGTGGTCAACATTGGGATCGGCGGGTCTGACTTGGTGAGATTGATGTGCAATTTCCTTGCCAGGCAGCGGGTGCTCTGGGCATTCTGGATCTGTAATCCGGTTTCCCCCTCTTTTCCAGGGCCCACTTATGGTGACCGAAGCCCTGAAGCCGTATTCTAAGGGAGGGCCGCGGGCTTGGTTCGTATCCAACATCGATGGCACTCATGTTGCCAAAACTCTGGCTGAGCTGAAACCCGAGACCACCCTCTTCATCATTGCATCCAAGGTATGTTCCGGCATGCTTCATTGAGAGCTTGAGCGGTTGTGCCAGAAAGAGATCTATGTGGGATGATGATGTGTATGGGGGAAAACTCCTTTTGTGTTTGGGGTTCATGTGCATTTTGGCTTACCATACTGTCATGCAGGGCTCTGGATTTTGGGGTGAAGGACCTTTTCAGTTTCCCTGTTGAAATCAGGCTAATTTAAAGAGATTCATGCATTTATGTAGGTCTGCTTGTTTGTTTACATCATCCTCTTTTCAGAATATGCTGGCCCATCTTGCAAGGTTTGGGTGCCCAGGTGGGACCGATGGGTGGAAGGCCTTTCGTATTCTTATCTTGACATTACATAGTCGTTTTAGAAAGTTCAGAAATGTACAGTCACGCAAGTCCGCTCCTGAATGACTCCGTACTTTTGGTGTAATTGTCTTTTCATTTAAAAAATGGTTTTCTTCAGGACTTATTGTAAAATTAGCACAAATAATTAAAGTAGTTATGCAAGTTTCGTTGGGAGATGTAACTGCATGCAGTACTTATTTTGTTAAGGGAAGATGTTAACAAATTAAAATAGCTATTTCTGGGCTCACAATCTCAGCTCTCCACTGTCTCTGATCCGAACTGCAAACCTCCCTCGTGCATGCAGTTAAATATCCCAACGATGCTTGCATAACTACTTTAATGATTTGTGCTAATTTTATAGTAAGGCCTGAAGAAAACCGTTTTTATGAAAAGACAACTACACAAAAAGTACTGAGTCATCTAGGAGCAGACTTGCGTGACTGTACATTTCTGAACATTATAAAATGAATATGTAATGTCAAAATAAGAATACGAAAGGCCTTCCACCCATCGGCCCCACCTGGGCTGAGAACACATGTGTATAGTTTGTCAAAAAAGTATATAAGGCTGATTGAATTGTTAATGGGGGTTCTTGGATCTATATAGAACCAAGCACCACATATGCATGTGTTAAAGGTAAAAGTCACCCTTGCTCGAAAGCCAGTCGTATCCGACTCTAGAATTCAGTGCTCTTCTCTGTTTATAGCCAAAGAGCCAGCGCTGTCTGCTTCTGCAGACATTTCCGTGGCCATGTGGCAGGCATGACTAGACACCGAAGTGCATGAAATGCTATTTACCTTCCCACCGAAGTGGTCCCTATTTATCTACTTGCAATTTCTTGCTTTCGAAGTGCTAGGTTGGCAGGAGCTGGGGCAAAGACGGGAGCTCACTCTGTCCTGCAGTACTTGGGTTTTGAGCTACTGCCCTTCCACCTCCCAGTCAGCATCTTAACCTCTTGAGCCACTGCAGTTATAATTGATAAAAAAATCTCTTTTTCCTCCGAAACCTCTCTGGCTCTTTCATTTATGTTTAATGCAACTTATACACTGATTGCTTTTTAAGAGAGTTTTCAGGTGACGAGATCAGTCCGTGTTTCACTGTCGGTGCAACCGGCTCACGACTTCCTCTTGGAAACGGCAAAAGAAAGTTGAAGAGGCCGAAGCAGGGAGGGAATTCCAAAGGGCTGTCCTTTATCCTTGTGCATTAGCCTAGGTTCATGCGGTTCACATGTTCAACCCAGGCGCACAGCGTTTCCCCGCTGGGAAAGGCCGGTGCCTCTTGGCTCCGTTCCTCCTTGTTCGAGACCAGATAATTGGAGAACTTTTATAAAGGGATGAATGGGCATTTCTGAGGCTTGTTGTATAAACCCTCTTCTTGCACAATCGAACCATTGGGGTAGATAGATGGGAATAGCAAGGAATCCAGTGTGAAGCCTCCTCAGCTACATTTGGATGGTTCAGTAATTTTTTTTAATAAGGAAGGGAGATTCTTGCATGACTAACCACGTTCCTGCGTTTCATCAAGCCAAAACCATGTCAAAACCTTTGTTGGACATTTGCTAATGAGCAAATTGCATCGTCTGACAGTCAGAGAGAGAACAGATAGGTTTATGTTTTAACCCAGACACAGGAAGGGAGGAAAGGCAGGTATTTGTTGGAAGAGCTCTGAGGTTCTTGCAACTTTTAAAATCAACCATCGCCGGAAGGATGGAATTGGTCCGAATCGTCGGGGCTTTCCCCCAGGTAGAGTCAAACTTTCATCAGGTGTCTGCTCTTTCAACTGTCTCAAAAGTTAGAAGCAAAACTGCATTTAACAAGACAAAACAAAAGATCTGGCAGGTGTCGAGTTTTGTTATTTCAAATATTCTAAGGGGGGGGGGGTTTGTATAAAAATGGCAGGTGGTTTACATAAAATGAGTGTATTTTTTATTATACTACTAATGAAACTTTCACAGAGAAGCTTGGAAGCATGTGGACCAAGGATTCCATAAACCAGCAAAGAATTTGTATTGGTTTGGATTTATGGCATCCTTTCCTAGGACTAATGGCATGTAAATTTATACAAAACACTGAAAATGCAGGTTAATTTATGCAAACACTTAAGTTAGTGGCCGTGACACTATATAGGTCAGTGATGACAAACCTATGGCAGCGTGCCAGAGGGGGCACTCGGAGCCCTTTCTGTGGGCATGCGTGCCATTGCCCCAGCACAGAGTTCATCCTGCCCCTCTGCCCAGCAGCCCAATGGGAGCATGTTCTCCCTCCCCCAGCACAGAGTTCATCCTTCCTCCCCTGCCTGGGGTAAGACGGGCAGCTCACAATGGTTCGCCATCATTGCTATAGGTTCCCTGTGTGCCTGTTTAGACTGTTGCGATTTTCTCATTCTGTGCCCTGTAAAGGCTGTATAGATTTCTTGACCAAAACCATCACTTCCTTCCTTCCTCTGTACATAGACTTTTACCACCCAAGAGACCATCACCAATGCTGAAACGGCCAAGGAGTGGCTCCTTAATGCTGCTAAAGATGTAAGTAAAGCCACGTCTGTGCTCAACTCTTGATACGATAATATAGATTGCAACGAGAGCTGGACTTACCTGCCTTTCCCGTTCGCCCCCGCTATGCTGTCGAGCATTAATATAGATTTAAAACAGGAGTGTCCAAACTACAGCCCGTGGGCTGGATCTGGCCCCCAACACCAATTCATCCTGCCCCTGCTGCTCCTGGAAGCAGAAGTAAAATGTGCCCGTATGGGTGCGTTTTATTTCCACTTCCAAGGGTGGCGTGGGCTGTATGAATTGGTGTCAGGGGCCAGATCTGGCCCATAGGCCTAGTTTGGCCACCCCTGATTTAAGCAGAGAAAAAATGTCAGCCTAAAATCTCATTCTGTTGCAAAACAGATTGCAAGGCGCGTCTTACTTTTGCTTTTGGTGGGAGGAACCACGTGACCGGCCCACGGCCTGAAAAGTTTGGGCACCCCTAATTTAAAGCACGCATGGAAGGGGCACATGGAGAGGCGCGGGGCCACATGAAATGGCACCACAGGCCAGATCCGGCCCACAGGTTTTAGGTTGGAAACCCCTGGAATAGAGGAAGGAAATTTGGGGAGGGGGAAGAACTTGGGACAGACTCTAGCCTTGTAAGACTTGGCCTGCAGGGAGCCCATTTTTACCTCTGCGCGGAGCCTTAAGTCTCTTGGTAGAAGTCTGCCTCAAAACTGAACGAAGCCAACCCTTCCATGAAGAAACACCAGATAAGAACCCGTCACCTCTTGGAAATCTGGCACCTCCGTTGCCGTTTGAAACCAGATTATCCTTGAGATGGGGGTTGGCCTTTTCGAAGGCAGATGCCTGAACTATGAGGATGCTTTCTTTAAGCAGAGCCCTGCATTCCCCAGTGACTCATGTGCACGGATGTCTGCCTCCTGCTTCTAATTCTCCTATACCCGTGATGGTGGACCTTGGCACTCCAGGTGTTCTTGGACTTCAATTCCCAGAAGCCCAAGTCTCAGTGAATCCACATGCATGGGTTTACTAGCACTCCAGGTGTTCTTGGACTTCAGTTCCCAGAAGCCCAAGTCTCTGTGGATCCACACGAAATGGGTTTACTGTGTGTGTTTTTTGGCTTCTGGGAACACCTGGAGTGCCAAGGTTCGCCAAATCTGTCCAATACTTTAGTCCTATAAAAATACAGAATCAGCTAGAATTTATTGAATGGAAGCATCACCAAGTGTTGTTCTGAGCTCTCTGGTCCTGCAGCCTTTTTGCCATGCTGCTTCCTCACAGGTAGAAACAGTCTGCATCATTTTAAATAAGCAAATGCAGATGTTACAGTAGGAACAAAGACACCAATGAAACTTGGAGAAGTTCAGTTAATGAAACCTTTATGCCAGGGCTTCTCAACCTACAGCCTAGGGGCCAGGTGCAGTCCATGACACCATTTCATGTGGGTGCCCCCAATGTCTCCACCACACCAGGAAGTGCCATGTGTGGCAGGCAGGGCAAAATGGCCATCCGGCCCCCAAAGCTGTATGAGGGAGCATGACTCAGCCCTCAGCTTGAAAAGGTTGAGGAGCCCGCGTTTTATGCACATGCAATTTATGCCTGACCACATGTCCAAAAGAAGATCTAGTACACCGTTTCCCAAACTGTAGTCCGTGGAACCCCATTGGACTTCAATTCCCAGAAGCCTAAGTCAGTCCATTGGCTGATCAGTGCTTTGGGGAATTGACTGAGGCTGCTGGGAATTGAAGTCCAAGAACCAAAGGAAACTGTGATCTAGTAAATGGCCGAGATAACCCTATTGAAGTAGCCCTGCTTCCGTTCAAGAATTGTCTGTTTTCATGCCATAATTTGTTTAGGTGTTTACTTGCATCTCATCATATACGTCTGCTAATTTTAAATTGTGCAAAATGCTCTGACGCAAAGACAAGAAAGATTGGCTTAATGGTCAGGTTGATATTTGTTTTTCCCTCTAATGGTCTCTCTTCTTTCCATTTTATTTAAAGCCATCTGCTGTGGCCAAGCACTTTGTGGCTCTGTCTACAAATGGGGTAAGTATACAAGGAGACGTGTGTGCGCGCACGTGTGTGTGTGTGTGTGTGTGACCAAAGCTATGGAGTGACTTCAGCCCAGTTCCAGAGAGCAGCATAATGAGATGTAAGAGGTCAGAATCCATCCATCAAGACTCTCCCTTGCTCAAAAGAGAGTCGTATCCGACTCGAGGGTTCAGTACTCATCTCTGTGTACAGCCAAAGATGTCTGAACTATGAGTATCACTGTCTGTGTCTGCAGGCGTTTCCATGGTCATGTGGCAGGCAAGATTGGACACCAAAGTGCACGGATCACTGTTACCTTTCCCACTCAAGTGGCCCCTGTTTATCTACTTGCGATTTCTTGCTTTCGAACTGCTAGGTTGGCAGGAGCTGGGACAAAAGACGGGAGCTCACTCCGTCATGCAGCACTCGGCTCTCGAACTGGTGACCTGCCAACCTCCCAGTCTCATTTAAGTTCAGCGTCTTAACCACTAAGCCATCCCAATCACTTTCGTGTCGCTTAGTCCCCACCAATTAAAGAGGTGGCATTTCTGGTAGTCTTCAAGGGCCAACCCCGATAAGAGGATATTACAGTAGTCCAGATGAGACACATACCATAATGGATAAAACATTAGTGGGAAAGCTGACTAGATGACTAGTGGTAGCGACAACACTGCAGAAGGTTTCAGGCAGGCATCCTTGCATTGGCCATGTGGAAGACATTAATGTTAAAACTCCAGGTGTGGTTAAAAAACATGCGCTGTGTAGCTCTAGGGCCAGTGATGGCGAAGCTTAGCGCTCCAGACTTCAATTCCCAGAAGCCCCCTGTGAATCCGCACGAATGGGTTTACTGCGATTCATCCGGCCCGCGCCGCCCTCGTCGCTCCCGGAAGCGGAAGTAAAACGCGCCCAGACGGGCGCGTTTTACTTCCGCTTCCGGGAGCGACGAGGGCGGCGCGGGCCGGATGAATCGCAGTAAACCCATTCGTGCGGATTCATGGGGGCTTGGGCTTCTGGGAATTGGAGTCCAAGAATGCCTGGAGTGCCCATGGTTCGCCATCCCTGCTCTAGGCCATTCAGGGGTGGCTTTTCTTGACTTCTCAAGACTTCTACCTTTGGATTTTCAGTGAGTTCTCTTAACAGTTGTTTCTTTGCAAAGCAAAACAAAGTACCAAGTAGGATCTAACTCTTCCTCTCTCTCTCTCCTGTTTCTTTCTATTTTCTCCCCCAGCCAAAAGTTAAGGACTTTGGAATTGACACTCAGAACATGTTTGAGTTTTGGGACGTAAGTAAGACCACACTGACCTTTAGGGTTTCTTGCTCCTTCGAAACCCCCCCTTCCCTGTCTTGCCCGGTCGGCAGGGGTTCCCAACCTTTCGAAGCCAGTGGCCGGGGCACTCTCACTCAGTCAGCTTCAAGGGACAGACAGCCATTTTGCCCTGCCTGCACAACAGAGGTGGCCATTTTGTCCCAACAGCTTCAAAGGGGTGGTCATTTTGTTTCTTGAATGCCCTTGGAGTGGGTGGGGGCCACATAAAATGGTGTCATGGGTCAGATACAGCCCGCTGGCCTTAGGTCGGGGATCCCTGTCGTACAGGTCCCAACGTCTGTTGGTGTTCTCAACCCGGTGGTTCCCAACATGGGGCCCAGGCCCCACAGGGAGACTTCAGTTCCCAGGAGCTTAAGTCAGTCCATTGGCTGATCAGTGCTTTGGGGAATTGACTTGGGCTTCTGGGGACTGAAGTCCAAGAACCAAAGGTTGGGAAACAATGACCTACAGATATTGTTGGTTAAAACAAAATACTGAGACTCTAATAAAAGACGTAACGTACTTTAAGGCACAAATAAATGTGTAAATATTAGATCTGTCCAGTTTATAGTTAGGGCCATTCAGAAGAGAGGTTGATGCTGTCCTCCTTGCCCTCCTCCACATACCTGTCAACCGCAGCTCCGGACAATCCGGGACCTGCGCACAACGGTTCTGTGCAAGTCGCCTTCTACGCATGCGTAAAAGCCTTCTACGCATGCGTAAAATGCACCTTGCGCAGAAGGGATGCACAGAAGACAAAAAGAAGAAGGGATGTGCAGTACCTCTTTCCCCTGCTGCCAGTTCCGGGGTTTTGGCAGCGCGGGCGGGAAATGGCGCAAATCGGCGCCGAAAATCGGGAAATCCCGGCCAATCTGGGAAGGTTGACAGGTATGCTCTTCCAAGGGCAATTTCCGACTCTCTTCCTGCCCCTCAAAAGCAGGGAGTTTTGCTGGCGTGAGGATCCACGCCAAAGCCACCTCGAAAGGTCACCTGAGAACCTCCCAGGTAGGGCGTCCATCCCGACAGCTGCTGAGTAAGAGGAGACCGTTGGCTCGGCTTGCTTGTGGCCTCCGTGCTATTCTGAGCAGTGACATTTGGCGGGATGGGAGGCCGACATTGGCCGGCAAAAGTGGTGCAAGCAGGACCTTTGACCTTCAACGTTGAGTCTGAGCCTTCCTTGGGAGAACCTTCTCCTCGAGAGGACAGCCTGAAGCTTTGGACAGAAATAGATCAGGAGGACCATCCTGGCCGGTCCCTAGCTAAGTCATCTATCAGCACAACATTATAGGCTGAGTAGTAGTTACAATGCTCGGCTTCTTAATTCTGCTCCTCCTTAACTCTGGGCAGAAATGTTCCTTTTAAAATATACTTTGTGCACCCTCTTTTCAACTTTCTGTTTTGCTGTACTATGCTGGGCTCAGACCGTAATAAAGATTTGACATCAATAGGATGCTAACTACAAGTCTGGGCAGGTTATCCTACTATGGTAATGGAGTATACCCTACTGCCAGCAACTCAACGGCAAGCGTCAGGCGGTGGTTAACTAACCTGACCACCCTGAGGACTAACACCTTGGGTGCCGAAGTCCACAGGGAAGGGTGATGGTCCCCAAGTGGATTAAATGGTCCCACTTGAATCCCTCTTGATGGAGGGCAGCAGCTTCATCCCTCCTGGCCTGAGAATGATGATGATGAGGACTTGGCGTGCTCAAAGGGCTCAGGACCAGAAAGTGACTCGCCAAACTGGATCCAGTGGTACTATGGGCGTCTTGCTGGGTTGCAGAAGACAAATGAAAGGTCACTGCCTTTCAGGACAGTCTTCATGGCTGATCACCATGATGATCGCCAATATTTGGAATCGGATACAGCACAAGAAGGAGAAGAAGGATGCTAACTATAGATGGGCCATTGGAATCGAGGGGGGAACCGGCCTGCTTCTCTCTTTCCCTCCGTCTTCGAATAATGCATTTCTTAAAGTTTGAAGAAATCCACGTGGTCCATTGGGGACTTGAGACCATCCACTGGAGGTGTGTACCCTTTCCTTGTGTGGCTCCAATCCCAGTGCAGATCACCCCAAAAAAGTGCAATTTGAATGAAAGGGGAGCTTCCTTGGCCAGTTGTGGGGCCAAGGAGAGCAAAAGCAGTGAAAGGTCCCCTTTCATCCCAAAGGTAAAGGCCACTCTTGCTTGAAAGCCAGTCGTATCTGACTCTAGGGTTCAGTGCTCATATTTGTTTACAGCCAAAGAGTCAGTGCTGTCTGCATCTGCAGATGTTTCCATGGACATTTGGAGTGCACAGAATGCTGTTACCTTTCCAGCCAAAGCGATCCCTATTTATCTACTTGCAATTTCTTGCTTTCGAACAGCTAGGTTGGCAGGAGCTGGGGTAGAGACGGGAGCTCACTCCGTCCTGCAGTACTCAGGAATTGAACTTCTGACTTTCTAGTCGTTGAGGTCCGCGTCTTAACCACTTGAGCCACCGCAGTCCGTCCAGTCCCAAAACAACTGCCTAAATAACTCTTTTCTCCCCTTCCCTGTTTATTGCAGTGGGTCGGAGGCCGTTACTCCTTGTGGTCCGCCATCGGCCTCTCCATCGCCCTCCATATCGGTACGTAGCCACTCCGCTAACTCCCCGTAATGTGTAACTCGAAATGCGGTTTCCCAGAGGAATGCATTGAAAACCTTTTTTTTCCTGACCTCCGGAATGGACTAATTGTTTTTCAATGCATTCCTATGGGAAACCGTGTTTCGAGTTGCGAATTTTTCACGATTTAAATCCATTAGTCGAGGCATTATTTTCAATGGATTTCCTTTTGTAACTCGGAAATTGCATTACTCGAGGCGTTCGTAACCCAAGGTCTCACTGTACTGTTCTTTCTACCACCATCACCTTTTCCTGATTTATTTAGGAAACAACTGATCCACTAAATTTTTGATGAACATCCACTAAGTAATATTCCTAATTGACTCTGATTCGGACTAATTTGGTATGCCCATCGTCTGCTGTTTAATTTCTCATGGAACGCCTAAGAATCCCAGCCTGGCTTTGGACAACATACCACAAAAGTCTGCCTCACGATGCGACCTTTCAGTCACAAAAACTTGTAATGTTGTATTTTTTTTAAGTGATCCTATAAAACAGGAGTTCCCAAACTTTTCACGCCATGGCCCAGTCATGTTCCTCCTGCCGTAAACGCATCCATGGCTGCCGTAAACGCATTTACAACAGCGGCAGGTGCATTTATGGCAATGTTTACGGCAGGCATGGGCATGTTTACGCTTGTGCATTTTACGGCTGTCATAAAGGCGCCCGATTCTGCTTCCAGGAGCGGTGAGGGCAGCATCGTGCCACATGAAATAGTGCCATGGGCCGGGGCCAGCCCACAAGCTCTAGTTTGGGAACCCCTGCTATAAAAGGTAGCGCCTTCCTCCTGCATTTGTTAATTTTTTGTTTGTTTCTGAAATTGCTGTTTAGGTTTTGATAACTTTGAGAAGCTTCTTGCCGGAGCGCACTGGATGGTGAGTAATCTGGATGCTAGGGGCAAATGATCTCCCTGGGGGGGGATTGGGAACAAGGCGTTGTTACTCCAGAAGTCTTGGTCGCTGCATTCTTTGGGATGGTGTGTGTGTGTGTGTGTGTGTGTGTGGGACTTTGAGCCAGAGGGTTGCCTCTTCCTTTGTGCTGCTGTGAAGCCATTGTCTCAGTTAGGTTCCCCAAGGGTCATCAAAAGACACAGCTCTGATTCTTGGCTTGGCGAGGGCCCCCCAAATTGCCTTGATTAACACACACCCCTCCCTTGGCGCGGCAGGACAACCACTTCCGCTCGGCTCCCCTGGAGAAGAATGTGCCTGTTTTGTTGGCCATGCTGGGCATCTGGTACATCAACTGCTACGGGACGGAAACCCATGCCCTTCTGCCCTACGACCAGTACATGCACCGCTTTGCGGCCTACTTCCAGCAGGTGAGCTCCTTTGGCACTCCAGGACGGGATGTGTGCATGCATGTGTGCGTGCGTGCAGTGGTTAAGCTGATGTACTGCAGCCAAAACAGCTGGCCTTGTGAGTTCAGTCCTGATGGCGTGCAACGTTGACTCAGCCTTTCATCCTTCCAAGCTATTGCCTGTCTGATGGGGGAAATTGCAATAGAAATTATACTTATATGCTGCCTCAAGCAGTTAAGACAGTGGCTCAAATGGTTAAGACACTGAACACACTGACTGGAAGGTCGGAATTCGATTCCTGGGTACTGCGCAACGGAGTGAGCGCCCGTCTCTGTCCCAGCTCTTGCCAACCTAGCCGTTCGAAAGCAAGAAATTGCAAGTAGATAAATAGGGACCACTTCAGTGGGGAAAATAACAGCATCCCGTGCACTCCAGTGCCTAGTCATGCCGTGCAAACGTCTGCAGATGCAGACAGCACTGGCTCTTTGGCTATAAACTGAGATGAGGACCGAACCATAGAGTCGGATACGGCTGGCTTTCAAGCAAGGGTGATTTTGACCTTTACTGCCCCTTAGTGCTTAGGGCGCTCACGGAGTGGCTCACAAGGTAATTAGCATTTATGTCCCCAACATGCCGCGGAATCATTTTACCAACTTTGGAAGGCTAGAAAAGGCTGAGTCAACCTTGATCTACGTCAGGATTGAATTCACAACCTTTGGGTTGCAGCACAGTTACTGTCCCACTGCAAAAGAAGGGTTAGTCCTTATGAGTTTACCACTGTAATGGAACTTGGCTATGCCCAGGTGACTCCCCAAAAGTGGGGATGGGATGGATTAAAAATAGCTTATTCCACTGCACAACAACGATTTTGCTCCTGGGAATAACACATGTGGTTTACATGATATCGAGTGTGCTGATTCCAAATCTGAACTCAGAATTTGCTTATCGCATACAGATTTTAAGTTAGTAGGCGTGCTATAGCTGTGCAAATGGTATTGGGTAATGTATTTTTACATGGGGACATTATAACAGTTGTAGCTACCACTATGCCTGCTGCCGCCTCAGCTGAATCACGTCCCCTGGTGGCTTGCATGTTCCAGCAGCGGCTGGGCAAGTCAGTGACCTGACGTCAGAAATATGTATAAATATAAGGCGAGATGGACCAAGGGCTTGTCTCTAGTGCGAAACCACCTTATTGGATAGTACAGCTAGGCCAGAGTGAGTCTGCTTTGAGCTAAAGATGCGTAGGCGCAGCTGTGTGAAAATGTATCACGTCTATGCGTGTAATTAACTTAAGATCCTAGGCAGAATCAGACTTCAGATTTGGATTCAGTGCACTTGATTTAGTCTAGGACACATGGATTAGACCAAGTAGCAGGAAATATTTATTTTGTGTTTGATGCAGTGTAATTTTTCATCAGTGGCTTCCACACTTTGCTCGTAGCCTAGTGCAATTCTGTGTTGATCATTTCTTAGGGAGACATGGAATCGAACGGGAAGTACATCACCAAGAAAGGGACCCGCGTGGACTACAACACCGGCCCGATCGTGTGGGGCGAACCCGGAACCAACGGGCAGCATGCCTTTTACCAGCTGATTCACCAAGGTAGGGTGGGAAGCCATCGGCCTGTCTTTGCGCGCAGTAGACCCCATGGCTGCCTTTTGGGATGCAGATTGAGGGGGCCCAGATCAGTGGTGGGCATCAGCGGGTTCGCACTGGTACGCGCGTACCGGTAGTAAAAATGGCTGGCCCTGCCCACCTCCTGCTAGAAGAGGCTTGGGAGGGGGCTAGCTCCATTTAACCCTTCATCAAAGGCTTTTTCCTGGGCTCCGTTTCACCCCAAAGCGCACTTCGTAGTGAAACAGAGCCCTGCAAAAGCCTTGGACGAAGGGGGAAATGGCTTCAGAGGTTTGCTATAGAGTGATGAAAATAGAAGAGGCTCTATAGTGAAGAGCAGTCACATGGCCAACAGGTCACACCCACCCAGTCACATAGCCATGCCCACAGCGTGGTAGGGAATTTTTTGATGCCCACCACTGGGCCAGATGTGGTGTGGAATCTGCAATTGCCACGAAGCAACTGACCGTGAAGCTACGCCAGAGCTGAACTTGCACAGGGAAGTTTGCAAAGGGATTGAATGCAGTGGAGGAAGGGGAAAGGGGTGCTTCCCAGATGTTTCGAGAACTCTTGCTTTCCATCAGTGTCAGCCAGGATAGCTAAGGACGGAGGGACAGGAGCACAACTTGGACATGAGACACATGGCAGATTGGTTCTCTGTTCAACTGGTGATCTTAAACAGGAGGATTGCACTTGAGTCTTACGAAAGTAACATTTCAGATGCAATAGATCTGCCTCCGTTGACTAGTTTTCTTGTTTGGCTACTGTAATGTTGGTGCATGATTCCCAAATTCTGGATTGGGAGCTAAAGATCGGGAACATCTGCAGTTTCCCCTCGCGCTGCAAAGCAGCTGATTAAAGCATTTCCCTTCTTCTGTCTGCCTTTCAGGGACGCGCATGATCCCTTGCGACTTCCTTATTCCGGTCCAGACACAACACCCCATCAGAAAAAACCTGCATCACCAGGTAAAGGGTGGCAGCCATGATCTCCCCAACCCTTCTCCCCAGATGTTTTAAGCTTGTGCTAAACAACTTAGACCTGTGGCTTTTGGGAACCTGCGCTGGATACGATACCCTTTTCTTCCCAGTCTTCTTTGGACAGGACCACCTTGAGACTGGGCCATTTGCCCAGGGCCATGTAGAGCCCAGGGCTCTTCTTCTAGGAGGCCCCAGCAGGGAATCAAACTCCCAACTTCAAGATATTCAGCCAGAGACCTGAGAACATCTTGAGTACAATAGATGCCGGCATATAAGATGCATTATTATTAATTATTATTATTATTTGCAATTTCTTGCTTTCGAGCTACTAGGTTGGCATGAGCAGGGACAGAGATGGGAGCTGCAGTACTCGGGTATCAAAGTCCGATTTTCCAGTCTTCAAGCTCAGCATCTTAACCACTAAAGCCACTGCAGGCTTATGCACCAGCAAATACAGCATTTCTAAACATATAAGGATACACTCCATTCTTCCAGGGTATTTTAAGGGTATTTTAAGTCTTATACACTGGCAAATGCGGTCGTTATAAATATGGGAGGTTTTCTCCTCCCCCCCCCCCCCCCCCACGCATTTGTGCCCCTTGGCTGGGAATGGGCTAACTCAACTCCCCACACAGAGGTCTCCAGGAGGGTTTTCAGCCCATGGTGTGCTTTGTGTTCCAGTGGAGCTTCACGGGTATAGAACTTCCCCTCCGGTTTTAAAGCAGGGGTGCCCAAACCTTTCGAGCCACGGGCCGGTCACGTGGTTCAGTGGGCCGGTCACGTGGTTCCTCCCACCAGAAGCTGAAGTGAAACGTGCCTTGCAGTCTGTTTTGCAACAGGATGAGATAGATTTTTAGACTGCCATTTTCTCTGCATATAAACCAGGGGTGCCTAAACTATGGCCTCTGGGACGGATCCGTCCCAGAGGCCGTAGTTTGGGCAGCCCTGGTTTAAAGGGCGAGGTGTTGGGAAGCAGGGGGACCCGGGGGACGGCGACAGGCAGGCCTTCAGCCATTGCTCTTCACTGTAGAGGTCCGGGCCTGCTTCCTCACCTTCTTTTGGTCCCACCTTTCTACCAGATCCTGCTGGCCAACTTCCTGGCTCAGACCGAGGCCTTGATGAAAGGGAAGACCTCCGACGAGGCTCGCAAAGAGCTGGAAGCTGCTGGGATGAGCGGGGAAGCCCTGGAGAAGCTCCTTCCACACAAGGTAGGCGACGCATCCTAGGCCTTTGGGCGGATCTGCTGTGCAACCTCACCCTTAAAGCTGTGATGGCCAACCTTGGGCACTCCAGCTGTTCTTGGACTTCAGTTACCAGAAGCCCAAGTCAGCACTCCTGCTGGTCAGGGCATTCTGGGAATTGAAGTCCAAGAACACCTGGAGAGCCAAGTTTGAGGACCTATGGTCTAGATCAGTCAAGTTCTTCAATCAAGTTCTTCTTCGTGGTCTCTAAATCCACATGAATGGGTTTCCATTCATGTGGGTTCGCAGGGGACCACAAAGAAGAAGGAACACAGTCACAGGTAAGCCACCTGTCATTATAGAGCAGGGCTCTGCAAAACTTGGTGTTCTTGGACTTCAGTTCCCAGAATGCCCAAGTCATCCTGGTTTCTAAATCCACATGAATGGGTTTCCACTCATGTGGGTTCACAAGGAACCACGAAGAAGAAGAAACACAGTCACAGGTAAGCCACCTGTCATTATAGAGCAGGGCTCTGCAAAACTTGGCTCTCCAGGTGTTCTTGGACTTCAATTCCCAGAATGCCCAAGTCAACACTCCTGGTGGTTCAGGGCATTCTGGGAATTGAAGTCCAAGAACACCTGGAGAGCCAAGGTTGGCCATCACTGCCCTAAAGCCAAATCCCCTCTGGGTGTGTTTGGTCTCTGGCGTATGGGATTTCTCAGAAAGGGCAACCAATGTCCCTCTTTCTTTCTATCCAGGTGTTTGAAGGGAACCGGCCGACCAATTCCATTGTGTTCACTAAACTCACCCCATTTATCCTTGGAGCCTTAATTGGTACGTTTGCTTCTTCTCCGTTACGTCTCTTCATTGGGCCTCTTGTTTCCAATCATGCTTATTGCTAACGGTGCCTGTCTCTCTCTCCCCCCCCCCCCTTTGAATAATCTACTTCCAGCAATGTATGAACACAAGATCTTTGTTCAAGGAGTTGTGTGGGACATCAACAGCTACGACCAGTGGGGGTAAGTTGTTTTTTGAGCAGAGCACATGCCTGGTTTCCGTACAGAACAGCTGCAATCCTGCTGGGGTCCATATCGTTTATGGGGAATAGATGCAAAAAGCACAACCTTTACTTGTTTCATGTTGGGGCTCTAGTAAGGATTGGGGACAAAAAATTGACGCCTAGACTGGCCGCCTTCCAAGCAGTGGTTTTGTTGAGCCAGAGACCACCTCTGGTCTGTGGCTCCACAATGTGGGGAAAACGACGGGGTAGAACAGGGGTTCCCAACCTAAGGCCTGTGGGCTGTATCTGGCCCACATCACCATTTCATGTGGCCCCTCACCCATCCAATGGCATTTGAGAAACAAAATGGCCACCCCCTTTGAAGCTCTTGGGACAAAATGACCACCCCATCATGCAGGCAAGGCAAAATGGCCATCTGGCCCTCGAAGCTGACAGAGAGTGTAACCCGGTGCCTGGCTTAAAGTTTGGGAACCCCCGGGGCAGAAACCTGTCCGACATCTCAAGTGTTCTGTCTTTTGCCCATTTCCTTCCTCCCCGTCTCCTTGGGTCCTTGTTTCGAATCCAGCGTCGAGCTTGGCAAGCAGTTGGCCAAGAAGATTGAGCCGGAGTTGGCGTCCGACGGCCCCGTGACTTCCCACGACGCCTCCACCAACGGTCTGATCGACTTCATCAAGAAGCACCGGACCTGATCCGGAGGCCGGGAGACGGCGATTGCAATCCAGGCACCGCAGTCGATGTTGTAGTTGCTGCTTTGTGTTAGTTGGTTCTGCCGAAATAGCACTTTTTTCACCGGTTTTGGCCTCTCTTTGTTGTTGACGGTTAGCTTCGTTGCATCTCAAGCAAGTGTCACAGATATAAAAAAAATCCCCTTTTTTTATCTTGTGAGACTTGAAGTTGTTGTTCTTTAGTGGCTGTTTGTGGCAGCTGAATTGTTAAGATGTTGGGTACTGTGTCCCTCACTTCTCCTATGCGCTTGTGTAACACCAGAGGAAAGCTGCACCGGGGTAGTGAAAAGCCCCTTCTCCGCACTCGAGTGTTCTTGTGAATCCAGAGCAACTTTGAGCCTTACTTACTTGTACAAGATTAAACCAGAGTTAAGGCACAAACACACAAAATCTCTGTCGTGTGGTCTGATTTTCTGAGATGGGAATTGGATATAGCCCAAGGGAACCCAAACTTTTTGGGCTGCGGGCCGGTCACGTGGTTTCCCCCACCGGAAGTGGAAGTAAAATGCAACTTACAATCTGTGAGATAGATTTTAAACTGCCATTTTCTCTGCTTAAACCAGGGGTGCCCATACGGCCCACGGGCCAGATCGGACCCCTAATGCCAATTCATCCGGCCCACACTTGTCGCTCCCAGAAGTGGAAGTAAAACACGCTCATATGTTTCACTTCTGCCTTCGGGAGCACCAAGGGCTGTGCAGGCTGGATGAACTGGCACCGAGGGCCAGATCTGGACCATGGGCTGTAGTTTGGGCGCCCCGATATAGCCCCTCTCTTGTGTGCATTGAGTGATGTCTTTTTTGTCTGGGCTTGAGTTGACCCTGGGATCAGTAGATCAACAATTCAGGCCCTCTTTCATGGTATTCGGGACTGCGGTGGTTCAAATGGTTAAGATGCTGACTGAAAGACCAGCAGGTCAGCAATTCGAGACTCTAGTACTGTGCCACGGAGTGAGCTCTTGTATGTGTTCCAGCTCCTGCCAACAGAGCAGTTTGAAAACAAGAAATTGGAAGTAGATCAATAGGGACCACTTTGGTGGGAAAGGTAAACAGCATTCCATACAGGCCGGTGTCTATTCATGCCTGCCACGTGTCCATGGAAACACCTGCAGACGCAGATGGCGCTGGCTTGAAACAGATGAGCACTGACCCCTAGAGTCGGATACTACTGGCTTTCGAACAAGGGTGAACTTTACCTTTATCTATTTAAGTGCAAATCAACCTAACTCCAAAATGTTCTACCTTTTGCCTTCTGCTTCCATGTCCGGCCGAACAGCTTGGCCATCGGCTCGTCCCACCGTTTTTGGGGTCTTCCTAGGGGTCTTTCGTGGTCCCGTGGCATCCAGTCTGTCAGCCGGCAGGTCCATCTGTTATCCTTTTGACCATGGATTCTCAGCCTGCGGCCCGTGGGTCAGACGTGGCCCACAGCACCATTTCATGTGGGCTCCCACCGCCTCCACCACACCAGGAAGTGCCATGTGGTGGAGGAAGGGCAAAATGGCCATCCGGCCCACCAAAGCTCTCCGAGGGAGTGTGACCATAAGGATAAAATGTAGAGCAAGTTCGAGGAGAAACTACACGGGCGACTGACTCATCGTTATATCCCTGGAGTTTAATTGCCATGGGTTCCGAAACATTCCTGTTAGAAACAGGGGCTTTAATGTTCTGTTTCAAAGTGATGTTTGCACATTGCTCCCACCCCGACCAGAAAGCCTTTGTGGGTCAATTAACACCAAGCAGCCTTGGATTGTTTTATTGTGGGTTTTCTCCTGCTTCACATTCCTCCCATGCTGCCCTGGCTACCTTTCAGAAAACAGACCAGCCCGTTCTCTGTCTTCCAGAGTCCCAGGAACAAAGTGGCAAAAGGCCATTTAAGCAAATATTGATCAAGGGCTTGGGTGTCATAAAACCGGGGTGGCCAAACATTTGGGCCACGGGCCGGTCACGTGGTTCCTCCCACCGGAAGCACAAGTAG
The DNA here is from genome assembly GCA_035047345.1 of Bradypodion ventrale. Lineage (NCBI taxonomy): Eukaryota > Metazoa > Chordata > Lepidosauria > Squamata > Chamaeleonidae > Bradypodion > Bradypodion ventrale. The sequence continues at coordinate 1,010,830 of JAWDJE010000009.1, forward strand.
AATCTGTTCCGCAACAGGATGAGATAGATTTTTAGGCTGCCATTTTCTCTGCTTAAACCAGGGGTGCCCAAACTACGGCCCGTGGGCTGGATCCGGCCCCCAACGCCAATTCCTCTAGCCCACATCGTCCTCGTCGCTCCTGGAAGCGAAAGTAAAACGCACCCATCCGGTAATGTTTTACTTCAGCTTCTGGGAGCGATGAGGGCAGCACGGGCCAGATGAATTGGCGTCGGAGGCTGGATCTGGCCCACGGGCCGTATTTTGGGCACCCCGTCATAAAAGCTTTGCAAGTGGCATCACAAGAGATTGCAAAGGAGGAGGGAAATCGGGTTTATCCCCAGACCGTTTTTTTATTTTATTCCTTTCCCCTCGTCTTTGGGACTCGGCCATGTTCATGTCTTCCGGCCAACCTCATGCCACACGGAGCGATCCCTCGGCTTTGATAAATAAAGGTGAAAAGAGGGGATTTAAGGATAAGCCGGGGGAGCTTTTAGAAAATTTCAAACTAGGCCTTTCAGTTAAAAGGGTTTTTTAAAAGAAACTCCAGTCCATTCTAGACTTGGATGCAGGCCGGAAATGAAGGCAATAGGACGAGATTAAAGGTCTGGATCCAGTTGGGTAATGCAATTATTCAAGAGTCACAAAAAGAAGTTGTCTTTTTAAAACAAAGCATTGTTGCTAGATTTTTATGGATTTAAAGACATACCTTAATAAAGGCAGGCCTTGGAGAATTGTTCCATCTTCTTGGCACCTTTAGCCAAACATTTTTTTGAAGGATCAACATTCCAGAAATTCAAATGCTGGGCAAAAATAATCAGACAAATTCTCTAAATTTATCATGCATTCTTCTTGAGTTTCTTTCAAAAAGTGCAATAGTGTGCTGTACTTTATTGTAAAGCAGGCTGCTTCAACCTTTTCCAGGCGTGGGCCGGAAGAGTGACAGCTGAGCGGTCCGGTCATGTGGTTCCGTTTGTGTTCTCGCATGAAAATGCACATTTCTGGCAAGTTCTCACACGTTTTTGGCAAGTTCTCGTGTGAAAGTGCATGTTTTTGCCGGTTTTCAGCACTTTCTGGCGACAGGTACTTTAGTCTAAAACAGGCTTTTTCAACCTTTTCCAGGCGTGGGCAGGATGAGTGACAGCTGAGCGGTCCGGTCACGTGGATCCATTTGCGTTCTTGCATGAAAATGCGCATTTCCGGCAAGTTCTCATGTGAAAGTGTATGTTTTTGCCGGTTTTCAGCACTTTCTGGCGACAGGTACTTTAGTCTAAAACAGGCTTTCTCAACCTTTTCCAGGCGTGGGCCAGATGAGTGATAGCTGAGCGGGCTGGTCATGTGGTTCCGCACGTGTTCTTGCATGAAAATGCGCATTTCCGGCAAGTTTTCATGCAAAAATGTGCTTTCATCAGTTTTGGGCACTTCCTGGCGGCGGGAACAAGGGTGGTGGTGGCCGGATGAAATGGCTTTGGAGGCCGGGTCTGGCCCATGGGCCATAGGTTGAGATTGCCTGTTCTAAAGTAAAATCTACATAGAAAAGTAGCATTGTAAAGATGCATTAAGGATATTGACACAGAATGGTTAAAAAAAAAACTTACTAAACAGCAGAATTTGGTAGCGGTTAAAACGGTGATTTTGATGACGAGACCTGAGCGAGCACTAAACCCTAGAGTTGGATACGACTGGCTTTCGAACAAGGGTGACCTTGACCTGAAACAGATGCAGTTCTATACCTGTATCTAAACTAGTGAGAAAATAGCAGCTTGAAAATGCTCTGCACACAATCAAGAGATAACTACAAAATGTCTTTATTGAAAACCGCCTATGGTGACAATCTAATGGTTAAATGAAATTCTGACTTTTTAATATTAAAATAACTTAGGACGATTGCAAGTAGCATCTTCTTCAGATAAATAAATCTACATTTCCCAGCGTTTATTCTTCAACAACCCAGGAAAACAACAACAACAACAACACCAGTTAAAAAACCCCTGACAAGTCCATCTTAGCTCCTAAAAAGGCCAGCAGTTTCGGAAAGATATATACAAACGTGATTGAACTAAACGTATTTGCAGCATGTAAACTAAACATAATATACACATGGGGCAGCTATATATTTCCTACAATATAAAAATCAACATTGGTCCAAGTTCTTGGAAGAAAACTATATTCTTTTAAAGAAACTGGGAAAAAAATATTTATCAAGGGCGGGGGAACTTAATTTAAGTCAAATTATACTCTAGTTATAGCATTAGTTGCATGGTGAACCAATGGGTAATTAGGAAAGTGGATTTTGTTTGCCTTTAGAGCTTTGGTTTAACTGAGCTGAGCGCTTCAATCTAGCTCAGGGGTGCCCAAACTACGGCCCGGGGGCCAGATCTGGCCCGGGGGCCATAGTTTGGGCACCCCTGGTTTGAGCAGAGAAAATGGCAACCTAAAATCTCGTCCTGTTGCAAAACAGATTGCAAGGCACATTTTACTTCCGCTACCGGTGGAAGGCGCCACTTAACCGGCCCGCAACCCAAAAAGTTTGGGCACCCCAATCTAGCTGGCTGGCTGGCAATCTGAATTCTGCACACCACACCTTCTAGTTTTGAAAGCAACCTGCTTTCAATGAAAGTTTAAATATTTTTATTTTTCTTCTGAGATCATTTAATGCTAAGGCAAAATGTGGATCTTCCAGGTAGATTTCTCCCTCCCTCTCGTTTGCGCTTCAATGTCCTCCACTAATGTGAAATGCAGAACATGAAATCCTAGCAGTTCATGACAGGCCAGCAGAAACAAACAAAACTTGACAGAAGAAGGAACAACCTCAAATAAATAGATGCACTATTGGCAGAAATGCTTGTACAGTATATCTTATCCCTGAAGCAAATAAAGCAAGTTCAAGCATTTTATCTGTTCTGTTATCTGCCTCCCCGGGCTGTTTAATTATATAATTAATGAACTCAACACAAGTCCCATAAACAAATGCGTAAGACGAATGCCCCGAGAGCCGGGATAAAGTTCTACCTTCCGAAGCAACTGCATCCCGGTAGTAAAAAATTGGTCTCAATAGAAATGAATCTTTTAAGACAATATTGCCTATTTATCCCTGTGTTAAAGGGAAATCATACAGGCCCTGGTGGCAAAATTGCAGTTCGTTAAGGAAGAACTGCAGTGGCTCAAGTGGCTAAGACGACGCTGACTGGGAAGCAGAAGGTCAGCAGTTCGATTCCCGAGTACTGCAGGACGGAAATGAGCTCCCGTCTTCGTCCCAGCTCCTGCCAACCTAGCAGTTCAAAAGCAAGAAATTGCAAGTAGATAAATAGGGACCACTTCGGTGGGAAGGTAACAGCGTTCCGTGCGCTCCGGTGTCTAGTCATGCCTGCCACATAACCACGGAAACATCTGCAGAAGCAGACAGCACTGGCTCTTCGGCTTAGAAACAGATGAGCACTGCACCCTAGAGTCGGATACGACTGGCTTTCGAGCAAGGGAAACCTTAAGGAAGAACTAATTGTTTTTGAAGGGTGTGTGATGTATATGATCCTTTGGTTGGGTACATGTTCAAACACGCAACAATACACTTTGTTAATGAGCTGCATTTCACTGCAAAGACTTACTGTATATACTCAAGTATAAGTCGGGCTTTTTAGCCCCCAAAATGAGGTCTAAAAATGAGACTCGACATACTCAGGTCAACGTAAATACTCAAAAACATGCCCGCACAAATGTCTAAATTAATCAGTTTTGCTGTGTTTTAATTATTGAAACCCATTAGCAGCTGCTGCATTTTCCACCCCCGACTTATACTCGGGTCAATCTATTTTCCTAGTTTTAGAGGTCCAAATTAGGTGCCTCGGCTTATATTCAGGACGACTTATAATCGAGTATATACGGTACTATGATTTACTTCACGCAAACGTACATTTAGATTCTGGCTACTGGAATCTATGAGGTGTTGTAGAGAAAAAGGAAACCGTTAAAATAAGTTGAACTCTTTTTTTTTTTTGCTACAAAAGGAGGAGCTCAAAAATAGTAATTTAATCTAAGGCACTACTAGATAATTCGATTCGGGAGGAGTTTATTCAAATGGTTTCTTTCAAATCCTGGTTTTTACACTCCCAACTGACAAGGACAAATGTTGTCCTTGAATCCCCCAGCTTGATTTAAAAGTGGAGAAGATGGGAATGGCTTCTACAGAAAATGTTGTTGACCATATGCAAAGAAACCTCAAATGGTGAAGTGAGAATTACTACCAGTTGCAAAACATGCCTTTGCATTCATGTTCTCCATGCAGCAGATTATGGAATGCAAGCATACATTCCAAATCAGTCACTCAACCAACCAATCTTGAATTAATTAATTAAAATTTATTCTGGCGTGAATGCAGACCTATTCTTTACCTTTCAAATGTTTTGGGATGTAAGGCTGTAGGGGGGGAATAACCTTCTAACCGGCAGGTACGCCAGTCTCAAATGTTTCAACCCCAAACCCATCACTGTTAAAATTAGGGAGCGCCACCGGTTTACAGCAGACGAAGATTCAGCTCAACATCTCTTAATGGGAAAAGGAAATCAAAACCATGTAAAGAGATCTCATGTAAGAAACTGGCAAGGCACATGTAAACTGGTTAATTTTTACGACTTTGCAAGGAAGAGTTATTAATAGCAATGGGCTCAGTCTACCTGTCGCTCTCTGAGAAGCCACAGGTAATGTGAAACAAAAGGAAGACACAGCTGTGAAATAACCTGGCTAACGTTTATTCTGCACAGGCAGAACAGATATGTATGCGCCTTCGATGCACCTTCCAGGACTTGTTCTGCACCTCTAAATATCACCTGAGATGTCCAGGTCTGTAGGTTATAAAATGGACTTTGGGCAGGCTGAGTGCAAAGGCCAGTGGATTTCCTAGATCAGTGATGGCCAACCTTGGCACTCCAGATGTTTTTGAACTGCAATTCCCAGAAGCCGTGATCAATAGGAGTGCTGACTTGGGCTTCTGGGAATTGGAGTCCAAGAACACCTGGAGTGCCAAGGTTGACCATCCCTGTCCTAGATAATTTTTTGCTGCAGACCTCACAAAACATAAGTCTTTTGAGCCACTTTCAAATGCCCCTTATTAAATATGACATAACCTCATCTTCATCTGAGCTGGGGAACTTGCAGTCTGTATAAAGCAGGGGTCCCCCAACCTATGGTCCTCGGGCCGGATACAGCCTGAGGTGCCATTTCATGTGGGCTCCCCACCCCTCCAAGGGCATTTGAGAAACAAAATGGCCATTCCCTTTGAAGCTGTTGGGACAAAATGGCCATCCCCATCGTGCAGGCAGGGCAAAATGGCCATCCAGCCCTCAAAGCTGACTGTGAGAGCTTGACCTGGCCCCTGGCTTGAAAAGGTTGGGAACCCCTGGTATAAAGCATGGAAGAGCTATGTAGGATCAATGGAAAACCAGCTCGTTTGCTAGTCAAGGGCCATTTGCTTCCTGACATGCAGACAGGGGGGGAAATGCAACGGTTGCTTTAGTTTTTTCATTACGTTGGACTTCTCCACAGCCGCATTAATTTAATATTCAAATTATTTAAAAAATCTAGCAAGTAGAGGGAACTGTTTCTGGGAAAGCTGTGTGACAAAGCATCTAAAGCTGTGGTTCCCAATGTGGGGCACACGCCCCACCAGGGAGGGGTCAATTTGAGAATGAGTTATTAACAGTGAATGGCATTTTTAGGCTCCCTCCACACAAATAGGAGTTCCCTTTTTTAATATTAAGAATTACATGCCACAGGAGGGGGCGCATCAGGATTTTAGAGATGTTCAGGTGGTGCATAGCCAAAAACAGTTGGGAACCACTGATCTAAAGCCATGAAATTTGTCACATACACACACCGAAAACAAACCAGAACCAACGGAACAAGACAGAGCATTGTTTAACTCCAGAAGCAGAAATTTGCATAGTCAAGAGGGCTTAAATCTTCAGCAGAAAGGACATTTCATAGTGGAATGAATGTACCAGGACATGAACACTATTGGGGTGACCCACCAGCTTCCTTTCACCACACTGAGGGCCCCTTCCTTGGCTTGCAGGAATCATGACTGCATTCATTTCATAATTTCCACTTCTTACTCCCTGCAAGACATGGAAGTACAAGAGAAAGACCTACACCCATGATGGTGAACCTTGGCACTCCAGGTGTTCTTGGACGTCAATCCCCAGAAGCCCAGGTCTCTGTGAATCCACACGGATGGGTTTACTGCATGTTGAATTGAAGTCCAAGAACACCTGGAGTCATACCTGTCAAGTATCCCGGATTGGCCAGGATTTCCTGTATTTTTGCACCGATTTTCGTCATTTCCCGCCCGGAGCTGCCGCTACCCCGTAATTTGGCAGCAGGGGGAAATGAGTTACTGCACATCCATTCTGCACAACTCACTTCTACGCGTGCGCAGAAGGCTTTTACGCATGTGTAGAAGGCTTCTGTGCAGAAGGGGATGCGTAAAAGCCTACGCACGCGTAGAAGTGAGCTGCGCAGAACGTTTCTGCGCAGGTCCGTTGTACGCATGCGTAGAACGGACTTGCGCAGAAACGTTCTGTGCATGCGGAAAAGCCTTATACGCATGCATACAACGGACCTGCGCAGAAATGTTCTGCGCAGGTCCCGTAATCTCCGGAGCTGCGCTTGACAGGTATGCCTGGAGTGCCAAGGTTCACCATGGGTGACCTCCCCCAATTCTGCACCCATAACTCTTCTGTCTCCTGCCACGACCACAGGACCCTTTGAAATTTGGGGAAGGGGGCTATTATTATTATTATTAAATGCCTCAGGCGGCTTGAGATTGAGAGCTGGTATGGAATACCCTGGTTATCTTCTCTACATCGAAGAGCTCAGCTGTGGGCGATGAAGTTCCAAGTTGGCAAGAGAAGCCAAGGAGGAACTCAAGGTGTTTGAAAGCCGCGGAAGGTGTTCTGGTTGACCACTGTCGCCGTGCATTGAATCCTTTTCAAGTACCTTGGGAGGAATTATTTCGGCCAGTGGAATGCAGTCGCAAAAGGCGCTCCCCACCCTCCTCTCAATCTCTGAGCAATAAATAATCTTGGTTGCCTTCTCCTTCAAGGTTTGTCCCTGTAAGCTCCTCTCCCATGTTGAGAAAGCCACCGGTCTCGATCCACCACGAAGGAAGACCTCAGAGTTCTGTAATGTGCATTGGGCACCCGGGGGGAGGATGTGGCACGCAGCCTTTCATGCCCAGGCGTCGGATGTGGCATCCATGGCACAACAGGTGTCTCTCCAGAGGGTAGCAGCGGTGTCCCTCTTCATCGTTGAGCTGTAGACCACAGTCCTACGGGAGAGGCAAAGGTCACACAGTCAGACAGGGGTTGGCACATGAGCCTATAGCCCAGTGCAAAAAGCACTCCGCCTGAGTAGCTCTTAGCGAGGGTTGCCCTGCCTGTCTGCCAAGGGTGGCAAAATATTTGCTAATGTGCCGGAAGAGCTCCATCTTTCTTCTTATTATTATTATTGTGCTGTATCTGATTCCAAATATTGGCTCTCCTTATGATGATCAGCCATGAAGACTGTCCTGGGAACAACATAATGCAATGGCCTTCGATTTGCTTTCTGCATCACAGCATGACACCCATATGTACCATGGATCCAGTTCCACAAGCCCCTTTCCGGTCCTGAGCCCTTTTGGCACACAAAGTCATCATCATCATCATCTCCAGGCCAGGATGGATGGAGCTGCTGCCCTCCACCAAGAGGGGTTCAAGTGGGACCATTTAATCCACTTGAAGTCCATCACCCTTCCTTCACTGTTGATGTTGCCACCCAATGATCAGTGTTGAGTCACTGGCAGGAGAATGAGTCTACTCTATTGCCACAGCAGAATAACCTGGGCAGGTTTGGCTCAGTCTTTAATGTGCAAAATAATCCATGCATTTCACCTCTAACTGAGAGGCTGGGATTTGGGCATCCATGATCTAGATCCGTGATGGGAAACCTTGGCCCTCCAGATGTTCTTAGACTTCAATTCCCAGAAGCCCTGATCGGCAGGAGGGTTGGCTTGGGCATCTATCGGTTGAAGTCCAAGAACACAACTGGAGAGCCAAGTTTGCTGACCCCTGCTCTAGAGCAAGACCAAAGGGTCTGTTTCGATCCCACCCTAGAGAACCTGACTTGACCCTAGATGCCCTTCCTTCCCTAGCAGCGGGAGGACCAAGCTTTACCTCACAGTGGTAGCATTCCACGTGGTAATCCCTGTCCATCGACACCACCCGGATGGTCTCCTCGGAGCCCTGGTTTGGAGTGGAGACCGAAGGGAAAGAGGTTAAGGTATGGGGGACACCTGTGCATTTGTCTGACGGCAGCCGAGAAAGGATACTGCACAGGTGCCCCAACTCAGGTATGCGGTACAGAGAAGAACATCACCATCACTCTGTGACCTATTTTGGACCACATACGGACGCCCACCAGATGCGTTTCAAAAACTACCATAAATACTTGTCTTGAATTGGGATGAGAACAGAAGACGGGGCTTTGCGGCCAGAAGAGCGACATCCGTTCTGCCTGGAATAAAGAGGTGGCTCTTCTATCAACGCTGCCAAAACTCTGTCTGATGGAAGCTTTCAAGGTATGAGTGTTGGTCCTCGTTCCTGGAATATGGAGCCCCACAGCTTGCATGGGAGGGTCAAGGTAACCCACTCCTCAGTTTGTAACTCAACCGCTCTCCCCATCACACGTTCCCCCTTTCTCCCCTCTTTCCCACAACCACAAAGAAGGGGGAAGTGGCACACCTTTCGAAAGGGAACATCTGCTTGGAAGCATCTAACACAGTGGTGGCCAACCTTGGCACTCCAGATGTTCTTGAGCTTCAGTTCCCAGAAGCCCTGATCAGCAGGTGTCCTGACTTGGGCTTCTGGGAATGGAAGTCCAAGAATGCCTGGAGGGCCAAGGTGGGCCACCACTGGTCTAATACAATCCAGGTGGTAGAGAAGGGGATGCAGAAGAGCTGGCATTTGAACCAAGCACCAAACAGCTAATGGCCATGGAGTTCTGGAGTCCTACCCTAAGTCAGGAGTAGGGTGGACACACTGTCTGCCCCACCACCACTGGGGTGGGTGGGTCTGCTTTCTCCCTAACCCCACCCAATTTGTGGTGGTCAGAAGACCTCTGCTTTGCTGACCTGAGTTCCCAACTCACCCACCGTGAGTTTCCAACTCACGGTGAACTTAATAAGAGTTTCTGAGGCACGTGAGGTGTTCAAGGGATGATTTACTACCGCCATACCTGTCAAGTTTTGGATTTGGAAATAAGGGAAATTTCCCAGCAAATACGGGATACTTGACAGCTATGCTTATCCTTTGCTGCCCTCCAATGGCGGCAATAGGGCATTGCAGTCTAATTAATATGGGACGACAGCAGGAAAGAGGGTAAAATAAGGGGTTTTCCCGGCCAATAAGGGATACTTGACAGGTATGCTTATCCTTTGCTGCCCTCCAATGGCGGCAATAGGGCATTGCAGTCTAATTAATATGGGACGACAGCAGGAAAGAGGGTAAAATAAGGGGTTTTCCCGGCCAATAAGGGATACTTGACAGCTATGCTTATCCTTTGCTGCCCTCCAATGGTGCCAATAGGGCATTGCAGTCTAATTAATACAGGATGACTGCAGGGAAGAGGGTAAAATAAGGGGTTTTCCCGGCCAATACGGGATACTTGACAGCTATGACTACCGCTATCCCCTTCACTGTCTTTTTAATGTTAAGATATGCAGATTTTATATTTGTTTTTAGATAGTAAATGGCACCGCGGGGGTAATATTGCTATGTTTTTAAGGTTTTTTTGATTGTTTTATATTGGTTTTAACTTGTGTACACCACCGCCCGGAGTCCATTGGATCGGGCAGTATATAAATCTATTAAATTAAATTAAATTAAAACTCAGGTCTGCTGGGTCCCAGTCCAACCTTTCATCCACAGTTAACAGCTTTGCCGTGGCCCTCAATGCAGCCTCAGGAAGGCAACTCACAAACCTCTGCTTGAGGAGTCAGTGAGCAAGCCGAAAAGTATGGGCAAGCAACATGACTAGATAAGAAAAGACAAATTCTCCTACCTGTGCTGGTAAAATCGGTTGGTTGCAGGAAGCACATTTGGGTGCAAAAACCCTGGGAAGAACATAAGAGGAACATAAAAATAAGACGGTCACTGATTTGTTTTTAGACAGAGGGAGGGAGGAGAGTTAGGTAGCAGGATTTTCTGGCCGACATCTCATGTGCCGAGGCGAAAGGCAGGCATCCCGTCTCCTTCTTTTGCCGGCATTGCTTACCTAACCTTCAAAACTAGGGAGGAGAAGCAAACCATGCTGACTGTCTGCAAAAGCTGTTGCTCTTCTGGACTTCCAGGGCTTCCAGAGGAGCACGTCCTGGCCTCAGAAGATGCCCAGGTACCCTCTGAGCCTCTCCCGTCCCTCAGTTTCCCTGTGAATTCAGGCCTGGAGAGAGGTGATCCACTCTCCTCAAGGCAGCTAGACTGGATAGGTAAAGGTTTCCCTTGCTCGAAAGCCAGTCGTATCCGACTCTAGGGTGCAGTGCTCATCTCTGTTTCTAAGCCGAAGAGCCAGCGTTGTCTGCTTCTGCAGACGTTTCCGTGGTCATGTGGCAGGCATGACTAGACACCGGAGCGCACGGAACGCTGTTACCTTCCCACCGAAGTGGTCCCTATTTATCTACTTGCAATGTCTTGCTTTCGAACTCCTAGGTTGGCAGGAGACAACATTAAAGGAGGAGGAGATGGCTGAGGGACTCAACCTCCCCTACATCACCTGGAGGACCCTGAAGAGGGTGAGGGTTGGAGTTCCTCAATGCAAGACCAACAGGCTCAAGTGGGGGATGCTGGAGGACCACAACACACGATGTGTGAATGTGGAGAGAGAGAGACAGAATCCATGGGCTCATTGACTGGTCTGCCAATGACTGCCAGAAACCTACACCAATGAGGACTTAAGTTTGGCCAACGACAAAGCCAAGGAAGTGGCTTCATTTTGGCAGTCCAGAGTTTGATCTGGACATGGAAGAAGAATAAGCTAGACTGAAAGCATCGCTGGACCTCTTCTCCGTTTCCTTCCCCATTGTTGTCATTGTCTTCTTTTGCGGGCATCTGGTACCAGCTGGCGGTTTCCCTGAGCTCTTTAGCAGGTTGCCCTACAAGAGCGGCCTGCCCCTTTTCCTTGCCTTGGTCAACGGCCCCTTTGGCCACCCCAATGTAATCTTCCCTACTGTTGCTCTGCTCCATGTCCTCCTTCCCACCCGCCTCGCCCAAGGCAGGGGTCCCGCACACTCACGTGTGGTAGTCCTTGACACAGTAGATGTTGTTCTCCATGTCTACGGTGAAGGGCACTCCATCCAGGCATTCATTGCACACGATGCAACGGAAGCAGCCCGGGTGGTACGACTTGCCCAGGGCTTGCAAGATCTGGAGAGAGAAGCAAAGGTTGAAAACAAGAGTGCAGAGGATCTGGCCAGACCTTTCCCTCGAGGAGTCTGACCTATGATGTCAAAGCCCTATGCCAGTGGTGGCGAACCTATGGCATGCATGCCAGAGGTGGCACTCAGAGCCCTATCAGTGGGCACCCGTGCGTGCGGTTGCCCCAGCACAGTTTGCCCCGCCCCTATACCCAACAACCCAATGGGAGCGCTTCCTCCCTCCCCCAGCACAGAGTTTGCCCGCCCCTCTGCCCAACAACCCAATGGGAGAGTTTCCTCCCTCCCCTGTTGCTGTCTTGGCACTTAAGTGGGTGTTGGGTTGCAGTTTGGGCACTCGGTCTCTAAAAGGTTTGCCATCACCGCCCTATGCTCTTACCATTTCCATAATGAGGTGTCCGCAAATGAAACACTTGTCTGCAGTTTGCTGAAATCCTGAATACTGTTCAAGAAAGGAGGGAAAGAGAGGGAGAGCATCGTTACTCCTTAATTACTCCTTCACACTTTCTCTAAATCTGTTTTGATAGACAATACCAGTGTTTCTCTCTCACACACACACACCCTCCACAAAAGTAACCTTAACAACGGTGGCTGCTACCTGGGAACATAAGATGAGAGATCTTCAACCAGGTATCAATGATCATCACAAGAGTTTCATGTTTTCTTGGAAAAGCAACTTTTGAGGACTTGCACTGCTGGGCCACAGTGGCTTTAGCGATTAAGGCGCTGAACATGACTGACTAGAAGGTCGGCAGTATGTGACCCAAGCGCTGCATGACAGAGTGAGCTCCTGTCTCTTGTTCCCAGCTCCTGCCAACAGTTCAAAAGCAAGAAATTGCAAGTAGATAAATAGGTGCTGCTTTGGTGAAAAAGGAAACAGCCGTTCCATGCACTCTGGTGTCTAGGCAAGCCTGCCATATGTCCATGGAAATATCTGCAGATGCAGACACCGCTGACTCTATGGCTGCAAATGGAGATTAGGGGCTTAAAAGGCATGGAACCAGGTTCTTGGAAGAAATTAGTGCCCCATCTAAAGAGCCTAAATTTTGTTTCCCCAGGAGCTGTTTTTAATTCCATTAGATTAGGGTTCGCCAACCTTTGCGTTTTGAACTTCAATCCCCAGCAGCCAAAGTCAGCCCAATTGGCTGATCCGTGCTTTGGGGAACTGACCGAGGCTTCTGGGAATTGAAGTCCAAAAACCAAAGTTTGGGGAACTTTGCTCTAAGTCAGAGATGGCCAACCTACCTTGGCACTCCAGATGTTGTTCTTGAACTTCAATCCCTAGAAGCCCTGACCCGCAGGAGTGTTGACTTGGGCTCCTGGGAACTGAAGTCCAAGAACACCTGAGGTGCCAAGGTTGGCCACCATGGCTCTAAGTGGATGGAGATCGACACCTGAAACGGTGGAGATCCATTGCAAAGCAAGGGCTGATAATTCAAGGACTAGGTTGCATTGCATTCCTGTTCCAAAGACGAGAGGAGCCCGTGCCATCAAGGATGCTCTCTGCCAAGCGGGTTGGCCGGATGGCCTCCTCCGCAAAATTCCAGCTGGCTAATGTTTAAACCCTTATCTGCCGGGCGGTGGACTTTACCTCAACTCCCTTCAGATGCCACCTTCCTGCCCTCCTTTCTGCTCCAAGCAGAAGAGATGGTTTCCTGCTGTCGGGGTTGTGGCCTGCCCACTCCCAGCTTAGCCAAGGTTCAGTCCAATATTTGACTCCCTGAGCAAATGGACGGCCCTTCCAGCGCTGTCTTTAAAGCCTGTCCTGCAGATAAGGCTTGGGACCCCTGGGCAAGGTCAGGCCAAAAGGTTGGGAAGGCAACCCTAGTAGAGGGGTGGAAGGTGTGCTTGTTGAATAGGGAGCCAGTGGTCCAATGAGGACAGAGCCTGGGACATCCCAGGGTTTTGGTTCTGCACATCTCCTCTCTCCAGCTGCGATGTAAGCAGAGTCCTGGAAAGGCAGACCAGAAAGCAACCCACTAGTCCAGGGTTCTTCTTAGTGGTCCCCTGCGAACCTACATGCATGGTTTAACTGTGTGTACGTGCAGTAAACCCATTCGTGTGGATTCACGGAGACCACAAAGAAGAAGTTGATAGAGTGTAGGGGCCGATCTCTAGACCATAGGTCCCCAAACTTAGCTCTTCAGATGTTCTTGGCCTTCAGTTCCCAGAAGCTCTGATTCACAAGGCGAGTTGACTTGGGCTTCTGGGAACTGAAGCCCAAGAACACCTGGAGAGCCAGGTTTGAAGACCCCTGCTCTATAATGACAGGCTGCTTACCTGGAACTGTTCTCCTTCATGGTCCCCTGTGAACCCATTTGTGTGGATTCACAGAGACCACGAAGAAGAACTCGATAGAGCATAAGGGTTGAGCTGGACCACAGGTCCTCAAACCTGGCTCTCCAGATGTTCTTGGACTTCAATTCCCAGAAGCCCTGATCAGCAGGTGTGGCGACTTGGGCTTCTGGGAACTGAAGTCCAAGAACACCTGGAGAGCCAAATTTGCTGATCCCTGCCCTAGACCAAATCCTAGCTTCTCTTCTTCCCCATGCCAAAGTTCACCTTCTACAGGCGCAGTTGAGGGCCACCCCACAATGTATGGCCCATTTCCTGTTGAAATTTGCATGCACCTAAACACGTCACAAGCACATGTGCACAACTGGCAAGTTGCCTGTCTTGCACAGTCTAGCCCGCAACACCGTCCGTGCAAGACTTCACCACTGTCCTTCCATGCTCCCAACAGATGTGCAACTGAGGTATTAAAGGATTCCTCACAATCCTCTTAAGAGGCAAAGCAGAAAGGCTGTTTGTTGAAGGTGGCTTGAAAGCCTACAGAGAAGTCAGGGAGATGCTTCAGACAGCTGGGAGTCTTTGGGCAGACTGGACGCTGGGGGGCAGACATGGCCCTATTCCCCAAATCAGTCCTGACTTATGGTAATAAAATACTAATTTTGTGTCAGAAAGTTCTCTGGGTTGAAAGGGTTTTTGCTGGAGAAACTCCACTCAAGGGATGCCCAATTCATGTCCCCAGATCTTTCCCAACAAAAGTAGTCCCTATTGATCTACTGTACTTGCAATTTCTGAGCTAGGACAGAGACAGGCACTCATTCTGTCACGTAGCACCCGGGTCTTGAACTGCCGGCTTGCCAACCTTCCAGCTTACAAGGTGAGCTTCTTAACAACAGAGCCACCACGGCCCCTTTGTCCTTTCTGAAAGTCTAATTCTCCATCAGGCCCAATTTGCTTTTATTCGCTCTCCCCCTCAACTCTTTCTTCAAGGTGTTTAGTAAACATAAAAGTCTCCTTTCCTCAAAAGCCAGTTGTATCCGACTCTAGGGTTCGGTGCTCATCTCAATTTACCTCCAAAGAGCCTGTGCTGTCTGCATCTGCAGATGTTTTTGGGGCGCCCATGTTACCTTTCCCCACCAAACTGGCCCCTATTCATCTACTTGCAATTTCTTGCTTCCGTACTGCGAGGTTGGCAGCAGCTGGGGCAGAGACAGAAGCTCACTCCATCGTGCAGTACCTGGGTCTCAAACTGCCAACTTGCCGACCTTCCAGCTGTCAAGGCGAGCTTCTTAACCACGGAGCCACTGCAGCCCTCTGACTTATGGCAGCGTCTTCCAAGGCTTTCTGGCCAGAGAAATCCTCCTCTACTCCGCCAGAGAAATCGAGCCATGTTCATCGATGACAACCGAGGCCATCTGGCCAGTTGTTCCCTAATGAATGGCCAGTGACGGCAGAGGTTGGTTGGAGACGACAGGTGGAATGGCTCCGGCAGAGCAGACGGTGTCGGATTATCAGGGGCATAAACCCAGCTAATTCAACTATCCGGCCACGTGGCATTTAAGGGAACCATCTGGCTGTCACTTGATAAGAAATGCAAAGGGCCATTTTCGTGATTAACCAGGAACAGACCTCTGGCAGAGGAGACTTGGGCGCTTCCTCTGGCCGCCATAAATTAGCACATTCTAAAGAGGAGAGATAAGACTGGCCACAAATATAATTCTTCCATGCCACGAAACCAACCCATAGTTTGCATTAAACAAAACAGGGACGAGCGCATTTTGGGAAAACACAGCAGCAACGGTGCCCAAATTCAACAACAGGAGCAAAAGGAACATTTTTGGGACCAGAACTTTACTCCTCCCCAACAAGCCCTTTGATAGTGTGGTTGTATAAATCTGGTTTTCCAGGTTTGGCTCTTAATGGGAATGATGAGCATTATTGCAAATAAGAGGAGAGTGTTTCCAGTTTGGCATCTTAACCACGGACAGCCTCTTGCCCCGACCTTGATGTGTCTTAAATTTTATATTTAACACTTTTGAGCATTCAAATACCTGGCTGTAAACAACTAGGGAGGATTCTACTTGAAAAAGCAGAAAAATGGGATTAAAGCATGCACAAAACACCTAAACCCTATGGTCTAGATCAGGGGTTCTCAACCTACGACCTGTGGGCCGGATACGGCCCACAGCACCATTTCATGTGCCCGCCCCACTGCCTCCACCACACCCGGAAGTGCCATGTGTGGTTCCTATTTAATGCACACGTTGCGCCCATGGTGCAGGCAGGGCAAAATGGCCATCCAGCCCCCGAAGCTGTCTGAGGGAGCGTGACTTGGCCCTTGGTTCAAAAATATTGAGAACCCCCAGTCTAGATCAGCCCCTACGCTCTATCAAGTTCTTCTTTGTGGTCTCTGTGAATCCACATGAATGGGTTTACTGCGCATATGCAGTTTTGCCTGTATTCGGACATCTCGGGGACTGATTTATCAAACCACAGATTTCTCTCGGGGTGTTTTTGGTGCTAATTTCAAAATCCATAATTATGGAATCTTTGCCAATCTACTCCCATATCTTTGCCTGAATCAGAAGATTGAGACGCACGCCTGAATTACAGTTTCAATTCAATGACCATCTCTTCTTCGCTGTGGTAAATCATTCCAACGAGTTCTGCTTTTTAAACAATTATCAAGGCTTGTATGAAACACGCACATGGTGCACGCACGGCAGCTTGTTCCTCATAGCTGTAAAGCGCAAACTGTCTCTCTTAGCACAAATCAAGAACTCACCTGAGAACCATAACACTGCATCACAAAATAAATAAATATTGTCTGCTACTTGGTCTAATCCATGGGTCCTACACTAAATCAAGCGCACTGAATCCAAATCTGAAGTCCGATTCTGCCTAGGACGCTAAGATCTTAAGTTAGCAAATCTCACCCTCTTAGTTAGGCTCTTGATTTGATCACGCAGAGTATATTTGCCACAAATGTAGTAAAAATTGTCTGGTTTATTAACACAATTGTGCCTACTCATCTTTAGCTCAAACAGACTCATTATGGCCTAGCTGTACTGTTCAGTAAGATGGTTTCGTATTAGAGACAAGCCTTTGGTCCATCTCGCCTTATAAACCTTTTTCTGATGTCAACTCACTGAATTGTCCAGACATGACCGGCCACTGCTGGAGCATGCATGCCACCAGGGGACGTGATTCAGCTGAGGCGGCAGCAGGCATAGTGGTAGCTGCAACTGTTATAATGTTCCCATGCAAAAATAGATTATCCAATTACCAACCATTTGAACCTTAAAATCTGTACGTGATAGGCAAAGTAAGAACACTCTCTCCCTCTTTTAATCTGTAGGTAAGTAATTTTTGGTGGCAGTTTTAATGGGGTTTTTAATTGGTTTCTAAAATGTGATTGGTTTTATTTTCTGCGAGCCGCCCATAAATTCTGTGTTCAGATTTGGAAACCGCACACTCGATAGCCTGTAAATCACATGTGTTATTCCCAGTAGCAAAATCGTTGTTGTGCGTGAGTAGAAGGGAAGGGTAAACCACTTCTGTGTAATCTCCACCTAGAGAAGCCTGGACAGAAGGTCACTATAAGTTGGCATTGACTTGACAGCACATAATTTTAAGTAATTACTCTATTTGCCATAGGTGTAACCCTTTGCATGGTTTGGTCAACATTGTGAAGTACTTCCACGACACCACGCACCTAAATGGGAAAACGAGGAGACGGAGGAAGGCAGGAGGCAGGTTTCAGCATGCTTTATAATCCGTGTGCCTCAGGAGCTCAGCGCAACTACTACAACAAAAAAGCTAGACTTTGGTGTCACACCCAGGCACAAATCCATTATGAGATATTGCTCCAGACAAGATAAAGAGATTAGTTCCAACCTATCTGCTGAAAGATTATCAGCCTTCCACCCTGTAGGGCAGGGGTTCCCAACCTAAGGCCTATGGGCCGGATCCAGCCCCCGGCATCATTTCATGCAGCCCCTCCCACACCTCCAAGGGCATTCAAGTGACAAAATGTCCACCCCCTTTGAAGCTGTTGGGACAAAATGGCTGCCCCCCGTTGTGCAAGCAGGGTAAAATAGACCCCTGACTGAGAGAGCATGACCCAGTCCCCAGGCTTGAAAAGGTTGGGAACCCCGGCTGTAGGAAAATCTGTGGGATTCAGAATTTTTCTGTCCAGTGGGGGAAAATGCCCCCCACCCTCTCAACAAACAGGGAGAGCCCCCAAAGACTGACGTCAGAGGCAGTGATGCGCATGTGCAGTAACCCATGCGCGTATGCGCAGAAACCCCTGTGTGCATGTGCAGAAACCCCTTCAGCCAGGAAAGGGGTTACTGTGCATGTGTGCCCATTAGAGGCAGCAGCGTGCACGCACAGTAACCCCTTTCCTGGCCATTCAAATACGGGTAGATGGCATGGCAGAGTGGTGAATTATGTGAAATCCCGGCCAAAACGGGATACTAGACAGGTATGGCTAGGTTGGTAGGAGCTAGGTCAGTCGACAGGAGCTCACTCCGCCACACAGCACCCAGGTCTCAAACTGCTGACCTGAAGGCATGGAATCCATATTCAGCCTTAGGAGTTCCTTTGTTCTCCTAGTGCAAATGTCTCACTGACTTCCGTGTGTGTGTGTGTGTGTGCGCGCACACACCTGCACATACACCTCTCCACATCGCCGCCTTGATAAGAACTTAACATATTTTCAGGCTATAAGGCCTGTCAAGGGGGCTTGAGATGGTAATGACATGTAATAGAGGCAGAGCCACAGTTAATACCCAAAACACCATAGCAGGAGGCATTAAAATTATCCACATTTGTCCTTCCCTCCACCCCAGTTTGTCACATGGCAGCGATCTCACTGCAGTGTCTCAAGTGGTTCAGATGCTGAACTTGACGACTGGAAGGAACTTGGCAGGTCTGCAATTTGAGACCCGAGTGCTGCACAACGGAGTGAGCTCCCATCGTCTATCCCAGCTCCTGCCAACCTTCCAGTTTGAAAGAAAGAAATTGCAAGCAGACGAATAGGTACCAGTTTGGTGGGAAGGTAAACAGTGTTCCGCGCACTCTGGTGTCTAGACATGCCTGCCACCTGTCCACGGAAACGTCTGCAGACACAGTGCTGGCTCTTTGGCTATAAACAGAGATGAGCAATGAACCCTAGAGTCAGATACGACTGGCTTTGGAACAAGGGAGACCTTGACTTAGCCATCTCACAATCCATCTGAATGCAATTCATTTAAAATGCACACACATACACTCTTCCAACACGATGCATAAAGAAGCACTGAAATCATTACTTACTAGGAAGTCTTCTTCACAGTAGACATTTCCATTGACATTGTAAAAAGCCTTCCCTCGTAATCTTCTCCCTGTTGAAAATATAGCATGGTCAGACCGTCCAACACTCCAATTAGTAGCCATTGCCCCCCCCCATTACCCCCCCCCCCCCCCCCAAAAAAAAAAGACAGAAAGTGGAAGTTGATTTGAAGTGAATGCCGAACCTTCTGGAGAACCTTCTAG
This sequence comes from Bradypodion ventrale, assembly GCA_035047345.1. Classification (NCBI taxonomy): domain Eukaryota; kingdom Metazoa; phylum Chordata; class Lepidosauria; order Squamata; family Chamaeleonidae; genus Bradypodion; species Bradypodion ventrale. The sequence goes on from JAWDJE010000009.1 coordinate 1,030,112, forward strand.
AGAACCCTCAATGGTCCACTCAGGGGCTACTTAACCCTCCCCTCTACACCCGGTCCCCACATTTCCCAATTCAAATGGCTTCCAAGTAAGTTACTTTTCGTTGGCAGATCATCCTTCCTCTCATTAATTAAGACAAAGGAATGGTTTAATCAAGGTGGTATCTCTCAACTGTGTCACCCTCAAAGAACAACCTAGTCCCACGGTGGAGAACCTTGGCTCTCCAGCTGTTCTTGGGCTTCAATTCCCAGAAGCCCTGACCAGCAGGTATACTAACTTGGGCTTCTGGGAATTGAAGTCCAAAAACAGCTGGAGTGCCCAAGGTTCGCCACCACAGAAATACCAGCCATCAAGACATACTCTCTCCGTTATTGCACAGAAATACCTGAATAAAACCAACTGAACGTCTCTTGTGATATGACTAAACCACAGAATATGACAACCAACCAACCAAGCCCCAAATCCCAAGAGGTTGATGGGTGCTGAATGAGGAAAGAGGTCCACTTGGTTGCCTTCTGTTAAAAAGAAGGTCTAGGCCAGGGGTCTGCAGACTTGACTCTCCAGATGTTCTTGGATGTCAATTTCCAGAGGTGTACTGACTGTGGCTTCTGGGAATTGAAGTCCAAGCTGTAGTGCCAAGGTTGGCCACCACTGAAATTCCTAGTCCATGGAAGAACTTCTCTGGATCTTCAGTCCTTCATAGGGTGCTGAGAACTTAAGTCAACATAAGGATGCTCGCAGAAGGGCGGGGGGGGGGAAATGCCTAGTCCTTCTTCCTCTCTTGGAAAGACTCTTCAAAGCCATGTGAGAAATGGACAGAAGAAAAATTATACATTTAAAACTCCACTTCCTTCTAAGAGATTAGAGCAGCACCCGAGAGGCATAAAGTACAAAACATGCCATAATGAAATTTGCATAAACACCAGCAGAGTAAGCAAACTTTTGGGCAAATAAGGACATTTTCACTTGCCGGTGAAATTATAGCACAACTCTAAATTGACTGGAGCTGTTAAAATTCCAAATAAGTGTGTTTTATATCTCTTCAGGCCTTAAAGCCATGCGCAAAAGTCACACTGCTCTATCCTGGAGAAAGAGAGGATAGAGCCGTGTTTCAATCCCAACCTTTGGGTTTTGGACTACAATTCCCAGAAGCCTCAGTCGATTTCCCCAAAGCACTGATCAGCCAATGGACTGACTGAGGCTTCTGGCAATAGAAGTCCCCCTGTGGGGCGTGTGCCCCACATTGGGAACCACTGGGATAGAAGGAAGGCTGGGTGGAGACATTTCTCTGCCTCAGGCACTTACAAGCGGTCCCTTTCCCCAGGTTCTGCCCATGCCCTTCAGCTTGCGTTGCTTGTACCAACTTGTGGAACATCTACGCCCACATGGGAACCAAGAGCTAACTTGCCCTCAATGCTGGAAAGAAGGCAAAAAACAGCAGGGATGGGGGTGGTAAGACAGGAGTCACCCCGGTGCTATTTATAGAGAAGAATGACACGTTAGCAATTTGCAGCAATTGACCTCAAAGAGTTTCCTAGCCCCCCACTTAAGTTCTCAACCAAGAGATCAGCCGCGTCCTTCAGACGCCAATGGTGTACAGATCAGCTTGGACCTGGAAGGGGGTTATCATGAGTAAGGGGGACTTCGCTCTGGGTTTAATCCTGGCGTGGATGGGGAGAGTCCGGAGGGAGCTGGAGTACAGTCTTGCCATACCATCTGGGACCGGTTTGATCCAGTTGCCCCTGATGAAGTGGACAGGCTCCTTGCAGCTGTGCGCGCCACTACCTGCCCATTGGACCCCTGTCCCACCTGGTTGGTGAAAGCCTCCAAGGCGGTGACAGGTGACTGGGTTGGGGCTGTGATCAATGCATCATTGCGGGAGGGGGTGTTTCCTGCACCTTTAAAACATGCTTTGGTGCGCCCCCTCCTGAAGAAACCTTCCCTCAACCCAGCTGTCCTAACCAACTATAGGCCTGTCTCTAACCTCCCCTTTTTAGGGAAGGTGTTGGAGAAGGCAGTGGTGTGTCGGCTGCAGGGGGTGCTGGATGAAGCGGATTATCTGGACCCCTTTCAGTCAGGATTCAGGCCGGGATATGGTACCGAGACGGCATTGGTCGCACTGATGGATGATCTCTGGCGGGAGCGGGACGGTGGTCACCCATCCGTCCTTGCTCTTCTTGACCTCTCAGCGGCTTTCGATACCGTTGACCACGGTATCCTTCTGGGACGGCTCCGAGGATTGGGAATCCAGGGCACTGTGTGGTCCTGGTTTTCCTCATTTCTGAGGGGTCGTACCCAGTCGTTGTGGTTGGAGAGTGAGAGGTCCAGTCCTAGGCCCCTCAAATGGGGGGTGCCTCAGGGCTCGGTGCTCTCCCCTCTCCTATTTAACATCTACATGAAGCCGCTGGGTGAGATCATTCGTTCCCATGGGGTGCGGTACCATCAGTACGCGGATGACACTCAGTTGTACATCTCGGCCCATGGGGACCCCAGTGATGCCGTCAAAGTCCTTTCCAGATGCCTGGAAGCTGTGGGGGTCTGGATGGGGGCTAACGGGCTACAACTGAATCCCAGCAAGACTGAGTGGCTATGGATAGGGGGTCCTGCGTTAACCCGGGAGCTACCATCGTTGGTTCTGGATGGGGCTATTTTGCCACAGACAGACCCGGTGCGCAACTTGGGGGTCCTCCTGGATTCATGGCTACTGCTAGAAGAACAGGTGGCGGCTGTGACCAGGAGGGCTTTCGCCCAACTTCGGGTGATTCGCCAGTTGCGCCCACTCCTGGACCGGGACTCTTTGCTCATGGTCACCCACGCTCTGGTTACCTCCAGACTGGATTATTGCAATGCGCTCTACATGGGGCTGCCCTTGACGACCATTCGGAGGCTACAGCTGGTCCAAAATGCGGCTGCCCGGGTGGTGATGGGGTGTGGGCGTTATGCCCGTGCTTCGCCACTGCTCCGGGAGCTGCACTGGTTGCCAGTTTGTCTCCGGGTGCAATTCAAGGTGCTGGTTTTGACCTTTAAAGCCCTATATGGTAGTGGGCCGGGTTACCTAAGAGACCGCATCGCCCTGAGGACGTCTGTCCGTCCAACCAGAGCGGACCGGAGGGGCTCTCTAATTGTTCCATCAGCCAGAGGGGCTCGCCTCTCTGGCACAAGGAGGAGAGCCTTCTCCGTGTCTGCACCGGCCCTCTGGAACCTCCTGCCAACAGAGCTACGTCTCCGGACGGAATTGCTGCCTTTCAGAAAAGATCTTAAAACCTGGCTGGCGGGTCAAGTGTGGGGTGCAGGTGGAAGGGTAACCGCCATTGGGTGGTTGGTGTAGAAGAACTCTTCCCCATGGTGCCTTTGGATCCTGCAGCCCTTGTTTTTAGGGGGTGGGTAGTTTTAACTGTTTTAACTGTTTTAACTTGTGTTTTTAATTTTTATTGTGAACCGCCCTGAGTTGGCTTTGGCCGAGTGAGCGGTATATAAATGTGATAATTAAATTAAATTAAATTAAAGGGTTCAAAATGCTGGCAGTTGGATCAGCACAGATGAAACATTGAAGAAGATTTGAGGAAGGAGCGCACTGGGCAAGGAACATCATTAGAGGAGGATATAGTTGAGGAACTCAACCTCCCCAACGTCACTTGGAGGACCTTGAATAGGCGGAGGGTCCTTAAATGTAAGACCAACAGGCTCAAGTGGGGTCTGATGGTGGACAACAACCAACACACTGTGTGAATGTGGAGAGATACAGAACCCATGGGCTCACTTACCGGTCTGCCGATGACTGCCAGAAACATGCATCAATAAGGATCTAAGTTTGGCCAGCATCAAAGCCAAGAAAGTGGCTTCATTTGGGCAGTCCACAGGGTTTAATAGGATCATGAAAGAAGAAGCAAGAAATTGCAAGTAGATAAACATGTATCACTTTGGTAGGAAAGGTAACAGCATTCTGTACACTCTGGTGTCGAGGCATGCCTGCCACATGACCACATGGAAACGTCTGCAAAAGCAGGCAGCACTGGCTCTTTGGCTATAAACAGAGATGAAGCCTAGAGTCAGATACAAGGGAGACCCTTGACCTTCCAGTTCATTTCATTTATTTTATTTCAGAATGTACTTATTTGGTGGTTTTATTTTTATTCTGTTTGGTTTTTTTTAAATTATGTTATTTTGTTATTTGTATGTGCACCGCCCAGAGTGGGGAATATCCCAAATGGGTGGTATAAAAATGCAATCAATCTATCTATCTATCTGGAGGTTCCCAGGTAGGGCAATTCTACTTGCAAATTCTTGCTTTCGAACTGCTAGGTTAGCAGGAGCTGGGACAGAGACAGGGGCTCACTCCATCATGCAGTTCCTGGGTCTCGAACTACCCACTTGCCACCGGCCTTCCAGCTAACAAGCCGAGCTTCTTAACCACCGAGCCACCACACCTTTGTCCTTTCTGAAAGCCTTAATTCTTCATCAGGCCCAATTTGCTTTTGTTTGCTGCTTCCCCAACTCTTTCTCCAAGGAGCTTAGTAAAGATAAAAAGTTCACCCTTGCTCAAAAGCCAGTTGTATCCGACTCTAGGGTTTGGTCCTCATCTCCATTTACCACCCAAGAGCTAGTGCTGTCTACATCTGCAGATGTTTCGGTGGTCTTGAGGCAGGCATGTTACCTTTTCCCACCGAAGTGGTCCCTGTTTATCTAATGCGCAATTTCTTACTGTCGAACTGCTAGGTTAGCAGGAGCTGGGGACAGAGACGGTGGGGTGGGGGGGCTCAAACTGTCATCATACCTGTTAAGTTTTGGATTGGGAAATAAGGGAAATTTCCCGGCAAATACTGGATACTTGACAGTTATGCTTATCCTTTGCTGCCCTCCAATGGCGGCAATAGGGCATTGCAGTCTAATTAATAAGGGATGACGGCAGGGAAGAGGGTAAAATAAGGGGTTTTCCCGGCCAATGCGGGATACTTGACAGCTCTGACTGTCATGCAGTACACGGTCTCGAACTGCCGACTCGTCAGCCCTCCAGCTAACAAGGCGAGCTTCTTAACTGCGTCCAAGAATTTGCCCAACCCTCAAAGTCCTTTTTGCCTTGTTGAAAAAGCAAAACATAAAACACAGCTGGATTTCTTTTCTTCCCTGGCCAGCCAAGCCAAGCCAAGGGCAAATAAGGAGAGAGGTGGAATCCAGCAAACCACAGTGTGGTGTGGTGTGGTGTGGTGTGTGTGTATGTGTGTGCGCCCCCCCCCAACCCCTCCCCAGCCAGTCCTTCTGCCTTACAGGAATTTCATCTGCACAGGCCACAAATCCAGGCAGATCTCAAATAAACAAGACGGAACAAGTCCTCACATTTCAATGCTTCTGAAACGATGCTAAAGGCACCTTTCCTGTTCACACACACGCGCACACACCCAAACAACCGTTTGCTACGTGTCTGCAAGAAGAAATAATTTCAGTCCATAATGAACTAATTCAAGGCGGCGGGTGTGTGTGTGTGTGTGTGTGTGTGTGTGTGTGTGTGTGTCTGCAGCTCAAACTCTTGATCACAAAGAGAAAAAGTTTGCTGGATGCCGACAGAAAGTTGAGAAAAACTTTGGAGACATTGAAAGTCAAATGGGTCAGGAAAACGCAAGGACTGCGTTGAAATGCAACAAGTTGGATTCTGATGAATGAAGTTGGCCGTCGTTTCCTTTTCCGGCAGAGTTACTTTCTAGACAATATCTGAATGCCTTGAAGTCAAGAATTATTATTTTCCGAATAGTAGCCGTGTTAGTTGGGTGTTTTCAGGCACATCAGAGAATAAACAAATCAAAAGCACTGTTATATTTCAATGTGAGATTTGGGGATCAATTCCACTTCATCAGACATGGGCCTCACTCCCGTGTCTAACGACGTGGGCTTGATCCATGAAAGCTCACATTGAACTACAGGGGTACCTCGCTTTACGAATGCTTCGCTCAACGCAATTTTTGCTTTTACGAATGAAAATCCATTGAAAATAATGCCTCACTTTATGAATTTTTCCCCTTTGGAACAGATTTAATTTCATTTATTAGACTTGTATGCTGCTCTACTCGCCGGAGCGACTCAGAGCGGCTAACATACCATGGGGCAACATATATGACCGTATTACAATATCAAATATAAATACAACAACATAATGCAATACAATTGGTATTGCACATTAATTGGTTTTCAATGCATTCCCATGGGAAGCCGCGTTTCACTTTGCAAATCTTTTGTAATACAAAACGTCCCATGCAACACATTAAATTCGTAAAGCGAGGTATAACACTTAGTCTGTTTTGTTTATTTTCTGATATGCCTTTAAGTCAAGATGGATTCCAGTGGACTTCGCCACCCAAGGCCATGAGTCCTGGGGGGGGGGGGGGGGGGGGGGCAGGTTAGTTAACCACTGCCTGACGATTGCTGTTGAGTCACTGGCAGTAGTAGGGTCTACTCCAGGGGTACCCAAACTATGGCCTGTGGGCTGGATCTGGCCCCTGATGCCCATTCATCCAGCCCACAAAGCCCTTGTCACGATAAGGGCTTTGTGGGCCGGATAAATTAGCATCAGGGGCTGGATCTGGCCCATGGGCCATAGTGACTGGCCCCCTGAACCACATGACCGGGCTGTGGCCCTGGTCTACTCTATGACCACAGCAGGTGAACCTAGCCAAACATAGCTTCACATACCAGAAATGGTTCTCAGCTGTCTGGACCTCAACCCTTGCAGAAAACATGGAAACCAATCCAAAAGAGCTTCCCCTCCAAAGTGACCCTCTAGACCAGTGATGGCGAACCTTGGCACTCCACCAGTTCTTGGACTTCAATTCCCAGAAGCCCAAGTCTCTGTTCGATTATCGCATGATGAGCTTCAGTGGTCTACATTAATGATGAAGTAAGCACAAATTGTCCACCTCAAGATCCTAGCTAGAGTTCCACATCCAGTTTTGAGAGCCATTGAAGGGCTTTGTCTGCGGCACTATGCAAGTCCTCCAATGTGCCGCCAAATGCGCGTAAAGGACACCTAAATATAATGTGATCCATGGTTTCGTCTTCTTCGCGGTCACATTGGGGAGAGGACTTCCATCCTGATATAAAAAGAGTGGCGTCACATCTACCACAGCCAGTCCTCACTATGTTCAGCACCCTCCAGTGCCATCTGGGAAGGGAAATCCAGCTGGCCATTCTTGATTATGTGGCGATAGGGACTCGGAGACAAGATGTTGCCAGAGTTCCATCCAACCATCGGAGCTATTAAAATGGTTATTCTGTAGGTTGATTTGTGAATCCACACGAATGGGTTTAGCACTCCAGGTGTTGTTGGACTTCAATTATCAGAAGCCCAAGTCTCTGTGCATCCACACGAATGGGTTTAGCACTCCAGATGTTCTTGGACTTCAATTCTCAGAAGCCCAAGTCTCTGTGAATCCACACGAATGGGTTTAGCACTCCAGGTGTTCTTGGACATCAATTCCCAGAAGACCAAAACCCTGAGAATCCACATGAATGGGTTTACTGTGCAGTAAACCATTTCCGTGGATTCTCAGAGACTTGGGCTTCTAGGAATTGAAGTCCAAGAACACCTGGAGTGCCAAGGTTGGCCATCACTGCTCTATGCTGTGGGCCACCAACGTTGAGGCTAAAAGAAGGGTCTTCTAGTGTTGTGACTCTGGTGGCAATTCAGACTCTCCATAGGCGAGCTTGTATTTAGAAGTACAGCCTTCAGCTATCCCCCAAACACTTCCTCTCTGTAGAAAGCGGCCAGAGGAATTCTCGACCCTCCTGTCAAGAATTCTTTAGCAGGGACAAAGCCTTGCCTTTGCCTACAGCATATCAGATACCAGGAAACCGGAACAGCTCCTTGACAATGGATTTTGTGTCCTTAGACAAAATGCCCCCATCCTGGTTCTTGGCTGCAGCATTACGTCTGTCTTCTCAGTTCAGGAATACTTCCTCCATCCATCCATCCATCCATCCATCCATCATCCCTCCCTCCTCCTCCTCCTCCTTTTCTCTGTGGTTTTACCTTGGATGGAACCCTGGCACAGCCATGTGGTAGGGCTAGTTTTTAAGACACACACACACGCACACGCACACACATGCACACACACACGATGTGCTGCCCATTTCACAATTGCTCAGTTTTGCAAAGCTTGGCACCCAAATTCCCTCCCAAGGAACCCAGCGTGACCTTTAAGAGAGGAAAACACACACAAATGAATCCACCAGCCGCTCCTAAAATCTGAATGGCTCATAACAACACAACCACAGGTAGACATGGAGCTGAAAAAAATCTTACTCCTTTTGAAGCAATCCATCTCCAGGCTCTGGATCAGCTATGGGATTAAGGTAAAGATGCTGATCTTAATGGATGGAAGGTCGGCAGGTCAGCAGTTCGAGCCCTGAGTGTTGCAGGATGGAGTGGGCGCCTATCACTCACCCAGCTCCTGCCAACCTAGCAGAATCTTGCGTTTTGCTTCCGGGAGCAACGAGGGCTTTGTGGGCCAGATGAATTAGCATCGGGGCCGGATCCAGCCCATGGGCCATAGTGACTGCCCTCCTGAACTACGTGACTGGCCTACGGCCTGAAAAGTTTGGCCAACCCTGTTGTAGACCTATCAGAAGACAAATGAAATGTGGCCAAACAACATTTCGGCTTGCGGGCAGTGGGGTCTGCGCCGGCGTTTCACCTCTCTCCGTGGGCCACTGAATTCCCTGAGTCACCATAGATTCTAGCAAGCCCCCCCCCCCCCCCCCATTTCCTGTCCAGACTCCGAGAATCCTTTTTGCTTAGCTTTCCCACAGTCCAAAAAATGTTACAGCTGATGCTCAAGGAAGCAACCGACCGGCTGCTGGGAATATCCTCCCTCCACAAAGCCATGAGTCAAATACCCCGGATTCCTTCTGCATCCTGGATGGCAGATTCAGACCCTCGGGTTAAAGTTTTTTATATATATATTTGCAGAGACCGAAGAGAAATCCATCATTCTGGGAAAGGAAGAGCCCTTCGTCCGGACTTCCCTTCGTCCACTTCGGAAGCTTCTGCTTTCATGTCTTGATCATAGCTGTCAAGTATCCCTTATTGGCCAGGAAAACCCCTTATTTTACCCTCTTTCCTGCAGTCATCCCTTATTAATTAGACTGCAATGCCCTATTGCCACCATTGGAGGGCAGCAAAGGATAAGCATCGCTGTCAAGTATCACCTATTTGCCGGGAAATTTTCCTTATTTTACCCTCTTTCCCACTGTCACCCCTTATTAATTAGACTGCAATGCCCTATTGCCGCCATTGGAGGGCAGCACAGGATAAGCATAGCTGTCAAGTATCCCTTATTGGCCGGGAAAACCCCTTATTTTACCCTCTTTCCTGTCATCATCACTTATTAATTAGACTGCAATGCCCTAATGCCACCATTGGAGGGCAGCACAGGATAAGCATAGCTGTCAAGTATCCCGTATTTGCCGGGAAATTTCCCTTATTTCCAAATCCAAAACTTGACAGGTATGGTCTTGATCAAACCCTGACTGGCCAAACAAAGCCACCTTCTGAGAGCATAAGAACAGCCTTGCTGGATTACAGGCCACAGGAGCCCATGATCCAGTCCAGCATTCTGTCATACACAGTGGCTCACCATTGGCTTCAGGGTATTATTCCCAAGCAGATGCCTTCACCTGTTTAGGATTCCTGCCTGGAAATGGCATTGAGAGATATCCTGCCTATCTCTCCAACCCAGAGGTTGTCCTTAGGTATCCATAATTATAGCCATTGATCCCCTTGTCCTCCATGAACTTGCCACATCCTTTCTTAAAGCTGTCAAGACTGACATCTGTCACCACTTCTTCTGGCAGGGAGTTCCATAGACCAGGGATCCTCTGGGTGAAAAAGTACTTTCTCTTATTGGTTTGAGAACTAGTACCCAAAGGTTTCATGGAGTGTCCCCTAGTTCTAGTGTTGCGCGATAAGGAAAACAGTTTTTCTTAGCTTTGTCATTGGCTAAACTTAAGTCCTCATAGGTCCATGTTTCTGGTAGTTACTGGCAGGCTATCAAATGAGCCAGATCCTCTCTCTCTCCTCATTCACACAGTGTGTTGTTGTCCCCCACTTGTGCCTGTTGGTCTTGCATTTAGGGACTCCGACCCTCAGCCTATTCAGGGTCCTCCAAGTGACATGTAGGGGAGGTTGAGATCCTCAGACATATCTTCCTTTAATGAAACTTCTTGCCCAGTGATCTCCTTCTTCCATCTTCTAATTTGGTTCTGCTCTTGTGTACCCTCAAGAGCAGGGTACACAACCGAAGGCCCACAGGCCAGATCCTGCCCACGGCACCATTTCATGTGGGGGCCCCCAACCCTCCAAGGGCAAGGCTGGGAATCCCCCGCTCATGAGTGTTTCTCCTTGCCCTAAAGCTCTCCCTGGATGTGAGCTGGAGGATTTGAGGCTCATCTCCGTTCAGAGGTCCTTCTCTTGCTGAGTTCTCTCAGCGTTCGTGGCTACTTAGGTGGAGCCATACCAACAAGAGGGTCTATTTTCTCAACCCATGTCGGTTTGTGGCATCCTGTCACTCTACGCAGGGCTTCATTCACAGCGAGGTCAACTTGTTCTGCATGTGTGGATGCGGTCCGTTTTGGAGCAACATGCTCACCTCTGCTGTGGGGACGCTCAGGGCCAAAGCTGAGTACACAGCGTGGATGGTTGAGTTCAGATTAGGTATTTGATTCTCATTTCCTATTCCCTCTTCGCACAACCAAAGACAACGATGGATAGCTTAAGTCCGTGATGGCGAACCTTGGCACTCCAGATGTCCTTGGAATTCAATTCCCAGAAGCCCAATCCCCCTGTGAAACCACACGAATGGGTTTACTGCGATTCATCCGGCTCGCACTGCCCTCGTCGCTCCCAGAAGCGGAAGTAAAACGCGCCCATACGGTTAAGGCTCTTTCGGGTTAACCCTTCCTCTGTATGGGCACATTTTACTTCCGCTTCCGGGAGCGACAAGGGCAGCGCGGGCCGGATGAATCGCAGTAAACCCATTCGTGTGGATTCACAGGGGGCTTGAGCTCCTGTGAATTGAAGTCCAAGAACAGCTAGAAAGCCAAGGTTCGCCATCACGGGCTTCAGTGATGCGCCTAAAGGGAGCTGTGCTAAAACCCCTTTCCAAAGAAGACGCTGATTCTTGGCAGGAGCAAATTGGAGGCTGCCTTTCATATCCAGGCTTCCCTCCACTTGGAAAAAAAACCCAAAAGATTAGTTTCCTCGCATGGCATCCCATGTTTTCGGCAAAGGTTTCTGTGGATTCATGCGTAGTGGGAACGCAAACACAACTCCCTGCGTGCTTTAGGAAAGAAAGAAAGAAAGAGACCCGGACCCATACGCTCATCGGACAGGCCAGAAAAGCTGAAAAGCCCTTTTGTTACCAAAGGCAAGAATGTCTGGAGTATAAGTTATATAAACATGCTCACATCTTCTGGGCTAAAACCTGGCTGCGCTCCAGCCTCTTCGCCGCATCAAAAGGCACTGAAATATTTCAGAAGTCTCTGTTGCTACGGCCCAAATAAAGACAGAACGGAAGGCAAAGTTTGCTATTTAAAAACAAAGCAAAAAGCTGAACCCCAGGCCAGGAATGATCTTGCAGAGAGAGACCGAGTCTTCTAAACTGCCCAGAGTTTACATCCCATGTGCCCTGGAAATGTACAAACCTCTCTGATATTTGCAAGCCCACTTTTGACAAAATGCCATCTCTCTGTCCTTTTCTTTAAAAAAATAAATAAAGCAGTTTGCATGCCATTGGTAGCCAGAAACTATTAGGATGCAAATCTCAAAATGCACAAGGCTCCTCTTGGCGATAAACACAAAAAGGGTGTACATTGTCCTGGCGGAATAAAAGGCTCGCTGCTAAAATAGCAGGAGCGCTGCGTAAATAAGCCACATTCTTCCATGCTGAGGTCACTGACTTGGCTCGGTTGTGTTTCACCCCAGTCTGGGGTTTGGGCAATTTAAGTATGGGAGAGAGTGTGCGCTGACCCTCCTCTCCCCCTTCAAAACACACAAGCGCGCATACTCTCTCACACCCACAGATAATAAAAGGGACTCCAAGTTTTATATCTAAAAGCCCCCCCCCCCCCCCCCCCCCCCCCCAGAAAAAGCCTCCTTGAACATTGTGGTGTTTTTTGATACCACTATCGGGCATACCCAGGTAACGGCAACCTTGTATTGCCGGCTAATCTTTCTCACGCGTGGTCAGGCAAAAGGAACTGCGGAACAAATTCACCAAAAGCTGGCTTACTTTTGGCACTTCCGCGTGACACAGAAGAAGAAGAATGGAGTTTGCAGAGGCAAAACAGCCTCCGTCCGTTTCAGCGACCAAACCCAACATCACAATCCAAATAGTTGCCATAATTCTTTCCCACAAAGCCGGGACAGAAGTACAGTTGACAAAAATGGTGTGTTATATAATACACAATCAGTAAATTTTAAAAATCCGGGACTTAAGCATGCTTTTTATTGAACTGGCCGGGACTGTTTTTCTGACCTTGAATCCGGGACAGTCACGGTTTTTCCAGAACGTATGGCAACCCTAAACCCAAAGTCAGTGTGGCACACCTTGAAGGCTAACAACTTAATTTCCACTGTTCTACATCTTACGGAGACAGCATTCGGGATGGTCTCTCGTAGAGATGGTTTTTAGAAAAGGACACTGGGCACACGTGAAACCATCCAACGGATTCTGACCCTTTGCGACTCCATGGACCATTGACCTCCAGGCACCTCTATCCTCCACCCTCCTCCTCAGCCCACCCAGCTCTGTGCCCATTGCGTCTACAATCCCATCAATCCTTGGCCACCGCCTTCTTCTTTTGCCCTCCACGTTTCCCCAGCACCAAGGCTTTCTCAAGTGAGTCCTCTCTTCTCATTTGATGACCACTTTAGCGTCATCTTTACTATATATTTGACCTTCTAATGAGCAGAATATTTCTAATTAGAATTATTTTAATGAGAAAAATACGACTCACAGATCAGAACTTGTGGCCAAGGCAGAGGTTTGAGTCTTTGTGGTGTATCGGGAGGAGGTGGGGCTCAAGTTTACAATGGCAGCCTAAACATCTATCTCATCCTGTTGCAAAACAGATTGCAAGGCGGGCTTTACTTCCACTTCAGGTGAGAGGAACCACGTGGCTGGCCCGTTGAACCACGTGACCAGCCCCAAAGGTTTGGGCACCCCTGCCTTGGAGGAAACCTACAGGCCAAGGCTAATGGCCAACCCTTCTTCTTCTTCTTCTTCCCCCTCCTCCTCTCTCCTGGGATTGTGGTCATGAGCAAAGCGCCTCCGAATCAGATGTGCAGGAGGGACGGAACCTTCAGGCCAAAGTGGGCCACATGCTCCAGCGCTGATGAGTAAACCTATCAACGGTTCAAGGAAGTTCCTTTCCCTAGGATTTAGGGAGCTTATGGCTGAAACCACATCGGAACAAGGCTGCATTGTGAGGCTGGAGGAAGCAGAGGTTGACGTTCCTCATTTCAGCCACTGCCATTCTACCAAAAAGGAAATTGTGGGTTTGGTTGATCTTTGTTCTTTAGCCATGCCAGGGCATTCCACAATGACACCTGAGCATATTCACAACAACACTTTCCGCTCTTCAGGAAACCTCCTTCTACCTCTCCCAATTGTATGAGTCCTTCGCATCTTTTACATTCATTTCAAGATGTTTTTTCCTTTGCAACAATCCAAGCTTGCACCGCGCTCAACTGGCAAGAACCCAACCTAAGGGACAATGCATTTGAAAGAAAGATGTGGCGCGGAGCCTTATAAGCGTGTGACTTACCACAAGAGCAGCAGGTAAAGCAGTTGGTGTGGTAAAGATTCCCCATGGCTTGGCAAGCTTGACTAGCGCCGTACACTCCCTTTCCACACTTGATACACATACCTACAGAGGAGAAAGAGAAGGAGCATTAAAACCAAGCAAGAGCTCAACAAAGGGCTTTCCACAAGGGCAGGCCATTTATCACTTCAATTCCCCAAAGCAATGATCAGCCAATGTACTGACACCCCATGGAGCATGGGCCCCACTGCTTTAAGTTCCCAGGAGCCCAATCTCTATGGATCCACACAAATGGGCTTACTGCACATGTTCTCGGACTTCAATTCTCAGAAGCCCAAATTTCTGTAAATCCACACGAATGGGTTTACTGCATGTGTTCTTGGACTTCAGTTCCCAGAAACCTAAGTCTCTGTAAATCCACATGAATGGGTTTACTGCATGTGTTCTTGGACTTCAGTTCCCAGAAGCCTAAGTCTCTGTAAATCCACACAAATGGATTTACTGCACATGTTCTTGGACTTCATATCCCAGAAACCCAAGTCTCTGTGAATCCACACAAATGGGTTTAATGCGCATATACAGAGGATTCACAGAGATTTGGGCTTCTGGGAATTGAAGTCCAAGAACACCTGGAGTGCCCAGGTTTGTCTGTTCTAGGGTCATGTGTGAAAAGAGCCTTCCTTTGTTTCGCCTATGGCTACTTCCACATCATTCCCAGGGTTGTAGAAGAGGGGGATACACAGAATACTCAACCCCAAAACAAAACCATTATTTCTCCATATCATACGGAGTCCTGTAAGGCAAGACATGCACTAACCAAGGAATTCTCAACCTGTGGCCCATGGCGCAATTTCATGTGGCCACCCACCGCCTCCACCACACCCGGAAGTGCCATGTGGTGGAGGAAGGGCAAAATGGCCATCCAACTCCCGAAGCTGTCTGAGGGAGCATGACCCAATGGCCCCCGGCTTAAAAAGGTTGAGAACTCCTGCACTAACCTAACTGCTTTCGATACTATTACCCCCCAATTTCCCCCATATAAAGCCATAGCCTGGTTCTTTCATGGTCCTTTTCTACCCCTTTCCCTGCCAAAATGTAGAGTGGCCACAGATGAAAAATCAAGGGTTTTGTATGCACAAAAGGCTCGACAATTGGTTAATTTAATTTTCTTAACCGATCACAGCAAAACAAAAACGGAACAAACGGATTCAAGACACACCAAGGAGAGAGAGAGAGAGAGAAATTAAAGGAAAAGAACAGAGGGAGGAACGAAATAAAAGAGGATTTTTGCTGAATAGAAATTAAAGAGGATTACAAAGAACTGGCAGCAGCTGGCAAGAAAAGAGGGCATAAATGAAAGGAAGGAAGCGGCAGAAGTTTCTTGGGATCTGCTGCCAGAAATTCATGCGCCCTGAGCATGCACATTATGTTGCTTCAGACAGGAGAAACCAAGGCTGTTTTGCCTTCATTGTTTCCAGCCCTGTTTTTCACATCACAAAATTGCCAGGTTGATTTGAAGGTTGATTTCAGGCTGTTTGCTTGCATGTTTGCATGTTCAGGCTCCCAAATGGCTAGCTATGACTTTGCCCTCCGGAGACCATAGCGGAGACCTTTGAGGGCAGGAGGGGACCGGCAGGCCAAACCATCTCAGACAGACTAAAGCAGGAGTGCCCAAACTATGGCCGCATCAATTCATCCGGCCCATGCCACCCTTGTCACTCCCGGAAGCAGAAGTAAAGCACGCCTGGACGAAGTAAAACGCTTCCGGGAGCGACAAGGGCAGCATGGGCCGGATGAATTGGAGTTGGGGCCGGATACAGCCCATGGGCCGTCATTTGGGCACCCCGCATTAAGCGGAGAAAATCTATCTCATCCTGCTGCAAAACAGATTGCAAGGTTGGTTTTACTTCCGCTTCCAGTGGGAGGAACCATGTGACTGGCCTGCTAAACCACATGACCGGCCCATGGCCCAAAAAGTTTGGGCACCCTAGGCTAAAGCCCCCAACCCTGAATCCAGTCTGGAGGGTTAATGATTTCCTAAAACAAACATGCCATACAGATTAACGTCCTCCTCTGCGGAGTCACCAAAGTCCTCCTGCCCCAATTTGGAAGCTTTAGCTTCTTTAACCAAGTTTATTTTGGGCAAAGCCCATCAACACATTAAGCTCTAGTCTAGCGCATCACAGCCTCAACCCACACCGTCATATCATTCTTATTTCCGAAGCATGGAGTCCTTGTGTGAGGATATTAGAACAAGAAACAAAACAAAAAGCCAAGAAAATAAAGACAAAAACTTTTTGGCCCCTTGAAGACTAACGGCTGTCTTTTAAGGGGAGCTGAACTCACTGGCTGGAAGGTCGGAGTTCGTGACCCGGGTACTGCATGACGGAGTGAGCCCCCGTCTCTGTCCCAGCTCCTGCCAACCTAGCCGTTCAAAAGCAAGAAATGGCAAGTCGATCAATAGGGACCACTTTGTTGGTAGGGTAAACAGCGTTCCGTGCACTCTGGTGTCTAGACATGCCTGCCACATGTCCAGACCCAGACAGCGGTGGCTCTTCAGCTATGAACAGAGAAGAGCACTGAACCCTAGATCAATACGGAAAGACATCTTCCAGACCCCAGGACAACCCAACAAGCAGCGGTTGATGGAGCCTAGTGTTGATGTGTCTGTCCTGTGCTGCCTTTCTTGGGGATGCGAGTCAGCATCTGCTAGGTCAGTGGTGGCCAACCTTGGCCCTCCAGGTGTTCTTGGACTTCAATTCCCAGAAGCCCAAGTCAACACACCTGCTCATCAGGGCTTCTGGGCATCGAAGCCCAAGAACATCTGGAGAGTCACCTTTTCTGAGATTTTCTAGGTATAAAGTTGTTTTTCTACCATCTCTTTCTGGTGGTGCCCTGGGACCGCCAAAGGGCTTCTCCAAGTCCTCACAGGTAGCCGAGTCCATAGTGATTCCCACACATCTGGATGGCCCTTCTCCTGTGAGGCCCTATTGGGGTTTGAACTCCCGGTCCTTGGCTCCCCCAGGATGGCACTCCAGCCACCAAGCTATCCTTGCACTGCCCACCCAAGCAATGAAACATAAATCCCTGAACATCTGTCTGGCTGAAAAAGCTTTCTCCGCTTAAGCGGCTCAGTCACTAGTCAATAATAATAATAATAATAATAATAATAATAATAATAATAATAATAATAATAATAATAATAATAATAATAATAATAATAATAATAATAATAATAATAATAATTTCTTATCAGAAATTATTCTGGGTTGAAAGGATTTTTGCTGGAGAAACTCCACTCAGGGAACACCCGAATGAGGCTCCTTTCATGTCCCCAAGAGCTGAGACAGAGATAAGGGTGCTCAATCTGTCGTGTAGTACCCGGGTCTCGAACTGCCGACTTGCCGGCCTTCCAGCTAACAAGGCAAGCTTCTTAACCACTGAGGCACCATAACCCTTAGTAGTTGATAGACCACCAAGATAACTCCCATGAACGCAAACACAGTTTCAGTAAATGAGAAAATGGGCAAGGAAAGATACACTCTTTGAATTGTCTGATAGTAAGGTCTACTTTGCTCAAAAGCCAGTTGTACCTAACTCTAGGGTTCGGTGCTCATCTCTGTTTACAGCCCAAGAAACCACATGTCCATTTCCATGGACATGTGGCAGGCATGACTAGACACCAGAGCACACAGAACGCTATTACCTTTCCAGCCCAAGAGGTACCTGTTTATCCACTTGCAACCCCATGTCTGCAGACATTTCCATGGACATGTGGCAGGCACGACTAGACACCAGAGCACACAGAACGCTGTTTACCTTTCCCACCCAAGAGGTACCTGTTTATCCACTTGCAACCCAATTGAGCCCAAAGCGATCTGCGCCTGTGTGAACAGCCTCTCTGTTGCTGGATTTTTAGATAAAAGACGAGAAAGCTCGGAAATGCAGGAGCTGCTCTTTTGTGACACAGAGGGAAGGAATGGGGAACGGTGGTGATAAAAATTAAAATGCCCCTATAAATCCAGGATTTTTAATTTCTTCACTGCTGGTGGTATTTACAGAGGGAAAGGGAGGTGGTTTGGACATGCCTTAGAAAGCCAGTGAGAACTCATGAAGTGGCATCGTTCCCGTGAGGCAAGTGAGGTTTCCCAGAAGAGAGATTTGGAGACGGGCCTCATGTCGGGAAAGAAGGAAACTTAAAAATATCAAAAAGAAAAATATTTTTTCCCCCCTTGGGAGGAAACTCAGCAAGACGGAAAGCAGGAACCTGTATTTTCTCAAGATATTCCTGGGAAAGTGTAAGGCACATTTAGAAATAACTTGAAAGACTGGCTAGCAATAATGCCAAGCAATGTAAAAAAAAAAAGTTTGCACCTTTCTACCAACAATTCAAGGGACTGCGGTGGGTTAGCGGTTAAGACGCTGAACTTGGCAGTTTGGCAGGTCAGCAGTTCGAGACCCGAGTGCTGCAGGACGGAGTGAGCGCCTGTCGTCTGTCCCAGGCTCCTGCCAAAAAGCAAGACGTTGCAAGTACAGTAGATAAACAGGGACCACTTGGGTGGAAAGGTAAACGGTGTTCCGTGCACCCCGGTGTGTAGTCATGCCTGCCACATGACCATGGAAACGCCTGCAAATGCAGACAGCGCTGGCTCTTTGGCTTTGAAACAGAGATGAGCACTGAACCCTAGAGTCGGATACGACTGGCTTTCGAGCAAGGGGCGACCCTTGACCTTTTCCTACGCACCCTTAGAAGCCATTGCCCGCAAACAGAGTCTCTCTGAAAACCAACAGAAAAATGTATTGGGAGACGAGTTATCCTGCTGACAGTCAAAAAAAGACTTCAATATTTAATCTTCTTTTTAAAGCAGCAGCAATGCACAAAACTCAACAATCACATCAAAATTAAAACCAGATTAGATGCAATTTAAAGCAGCCAAGAAAGAAAGTGTTGTAGCCCCTGAAGTGTCAGATTAGGACTCAAGAGAGCTGGGTTCGAATCTTTCTTAGCCAACGAGAACTCACAGCGGGGGGATGAGGGGGGCGTGCGCAACACAAACCAATCCTTGGACATCTCACAGAGCATGAAAATCTGATGAGGTTCACTATCAAGGTAAAGGTCACCCTGGCTCAAAAGCCAGCTGTATCCGACTCTAGGGTTCAGTGCTCATCTCGGTTTATAGCCAAAGAGCCAGCGCTGTCTGCATCTGCAGATATTTCCGTGGACATGTGGCAGGCACGGCTAGACACCGGAGCGCACGGGACACTGTTTACCCACCAAAGTGGTCCCTGTTTATCTACTTGCAATTTCTTACTAGGTTGTCAGGAGCTGGGACAGACGACGGGCGCTCGCCTGGGAATCGAACTCCGACCTTCCAGGTCACCGTCTTAACCACTTGAGCCACCCCGGTCCCGAGGTTCACTATAAATCCAAAGAAAACCCAGAACAGCTGCAGAAACGTGAAGCGCCATCGACAGAGCGCAGAATCGTGAGACTTAAATGGGCAGAGCAGGCTACTTGATGTCTGTTTCCCTGAAAGCAACAATGCATCCTTTTAAATCATAATAATAACAATTGGGTGCCGTCAGGCCAATTCCAAAAGCCAATTCTGACATACCAGGGCCATTTCTAGGTGTTTTTTTTTAAAGGTAGAGCAGGGATGCCCAAACATTTCAGGCTGTGGGCCGGTCACATGGTTCAGCGGGGCGGTCATGGGGTTCTTCCCACTGGAAGCAAAAGTAAAACACGCCTTGCAATCTGTTTTGCAACAGGATGAGATTTTAAGCTGCCATTTTCTATGCTCAAACCAGGGGTGCCCACACTACAGCCCATGGGCCAGATCTGGCCCCTGACACCAATTAATCTGGCCCACACTGCCCTTGTCGCTCCCAGAAGCAGAAGTAAAATGCGTCCGTATGGGCACATTTTACATCCGCTGCCAGGAGCGATGAGGGCAACACAGGCCAGGTGAATTGGTGTCAGGGGCCGGATCCGGCCCATGGGCCATAGTTTTGGCACCCTTGAGGTAGAGGATACACAGTTTCCCATTTCCTTTCTCTAGGAAGGCCTTTGCAAATCAGCCAAGCGGGGAACTGAACTCCCAGCCTTGGACTCTGCAGCCAGATATCTAGCCTCAGTGATCTACCCAGCAAGTTATTCTTAGCCACACATAATCCTATTATTGATACATTACTAGGGCTAAATGAAACCGGTGTGGACTGCAGCCGTAGTCTTCGCTGAACACACAAGTGGCACGTAATGAAGGCATAAAAGTGTCGACTCCTCAAAACAGTGGCAGTCCCCCCAATGCATCTTATACCTGTGCAATTCTGCAGGCGTACATAAGCAACAGGATATCCACCTGTGAGTATTTTAGGGCTGCAGTCCTTATGGACCAATGTGGAACTTCCATCTATGGCGGGGTGTGTGGTCAAAATGGGTCCCTAAAATGCTCTCCTTCTGCCAGTAAACTAAGAGCTTTTACAAGACTATCGACAAGATGACATTTTTGGCTCAAGTGGTTAAGATGTTGACTGGAAGGTGGAAGGTCAGCAGTTCAAAACCCAAGTACTGCACGACGGAGTGAGCGCCCGTCCCTGTCCCAGCTCCTGCCAACCTAGCAGTTTGAAAGCAAGAAATTGCAAGTAGATAAATAGGGAGTACTTTGGTGGGAAGGAAGGTAAACAGAGTTCTGTGCACTTCGGTGTCTAGTCATGCCTGCCACATGTCCACGGAAACGTCTGCAAATGCAGATAGCGCTGGGCTCTTTAGCTATAAACAGAGATGAGCACTGAACCCTAGAGTTGGATACAACTGGATTTCGAGCAAGGGTGACTTTTACCTTACCTTCCTTCACTGAAATCTTATATATATATTTTCCTTTTAAATAGCGGCCATTCTGCACTTCCAATTAATCGTTAACTTATTCATTAACGTGTTACAGCATGAGAGCGCCTAAATGCAAGACCAACATGCTCAAGTGGGGGCCGATGGTGGATAACAACATGCTGTGTGAATGTGGAGAGATGCAGAATCCATGGGCTCGTTTATTTACTGGTCTGCCAACTACTGCCAGAGACATGCACCCATGAAGACTTGGGTTTGAGCACCCACAAAGCCAAGAAAAGTGGTTTCATTTTGGCAGTCCAAGGTTTGATCGGGATTCGAAAGAAGAAGTGGTGTATTACAACGGGGAACCACAATCAAGCATACCCTGGTAACGGCTGCCTTGTTGTGCCAGCTAATCTTTCTCACACTAGGCCAGGCGACAGAAACTGCAGAATGAACTCACCCAAAGGTGCCTTCATTTGGGCTCTTTCACATCTGGCCTAGGCACGGAAGAAGAAGCATTTTTACGCCAACAACTTCTCGTCCTTTCCAGCCAAATCGATTTTAAATCTGTTTTCTCAGCTGCCCACAGGGATCCTCAACTATTGGCCCCCAGATGTTCTCAGACTTCAATTCCCAGAAGCCCTGATCAACAGGTGTGCTGACTTGGGCCCTCTGGGAATAGAGGTCCAAGAACACCTGGAGCACCAAGGTTGAGAAACCTTGACAGAGCAGTGGTGGTCAACCTTGGCACTCCAGGTGTTCTTGGACTTCAATTCCCAGAAGCCCTGTTCAGCAGGTATGTTGACTTGGGCTTCTGGGAATTGAAGTCCAAGAACACCTGGAGGGCCAAGGTTCACCATCACTGGATGGGGCTACAACAGGGTTTCTCAACCTTAGCTCTCCAGATGTTCTTAGGGCTTCAATTCCCAGAAGCCCTGACCAGCCGGTGTGTTGACTTGGGCTTCTGGAGAGCCAAGGTTGGCCATCACTGGTCTCGAGAGGTTCTGCCAGAAACCCGACCCATGTTACCTGGGGTACAGAGAGAGACCCTCCCCGAGGGTCTCCGGAGCCAGGTGCCCCTCCCCCACCCCACCCGTTAACTAACTTACCAAAGTACTCCTTCTTCAGGTGCAGCTCCAACTCTTTCTCCAGCTCCAAGGTGAGCGCCTCCAGCCGCCGCTCCACCTGGCTGGGCCCGCTCTCCCTCGACGGCGTCACCTGGTAGGGCACGCGGACTCGGGAGTAGGAGGCGGCGGCGGGCCCGGGGGCCCCCGCGGGCGCCGGTGCCGGGGCGGGCAGCCTCGGGTAGGGGTAGGCGTCGGGCGCCGGCTCGGAGAGCAGGAGGAGCGCCTCCTCGGGCAGCAGCATCGACGAGGCCCGCGGCGAAGGCAACTGCTGTTGCTGCTGCAGCAGGAGCTCCGCGTAGGCGCCCGTCGAGCCGCGCGAGCTGCGGGAACTCTGGCTGGAGAGGCTGGACCGGGGGCTGGCCGGGAGCTGGCCCGAGGGCAAGGAGGCTCCGCCGGGCAGGCCGTGGTGGCGGACGGCCGTCGGGGCGAGTTCCAGCTCCCCGGGGCCGGCGGACGAGGAGGACGACGAGGAGGCGGAGGAAGAGGAGCAGCGCGGGCTGGGGTGCCGCTGGTCGTAGCCCAGGCTGATGCCGCTGGTCCGGTTGCTGCCGCCGCCGCCGCCGCCCGGCTTGCCGCTGCCGTCGGACGAGGAGGCGAAGGAGCCGGCCAGGCTGACGCGAGGGCTCGACGGCTTGCTGGCGTCGCTGGCCGTGCTGGCGTAGCTGGAGCGCGGGCTGAGCGGGAGCAGTGCCGCCGCCGTCGAGGCCACCTCGCCGCCGGGCCCCACCACCACCACCAGGCTGCCCCGCGGGCTGCACGTCGAGGAGGAGGAGGCCGCCCGCGGGAAGCCCTCGCCCGAGCCGCCGCCGCCGCGCTTGCCGTAGCAAGGCAGCGCCACCTCGGAGCGCGGCCCGGGCCCGTCCTCGCCGTCCAGGGCGGCGCGCGGAGGCGGCGGCGGCGGCTCCCCCGACGGGTACGGGGGCGGAGGAGGAGGGCCCAGCTGGATCCCGCCGCCGCCGCCGCCGCTCAGCCGCTGCTTCCCGGACCGCTGCTCCGGCCCCGACGGCTGCTCCCGACGGCGACGGCCCCCGACGACGCCTTCCTCCGCGAGGGCCAGCTCGGCTAGCAGCTGCCTCGCCCGCCCCACGCCCGCCCCCGACGGCTCCATCGCGCCGCTCGCCGCCGTCCCGAGTGAGTCGGTCGGTCCACCCGCCGCTTCTTCCTCGGCGGCCTTTCTTTTTCTTTCTCTTCCTCTCCGACCCAAGTCACGCCGGCCGCTCCCCCCCCCCTCGGGCGCCCACGGGGGGGAGGCCGGTCTCGGCTCAACGGGGCGGGAGGAGGAAGAGGAGGAGGAGGAGGAGGAGGAAGGCGCTCTTGGCGGATCCCCGCGGGGGTGGGGGGGGCGTCTCGGCTCAGCTCTGCCCTCCTTTGTGCTCCGGCCCCGAGCGGGGAGGGGCTTCTTTGTGTGGGGCAGGATGAATGGAATGCGAGGAGGAGGAGGAGGAGGAGGAGGAAGGCGGGGGGGAGGGGCCGTCTCTCTCTCTCTCTCTCTCCCCCCCCCCCTCAGGAATGCCGCTAATGCCGGAGCCAAACAATGACTCTCGGAAGGGAGGCGGGACTGCCAGGGAGGAGAGCCGTTGCACTAGCCATCCCACTTAGAGACCTCCCCATTATGGCTTAGGGGGGGCCCCCGCCCCCTCTGTGGGCGGTTTTGAAGGTAATTAGCATTTCTCTCAAACTCCCCTCCCCCCCTTCCCTCCAGCCTCCAAGGATGGAAGAGGCTACAAGTCCACTTGGAGGATCGAACTGGCAACCTTATGGGCTGCGGGAGAGTCACCAGGGCTCTAGGGTGACCTGCACGGGTCCTTCTCTTACTTAGTCCTCTCTGTGCCCGCTGTTACTTCTCTCTCCTTAGCTTGGGTGGAGTGATACCAACAAGAGCAGGGGTTCTCTCAACCGATGGCACCCTGGGGGCCAGATGCAGCCCACGACACCATTTCCTGTGGCACCACCACCACCACCTCTGCCACACCCAGGAGTGCCATGTGTGGCAGGCGGGGCAAAATGGCCATCCAGCCCCCAAAGCTGTCTGAAGGAGCGTGACTTGGATCTATTTTCTCAGCTGGTGTAGGTTTGAGGCATCCTGTCACTCTACTACACAGGGCTTAATTCACAGCGAGGCCAACTAGTGTCACATTTGTGGATCATGCGCTCCATAGTGGAGAAGCATGCTCTGCTGCCAAGTCCGCCACATGGATGGTTGAGTTCCCTTAGGTATTTAACTCTCTCTCCCTAGTCCCTCTTCCCACAACCCAAGACAAAGATGGATAGCTTAAGCCAGTGATGTTGAACCTAGAGACGTGATTGGCCAAACTTGGCACTCCAGGTGTTCTTGGATGTCAATTCCCAGAAGCCCAAGTCTCTGTGAATCCACACGAATGGGTTTGCGCAGTAAACCCATTCATGTGGATTTACAGAGACTTGGACTTCTGAGAATTGACGTCCAAGAACACCCACAGTAAACCCATTCACATGGATTTACAGAGACTTGGGTTTCTGGGAATTGAAGTCCAAGGACACACACAGTAAACCCATTTGTGTGGATTCACAAAGACTTGGGCTTCTGGGAACTGTAGTCCAAGAACATCTGAAGTGCCAAGGTTGGCCATCTGGCCTAGAACCATTTTCTTTCTTTTGGGATACTGGAATTGAGATGCTTTGTGCCTTTACCAGGGTCAAAGTGGATGTATGCAGTGTGGACGGTTGAGTTATCTCTAGTAGCACCTAAACAACTGACATGGAAGAGTAGGAGTTGACGGCCAAGGCCAGAACTTATGGGAGACAATTGCACATGATCGGAAGGGTTACAGAGCACAAGTTGTTTTGAGGCATCTTCTGCCCTGTGGAACGACTGAAAGTCTTCCCATTTCATAGACACTGGACAAGCCATCCCAGACTCAGTACTTGAGTCTAAACAATCTGGTGTATGTATAAATTCATGCCATGACATCTCACTCCTACGCCTGAAGTGGACTTGATCCACGAAAGCTCACGTTAAAAACATAGCATTTAGTCTTTGATGATGTGTTTTTGTTTTCTTCTATGCCTGAAACACAGACTAACACAGCTACTATTACAAAAAATAAATAATCCTCATTGTACGTACTAGACATTGGTGGAAGTCTGTAAGAACAGCTTCTCTTCACTCCTTACATATTCCCTCCACAAGGGCTTGCAGGGAGAACATAACCAGGTGGAGGTATTGATTTTTGACACGGGCCAGCTGTGGCTAGAGCCCCGTTTTGTCATCTGCAAGGACGTTCCCAAGCTGGTTGGCCAACCAAATTGGAGAAGGACCACCCACCTCTGGCCAAGTGCCATTCCTGAATGTGACCACGGGCCCTCTCAGCACAGAAAAGCGGCCACCGCCGCGAGGGGGACGTAGATGGGCCATTTGTAACATGCATTAGTGTCTACCACCTTTGTGTACATCAGGTAACACGCGAGAACGTTCACCTCACTTGGCTTTTGAACCACACAAATGCTTGTTTGGAGATGCACATTTGGTTGCAGGAGGAAACGTCTTGCTAGTATCAGAGAACAGTTTTGGTCAGATCTGATTGTTTGGGACACCTATTCATAATATCTCCTCTACTAAAGAGAACTAGTGACCTTTTGTGACCTCCGAGGTGTCCTAATAAAGGCATTGGCCTAGCCCAGTGATGACCAACCTTGGCACAACAGATGTTCTTGGACTTCAATGCCCAGAAGCCCTGATGAGCAGATGTGCTGACTTGGGCTTCTGGGAATTGAAGTCCAAGAACACCTGGAGGGCCAAGGTTGGCCATCACTGACCTAGCAGATGCAGGCTCGCATCACCAAGAAAGGCAGCACAGGACAGACACATCAACACTAGGCTCCATCAACCGCTGCCGGTTGGATTGTCCTGGGGTCTGGAAGATGTCTTTCTGCCTTGCTTTGGTACCCACCAGTGTTTCTGCTTCGTCTCACATAACACGCCAGTGTTTAAGAAGCTCGCCTTGTTAGCTGGAAGGCTGGCAAATCAGCAGTTCAAGACCTGAGTACTGCATGACGGATTGAGTGTCTGTCTCTGTTCCTGCTCTTGGGGACATGAAAGGAGCCTCATTTGGGGATTTCCTTGAGCGGAGTTTAATTAATTTAAATAGATTTATATACTGCCCTATCCAGTGGACTCTGGGCAGTGCACACAAGTTAAAACCAATATAAAACAATTAAAAACAGCCTAGGCCAAGTGGGCGGGGTAGGAATTGAACAATTAAATTAAATTTAAAAAAATTCTCCTTTCAACGCAGAATCATTTCTGACACAAAATTATTATTTGTAGCAAAAGAATTATGAATTATACAAGAAGCGTGAATACATCTGGAGTGCCAGGGTTCGCCATAATGGCTCTAGGCTGACGTCTGCTGGAAGGAAAGGGCCATTTCAGCTTCTAAATGTCCATTTAATCGCTAGGCTTCTGCAACCTACATTTTCCAGTTTTGCTCAGCTGAGTGGAAAAAGTGTCAGAGCAGGGGCTGCGGTGGCTGAGTGGTTAAGAAGCTCGCCCTGTTGTTTGGAAGGCTGGCAAGCCGGCAGTTCCGAGACCCGGGTGCCGCATGACAGATTGAGTGCCCGTCTTTGTCCCAGCCCCTGCCAACCTAGCAGTTCGAAAGCAAGAAATTGCAAGTGGATAAAATAGGGACTACTTCGGTGGGTGGGTGAGTGGGTGGGGGAGACCTAGGGGACCTGAAAGGAGCCTCACCTGGGCGTTTCTCCAACAAAAATCCTTTCAATCCAGAAAACTTTCTGACACGAAACTATTATTATTATTATAAGCATGCGTGACGCCCGCACCCTCGATGCAAGAAGCAGAGTTCCAGCCTGCCCTGCAAGAACTGAATACCCCACTGTCCCTTCAAGACCTGCCCAGCCCAACGTTGGCAGGGGAAGCTCCGCACTGGTGGAAGACTCGCCTGCCCTCCCTCAGGTGTGTCAGGTCACCTGTCCTGAGTGTCTGCCTCTTGCTCAAAATCCTGAGGACAGAGACCAAATTGACACAGATCTGGAAAAAACCCCACATGTGAACTATGTCTTGTAATGACCCTGCAGCGATAAGGCGCATACCTCCCCCACCCACCCCAATTTCCCACCAGTCATCCGTGCAATTTAGATTTTTCCCATTCTTCCAATAGTTGAATGCTATTACAGCCAGGCTCCCGCCACACCAAACAGGCAAAAGATACAACCGTGCTGGACGCTTTATAAATTCCTCAGATTAGATAGTCAGACAAGAGCGTCCCTTGGGATTTAAGGGCTTTCGGGACTGTTTGGGTACAGAAAAGAAATAAAGACAAACAGCTTCGCATTCCACTATCCCAAAATAAAGAAAATGTCTCTAGAGTGGACTTGGGACTTCAATTCCCAGAAGCCCAAGTCTCTGCGTGTACGTGCAATAAACCCATTCGTGTGGATCCAAAGGGACTTGGGCTTCTGGGAATTGAAGTCCCAGAACAGCTGGAGTGCCAAGGTTCGCCATCCCGGACCTAGGTGGTAAGTATGATGTTGGACTCAATACCTGGCCCTGACTTTCTCCGTACAGTGGAACTTCGCTTAACGAATGGCTCGGTTAAAGTAAAAATCGCACAACGAAAGGGGAATCCATAGAAAACAGTGGCTCAGTTTATGGAATTTTTTCCGGAACGGATTAATTGGTTTTCAATGCATTCCTATGGGAAACCACATTTCAGTTGAAGTATTTTGGTTTTCAGTACATCCCTATGGGAAATTGCATTCAACCCATTCCTATGGGAAATTCGGTCAAAGTAATTTTCGTTGTACGAAACGTCCTGGAGAACGCGTTAATTCCGTTAACCGAGTTGCCACTGTACAAATTGTGCATCTAGGTTAAAAGAAAGGGCGCACTGGCTCAAAAAAGTTGTATCTGACTCTAGGGTTCGGTGGTCATCTCCATTTATAGCCAGACAGCGCTGTCTGCGTCTGCAGACATTTTTGTGGTCATGTGGCAGGCATGACTTAAGACACCAGCGTGCATGGAACGCAGTTACCTTTCCCATTGAAACAGTACCTATTTATCTACTAGCAATTTCTTGCTTCCAAATGGCTAGGTTGGCAAGAGCCAGGATCTCACTCCCATCGAGCAGCACTCGGGTCTCAAATTGCTGAGCTGCCGACCTTCCAGTCATCAAGTTCAGTGTCTTAACCACTAAACCACCATAGTCCCTTCCCCAGTTGTCTACTCCTAAGTGCAAAAAGTGTTATAAAGTCATGGAATAAGAGAATGACTCTGACAGTTTAACTTCGCTTAGGTAAAGGTTTCCCTTGCTCGAAAGCCAGTCATATCCGATTCTAGGGTGCAGTGCTCATCTCTGTTTCAAAGCCGAAGAGCCAGCGCTGTCTGCTTCTGCAGACGTTTCCGTGGTCATGTGACAGGCGTGACTAGACACCGGAGTGCACAGAACGCTGTTTACCTTCCCACCGAAGTGGTCCCTATTTATCTACTTGCAATTTCTTGCTTTTGAACTGCTAGGTTGGCAAGAGCTGGGACAAAGACAGGAGCTCATTTCCCTCCTGCAGTACTCGGGAATTGAACTGCTGACCTTCCGCTTCCCAGTCAGCGTCTTAGCCACTTGAGCCTTAGGTAGGAAAGCAATAAAGAATTGTGGGGGTTTTTTCTGTAAAAAGAAAAGCAATGGCAAAATGTTTTATTTAAAAATCTTCCCTTTTCAGTTCAGTCAAAGGATGTTTTCGGAAAGCCTGTCCTACTCTCGTAGGATGTCGAAAACCCAAATTAATACATTAAATTGGAAGACCGGATACAGTTTGCACATTTCGATTCAGCGCACAGATGTAGCAAGTAGTTTAGATGTTTATTTGGTCCATCAGGTAAAAGGCAGAAGAGCATCAAAGGTTTACAAAACATCCCATTATAAATAAAACTGAAACTGTAACAGTGCGCCAAACTCCCATTTGCGACATGGATAGGCGGTACAACCGGTGGAGCAAATCAACATTGTTTTACAGTATTGTACACATTTGTGCCACGGCAATGTTTGAAGCATGGCACAGCTTGGCTTTCGGCCTTTTGTTCGTGCAGTGTGTAAGACGGCTGGAACGAGGCCAGGGTAAGAAATTAACAAGGCTCAAGCCAGAAATCAAAACCTCTCAGACGCGATTAAACGAGGAAACCACTTCGCTAAGCCTGATCCCTACACCAATTCGCCTTTCAACCCTTATATACAAAAAAACTTGCTTTGACCACTTGGATGCCGATAAGCCAGAGGTCTATGGCATTTATGATAGTATGGAGGAGAAGTTCTAAGCCCTGGGTGTGTAACGGATGGTTCTGTAAGCAAGAGGCAGGGCTGCTTCCTGGAGTCAAAAGCCATTAGGCAGAGTCTAATTCTGGCCATTTCACACACACACATACACACACCAACCACTTTATTGGCACATCCCACTGGTTAGACTTCCTCAACACTCAGTCTAAAACAGTGGTGGCCAACGTTGGCACCCCAGTTGTTCTTGGACTTCAATTTCCAGAAGCCCAAGTCTCTGTGAATCCACACGGATGGGTTTACTGCGCGGATGCGCAGTAAACCCATCCGTGTGGATTCACAGACTTGGGCTTCTGGGAATTGAAGTCCAAGGACAACAGGGGTGCCAAGGTTCACCATCACGTCTAGGTTTACAATGATGGCCAATGTTGGCGTTACAGGTGTTCTTGGACTGCAATTCCCAGAACACTTGGGAGTGCCAAGGTTGGCCATCACGGGTCTAGCGCAATTACTTCGTCTTGCTCTTCAGCCCGCGGCCCGGAGCGCATCCTTTTCGTCACCCCGGGCTCCTTCTCTTCGAGTTTCCTCTTGCGGCTTTTCTTTTCCGTCTCATCGGCGTTGCACGAAGGGCCATCTTCCTCTTCCACAATCAGGACATCGTCGTTGTCATCCTCCTCCTCTTGAGCTAATAATAACAACATTATTATTATTATTTCGTGTCAGAAATTATTCTGGGTTGAAAGGATTTTTTTGCGGAAGAAACTCCGCTCACGGGACGCCCACATGAGGCTTTCATGTCCCCTATAAGTGGGACAGAAGTGCTCAATCTGTCACGCAATACTCAGGACTCGAACTGCCGACTTGCCAGCCTTCCAGCTAACAAGGCGAGCTTCTTAACCACTCAGCCGCCGCCGCAGCCCCTCTTGAGCTGAAAAAAAAAGAGTCCCTCCCTGCCCTGCCCGCTTGGGCTGACCATCAGTTTTTCATGCATTTCTAGTACATGATGTAAGTGCACTAGCGGCCCCTTCCCCTGGCCACTGATTCATGACTTCCAATCATTCACAAATCAGCTGCAGGGGACGGTGGTGAACTGCCACCGTGCAAAACGATGGGCCATGTAGCCATCCATACCTTACCTGGATGACAAGTTTAAGGCAGGAGTAGGGTTGGGGAAAACCCCCAGATCCTTATGTGGACTCAAGAATGACTAGAATGCTGCATTGCTTCGTTTCCGTAGACAGCAATATTTCCATTTAATCACAATTTTAATAAATACAGTGGTACTTTGGTTTACAAATTAAAATGTGCTCTCCGGGACATTTCACATTGTGAAAAGTCCGTAAACCGAGGCATGCACAGGGTGGCGCTCTAAACCTCCCATGCATCCTGGGAGATTTACAGCAAAACTTGCTTCGGAATGTGGAAAAATTCGTAAACCGAGGCATTATTTTCAATGGATTTTCACTCGCAAGCTGAAAATTAAGTTAACCGAGGCGTTCATAAATCAAGGTGCCACTGTATTTTAAAACCAGAAATTGGATGGGAAATTAAAAAAGCTTGCTAGCCATGCCTCTTCAATGATGTTTCGTTTGAGCTGGCTCCTACAGCCTTCCTCACATGGTGTGGCTTACCTGTGGATGTAGAGGGCTGGGCTCCATCGTCACTGCCATTGGTGATATTCTTAGAGGGCTGTTCAGAGGGTTTGGGGCCGACCACGTCGTCACCAACAACTTCAAATTCCACGTCTTTTCCAAGCTCCTCACTGACCAAAGAGAAAAGCACTAAGAAAAGGCTTCAAAAGGGGCATCCGCCAAGACCAAAAAGAGATTGATTCGGAAACCAATTCACATCGTGTGAGAGTAGCATGCGCTCAGACAAAGCCATGTTCAGGTCCTGCTCCAAAAGGGGTCTAGGAAACTCAGCTCCACTCTGATTCTCACAAAGAGATTACTATGTCTCTCTTATAAAGGGAAAGGTCACCCTTGCTTGAAAGCCAGTCATATCCGACTCTTGGGTTCAGTGCTCATTTCTGTTTGTAGCCAAAGAGCCAGCATTGTTTGCATCTGCAGATGTTTCCGTGGACATGTGGCAGCCATGACTAGACATGGAACAATGTTTCCCTTCCCACCTATTTATCTACTTGCAATTTCTTGCTTTCAAAATGCTAGGTTGGCAGGAACTGGGACGGAGATAGAAGCAAACTCCGTCATTCAGCTATCGGGTCTCGAACTGTTGACCTGTCGACCTTCCAGTCGTCAAGTTCAGCATCTTAACCACTTGAGCCACATGTCTCTCTTACACTCTTTGGTTAAATGTAAAGGCTTTTCCTCCAGAGACACAGTTCCTGGTCCTCCCGCTGCTCAATAATAATAATAATAATAATAATAATAATAATAATAATAATTGCATGCTCTCAAGACAACCTTATGGCAATCCTTTATAGGTAGAGAAGACACAGAAGGGGTTTCCCAATTCCCTTCATAGGATTGTGCCACTTCCACAAAAGTGCACAGGCTGTGGCTCCTTCTCCCTGGAGGCACACTGCGGAATCCAACGCCCAACCTCGGGCTCCACAACCAGACATCTCTAAATCAGCTCCGGTCCTAACGGCATCCTGTTAAAATTAGGCTTAATGGTTCTCACCAATGCAGCACGTTGATCAGCAAGGTGTAGTCCTGTAGAAAGTCATCTGCTTGCAGCCGGGTGCCATTTCGGATCCCAAATTCTGACAGCTTCCTGTGGTTATTGGCTTGTGGGGGAAAGAGGAGAAGAAATTCTTAAAGAGGAAGCCACACTAGTCTTACTCAGCAGGATAAATAAAAATAATCATGCAGAAGGGACTGTGGTGGATTAGTGGTTAAGACGCTGAACTTGATTACTGGAATGTCAGCAGGTCAGCAGTCCTGTCGTCTGTTCCCAGCTCCTGCCAGCCCAGCAGTTTGAAAGCAAGAAATTGCAAGTAGATAAATAGGTACAACTTCGGTGGTAAGGTAAAGAGTGTTCTGTGCATTCTGGTGTTTAGTCGTGCCTGCCACATGACCACGGAAATGTCTGCAGACAGTGCTGCCTCTTTGGCTATAAATGGAGAAGAGCACTGAACCATAGAGTCGGATACAACTGGCTTTCGACCAAGGGCGACCTTTACCTTTCTATACAAAAAACACTCAACTGTGTGTGCAATGGGGCTTTTTTAAAAGCAAACACAAAAAAGGTATTCAGTAACTCCTTGTACAAACATGCGCATTAAAACACGACCCTCACATTTCTCTAAGGAGAACCTGGACACTATGGGATACCTCAGCAGAGTGACAACATGTCTCATCTTAACCGGGTGTCATCCCCGCAGACTTCTTTCAGCTTGTTTCTATGGATTACATCAGACAGCTAATGTTCATTTACTCTACCTAGCCCTAAAACTGTCACATGGTTCCCCCCCCCCCCCCCCACACACACACACACACCTCCACCCCGGAAAAGAAAAGACTGGACGCTTTGTGGAAACTTCAACAGGATTCAAAGTTTCTTCTAGACCAAATGCGGATGTGAAACGGCACTACGAAGAAGACTGAATTCTGTTAAGATCCAGTTCTTATTTCATACCTTCAGTTTCTCCTTCTTCTGACGAGATAAGAATAGTTCCCTTTCCGTCATCGATCTGGACATCTGGTGCTACCATGTTAAATTTTTCTTTCACGATCTGAAAGAACAAAAATCTCTAAAATTATCTGGAAACAAAACCTATTTTCTGCATATTGTCGCCTGATGCATTTTACAGCACAAACACTTCCTGTTACTTAACTAACAAAGGAAACCATTTCTTTTGTCAATGGCTTAAAGCCGTGATGGCGAACCTTGGCACTCCAGATGTACTTGGACTTCAATTCCCAGAAGCCCCCGTGAATCCACACAAATGGGTTTACTGCGATTCATCTGGTCCACGCTGCCCTCGTCGCTCCTGGAAGCAGAAGTAAAATGCGCCCGTACGGAGGAAGTATTAACCCGGAAGAAGCTTAACCATACGGGCGCGTTTTACTTCCGCTTCCGGGAGCGACAAGGCCGGCGTGGGCCAGATGAAGCGCAGTAAACCCATTCGTGTGGATTCACGGGGGGGGGGGGGGGGCCTTCTGGGAATTGAAGTCCAACAACATCTGGAGTGCCAAGGTTCACCATCACGAGCTTAAAAATACATTGGAACATCAGTTAACGGAATTAACGCGAAAATAATGAAAATTACTTAAACCAAATTCTCCATAGGAATGCATTGAATGCAATTGCTCACAGGAATGCATTGACTGCAATTTCCCATGGGAATGCATTGAAAACCAAAATACGTTAACCGAAACGTAGTTTCCCATGGGAATGCATTGAAAACCAATTAATCTGTTCTGGAAAAAAAATCCGCAAACCAAGCCATTATTTCCTATGGATTTCCTTTTGTGATGTGATTTTTACATTAACCAAGCCGTTTGTTAACCGAGGTTCCACTGTAATTAAAGTCAGGTAAGGGCAATTTATAACATTCTAGGAGGTGTTCTTGGTTACATAGGAGTCTAGGGCTGATGGAAACACAAGTCCATGCACGTCCCCGTGTTACCAATGCGCTCTGATAAAATGAAGAGATTTACCTTATCCTGCAGGGTTAGAACTGTGACCTTGTGGACGTTAAATTTCACTGTCACCTCCGGCTTACTGGCGCACACGTAGCACTTCGGGTTTGGGGGGTCCAAAGCACAAGGAACAAGTAGCTTCTTTCTGGGGTTTGGTTGTTTATTAAGGAAGATCTTAAGGCAGAAGAGAAGTTAAGTTAACGGTCTGGCCTAAACAAGCATTTATTTAGCGTATTGCACTTGTACACATTGAGTCAACATATAACAAGAAAGAAAAAAAAATATTTATTTATTTTATTTTTATTTTATATGCCTCCCCCTCGATTGCTCGACTCTGGGCGTCTCACATGACAGGAAAACATCACAAAATCATACAGATCATAAATACAACATTATAAAGAACATTATATAAAACTAAGCATTAATTTATGAACAAACATCTAAACCAAGAGTGCCCAAACTAGGATCCAAAGGCTGTATCCAGGCCTTGGTGCCAATTCACTCGGCCTGCGCTGCCCTTGTTGCTCCCGGAAGCGGATATAAACTGCGCCCGTACGGTTAAGGTTCTTCCGGGTTAACCCTTCCTCCATACAGGCACATTTTACATCTGCTTCTGGGAGCAACAAGGGCAGCATGGGCTGGATGAATTGGCATTGGGGCCAGATCCGTCCCATAGGCCAGTTTGGGCATCTCTGGTTTAAGTAAAGAAAATGGCAGCCTAACATCTGTCTCATCTTGTTGCAAAAAAGATTGCAAGGCATGTTTTACTTCTACTGGGAGGAACCACGTGACTGGCCCGCTGAACCATATGACCGGCCTGCGGCCCAAAATGTTTGGGCACCTCTGATCTAAACAATTTACATGTTTGAGTGCACCAAAAGTTGCCCTTAAAAATCCTCTCTATTGCCCACACAAACGAGCAAAGGAGACGGGAAAGAGGAACCAACGTGACTACTACTCACTGCTCGGCATTGGTCTATTTTGCCCGAGAGAATCTTTAACCCCTCCAACACAATCAGACCAGCTATGATGGCGTTGGTGGTAGCGATAGCCGGGATGATGTTTCCTGCCATTGCTGTAAAAGAGGCAGAAGTAAGGCATCTCTATTGGACAGAAGAACGGAGTGAGCACTTGGAACAGGGCAACAGAAGCATTTTACACTTACATTTGATATCAAACCTGCTTTTCATGTTCATGCTGAAGATATGCATCCGAAGGTTGGCAGCGGAAGTGACAAAGTCCATCGCGGAAGGGTCATCCTGTACACAAGAGGACAAGATTAAACAGACCGTTTGTTGAATTTAAACCAACTTTGCGCCCGAGTTTGAATTAAAACTCTTTGCCTAATATGCTCCTGGTAAATGGCCACTCTCAACCGAGGCAGCAGTTCAGTGTTTCTGCAATTCTGAGCATAGATGGAATTCAACCTTGAGCCTTTGTAGCAGACAGTGCTCATCCTGCCCTATCGTTGTGATGGCGGACCTTGGCACTCCAGCTGCTCTTGAACTTCAATTCCCAGAAGCCCAAGACCCTGTGAATCCCATTCGTGTGGATTCACAGAGACTTGAGTTTCTGGGAATTGAAGTTGAAGAACAGCTGGAGTGCCAGTAAACCCATTCATTTGGATTCATAGAGACTTGGGCTTCTGGGAACTGAAGTCCAAGAAGAGCTGGAGTGCCAAGGTTCGACATCACAGCCCTATCGGGTGGAAAGCTGCGACCTTCAAGCTCAGACCAACGGCTTTTGTGTGGAAATCCAGTGGGACTGAGACACCCCCCGTCCCGTCCAGATGCTTCATGGGTTGGCAAGTTTCCCTCTCACTGCTCTAAGGATCATACTACACTTCCACCAGGGAACCCAGATACACAAACCTCTCCATAACTAGCTATTTATTTACTGTATTTATGGTATGATGAACTTCTGTTGTCTGCATTAATGTTGATGTATACAGTAAGCACAAATTGTCCATCTCAAGTTCCTAGCTAGAGTTCCACATCCTGGTTTGAAAGCCATTGAACTGCATGGAGCAAATGATGCTATTTACTCACTTCTCTTGGTGTCCTGCTTTTGCTATAGAAAAAAGAAGCAAGGACATAGCTGCCCTGATCATGTCCTTAAGGTGGAGCATGAAGAGAAATGAAGTGAGTCTGCTGCAGGTACCTCCTTGTCAAAGAAACTTCCTAGGTACAAAAAAGTGCTGTGGCTAGCAGTGTACTTTTTAATTAACCTCCTCTGAATTCCAGGCTAAACCCTTTATGCTATTCCTTTTTGAAGTTCAGTCACATCTTTATTGAGGGTCCTGCAAACTAATGTAAGATCATTATACACAGGGACTTCTTGTGAATTCAGGAAAAGCCTGACACGTGTGGGCTAACAACAACAATTATTACTATTTTGTGCCAGAAGTTATTCTGGGTTGAAAGGACTTTTGCCAAAGATACTCCATTCAGAGGACACCCAAATGAGGCTCCTTTCATGTCCCTAAGAGCTGGGAACAGAGATGGGTGCTCAATTCATCATGCAGTACCCAGGTCTCGAACTGCCAACTTGCCAGCCTTCCAGCTAACAAGGCGAGCTTCTTAATTACTGAAGCCTCTGCCTGTGGGCTGACTGCCTAAAATTCCCACACATTGCAGGTGGCAACAAACGATGCATCAAGAGGTCCTCAAGCTGCAGAACACCAAAGTTGTCCCAAAGAGCAATCTTAATTTTAGGATGTTTTCCTTTGAACAGGTTGAGAATGTGCAGCTTTGCCTCTGGAGAAAAGGCACATGCGTCTTTGTGCTGCGCTAGAAGCCCAACAGGTTTACTTTGCAACCGACCCACAAGCATTGACTGAACTAACCTTATCCCATATAAGTTCAGCTCCATCACCTTTTTCTGCTAGTTGAGCTCTCAGTGTCTCCACACTTTTGGAGAACAAGCATGCATAGCTCTTGACGTCTAGGACCTGCTGGTCTTTCAGGCCCAAAGAAGACTCGTTGTGCTGGTCGAGCGTGCTATTTTCTTCAAAGGAAAAAAAAACCAAGTATTAAGACACCGAATACAGAGAAATGTATTCTTTTCAATCATTTCCAAATCCAATGCCAGTTACTATGGGTGCCAGTTATTGCTTCCATTTAATTATTTAGATACAGTAAAACCTCGGGTTGAGACCGCTTCGGGTAACATTTGCCCCGGTTTATGATGGCAAATCCTATGGAAATGCCATCCCGGGTTACACATTTTTAATGTATTTTTTCCGGGTTACGATGGTCAATTCACGACCATTTTTTCAATTCTCAATGTATCCCTATGGATGTTTCAGGTTAGGATTTTTTCTCATTTATTTATTTGATCATGTGGCGCAAGCGCCACCCAGAGCGGCTAACAACATATACATAAACATGTACATAAAAAATACAACACCGTCATAAAAACATCTAAAACCCCCAACCCGAACCCACCCCAACCCCTTAAGAGTAAAACAATGACACTAACAAGTTAAAAACCATACAAAAATACTTAAAAACAGCTATAAAAACATCTGACGAGTCCCAGCAATGACAGTTGGAACGGACCTCCAGAGGCAGTTGGAACGGACCTCTGTCATAATCTGGAGTTTTACTGTACAAATATTTTTCTAAATAACGTTTCCCAAAAAAATTCTTGGTTATTATATTAGTCATTTACAATACTTTCACACACACATTTGTGAAATGGACTGGACTGGTAAAATGTAGGACACCAACGTCGCACCACTGAAGAGGAATATATCGGAACAAGGATATGTATCGCAGTTCTTAAATGCGTGTATTATAAACTCTTTGTTGAGATCACTATTATTCCAGGAGCAAAGGCTGTTCAAAACACACACATTTTGTTTAAAAAAAGAGAGAGGATCTAAGACTCACGCAGCACACAAGGTGAATACAGGCAACGGACCTATTGGAGCAAGGCAATGAAATTCATGCCTTTAAAATAGGGGTTCGCAACCAGGTCATGCTCTCTGTCAGCTTCGAGGGGAGGCTATTGTTTCTCAAATGCCCTTTGAGGAGTGGGATGGGGCATATGTAATGATGCTGGGGTCCAGATCCAGCCCACGGGCCTTAGGTTGGGAACCCCTGCTTTAAAGAGACAACATAGTTTTTAAAAAAAAATTATTACCACAGAAAAACCAAAAACTGCTTACCCTGATTTTGTATTTCTTTCCAATCCAAAGGGGCTGGAGGTTTTCTCTTCTTCCAGAGCTTGTCCATTGTTAGCAGGTACCTGATGTCATCTTTGAAAAGCTGAAAAATCAGATTTGGAGAGGAAGCCTAACGTGAAGTGAGGCATTTTGTTTCAAATCTCCTCCTAAAAGCCTATTCCAGATCTGTCCGCATTTAGTACTGAGCACCAGTGTACACTGCTCAAGGTCCCAAAATAAGATTTTGTACAAATGTGTAAATATAGTTGTATTCTTTCTCTAACAGAAAAAAAATGCATATTAAGAAAACAGTGGCTCAGTAACTGACTAGGAGGCCAATCTTTCCGGTATGGACTGAGCTTTAGTATCCTGTCACATGCACCAGAAGATTAGGAGGGGAAATAAAAAAAAAAAAGGTCTGAGTACATAGAACCCAAACTGTTAGCAAACACTACACATAAAGGTACAGATGGTATTCATTACTATACAATGCAGAAGTTAAGCCACAATGTCTTAACTTGCAATCCGCATGCTTTCTGGAACATAACCACATGGATGTGCTAGCCCAAAACGTCTTTCATATTAATAGATTAATGTTTAATGTTAATTCTAAAGCACCCTGAACTCAGTATGATCAAGGACAGTACATTTATTAATATGACTGAACCACTCTATGGTATTGACACAGTGTTGTAGATTTATAAACTATTAACATGAACTTTTTCCCCTAGGCATATACCATATCATACTCTGCTTTGAGCTTTCAAAGAAAGAAAGAAAATGTCTCAAAGAACACTCTTTACCTTAGTGAAGAGTTTAACTGGATCATAGCCTGTAGATTTAGCCCACTCTTTGGTCGAAACACGTTTAATATCACCATCTTCGTTAGATGCTCGTGCTCTGGCTTCTGCTTCGGCCGGCTCCCCTGTTGATAATTCAACACTTTACTTTTACTAGGAAGGAGATTCAGTTAAAAGGGAAGGTTTTTGGATGAACTTGAACTAGCGAGTGAAATTTATTTCACACTCAAACAGTAGAACCATTTGGTTCTGTGGCAGGGCAAAGAATAGATTCTTGGGTGGCAAGAATCATATAGAGCAGCCCTGGTGACGCAGGGGCTAAACTGCTGTCCTGCAGTCAAAAGGTTGTGAGTTCGATCCTGACAAGGTTGAATCAGAAGGTTGAATCATCCTTCCAAGGATCATCAAATGAGGACCCAGCATGTTGGGGGCAAAATGCTAATTAACTTGTTAACTGCCGAGAGAGTGCACTAAGTGCTTATATGGGGCTATATAGAAATGTCATTGCTATTGCTATAGCCTTGTTAAATATAACAATTTCAAAATATACCCATCCTTGTTAAATATAACTATGTTCTAATTATGGGCTATCTGCAATGTCTATTTCTGCCACTGCGTTCTATCAAGTTCTCCTTTGTGGTCTCTGAATCTACACAAATGGGTTTACTGCGCATATGTGCAGTAAACCCATTCATGAGAATTCACAGGAGACCACCAAGAGCAGGTGTTCCCAAACTACATCCCATTTCACGTGGCCCGCCACTCTCGCTCCTGCCACTGCTGGAAGCGGCAAAAACAGCTGAAAAGGTGCCATAAATGCACCCGCAGCTGTTGTAACTGCGTTTCCAACAGTCGCAGGTGTTTTACAGCAGCATTTACAGCTGGGAAACCACGTGTCAGGCCTGCTCAGCCTGAGGCGCGAAAAAGTTGAGAACCTCTGACCAAGAGGAACGTTGACAGGGACTCAAGGTTGATTCAGCCTTCCATCCTTCTTAGTTCGGGAAAATGAGTCCCCAGCATGTTAATGGGGTCAAAAGGCGAATCATGTTGTGAACTGCCCAGAGTGGGCACTAAGCTCTTTGGGGCAGGATAGAAATGTGATTGATTGCTATATGAGCATGCGGGGGTGACTAGAGATATGGTGACTGAAAGACTAGAGATATGGTGACTAGAGATATGGTACGTCCAAGAAGGAATAAGTCAATTTTACACTTACAAGCAGCTTCAGGATCCGCTCTGTCAGGGGACACTTCCTGGTCAGCATCTTCTTCTCCAAAAAGTTGACTATGCATTAAAACAGAAGAGAAGGTTTTTTTCCCTGGGTAGAAGCTGAAACGTCTCTCAGCAAATTCTAAACAAATTATTTACATGGACGGTATTCTACCATCAACACATTAAGTCCGCTTGCATGAAAACACATACATTGACACAGACAGCCCCATCTCCTGCCTAAAAAGGAATTATTATTATTTTTTAAAAAATGGGCAGATCTTGGAGATATTAAGATTTTTTCAAATCTTGCTCTGCATTCCACAGCATAATGTAGATTTATCAATGAAACAGACCTCTTCCTACAGGAAGTCTGCACTCAAGTAGACCTATAAAGTAACAAGATAAATGAGCTTCATTTTGCCATGCCACTAATGAACTAATGCAGGGATTCTCAACCTGCGGCCCATGGGCCAGATGCGGCCTGCAGCACCATTTATTGTAACCCCCCACCACTTCCACTACACCAGGAAGTGCCATGTGGTGGAGGAAGGGGAAAATGGCCGTTCAGGCCCAGAAGCTGTCTAAGGGTCCCTGGCTTAAAAAGGTTAAGAACTTCTGAACTAATGTGTCATACATGCAAGGTCTCCTATGCGCGCGCACACACACACATGATCTCCTGCCAAATTAAACATCACAGTAGGCTAGACACAAAAAACAGGGTCCAAGCAGGTATCGCCCAATGCTTTCTCAGCAGAGAGGAATCAATGTGGAAGAAAGATGTACAAGACTGGCATTTTGTAACCAACTTACTTGAACAAGTACTTTGCCCATACGATGCAGTGAATAGGCTCAGAAGGAGTGTTGCGAATTGTGCAGCCTGGGAAGGTTTTCTGGGTAGGCTTGGGATGACATTCGTAGCACTCTGTCACTCCCTGCAGGGAAGAAGAAGTAAAGAAACGAGCTAATGCCTTTTCCATGCGTTCACTGGAGATGACATTTTTGGGGACCGTAAGGCTTCAAGCGTGCATACACAGAATGACAGGCCGTACCTTCTTGATAACAGACACTTGGCCAAGGTAGCCTGCAGTCCCACTTTCTATAAGGGGGATATCAGCAGCCAGGCACATTCTGTTCACATGGTTACGGGCAGCTGTGTGTAGAAAATAAATAAATAAGAGGGAATCACTGGGTGATAAAAAGCTTTAACTCAGCCCTTGCATTCAGTCTCATCTCCACAATTTTCAGGTACTGCAACAGCTACGCTGCAACCTTTGAGGTTAGGGAAACCAAACTTAATTTTCATCACAGGACAACGGAGAATACATTCAACAGTGCAACTTGTAAAAACAGGAACTAAACGTTGGGGCCAGAATCCTACTGGATTACATGACTTCCAAAAGATAACTGCACAAGTGCTCCCTTCTCTCATGGTCTCTCTTGTGCATGATTAGGGATACACCAATTGCAAAATCATGCCTACAATGAAGAAATGCTGTGTGACTGGCCTTGCATGTTTTCTTTAAAGGATCTTTACTTCGATTATTAGGAAAAGACAAGGGTGATACCCACTGGGAGACTATAAAAGGTTTAAAATGCATCCATCTCCAAATAGCACATGACTCCCCACAACAGCAAATAATGAGGTCTCACTCTAGTAGGAATGAGAAATCTCACCTCTGTTATCCAAAGCATTCATGACAAGGGTAAACTGCCGAAAAAATTCCACATTGTAGTCAGGGCTGAAAGGGGAAAAACAAAAACAAAACAAAACAAATTGAATGAATAAATTAATTTGTGGACCCTGCAATGGGGCAACCTGAAAGACTTAAATTCATCTAAGATGGCTCAACAAATGTGTGTCTTTTTGTATGGTAGACATATATAACCATGTTAATAAAACA
The DNA here is from genome assembly GCA_035047345.1 of Bradypodion ventrale. Classification (NCBI taxonomy): domain Eukaryota; kingdom Metazoa; phylum Chordata; class Lepidosauria; order Squamata; family Chamaeleonidae; genus Bradypodion; species Bradypodion ventrale. Next base: position 1,071,821 of record JAWDJE010000009.1, read on the forward strand.
TGTATCAAATTGTACAATTCCATTGCTTACACCGGGGTGGCCAATCTTTTCAGGCTGCTGGCCGGTCACGTGGTTCCTCCCACAGGAAGCGGAAGTAAAACGCATCCACGCATGAACAAAATGCTGCCATAAATGCACCCATGGCTGTCGTAAATACATTTATGACAGCTGTGGGTCATTTACAACATTCATCCAAGGTGAAATTAAATGAATTGTGACACAGTATTTCTGGGGTGCTGGCTATCTGTCTGTGAATCACTGTACTATTATTGCAAATTTTATTTCATGGAAGTTCTGTCTACAACTCAAATAAAAGAGTTTGCTTTGATCTTTCTTTTCAGACTCAAATTGCCTGTTGCGTTTCCAGAGGAAATATCTAATGAAATTTGTTTGTTTTCTTCTGAATATGCAAGAGTGATGACAAGTCTATGTCCATAGAAATGTACCTAACTATCTGATGCAAAAAATAATTTCGCATCTCAGATGAAATGCATGCAATTTAATTACTAACTTGATAATGGTTAGAAAGTGAAAAATCTGCAAGTCTTACTATAATTAAATGAGAGACACTGTAAAGAGGTAGCTATGGTTTTACAAATTTCAAATAACTAGGAAGAAATAATTCTGACGTACTTCATAATGCTGTCGTGGTAAGCGATAATATTTGCTTTTGGACGAAACCGCAATACACTTTCCTTGGCAACCTGAAAGAGACCAAAAATTTATAATCAATATAACGTAGCGAACAGGTTGTTTTAAAAATGAAAAATATTGGGGACCATTTTTCATTACAGAAATCTTACTGCTTTATTAGATAGAACAATTGCAATGGAAATACTATACTGATAAAGCATAAACAAGGAATCCAGAAATCAGCAAGCCTAGTAATATTTATTCATTAAAATAACCAAGTTTGTACAGTCAGCAAAATTAGCTCTACAGAGATGTTTAGAGACTCAAGATCACCCAGGGGAAATCTCAAACCATTTAAATTAATAGCTGTATAATTAAATGCTATTACTGTACGTAAAACTATATACTATAAGAGTTCACAGCTGAACTCTTCCTACATAAACTAAACTTCTTTAGGCAGGTACAAAGAATTTATATCGCCCATTCTTTCAAAGTGACAAGATTAAAAGCACTAAACTAAATTCTGTGAAGAAGTGACCTTTTCAAGCTGTTCGTACCTGAGCTTTCGATCTTCCCACATGCTTCTTTTGAAACAAGAACTGCCTATTGAGGTTACTGACATCAATGGTATCCAGGTCAATCTGGGAAAGACATAAATTACAAACGCTTCAGATCTGCTTGGTTCAAATTAACAAAAATCATGATTTTGCCTTATCAGGCCTCAGACCCTTGCAAATGACATGTGGCTATTGCTCAGCCTCCAATGCCAAACAAAGGTGTGCGTGTTCACCCGGCAAGGAAAAAAGACAGGCGACATGAACCCCAGTCCCCACCCCTGAGATAGCCTACTCCTGCCTAAGGAAGCTCCACTCACAGAGAAAAAGATAAAGGAAAAGCGGCTGTGTGTGTGTGTGTTTGTGTGGTCGAATGCAGCAGGAGCACCAATCTGATGAATTTCCACTAGGTAATATTCCTACCTACCTGACTCTCATTCGGACTGATCTGATCTGGACTAATGTGGCATGTCTAGTGGGTGAAGTAAATTTGTTGCCCAATTCTAGGGACTGCAGTGGCTCAAGTGGCTAAGACGCTGGCTGAAAGGTTGGCAAGTCAGCATCTTCTTAGCCACTTGAGCCACTGCAGTCCCTATTTCTCCACAGTACAGTAGTTGCAATTTCTTGCTTCCGAACTGCTAGATGGCAGGAGCTGGGACAAGAGACGGGAGCTCACTCCGTCCAGCAATCCCCGGGTCTCGAGCTGGCGACTTAATGCCGGCCTTTCCCCGCCTAACAAGGCGCGTTTCTTAACCGCCGAGCCACCCGCAGCCATAAAACATCGCTTTTCCCCTGCAGGTGTGGAGAGAGAGAGAATTCCCCGTGTGTGTGTGTGTGTGTGTGTGTGTGTGTGTGTGTGTGTGTGTGTGTGTGTGTGTGTGTGTGTGTGTGTGTGTGTGTGTGTGTGTGTGTGTGTGTGTGTGTGTGTGTGTGTGTACACGGTGACGTCACTCCGCAGTGGCCCCGCCCTCCCTCCGTTTCCCCCGCAACCGGGGGTGGGGGAGGGGCAGTGAGGGCCTGAGGCGGCCCGAGAGAGAGAGAGAGCGAGCGCGCCCAGTTTGAAAATTAACGGCCGCTGGGAGAAGAGCCCCTCCCCCACCCGACAGCGCGGCCTTCCTCCCTCCTCCTCCTCCTCACCACGTCGAGGTGGGCGAAGCCCGTGAGGACGAGGTCCTTGAGCAGCTCGCAGCCGATGCCGCCCGCCCCGACCACCAGCACCCGCGCGCCGGCCACGGACTCCGCCAGCTGCCCGCGCACGGCTGCCGCCGCCGCCGCCGCCGCCATGGAGGCCGACTGAGGCGGGAAAGAGACGCGGCCGGACTCGGAGATAAACGGCTGAGGCGAGCCAACCCAAGGACGCTCCGCGCATGCGCCGCCCCGCTGAGGCGGCCCACCCGCCATCGAGAAAAATCCCAGCGCGGCCGCCTCGCTTAGTCCGCGGCGGCCCCCTGGCGGCGCGGAGGGCGAACTGGCCTTCTTGGGTTGCCGCTCGCTCGGAAAGGGGAGGGAGGGAGGAACTGTGGGAAGTGGAGTGGAGAGAACCCGGGTTCGAATCCCGTGCCCGGCAAATGGCAGCCGCAGCCGCCCCCGAGGAGGAAGGAGAAGGGGTTTTTTTCCCCTTGGGATCTCAATGGTTAAGGCAATGAGTTTGGTGACTGAAAGTTCAAGAGACATAACCATTTAAATTTCTGCACAAGTTATTGCCAGGGTTCGAACCTCATTGCTCAGCACTATGGGATTCTGGCCACGTTATCCTGCCATAGGAATAGAGTAGACCCTCCTGTCAGCGAACTGACCTGACATCCTGGACTGAGGATGATGATGGTAAGGACTTTGCATGCCAACAAGGGCTCAGGTCCAGAAAGTGACCCAAAGGAACTGGACCAGTGGTACTATGGGTGTCATGCTGCGATGCGGAAGGCAGATGAAAGGCCACGGCATTATATTCTCAGGACAGTCTTCATGGCTGACCGCCACGAGGATCGCCTATATTTGGATTCGGATATGGCAGAAGAAAAAGAAGAAAGAACCTTCATGGACTTCACAAATGCTTCACAACTCTCCTGATTTCACTGAATGACTATTCTAAAATGGATAATAAAATGTTATCCTTTCCCCTATGATCACCCACCCACCCCGGGAGAATGTTAAAAGACAACAGCAATCCAAAAGATGAAAAGGGCATTCTGCTCATTATTCCCCCAAAGGCTGGCACCCCAAAACCTTTCCAAGCCGCCTTGTTGGTGGCCAGAAAGATGGGGAAAAACCAGACCAGTGGAAGCTGAAAGAGCTGAAAGCAACTGCATTATACTCTCAGGACAATCTTCATGGCTGATCGCCAGGAGGATCGCCAATATTCGGAATCGGATAAGGCAGCAGAAGAACAGAATAGAGCCCGGATAAGGAATGAGAGAGGTTTTCCTTGGCCTTTTGAGGGCCACGGTAGCTAAGCTTGAAGGCTTAAAGGTCAAGACATAACCACTCAATTTCTGCACAAGTTACAATTGTGGTCATGCCTTTCCCACTTGCTAGTCCACTAATTAAAAAGATGCTCATTCATGCTTCTTTGGCATAAATAACACAATACAGATGCACACAAATAGGTGGATTTATTTATGCAAAGAAATAAATAGTATTTATTTGAAAAATTTCTGATCTGGGTCTTCTTGTACAAAAATAAATTCTTCAAAGGGTGTTGACTGATCAGCCGGCCAGCAGCTCTTCTCACATGTGTACACTAAAGCCGTTCCAAACTCTACTGACAAGTCTAGTGGAGCAAAACAAATAAATAATTTCCCCCCCTAAGGCTGCAAGACAATCATGTTAATACAAGTATCCCATACATATTTAGGAAGATGTTTAAACATTAAAATACAGAAATTAATATTTATGCTTCTTGTATGTCATTAAAGAAATGAATGCTTATGAATATTCCGCTTTCTAGAATGTAGACTATTATTATTATTATTTATTATATTTCAAACTTGTATGCCGCCAAACTTGCAATGTGACTCTGGGCGGCTAACAAAGGATCAACTACAGATTACAATTACAAAATATCACATTAACACAATATCAAATCAGGTTAAATTACAATTCAAAATATCAGATCAACATAATGTCAAATCAGATTACAATTATCAAATTGCAGTTCAAAATATCACATCAACACAATATCAGCACAATTTTCTTGCACACTTAAGGGCTTCTGACAAAGTTGAAAAGAGACAATGGCAGACATCTCATTGCTCAGCATAGTTAGTTGCACTAGAGCAGGCCCACTGTTTAAAGAACACCTACAACCCAAATCAAGCCGAATCACAGAAGACATAAAGAATCTATAGGGCATCCGATTCTGCCGCTGGCTGGACTGAGGATCTGGGTCAGTTGATTTGGTGCCATGGGCTGGATCTGGCCCGAGGGCTGTAGGTTGCCTTCCTTTACTGTAGGGCAGGGATTTTTAACCTATGGTCCACGGACTGGATGCTGCTCCCAAAACCATTTCATCCAGGCCCCCACTGCCTCCACCACACCGGGAAGTGCCATGGGGTGGAAGCAGGGCAAAATGGCCATCCAGCCCCCAAAGCTGTCTGAAGCAGTGTGACCCAATGGCCTCCAATGGCTTAAAAAAGGTTGAGAGCGCCTGCTGTAGGGTATCTGCCAAGATTTATTTACATGGCAAACAAAGGGACATATTTTGAGCATCTGAGGATGCTCATCCATTCCATGGGATTTGTTAGAGATGCATTTCTATCTGTTTTGGGAATAATTGAGTTTGACTTGATTCTAGTGCAAAGGCTGGCAAGCTTGCAAAGAAATTGAAAATAAAAGCTATTAAATAGCTCTTGGCTGCTCTAAATATAAACATCAATATATTTTAGACCAGTGTTTCCCAACCTTTGGTTTCTTTGACTTCAATTCCCTCAGTCAATGCCCCAAAGCACTGATCAGCCAAGGTACTGACTTGGACTTCTGGGAATTGGAAGTCCTCCTGTGGGGCCTGGGGCCCACATTGGGAACTACTGTTTTAGGCTATCCATGTACAAAGTTTCTTCAAGTCACGAAAAGGTGAAGGGAAAAGGAGGACGTCCAGTTGCAACATGCAATTTTCATAAATTGCTTCTTACCTTTATCCTTGGTCTTAAGCATGCTGACCAAGGCAGGCATAAGCTGAAATTCAAAAACCCTCCGACTTCCGCACTGGTTACAAGGTGGGGCTGCTGTTTTGATATCTGTTGGAGGGCAGGTGATAAATAAAGGCTGGCCTCCCCAGGAGTACCTAGTGGTTGAAAGATGCAAAATCTAAGCCTGTTGTCGCAATCAGGAAACGGGAGCCCTTCTCACATCAGTATGAAGGATGCCCGTTCTTCTCATATCCTCTACCTCTTACACACAGAGAGGTGAAAGATCCTTGATGTGCCAAATGCAGGTACCTGCGCTGACTTAGTGGATAAGACACTGAGCTTGCCAACTGGAAGGTTGGCAGGTTACCAGTTTGAGACCCGGGTGCTGCATGACAGAGTGAGCTTCTGTTGTCTGTCGCAGCTCCTGCCCACCTAGCAGTTTGAAAGCAAGAAATTGCAAGTAGAGAAATAAGTACCACTTCGGCAAAGAAAGTACCAGTGTTCCGTGCCCTCCGGTGTCTAGTCATGCATGCCACATGACCATGGAAATGTCTATAGACAAAAAACAGCGCTGGCTCTTTGGTTATATTTATTTAGACTTATTTAACCGCCCCCTTGCCAAGGCGACTCGGGGCGGTTTACAATGTAAGAAACCACATTGACATAAAAACACTCCAAATGAAATATCATAAAACTCTAAAATCTAAAAACCAGATGGTAGAGTTGACCAATAATCATATGAGCCAGCAGGGTGTGGGTCCAGAAGAAGCGCACATGCGCGCGCACGCACACACACAGATCAGCACCACATCCTAGGGTCAGATATGACTGGTTTCCAAGCAAGGGAGACCTTGACCCCTTTAGTAACCCAAGGAACGCCTTAAGAAGTGCTCTAACACATCTGGGAAATGGAAGTGGGAAGAAATGATACCCACATTCTTCAGTAAAGAGAAAATGAAGCAAAGGGATCACCTTACCTCAAGATCTGTTCTCTGCAGACAGAAGTTCTTTTCATAAACTTATGGAACACACGGTCTCTTTCCTCTGCCTCACTCTTCTCATATTTCTCAGATGCAAAACTAAATGAAATTTGGAAATATTTGCCATTGCATTAATCAAAATATTGCCAAAATCTTAACATAAACCCAGATGTGTATTCGACTTAACAGAATGTGAATGAAGTGTGGGATTCATTTAGACAATCATCCAGTGCTGAAACATACCAGGTTTAGAATTAAAGGGTTGTACAAATGACTGCTGACATTCAACACTACATAATTCATGGTCTCATATTACTGGGAAATGGGGCTCGTTCTCATTTTACATGCAGGACAAAAGAGCAAAGGAGTCTTACTCTTTTCCTTATGTTTCTCCAGCAACTGACATACAGAGAGCCACATTGCCTTTGGTCTTCTTTCATATCCCGATCAAACCCTGGACTGCTAAAAATAAGAAGCCATTTTCTTGGCTTTGTTGTTGGCCAAACCTAAGAGGGTTGACTCTAGTAATGCAGAGACTTTACATTCATTGTGGCTAGGACCTCCATCCTTCGTGGACGTATCCAAACTCTTTTTAGAGCCACCCAGTTCAGCGACCATCACTGCTTCAAAATCCATACCAGACCCAGTTAGTACCTGCCCTAGTAGGCACAAGCAGGTCTCCCTCCATGGCCCTGACTCAAGAGTCTTACCTTTCTGATGTCAACTCTTCCATGTCAACCCCTTCCCTCTGCTGGTACTCTTTTAAGAGTTTTTGGGCATGTGCCATATCCTCATAATCACGGTAGTCTCCTTCATCCACGACACTGATATAATAGGGCTGGAACAAGGGAAGACAGCTGGCCGTGGCCGTCTCTTCCTCATTTGGATTGCACAAGTCCAAGGGATGGGAAACAGCTTGGACTTCTCCCAGAGTAAGATCTTGGAACTGGCTGGTGCAATCCAATTCTCTGGGCAGACGGCTTGACTTGTTATGTAAATTAAGACTCTGGTCTGCCATGCGTCCGGAAGAAGCCATTTCGTCATCATCTCCCCAGTCATCTGCTCCTTCACACCAATCACTGGCGGCAGCCACACACTCTTCCTTCTGTGAATATAAGGACACAAGAGCATGGGAGGCTACCACCAGACATCGAGCCAGGTGCTTAGTTGCCATATTTGGTGGTGTATAAGACACATCAGAGTATAAGATGCACCCTGTTATTACCAAAATAGTCCACAATAAGCCACTATATACAGTACAAGATGCACTCCATTTTCCCCAGTGTATTTTAAGGGGGGGAGTGGGTCTTATACACCAGCAAATAAGGTAGTTCATCTAGCTCAGGGCTACCTGCTCTGCCCAGAATAATCTCTCCTGGGCTACAGGGAGAGTCTTTCTCGCCCTTTGGAGACAACAAAGATTGAAAACATACCAAAATAAACATTTCTTAGAAAGACGAATGCACAATACCAGCTACTATCTTAGGGGAGACATCCTCTCTTAAGTGAGAAAGACTGAAGAATGTCTTCCGTGAAGATCCCTGCTGTGTTGCAAATTCTTCATATAGAAAATGTGTTACAATGGTTGAGTTTTCGACCTGTTTTGGAAAAAACCTGCCACTCAGAAAACTGGCGGCATCTTTTTAAACAATAAAGACTGATTATTTTAACCAATCACTCAAGGCAAACATTGCAGCCTTTTTGAGAAAGACTACTTATGCTTGTATAATCTGACTGTGTGCCTGGGCTTTTACTGCTGTCGTGACTGCATCTCCCACTGTGCATTGATTAAAAGGCACTGTAACATCTCTATTAATGTTTCATACACATGTGTATGAAAGTGCACATAAAATAAAATAATAATATTTGTGCCCTTTGATTAAGAGCTATACACAATTGTTTGAGGTTTGTTCCAAGCTTGTGTAGTACAAAATGTATGGACTTTTTAAAAATCTCAATGTTTTGGTGTCACCTATCACTCAAGATTATATCTAGTTCAGACTAATTATTTATTTTATTTATTTATCGTACGATGAACATCAGTTGTCTACGTTAATATACACAGTAAGCACAAATTGTCCATCTCAAGTTTATTTATTTATTCAATTTGTATCGCCGCCCCTTGCCGAGGTGACTCCGGGCGGCTTACAAACAACCATAAAAACATTCAAGTTAAAAAGCGTCCCTACAACAATTAAAATCATAAAAACCATTTAACATTTAAGCCATAAAATACCCTCCCCACATTCACAGTAGGTTAAAACTAAGCTAAAACCCGAATGGCTAGAGTTCCATGTCTAGGTTTGAAAGCCATTAAAGTGCTTAATCTGTGGCACTATGCAAGTTAAGTAAACTTGTTCTAATCCAGGATTTCCCAACCTAAGGCCCATAGGCCGGATCTGGCCCATGATGGTGCCATTTCATGTGCCCCCCCCCACCCTTCCAAGGGCATTCAAGGAACAAAACGGCTGCCCCTTTGGGCACAAAAATGGCCATCTGGCCTTCGAAGCTGACTGAGAGAGCATGACCCGGCCCCTTGCTTGAAAAGGCTGGGTCACAAATGATACCTGAAAACATGTTTTCCTAAGAAGACTTTCCACATTTCTGATCCTGGCCATATGGTATTACCTTAAGGAAATGCCCTCACTGGCCCACAATACCTGCTTGAAATTCTGGCCTTGTGTTCCTTTCGTTTGTACTTCCAAATACTGGGAGCGTAACACCTTCCAGCTTCAGAAATGTAGCACAGTCCAAAGGGGGGGGGGGGGGGAAGAGAGACGCAAGCAACACTTTGTGAATGTACAGTTAACGCATCACAGCATTTCCACTAAACAATAGAGTGTGAGAGTTGGTTGGCTGAACTACATAAAACAGGAGGAGCTGGTTTGAACCTCTGTCACTGGGGTGGTTGTAGGAAATTTAAGAAGCCATATAAATAAACCGATGATGATGATGATGATGATGATGATGATGATGACAATGATCCTACAGACATTTAAAGCTTCCGCGTGTTCTAAATCAGTATTGGTTACTCTGTGCTTCTCCATCTTTTAGTTAGGAACCCTCTGCCCTTCCACCTGCAGATCTCTGGGGCCAGAACTGGATCATTATGCATTATACAACTCTCTCATACTGCACCCCCCCCCCAACACACATTCATTCATTCAGATTTGTATAGCTGCCCAATCACCAAAGCGACTCCAGGCGGCTCACACTCCAATTGCACATGACCCTGTATAAAAGACCCAACGTATCATTAAAAGCCTTACATAAAACACATTGTTAAAATCTTTGTAACAAATAAACTAAACAAATAGTTTAGTATGAGCCTACCTTATAAGACAGTAAGTACTACTTGAGAGGAATGTACACCTACGGCACAGTATTCAATAATTACCATCATCATAATTTCACGCCATAACTTGCAAACCCAGGATTTACACGCAGCGCATGATGAAAAGCCTGTGCCCGCCTAACTGGCAAGAGATCACCCCACAACACAGCATGTTGTGTGTACCTTTCTGACTTCCCACGGCAGCCTTTTCCGGCACAAGCAAACACATGAAGGACCCGGTGGAAGGGTGAGCCGTCCAGAGGGCAGGAGATCTGCACCAGGTGCGCCAAGTCAGATGTGCAAATCCCACAGGTAGGGCAGCCCAGAGTCACCGAGGGGACATGATCCTGGGGGAGAAGGGAAGGGGAACACAAAGGGGGGGGGGAGGCGCTCAGGTTAAGTTCCAGCAGCAGAGGCGGCCTCTGCAAAGGGCCACCTGAGGCTCGATTAGCCTTCCTTCCCTCGGAAGGGACGATGATGCGACATTTGAAGAGCCCTGGTGGCACAGTGGTTAAACTGTGAATTTGATCCTGATGGGGACCAAGGTTGATTCAGCCTCTTCCATCCTTCCGAGGTCAGTAAAATTAGTGCCCAGCTTGTTAATGAAGGCAAAATGCTAATTAACATGTAAACTGCTCAGAGAGGGCACCAATGGAGCAGGTAGGTAAAGGTCGCCGTTGCCCGAAAGCCAGTCGTATCAGACTCTAGGGTTCAGTGCTCATCTCTGTTTATAACTAAAGAGCCAGCGCTGCATCTGTAGACGTTTCAATGGTCATGTGGCAGGCATGACTAGATGTCAGAGTGCACACAATGCTGTTACCTTTCCTACCAAAGAGGCACCTATTTATCTGCTTGCCATTTCATGCTTTCGAACTGCTAGGTTGCCAGGAGCTGGGACAGAGACGAGAGCTTACTCCGTCATGCAGCACTCGGGAATCGAACTGCTGACCTGCCGATCGTCAAGTTCAGTGTCTTAACCACTAAGCCACCACAGTCCCTCATGGAGCAGGTATAAAGGGTAAGTAAAGGGAAAGGTTTCCCTTGCTCGAAATCCAGTTGTATCCGCATACCTGTCAAGTTTCAGGAAATTTCTGTCAAATAAGGGAAAATGGACAGCTATGCTTCTCCTGTGCTGCCCTCCAGTCTAACTAATAAGGGATGATGGCGGGAAAGAGTATAAAATACGGGGGTTTGACAGAAATTTCCCAAATCTTGACAGGTATGCGTATCCGACTCTAGGGTGCAGTGCTCATCTCTGTTTCATAGCCGAAGAGCCTGCACTGTCTGCTTCTGCAGACGTTTCCGTGGTCATGTGGCAGGCATGACTAGAGCGCATGGAACGCTGTTACCTTCCCACCAAAGTGGTCCCTATTTATCTACTTGCAAGGTCTTGCTTTCAAACTACTAGGTTGGCAGGAGCTGGGACAGAGACGGGAGCTCATTCTGCCCTGCAGTATTCGGGTCTCGAACCTGCCGCCTTCCAGTCAGCGTCTTAGCCCCTTGAACCACTGTAACTTCTATCTAAAATAAAATTTAAAAAAGGTCTTTTATTGGAGATTAAACACACACACACTCCCCGCCCCCCCACAGCCTCTGAAGCCCTTCCCGGGGGGCCACTGCTCACCGGAGCCCCGCCGAGCTTGCTGGGAGGCCCGTGGGGCGGGAGGCCCCCCCGGTGGGAGCCGGCCGGGGCAGCCACATCTCGGAGGCCCAGCAGCACCGGCGCTGCCATCCCGGGGGCGCCGCGGTCCCGTCGGGAAAAGGGCGTGAGTGACGCAGGGGGACCAATGAAGGGGACGGACGGGTGGCGCAACCTGATAAGGAGTCCCCGCTGCTCCCTCGGCTGCGCACTCGGCGTTCCGCTGGGTCGAAAAGCCAGAGAAGTAGAACCGGGGGTTCCGTGGAAGTTTGGGGGGGGAATAATTAATTATTCCCTTAAGAAAAGGAGGGGTTTTTTTGGGGGGGAAAGGGGGCATAAGCTTTCCTGATGGCACGAGAGTGCCTGCCAAATACTTCTTTTTTAAAAAAAATATTTTTATTGGTTTTAAAAAATACAAAAATGAGTACATAGAGAAAAATTGCACATACATTACAAAAATAGAAAATGCAATAAAGAAAAAAAGAATATAAAAGATAGCCATATTAGAATAATAAGATACAAGTAATACACCTTAATTATACTATTTCACATTCCATCCTTGATCAACTAATAATTATCAATAGAGTAATAGGTTTAATTAATCAGTTTGATTTCAGTCTACCTTACCTTGCTTGTTAATTTATTAACTCTCCTTTATATAATTTAAATAATGAAAAAAATTCTTGAATTCCTATATGCCCTATTTGTTTTTTTCTTTACCATCTTGATGAGATCTAAAGAGAAATAATAATTCACCTAATGTGACTATTTTTTATTTTATTTTAATATTCATATTTATATAGCCACCCAACTCACAAAGACTCTGGGCGGCATTGCCCTTGAGGATGCGACGTTATTCCTTTATTCACTGTTTCCAAAAAGTTCAGGTACTGGCTTGCTTTGGTCACCTCCATTGCCGTCGGATTCCACAAATAGAAGCCATATTTGCCAAAATCTGTTTTCCTTTGCTATACGACTTCTGAGCAATAGCAATTGTATGGCTTTGAGCGCTGGACCCTAAGGAAACCTGAGTGCAGGATAGACGCCTTTGAACTCAGTGGTGCCGGTCATGGGATTTGAACTCTGTGCTGCTCGTCTTGGATTCCTCTGGACTGCGAGCTAGATCAGGTCAGTCCATCCATCCTAAATGTTGTAAGGCGCCTGGAGTCGCCTCGGCGAGGGGGCGGCTAAACAAGTCAAATAAATAAATAATAAATCAATTAAACCTTTAATGTTTTTTGGAAGGCTAAACACTGAAGCTGAAGTACTTTGGCCACCAAGAGGACTGACTGGAGAAGGCCCTGATGCTAGGAAAGATCAATGGCAAAATGAGAAAAGGTGGCGGCAGCAGCACAGGAGACGGTTAGACAGCATCGTTGATTGGCGGGCATAGGCCTGGGCTGCCTTTTAAAAGACAGGATATACTGTACTTGATATTTCCATAAAGAAACTAAAGATCCCTATATAAATGTAGAAGGCAGCGATACCATTTCCGGATCACTAAATGAAAAAAAATTCATTGCGAGGTTTCGTGATTCAAGATCACTTCTCCAGGCATGCAAAGGTAGGGAAACCATCAATGGAAGTCCAAATGTTCACGCATGCCTGAAGAAGTGCTCTTGAATCACAAAAACTTGCAATGATTTTTTTAGTGATCCAAAAAAGGTATCGCCTTCTTCTACATTTGCTTGGTATACTTGAAGTTGTTTACTCTCTTTTGTTGTTAATTTTCCATGATGTAGCACGTTTTGTCCTGATCCAGAATTCGTCTCAGCCATTCTTTAAAGGCATTTTCTAAATACAAATAAACTCAATAGCCTAGAGATGGATTATCATAAATCAAAGATTTTTGTTTTCTCTGAGAACAATCGATTACCTAAATGTAGCTGGCAATTAGATGGTAGAAAGCTTGAATAGGTAAAGCACTTTCTCTGCTCAGGGGTCAATCACATCATTTCCCCACCTACTATTCTATGTCATTGCCAAGCCTTTTTATATCCAAGACTGAATATTGTTCCTTTATGGGAGATGCATGGAAGACTGTCAGGATGTTATTGAAAGTTTGTCCATGTGACATGAGGCTGAATACTTTTCACATATTATGTGTTCTTGCTCTTTTTATGCAACTACAGGAGACCATCTTACGAAATCTTTATTTGATCTATTGTGAATGCCATTTTCTGGATGCCTTGTCTCTACACTATTAGAAGATAAAAATCCTGTAGCAGTTGCTAAATCTGTTGCTGCTTTTCAGCCATCCAAGATAATTTATTTGCGATATTTATTCTCCGCCTCACAGTATTTATTTTGTTTTCTCCTGCTCAAGAGTTTTTCATGAGTTTTTGTTTTTCATGAGTTTTTGTTTTCTCCTGCTCAAGAGTTTTTCATGAGCTTGCAAGGAAGAAAGAAGAACTGATGCAAAGATGGGCTAGAAAAAACTTTCACAACGTCTATTTTTATTGAATGGTTTTATTGTGGCTTAAAATAAAACCTTCTTTTCTGTAGCAAGGTACACTGAAGGTATTCCATGCTGTTGTTTACTGGGATAAAAGACACCCCAAGAAGTAAGCCCAAAGGATTGGTGGGTGAGAGGAAACCAATTCAAACCTTCATAGCATATTCTAATTGGTATTTACAATTTATCTGCTTTAAATAGATTTGGGAGATCTTATACAATATACATAGTTATTGCAACAGTACAGCACTGGCTCTTTTTCTTAGGAAAAAGAACTCAGAATATTTCAGTATCATGATTTGTAGATTCTCAAATAGCTTTGTTATTAACATGCAAAATATTCTAAATAATATCTAATTTCTACGGCTGCCAAATACTTGACTTCATATGGAAACCAATTACAAAATACTTCCTTATAGTGCTATACAAAAAAGATAAAAAATTATGATTTTATAACTTAAATATTCCCCTTTTAACAGTTCAGTTACCCACATTTTATTACTATTGAACGTGAAAGAAAAACAAAACAAAAAAGATTAGGCAATTAAGATAATTTTTTTAATCTTTGGATCCCTTTTATTTTCCTGTGGCTTTCATATACAGATAAAAATACACACTACCAGATTACTGCTTCCAATTATAACCTAGTATCAAAAGTAAGTCATAACTAGTAATTGAGAATTGGCAAAAGTTTACTCCATACCAAATCACTGTTGGGATACTGGTCTAAAAATGAGCAGTCAATGTTTCCAAGCTACAGACCATCGAAACTCAAGCAATCGCAAACACTAAGAAATCACTTTTAATTGAGTATGTCAATCATATTAAAACAAAGTCAACATTTTCAGAATTGTCACACGGAGACATCGTTTTAATTCCAGGCATGTCAAAGTGAACATCAGAACTCTATAAAGTGCCTGGCTCATTTTTACTTCAAGAGTTATTACTAATATGGATTTGGAATGGTGCCATGAAGTGTTGAGTTTGTCTTTATTTGAAGAAGAAAAAAAATCATCTAATCTCCTCAAACCCTGCAATAGGCCAAAAAACTACAAAATGATTTTTTTTGTAAGATAATTATTCTATCCAGTTTTGCATAATGGAAGAACATTTCATATATTTATAGTCAAAATAGAAAAAATCAAACAAGTTTAAAGCTGGAAAGCTACGAAGAAGAAAACTCAACAACTTAACTTGTGTATGTTTTGTGTGTGTGTGTGTGTGTGTGTGTTTGGCATTTCAACACAGCAGGTTTGTAGACTTAAAAATGTTTATTCTTAAAAAAATTAGTTGCTTTTTTTTACAGCTATACAAAGTCCCCAGCGTTTCTTTGGCAACGGGATAATCACAGAATTGTACAACTATAAAAAGTTTTCCTTTGCCCAAGAAACAGGATTTACTGTGTTTACATTTTTTTTTAAAACTGACAAATCAAGTTTCCTACTGCCCAGCGCCCTATTTGACAAAAAGTACAACTATCTCAAAGGGAGATTACAGGATTTCCAAAAAACAACTTTCACTGGATCAACACACTCACAGTACTGACGGCCTTCTGCATACAATTAATTGCCTTTGCAGCCTGCAGCAGTTATCAAATACAATTTGGTTACGAAAAATCCTTTGTGATGAAAAAAATACTTAAAACTCCACTGAAGTACTGCTTTATATTCTAACTATAGGTAAGAAATTACTTAAAGTCTTCTATCTCAAATATATTGAATGCTCACTGAAGATGGCCATGTTTTCTCTGAAAGATTCCTGCTCCATGCCCTTTTGAAATTAGTAACAAACCCCAGTGCTGGTGACAAGTTTTACAGCAAATTAATTTATCACAAAGACCAACACATTCTCTGGCCCATCAAGTTCTATAAGTCCACTTGCTTTCAACTCCTTGGCAGACTATGCAGCAACTTTGTTGTCTTTCTGGGGGCAAAAAAAGAAAGTAAGATTAATATTACTTAATGTCCAGAAATGAACAAAACAAGAACAGCCACAGGCTAAGGAAGAGCAGGCTATGATCTGCCTTTATTTGTGTCAGAGACACGGCCAGCATATAATATCATACAAAGCTAAAATTAACATACAGTGGACCCCCGAATAACGACAAAGCTTGGTTCCCCAAGTCACGTTATTTGGATTTTGTCGTTATACGGATGGAATTTTTTTGTGTGCACATTTTGGGGTCTCTTCCACTCCTGCCACCTCTGGGAGGCTCGGGGGACCTGATCCGGGCTGTTTCCTGACCTTTTCTATCGTTGCTGCAAAGTCAAAACACTGGGGGAAAACTCCTTCGTCAGCTGCAGGTAAGTGGTTTTTGTTTCTGTACTACAAGCTATCCATAGAATGCCTGGTTATTTGATGGTGTACAGATAACTGAAAAGGAACAATCTCTGAGTTAGGATTTAGTAATGAGCATCACCAATTAAGTCTATAAGCATGCCTTACCCTGTATTCAAAATCTGCAAATTCCCT
Organism: Bradypodion ventrale; assembly: GCA_035047345.1. Classification (NCBI taxonomy): domain Eukaryota; kingdom Metazoa; phylum Chordata; class Lepidosauria; order Squamata; family Chamaeleonidae; genus Bradypodion; species Bradypodion ventrale. The sequence goes on from JAWDJE010000009.1 coordinate 1,088,012, forward strand.
GCCACCACGTCCACCTCTGAATCCACCACGAAATCCTCGGGGGGCGTTGTAATTTCCTCTCGTGCCTCCGCGTCCTCTACTGCCCCGGAAGTTACCGCTTCCTCCCCGGCCTCTGAAGCCACCTCGCCCGCGGTTTGAACGCAGTGGAATTCCAAATGTCTCGGCATTGAGCCGTCTTTCTTCTGCCCAGGTTGGTCTTCGGTCTCTGAAACACGTTAAAGAACAAGAGTACTTGCTAAAAGAGCCAGAACAATCTGATAAGGTTGCATATGTGTTATCTCTTTATGGCCAAAATACTATCGTTTAATGAAAGGGTTCGCAACCTACAGGCCGCGGCACCATTTCATGTGGCCCGTGGCCCTCATTGCCGTCGGAAGCAATGAAATAAGCCAAAAACGTGACATCCTTGCTCCTGCCGCCGCCAGAAGCGGTGAAAACAGCCGAAAATGCGCCAAAAATGGTGTTTATAACAGCCGCAGACATGTTTTATGGCATTTACAGCTGGGGGAACCACATGTCCGGGCCAACTCAGCTGTCTGAGGGGGTGTGGTCTGGCCCGTGACACGAAAAAGTTGAGAACCTCTGGCTTAATGCAATAAGCCACATTGCAATACGTCCACTGAATCACGGGTGCAAGGACAAAAACAGGATTTCGTTCTGCATTCTGGCATCTGTGGGTCATTGCCAGTCAATAAAGGAAAACCATTTGCATTTCCTTGCTTCTCAACATACTGCTAAAAAAATATCTGGTACCTATTGTCATCACAGGAAATGTTGTCGAAGAAAGACTTGGTTTTGTCATAGTAACAGTTGTTTCCAAATGGCTCCTCTTCATCTGCATTGCCTTCGCTGTTTTGGGTGTCAACTCCTGAATCCCCTTTGTCTTCTCCATTGACAGGCTTCTCTGGTTTGTCTTCTAAAGGAGGGAAGGAAAGCGGAGAGAATTTCAACAAACATTTGAAGCAACTGCGTGCTTAAATGAAAGGTACAAAGACACTTAAGTGCTCTTTGGCTTTGTTCATGATCAGCAGAACTTTAAAAATAATCATCACATGTTCAATTCTTTCAGCAGACTCATAAGAAGTTAAATTAATCCGCTGGATATCAGCAGAAGAATTAAAATGCCCTGAGCTTCTGGCAAACGTTTGCCAATCCTTTCCGCAAGGGAACCCAAACTCTGATGAACTGAATTATCACTGAGCAGCATAGATGTGTGGATTATTAGTTCATGCATTAAAAGTTGTAGTTTTGGTCCTCTTAACCATCCGAAAGCAACTCTAACTCTGGGTTAGAGGCAGATGCACACAGGACAGAGTCACTGACATAAGCTGGACCCAACCTCTAATACACCATGAAGAAAAGGAAAGGAAAAGAAGGGGAAACTGATTGCTCCCTAAAGTCCTTGAATGGACATTAAGTGAACCCCATAAAACGTCTTTCCAAAACACTACGCAATGTTCATCATTAACTCTCATTTCTGTAGGAATTTAAAAACCTTACTCAGAACTCTGTAAAGCACTTGTTTTCTAAAAGCTAAGCTTCTACAGAGGATTGAAAACGACATCTAGTTTAGCCACCTTCTTGAGAAGACAGAGTAAACATTGGAAATAAACAAAGCAAGACCAGATAGCATTATCCCCCCGCCCAACATTCTGCTTACCTTTCAGTTTTAGCTTATTATGAAATTCACGATCTATTTCCTCTTTATTAAACTGCGCATTTGCACTTTCAAAGTCAAAGTCTTTCTCAAATTTCATTGGACCATCACGTCTAATACTAAATCTTCCTCTGCCTCCCCGGTGACCCCCGCGGCTCCTCCGTGCGGATGATGTACCTGTAACTGGAGAAAAACAGGTTTTGAAGGGATCTACCACCAAAGAGCTCTAACATCAGGTTATCAGTGTATCTTCTAAACAGCGTACTGTTCCCGAGCAGGATTGAAAGGAGACCTTTCCATCTGCTAAGCAGGGCCAATATCAAATAATTGCACCAGGTCTTCAATCAATAGTTTATAACCCTCTTTATACCCTTAAACCACCCCCCCCACACCCAAAAAAAATATATAAAAATTTCTGCTTACCCAGTTGCCGTTTGTTTTCATTTTTGAGATGCTCAGCTTCGCACCTTGAAACCTTGTGTGCTTCAGCTTGGATAAAACAATACAAACATGTGTCATTTTTCATGCTGTGCGTGCTCACACTGTACACAAAGACTTGTATCACATTTCCCCAAACCTGTAGTAAAACCTGGGGACAGGAGACAGCTCCATTCACCCCTTTCTCCAAAGTAATGCTGGAGCTCAAAGCCATATTGCGATCTGAGGAAACACTGCCAAAACTCCCTGCAGAGACTTTGACAAGGATGAGACTCTGCAGAAAGACACTGCTCAGAAGTTATGATTGGAAGTTCCCTCCCTCTTTAACATATCTGCCATTTTTGTGCAGAGTAGATTGTCTCCAGGTGACCTCTTCACTGGCAGACTACACAATTTTATTTTCTAAAGCAGTAAGTAGCTGTCTGGCCAGGTTATCCTGATATGGACATAGAGTAGACCACACTGCCAGCGGCTCAATGCCGAGTGTCAGGCAGCGGTTAACTAACCTGACCACCCTGAGGACTAGTGGCCTTGAGTGACAAAGTCCATCAGAAAAGGGTGATGGTCCCCAAATGGATTAAATCCCACTTGAATCCATCTTGATGGAGGGCAGCAGCTTCATCCCTGTTGGCCTGGGGATGATGATGAGGACTTTGTGTGCCAAAAGGGCTCAGGACCAGAAAGTGACTCACAGAACTGGATCAGTGGTACTATGGGTGTCACGCTGTGATGCGAAAGGCAAGTGGAAGGCCACTGCATTATATTCTCAGGGCAGTCTTCATGGCTAATCACCATGAGGATCGCCAATATTAGGATATGGCAGAACAACAAGAAAGCAGAAAGTGAAGAGAAGTCTCTAAATCTGGCCTTAAACTCAAAAGCATAACCACCAGGAGACGGCAACGAAAAAGGGATTGTAAAAGATTGCCCAAAAAAATGTAAAATGGTTACCTGTACCCCATCTACCTCTCCTGTGCTCGTGGTTTTCTAATGGTTTTTGGCCAGCCGATGCCAGGGGTCTGGCTGAAATGGGGCTCCTCCTTCCAACTGGTGCTGATGCAGGCAAATGGGTGGATGCAGCAGTCTGCACCCCTTGTTCCAGTGTTGGGCTCTTCCTCAAATGGTCTCCAGGAGGACTTGAGCGACCTTAAAGAGAGACAGGAAACTGATCTCCAAGCTTCGGTATTGCCTTTGGCTCTACCTACTAATCTGCTTTATATAACGAATGAACAGTGTAGTTAAAAATAAAACTTTGGAATTACATTTATGTTCTAATGTAGTTTAAAGTGATAAAGATAGCCTCTCTCTTCTAAATTAAAAGGAAAAAATGGTCAAGTTAGATCTGCAATCATGTAGTTGCTTTAGACTGCATTCTGTCCTGCAGTACTCGGGAATCTAACTGCTGACCTCCCGCCTTCCAGTCAGTCTCTTAGCCAATTTGCTGGACTTTATTCTGTAACTTACTTTGCTTTCAATATACTGTACTTTTAAAATACCTGAAGACTGGAGTGTTTACTTGGCCGCGCTACAACATCTACACTAATCTCATGAGCTACCTTGCTCACCACCTACACCGAGGTCAGGAGTGAGAAGGCAAGTTTTTAAGAAAAGTCTGGACTCTTGGGTCAGAGAGCAGGCAGTATCAGGTGCGATCCCATCGCGAGGTGGCCGAAGTTCTACTTGTGAGTAAGAGGATCGTTACACCCTGTGTGACTGAACAACTATCCAACCATTTCAAAAGTAATGTTTTAATTAAAATTACATTTAAAACGAAGTATAAAAAACAAAAACAAATTTAAAAACTCACAAAACCACAACCTATTACAGGTGAACCTCGGAAAATTAGAATATCGTGCAAATGTTCATTCATTTCAGTAATGCAACTTAAACGGTAAAACAAATATATGAGATAGACTCATTGCATGCAAAGGGATAGTTCAAGCCTTACTTTGTTATAATATTGATGCTTATGGCTTACATCTTATGAAAACTCCCACCCCCCAATCTCATGTACCCCATAATCATCACATCTCATGTACGCTGTACGCCATGATCATCACAATTATAACGAATTAAGGCATGTCATATCTCGCTTTGCATGTAATGAGTCTATCTCATATATGCGTTTCACCTTTTAAGTGAAATGAATGAACATTTGCACGATATTCTAATTTTCCGAGTTTCACTTGTATGTATTTTATTCAACAATCTTGGATATCTTACTACTATAAGTTCTTTAACTGTGTTTTAGCATTATAACTTGTTATGTTTTATAATCATCTTAGAATTACAAAGCATTAAGATTCTATAAAGTGAAAAAAAATCAATACCCCCAACAAATTATACAAAAGTTTGGAGAAACAGTTTTTCAGTTATTAAAAAAAAAGCAAAATCCAATTGTTAAAAGCTAGGAAGAAGAGGATAGTTAGCTGCCTCGTGTAGGGATTCGTTTTATCTAGAGAGGTGGTGTATAAGTGGAACTATAACAACAACAACAACAGACATTGTCTATAAATCTTGCAATCACTACCTGGAGCTAGTTCAGATTTTGGTGGCAAAGAGAGTGATTAAAAAGAGGTCTCCCATTCCTAATCTATGTGGCAGTTTCCAAAGCACATTTAAATTGGATATTCTGGTACTGAACAAAATGCATGACAACAGTCCATAACTGTAAGTCTACTAAAAATAAACATACCTTGTGAGACCTGTGCTTTAAGTGATCTTGCATCTGTTGTAAAAGCAGAACCAATAACACTGCTTTGGGGCAGATTTGAACTGGCTGAAGCTTCAGTTCCAAAAGATGTCAGTGAACTTCCTGCATGAAGGCAAAAAATGTTAAACCTGCCTTTGGATGTAAGCCAGATACTGTATAGCAAATTGCAAGGCCAGGGAAGCCCCTTCCTTCATAAAAGAGACAGAGAAGAGCATTCAGGGGGACATGCCAGTGGGAAAACCACCTACGCGGAGCCATAGAAAGCAGTAACAGATTCAGCTGAAACTTGCTCCTGGCAAATACTTATGTTAGCTATACTTCCCTTTCAATGATTTACGAGGCAAGTACACATAAGGGTAGAAAGGGAGGCACGCTTTATTCTCTTCATCATATATCCCGTACACAAGCTATGTTTCCCACCTGAAACATATAAATCTAAATAAATAAATAATAATACCTGACCTGCTAACCAGTGATTAAGTAGGTCTCACTTCATTCAATGACATTTCTGGCTTGATTTTAGAGACCTCCCCTACAATGCAGCACCTGAACTTTGCCTTCTCCTCTGTGTGGGTCATAAAGACCATGGTTGTTCCCTTATATCATGGGTGCCCAAACTTTTCTCCTTCAATCATGGGTGCCCAAACTTTTCAGGCCATGGGCAGGTCATGTGGTTCAACAGGCCAGTCATGTGGTTCCTCCCACCGGAAGTGGAAGTAAAACGTGCCTTGCAATGTTTTGCAACTGAATGAGGTAGATTTTAAGCTGCCATTTTCTCTGCTTAAACCAGGGGTGCCCAAATTATGGCCCATGAGTGGTGCTTGCACCAGGAGAGCGGGGTATAAATAAAACTTATTATAATAAAATGCAATCTTTCAAAAGGAGTTAACTAGGTGATTGTGTTTTCACAAGTTTTAATTGTTTCTACATGCTGTCCAGAGTAGTGAATTATCACTAGAAGGGTGGGATAGAAGTTTAAATATGAATAAAAAAACATAAATGCTACCAATTTTTATTTTGAAGCAGGTAAATGAACAGCAAATACAATCCTTCAAAAGGAGCTAACTAGGGGATCATGTCTGCACAAGTGACAGAACTGAAACGAAGAAGTTTAGGACCAAAAAGACGTGCAAATATTCAAATAAATCCACAGGGGAAGAGATTACTAAGGAAGTTCATAAATAAAAGCAAATGTGCCTATATGGGATATATTTGAGCTGCTCATTTATGATGCTTCATTTTGCTATTCCCACAGGCTAACCCATGTTTGAAACACTTCTGCTGCTCAGTTGGCAAGAAGATCTGTTGGGGAAAGAGGCTCAGAATATTTTTTCTCAGATCATAAATTCTTATCCCAACAGTATCTATGCTATTACTTCTCCCAAAACTTTTCTTTTACATATATATTTTGCTTATGAAGTAGACGTTACTGTCTTGATACCTGATCTGTTTCTTAAAAATTGTTTTCTTTGTTTCTACATACCAGCCTGTCATGTTAAAAGATTAAGGCATAATAATCTTCCTATCCTTTTTATTTGTATGACAGCTCTGCATGTTGTGAAGGGGCAAACCTCAGCACATCGCTGCCTGTAAACACCAAGCTAATAAACACACCCACTTACATTCCCCTTCCATGCAAGACAATTTAAAAGAAGTAACAGATCTGTTTATTTCTATGTGGTGTTTCCTCAACAAAATGTATCTGAAAGAACTGTTCCCAGAAAGAAAAGGGAAAATTCCATCACACGACAATGCAGGGGCTACATGTATACAATAACTCAACTGCTTTCCACACTGTAATGAGATACAACATGAAACAATAACCTATAGAATCCATGAGATTTGGAAAGCTTATAGTAAGGTAACTTCCACTGATTCAAAGCAATTACTCTAACTTTGATATTTAGCTCTGCTTCTAACAGTTCTGTTTTGGTTCCTGCTATAGAGGTTCCCCTGACCTTCAGCCACTGATATGAACGTCAACCTAGACGCATGGCAGGCTTCAACCCCTAGTGTGGCAGATTCTGAAGCACCTTGAGGACTGACAGGATGTTTGATCATAGATCAACTCAAACGAAAACAATTATTGGAAAGTGATGTCTAGTACAGAACATTCAAAGGGAGTTTCACCAGGAAGTCTGTCTGGCACGTGCTCCATTCATTCCAAGAAAACAGGAGCTCTAGACGGCCAGAGATTATCCATCAACATTCCAATAGCATTCAAGCGTTGGTGAGATACCTGTTGAAATTGGGCCATCTCTTTTGTAAGATAACCTCAGCTAAAAGGATCTCAGAGATACGAACGGCTCTTTTATGCTACAGCACAGGAACTCTATTAACTTGTTAACATTTAATTGCTTGTCAAGAAAAAAGGTTTAGATGCAAACATACCAACACCAACAGCACCAAACTGCTGACTCACTAATGGACTTGGGTTAAACTGACTGTAGGCCGGCATTCTACCAAAAGGACCATAGGAGCCCACAGACTGGAATGAAGGAGCTGATGACCCTAGAGAAGACTAAAGAAAACCACATTCATAAAGACAAAGTCAAGAATAACTGAGAAAAAAAAATATTTGACTGCATGTGTCGTTAAAAACAGACTGTGAAAATTATTTTAGCAGGGTTGCTTTAGTAGTCACCTGGATACAGACACTTACTTGGCTGACAAAATCAAAAAAAAATTTTGGGTTGTCTAAATCAGTGGTCCCCAACCTTTGGGTTTTGGACTTCAATTCCCAGAAGCCAAAGTCAATTCCCCAAAGCATTGATCAGCAAATCGATTGACTTAGGCTTCTGGGAATTGAAGTCCAAAAAAAACCTAAAGGTTGGGGACCACTGTTTTAAAGGGCTGGATTACCATCTATGAGAAAGCACCACATAGTTGAATCTACCATTCCATAATTTTAAAAGTTATATAAGCCTTGTTTTTAAGAAAACATTATTTTTACTATAAAAAAGACACAAAAAGGACATATGTATCTTTATGCTGTTCAATCCCTGAAGAAGACTCTACACTCAATTTGGATTACTCTAGAAGAAAACTTTACCGAGTACTAAATGAACACTGCAATTATTTATTACAACTCAGATGTAATACAAAAGCTGAACTGCACCGTGGACTCAGTTCAAGAGGATTCTAAAAAAGATAGACTGATTCCTGCTACAACTGTCAATTAAATTACTTCTGCTCTTTGAAGATGCCATTAATATTAAAGGGCTCAGAAGCAGGATAAGCATTTGACAGCTGATGAAGATACACTGGTCTTCTAGTAATAGCAAGATGTCTGTTATGATGGCTTGATTTTCCTCTTATCTGAATTCTATAAAACAAAAGCACCCCAATTGTATATTTTCAGGCTACGCATATACAAACATTGAACACATTCTGTATCTGGATACAGCTAAAGCTATACGATTGTACCTGAACTATAGCTGGATCCTGAGGCAAAGAACATTGTGGCTTAGGTGGTTCACAAACAGTTAAATCCTTGATATCACTGCCACGAAATATAATGTATTCAAATACTTCATCACGAGGTGGTATGGGCCGATCAGTTGGTCTATCTTCTGTACCAAAAGAACGAACTGGAAAATAAAACAAACATTTGTCATGTCTTACCCAACAGTTCTGCATAACTGATACATCTGTGTAACAGAACAAATAAGTAAAAAACCAGATAGTTAAGCTTTTTATCTAACCAACCACAGTAAAGGACAGCGTGTCATATTTGCTAAATCTGCTACACGGGATCCTTAAAAGACAGCTAAATGGAAACATATTGGTTTCAGCAGAATTTTTGAAGTTATTTTATAAACCTAACTCACCACCAGCATTGACCAGTAGTTATGAGATGCAGACTGGGAATTTCTGGGAATTGTAGTTCAAAAAACTAATTTACCCGGGCAAATAAATATTTGACATCAATTACTTTAAAAGCGCAACAATGCGAGGTTCAGAAAGTTTGGAAATTGTTCTGTAATGAAATGAATGAGATTTTATGTATACAACTTTATGTATGTCCAACAATTGGACCTCTACCTAGTTTTAAAAATGATCAACTGAAATGACAAAAAAAGTTATCTTGATAAAATCAGCAAGAATAATTATAGCAAAAAACCTGTTAGGTAAAATATGATTTTCAATGTATTGAATGCAATAAAGAAGTTTGGAATATAGCTATAAATCGTCGCACAAAAACCAGAATTTGCTCTGTTGTGAAACAAGGCCCTAGACCAGCAATGAAACAAAGCATGCTCCTATTTTCTCTCCTTTGTTTTCATCACAAAAAATAAGGTTGCAGTGGTTCGGTAGTTAAGAAGCTCGCCTTGTTCGCTGGGTACTGCATGATGGATTGAGCACCCGTCTGTCCCAGCTCCTGCCAACCTAGCAGATCGAAAGCAAGAAATTGCAAGTAGATAAACAGGGACCACTTTGGTGGGGAAAGATCTTGGGGACATGAAAGGAGCCTCATTTGGGCATTCCCTGAGTGGAGTTTTCTCAGCAAAAATCCTTAAGTGGTAAGCCATGTTAGTCTGTGCAAGCACATCAGAGAGTAAACAAAACACACAACGTTGTGTCACCTTAAAGACTAACTACTGTATTTTAACGTTAGCTTCTGTGAATCCAGTCCACTTCGTCAGACATAAGAGTAAGAAGATGCCATGGCCTTAATTTGAAGTACTGTAACTGGTTCTGTGCCTAGGTCACACGCACCATTGTCAATTTTCACACAGCATTGTCAATAGATGCTAGGCCTGAAAGATAAACTCATTAACAGATGTGTAATGCCACAATGTTTATTTTACATTCATCTACTAACTATTTATAACTCAACAGAACCAAACTTCACAGTAAAAAATCTCAACACCAATCAGGGATCTTCTGTTATTACCGGCCATAAACAGCCACAATGAGTTGTAAACTTATCTCCTATACTAACCAACCATGGTAAGAGACCTAAGAGACCGCATCGTCCCAAGAGTGTTTGTCCGCCCTTACCAGAGCGGACCGGAAGAGCTCTCTAGTCGTGCCATCAGCTCAATCTCTCTAGCACACGAAGGAGGGCCTTCTCCATGTCCGCACCAGCCCTTGGAACCTCCTCCCAACAGAGCTAAGGTTACAGACAGAATTGCTGCCCTTTAGAAAAGGTTTGAAAACCTGGTTGGCAGGGCAGGTGTGGGACATATCGAAATATGGCCCACGCCTGTTGGCTCACACCAAGTTAATAATCCAGAGTCCCTTCTCTTTTTTATGTATAGGGTGGGTGTGGGTGGGTGGACTAATTGTTTTTTTTTTTTTTAAAATCTGTTTTATATGTTTTAGATGATGAAAGCCGCCCTGAGTTGGGTTTTGCCTGAGTGGGCGGCATAGAAGTTTAAAAATTAAATTAAATTGTCAATTACAATTAGTTTGTTTCAGTCATTGACCAGCATGAAGAACTGGTGGGCAACAATAGCTCTGGGATAACAATAAAATAGAAATCACATTAGTATTAACCAACTCTGTACCTGAAAAGTATAAATTAGTGCCATGAAGTCTCACTCTAAGTGGACTTGACCCATGAAAGCTAAAATTGTAGTAGTTAGTCTTTCAGGTGCCACCAAGTTTTTTGTGTTTTGTTTACTCTCTGATGGACTAAATATTTTTTAATGGGAGCTTAAAACAAGAGGCTGCAAAGATGCCTACAAAAATGACCCAATCAATCTTTATTAGGGTCTAAGACCAGCATTTTGTTGTTGTTGTTCAGTCGCACAGTCGATTCCGACCAACCAGCATAGTAGAGCACAAACAGAAGTTGAAAAGAGGGTACACAAAATAAGCATTTCTGATGAGTTAAGAGAAATAAAATTAGCACTTGAGATTGCTAATATAACCACTAATCCCATAACGTGGTACTGATAGTTTATTTACAAACACACACACACAGAAACAACCCAGCAGGCCCTCCATCTCCCCCACACCCTCTCTCATCAGACAAGCCATTTAATGAGAAACACGAGAAAACAACACACGCCAAAGCAACCAAAAATGTAAACAACTGCCTTGCGGGCCCCTTTGGGGGTTACATGTACTTCAAAGAGGTCCATCCGAAAGAGGACCAGTGAAAGAGGACCAGTAAACCGGGCTCTTTGGCTGCCCCCATCATGTCATCCAACCCTCCCATTTCTAAAGGGGGTGGGTGGGCTAAAAACAAAGACACTGCCTGACCTGACCGCCTGTGGAATGTGACCCCAGAAATAGCTATTTTAATTTATTAACATCTCCCTTTAACAAAATAAGTATGCAATTAAAGATCATTTATCTGTGCCAATTTATAGCGTTGCCTTGAGAAAGCCATTTTTACAGAGAAAGACTGTTACAGAAAGAGTCCTTGTGCCATTTATCTAAGAGGAGCAGACTTGTGTGACTGTACATTTCTGGACATTTTGAAAAATAAATATGCAATGCCAACATAAAATATGAAACGCCTTCTGCCCTTCGGCCCCACCTGGGCTGAGAACACGTGTGTGGTTTGTCAAAAAGTAAAAAAAAAACCCAACATGGTTAAATTGTAAATCTGGAGTCCCCAAGTCTCCTGACTTGGGTGCCACATATGCACATGTTTATGGTATAATTGAGTGGGACTGCAGTGGCTCAAGTGCCTAAGACGGTGACTGGGAGGCAGAAGGTCAGCAGTTTGATTCCTGAGTACTGCAGGAAGAAATGAGCTCCCGTCTTTGTCCCAGCTCCTGCCAACCTAGCAGATCGAAAGCAAGACATTGCAAGTAGATAAATAGGGACCACTTCGGTGGGAAGGTAAACAGTGTTCCGTGCGCTCCGGTGTCTAGTCATGCCTGCCACATGACCACTGAAACTTCTGCAGAAGTAGACAGCGCTGGCTCTTGGGCTTTGAAACAGAGATGAGCACTGAACCCTAGAGTCGGATACGGCTGGCTTTTGAGCAAGGGAAACCTTATGATATAATTGATCTTGTTGAGAAAACCTCTCCCTCCCTCCCCCGCCCTTTAATAACCTCTCTGGATGTTTCTTTTACGTCCATCTAATGCCTGTTTTGTTTTAGCTATGTTAATTTTAGCTCTGTCTGTTATTGTATGCTCGTGGTGCCTCTGACACGAATAGTAAACAAATACATTTAGGAAAGGTTTCCCTTGCTCAAAAGGCGGTCGTATCCCACTCTAGGGCTCAGTGCTCATCTCTGTTTCAAAGCCAAAGAGCCAGCGCTGTCTGCTTCTGCAGACATTTCCGTGGTCATGTGGCAGGCATGACTAGACACCGGCGCTGTTTACCTTTCCCACCGAAGTGGTCCCCGTTTATCTACTTGCAATTTCTTGCTTTCTTTCCAACTTGGCCGGAGAGCTCATTCCGTCCTGCAGTACTCGGTCTCGAACTGCTGACCTGCCCAGTCAGCGTCTTAGCCACATGCTGAAAGAAAACTTACATATGGCTCGCCTCCACCCCCCCCCCCCCGCGTTTTCAGGTGACAGGATAGAGGCCCTTTCCCCCTTGGCCAAACTTCCCTTCCTCAGTCCCGGCCGAGGGGGGGGGGGGTTGCCTCCTTGTCCACCTCCACCCTCCATGGCCTACCTGGCAGGGCTGTCGTGCACCTATATATCTTTTGCACCACCCCCTCCCCCCCGCCCCTCCTTCCAAGTAAACCAAGCAGCGAGAGAGCAGCAGCCACATCGCCTCAAGGGAAGGAGGGAGCGAGCAGCCGCGGCGGGCTTCGCCTGCCCGGCCCTGCCCAGCCCCTTCCTCCTCCTCGGCCTCACCCTTGGCCAGCGCCACGGTGGAGTTCTCGGTGTCGATGGTGTAAAGGATGCCCTCATAGCGGATCTCGGCCTTGGAGATGAGGCTGATCTTGCTGCCGATATACGGCGTCCCGCCGCTCATGGCGACCCACGGCCAGAGGCTCCCGCGCGCCGGTGCGAAACGGAGGAGGAGGAGGAGGAGGCCGCCTCCTCACGGGTCCCTCAGGCCGCCGCCGCCGCCGCCCTCACAACAACTCCCGGGCCGGCCGGGGCCTGGTCTCCGCCTCGCCCCGTCTGCAGCCGCTTCTTCTCCGTCCCCTTCCCCAGGCCGCGACGCCTCCGCCGCCTCTCCCTCGGCCAGAAAAGGCGACGCGTGTCGCTCGCTGCCGACCCCGGGGCTTATAAAGCTACAGCCGCCCTGACGACGGCCCCAACATGGCGGCGATGCTTCCCCTTCTTCTTCTTCTTCTTCTCCTCCTCCGCCACGAAATGGATGCCGGGAACAACGCGAGCCCAAGTCTCGCGAGAGGCGCGAAGAGAGTCCGACGCGACTAGCTTGGGGTGGGAGAGACGCCATGAAGGCCTCAAACTTGCCTTTCTGGGTGTTCTTCTTGGACTTCAATTCCCAGAAGCCCAAGCCAGCACTCCTGCTGATCAGGGATTCTGGGAATTGAAGTCCAAGAACAGCTGGAGTGCCAAGGTTGGCCGTCCCTGTGATAGAGAATATAGGGGCAGAAACAGACATTGTAGCCAGCCCATAATTAGGACATTGTTGTATTTAACAAGGATGGTTACATTTTATATAGCAATAGCAGTGACACCTATGGCGGTGGTGGCCAACCTTGGCACTCCAGGTGTTCTTGGACTTCAATTCCCAGAAGCCCTAGCCAGCACGCCTGCTGATCAGGGATTCTGGGAATTGAAGTCTAAGAACAGCTGAAGTGCCAAGGTTGGCCATCAAGGGACCAGACAGATTTTCTGCTATCGGTTCTGGCGAACTGGTGCGAACCTGCTGATGCCTACCACTGGCTGGAGTGCCAAGGTTGGCCATCACTGGAGGTCCTCAAACCTGGCTCTCCAGGTGTTCTTGGAGCTGCAACTATCAGTCAACTGTTTCAAGAATGCAATGCATGTGATCATTTTGGCCTCACCATAAATGCTCAGAAAACCCAAGGGACTTGCACAACCTGCCCCAAGGACAGCCCTTCCAATGTTCAGGATTACCATTTCAGATTCAACACTGCAGCAGGTAGACCAGTTTTATTCCCTTGGCAGCATCCTGTCTAAAAACTGCACCTGTGAACAGGATGTGGTGAATCATGGTGAAGAGAATCAGTGTGGCCCATTCTGCCTTTGGCATAGCTGTCAAGTGTTCCGTATTGGCCGGGAAATTCACGTATTTACCCTCTTTCCCGGCGTCCTCCTGTTTTAGGAAGACTGCAATGCCCTAATGCCGCCACTGGAGAGCTGCACAGGATAAGCATAGCTGTCAAGTTTCCCATTTTTGCCAGGAAATTTCCCTTATTTTCAAATCCAAAACTTGACAGGTATGGCCTTTGGTTGTCTATCACATTGGGTCTTCATGAACAAAGATTTAGACGTTCATACAAAGCTCATGGTATACCAAGCTGTTGTTACCTCAACGTTATTGTATGGCTGTGGAACATGGACCCTCTATCGCCAAGACATCAAAACGCATGAGTGCGATCAGCAACAGAAGCTAACGTCAAATGGGATGACTATGTCACCAACATCGCAGTTCTCAAGAAGGCACATGTAAATAGCATGAAGCTTCCATCATAGGTCATTGTCTTAGATCCAAGATGGCGAACCTTGGCATTCCAGATGTTCTTGGACTTCAATTCCCAGAAGCCCAAGCCCCCTGTGAATCCACACGAATGGGTTTACTGTGATTCATCCGGCTCGCGCTGCCCTTGTCGCTCCTGGAAGCAGAAGTAAAACATGCCCATACAGTTAAGGTTCTTCCGAGTTAACCCTCTGTATGGGCGCATTTACTTCCACTTCTGGGAGTGATGAGGGCAGCGTGGGCAGGATGAATCACAATAAACCCATTCATGTGGATTCACAGGGTGCTTGGGCTTCTGGGAATTGAAGTCCAAGAACATCTGGAGTGCCAAGGTTTGCCATCACAGTCTTAGATGGTTAGGGCATGTCTGCCATATGGATGGTTCCAGGCTTCCTCATAAAATTCTTTATGGGGAACTTAGCTGCACTACAAGACCTCATGGAGATCCTCTGAAGTACTATAAGGACCGGCTGAAACAAACCATGAAGCTGTCAGGTATAAACAGCAAAACCTGGGAGGCAGCAGCTGTAGATCACCCACTTTGACACCAAACCATCTCTGATGCTACTGATCACTTTGAAGGAGAATGTCGCAGACATGAAGAGGCTAAGCGAGAAGTGTACTGTGTGTGGCCACATGTTTCATGCCAGGATTTGTTTATTGAGTCACCAGAGACACATCCATCCATGGAGAAAAATGACTTCCAGGAAAAATGCATGTTTGGATACAAGTAGCAGCCGCTACTGCCGTCGGCGAGCTTCTTAACCACTGAGCCACCACAGCCCCTTCTGGAAACAAGTAATGCATACATATTTCCAAGTTGCATTACCAGAACAAGGCACGAGAGGGAATCAGAGATTTCACCTAGCTCCTAGGGATATGCTGGACACATTGAAAAAATCTTGTAGTTCCAGTATGAGTAAGAGCCTTGGATCACTGAATTTTCCAGCACATCTTTTAAGCTCTGAAATCCAGAAAAGGCTAGGCCAGGAGTTCGCAAACTTTTTAAGCCGGGAGCCGGGCCATGCTCCTTCAGACAGTTTTGGGGGCTTCCTCCACCACATGGCACTTCCGGAGTATAGCTGTCAAGTATCCCTTATTGTCCAGGAAAACCCCTTATTTTACCCTCTTTCCCGCCATCATCCCTTATTAATTAGACTGCAATGCCCTATTGCCGCCATTGGAGGGCAGCACAGGATAAGCATAGCTGTCAAGTATCCCTTATTGTCCAGGAAAACCCCTTATTTTACCCTCTTTCCCGCCATCATCCCTTATTAATTAGACTGCAATGCCCTATTGCCACCATTGGAGGGCAGCACAGGATAAGCATAGCTGTCAAGTATCCCTTATTGGCCAGGAAAACCCCTTATTTTACCCTCTTTCCCGCCATCATCCCTTATTAATTAGACTGCAATGCCCTAATGCCGCCATTGGAGGGCAGCACAGGATAAGCATAACTGTCAAGTATCCCTTATTTGCCAGGAAATTCCCCTTATTTCCAAATCCAAAACTTGACAGGTATGTTCCGGAGGTGGTGGTGGGCCACATGAAATGGTGCTGTGGGCCACATCTGGCCCACAAGCTGCAGGTTGAGAATCCCTGGACTGGGCTAAGCCTAAGAATAGCAAAAAACAACACACCTTGTCCAATGGATGATTGAAGAAGAGGCAAAATTTCTGCCTGAGCCATTTGGAAACTTCTTCATTGACTCAGGACAATTAAGTAAAATAGGGCCGTTCAAAAGCATTTTATATCAGTCCTTTCGTTTTAGAGGAGCCAAATGCATAGGCATCATCGATGAGAATTGTAAGTCTCGGAAAACATCCTGCTTTTATGCCATCGAGTTTGCTCTACGATTGTGCATCCCTGAGGGAACTACAGACAGAAAGGTCATCGCTTTCCAAATGCAGGGAGACCGACACAACCGATCTCCAAATGAATATTTGATGGAAGGGCAGTGTTGCTGTCAACGAGCTAAAGATTCATGAACATTAAAGCCTTTTGTCCCTCTCCACAATAGAACCATAAAGTGTTCAGCCATGAAGTCTGTGCAGGTTGCATTTTCTAACATCCTTCTTGCGGTGCGCTGGGGCTACGGTGGGCCAGAGGCAGTTGAAATGCAGCTCCTGGAAGGATACCACGCAACGCCAGGTAGCCTGCAAGGCATGGCCGAGAACTGTGAGCAAAGCATCAAGCATTATAGAGTTATCAAAGTAACAGCCAGGTAAACAGTTCTAGGCACATTGGGAAGAACGGAAATCCACAGCAAAGGGAGTTAGAATTCGAGTCAATGTCGCTTTCCCACATTGCAAAACCAACGGGAATCGTAGGAGAAGAGAAATAGGCAAAGGCCAAAAGAGATGCCCAAGAATGGGGGTTCCTGACCTAAGGCCTGTGGGACGCATTTGGCCCACGGCACCATTTCATGTGGCCACCCCACCCCTCCAAGGGCATTTGAGGAACAAAATGGCCATCCCCTTTGAAGCTGTTGGGACAACATGGCCACACCCATTGTGCAGACAGGACAAAATGGCCATCCAGCCCTCAAATCCCAATTCCAATTTTAATTTGTACCCTGCCCCACTCAGCACATGGCCGACTCTGGGCGGCAATACAACATAACTGAAAATATACAGTATAAAATACAAGCAAAATTGATATCTATATAAGCACAATATGCAATATAATACACATTACAATAAAATAAACAGACCCTAAATGATTCCAAAATAAATAAAATAAAGTACAATATTATAAATTACGAATAGGGCTACAGTAAAATTATACAAAATTCACACTTACAAGGTTTACAAAGCAACTACATATCATATAAAAATGCTATTTAAATACTAATGCTGACAAGATTAGATAAAGCTGAATGAGAGAGCGTGACCCAGCCCCTGGCTTGAAAAGGTTGGGAATCCCTGCCCAAGAAGGTTTCCCCATCAGCCTTGTTTCCAGTTTATTAAGATAGCTGTACTCTATACGCAGAACTCGCTGACCGGAAGGTGGGAGTTCACTTCCTGGGTACTCCATGGTGGACTGAGTGCCCGTCTCGGTCCCAGCTCCTGCCAACCTAGCAGTTTGAAAGCAAGAAATTTGCAAGTAGATAAATAGGGACCACTTTGGTGGGGAAAGAACTTGGGGACATGAAAGGAGCCTCATCCGGGCCTCCCCTGAGCGGAGTTTCTCCAGCAAAAATCCTTTCCACCTTTACCTTTATACACATAAGGGTTTGATATTAGGTAAAGGTAAAGGTCACCCTTGCTCGAAAGCTAGTTGTATCCGACTCTAGGGTTCAGTGCTCATCTCTGTTTCAAAGCCGATGAGCCAGCGCTGTCTGCTTCTGCAGACGTTTCCGTGGTCGTGTGGCAAGCATGACTAGACACCGCAGTGCACAGAATGCTGTTTACCTTTCCCACCGAAGTGGTCCCTATTTATCTACTTGCAATGTCTTGCTTTCGAACTGCTAGGTTGGCAGGAGGCTGGGACAGCCGACGGGATATTAGGGGCTGTGAATTGAATTGCTACTTGCCTATATTTCTCAGTCAAGCTCAGCCTGCAGTTGACTAGTTTTACGAACAATCATGCGCACAGAGCAGACTGAACTGATTGATTGTGCAGGATAGAGATGGGGGTCCTGGGTTCCAAAGGCGGATGGGCAGCAGCCTTCGGATTATTAGGCATTCAGGTTGGACTTTGCAAGGGAATCAGTTGGTTTGGAGTCTTCCCAGTTCTCTCTCTTGTTCTCCCAGTTGACCACATTTCGAGCAGACGTCCCAGCTAGGACGCTTCATAAACCTGAGGGGTGAGGGGGAGATTCCAGCTGGCTTTGCCGAAGGCTGCCCTGCGTTCAGGCAGAAATCTGGCTGAGAGCCACGGTCTCCTCGCCCGGAGCTTGCCACTGGGGCATGGCAGATGTCTTTTTTAATATTTTTTAAGGGGGGGGGGGGAAGGTACTGCTTGCCCTTTAGACTTTTCTCAAGACAGGTTGTGTGCAGATCGGCTTTCTAAACTTGCAAAGGCGAGAGCAGCATTTCTTCCGTAAAGCACTCCCTTGCTTGAAAGCCAGTCGTATCCAACTCTAGGGTTTGATGCTCATCTCTGTTTTACAGCCAAAGTGTCAACGCTGTCTGCATCTGCAGACGTTTCTGTGGTCACGCGGCAGGTGTGACTAGACAGCGGAGTGCAAGGAATGCTGTTTACCTCCCCACCAAAGTAGCACCCTATTTATCTACTTGCAATTTCTTGCTTTAGAACTGCTCGGTTGGACAGACGACGGGAGCTCGCTCCGTCACGCAGCACTCGAGTCTCGAACTGCTGACCTGCTGACCTTCCAGTCATCAAGTTCAGCATCTTAATCCCCAAGCCACCCCATGGAGACAAGCTTTGGGAATAATAGGTGTTTCTTATACCTGTGTCCCAAAAGGCTGCGTTTAGGCCAAACTGTAGACCTATTTCTCCAAGATCACACAGTAGTATTAATTAATGGTATCACTCTATGCCACTTTGTTGATATCAGCGGAGTTTCTCCAGAAAATAATCCTTTCAACCCAGAGTAATTTCTGACACAAAATGCGTTTTTAACCTACTGGAGTCCCTCCAGTTGTTGAAGAATGTTAACAAACAATTTAGGATGGGCACAGAGGAGGGTAGCAAAGATGATAAAGAGCCATGAAATCAACCCCATGAAGGAGCTCCATGAATATGGGTTGGATCTCAATACCAAGAAGACTAAATATCTGGTTATAAGCTGAACACCAACTCATGGCAAGCTAATGGCAGGAACACAGGAAATTGAAAGAGTGGATAAAATTGTCTATTTGGGGACTATGTTAAATGAAAATTGGGATCCCGAGTTAGAGATTAAACTATGAATAGAAAAAGCAAGCTCCACATTCATAAAAATGCGACATGTGTTATGCAGTAGAGTTCTAACGCACGCTATAAAGATCCGAATAGTGAGATGTTCTATATTCCCAGTGTTGGGGTTGAAGCTTGGACACTGGCTAAAGCATCTGAAAAGAAAGCCAAAGCTTTTGAAATGTGTATCTGCAGACGGCTGCCAAAAATATCATGGGTTGACCATGTGACTCATGTAGAAGTGTTGCGGCGGATGGATAAAGAACACAAACTGTTTAAGACCGTTAAGCAAAGAAAGCTCCAATACCTTGGCCATATCAAGAGGAGCAACATAAAGTATAGAATACTCCAACTCTTTATGCTAAAGAACCTGAGAGACTGGTGTGGCATGTCCTCCGTACAACTCTTCCAAGGAGTTAAGAACAGGAAGACTATCGCCATGATGAGAGCCAATATCCGAAATGGATACGGCAGCAGAAGAATCGTCATCATTGGCTGTTACTTGTATCTGAGCATACATTTTCCCCTGGAAGTAATTTTCTCAGTTGATGGATGTGTCTCTGGTGACTCAATCAACCGATCGTGGCACGGAATATGTGACCACACACATTACACTGACTAGATGGTGGAGGGTGGAGTTGAGTTTGACAAAGCTTTCATGCTTGTCGCTTAGCCTCTTCATGTCTGTGGTGTTCTTCTTCGAAGTGATCGGTAGCAGCAAAGATGGTTTAGCACCAAAGTGGGCGATCAATCCCTGCTGCTTCCCATGTTTGTGGGTTTATACCTGACACCTTCATGGTTTGTTTCAGCTGGTCCTTATAATGCTTCACAGAGCTCTACGAGGTCTTGTACCAGAGCTAAGTTCCCCATAAAGAACTTGACGAGGAAGCCTGGAACCGTCCATATGGCGGATATGTCCTATCCGTCTAAAACGATGGCCCAGGATGGAAGATTCAATGCTCTTTACATGTGCCTTCTTGAAGACTGCGATGTTGGTGACATAGTCATCCCACTTGATGTTCAAGGTGGACTTTGGCTTCTGTTGGTGAAAGCGCTCGAGCTTTTTGATGTCTTGGCAATAGAGGGGACATATTTCACAGCCATACAGAAATGGTGAGATAACAACAGCTTGGTAAACCATGAGCTTAGTCTGGATTGTTGAATAATAATAATAATAATAATGAATATAATAACAAAGAAGTTGGGTGTGTTTAGACTGGAGACGTCTGAGAGAGTTGTCTTCAAATATTTTAAAGGATATATGTTCTCTCTTTCTCTCTCTCTTCAGCAGATTGGTGTTTTCATAAGCCTTTAGAAGAATTCCAACCATCTATAGATGTAGGGGCAGGAAATAGCAGAGGCCCTGATTAAGGGACTATCTCAGGATAGGATATGAAGGGAATTAAATGCATACAGCTTGGCCAAACAGAGGCTCAATAGGGAACATGAAAAATGGCAAACATTTTTAAAGAGATTAAACATCAAAGTAGGGAGATGAATTATTTAGAGGGGTCCAAGGGAGTCTACGTAGGAAGAGGGAGAGAAAATTAAGCAAAGCGAAACTCAGCGGTTGGTGTACGGAGTCCTCCCCTCCAAGGATGTGGAGAAAGCCCTTAAAAAACCGGTGGGAATGAGGAGTTGGTTAGCAGGAGTGGGGGCGAGAGACCATTGGCGTTGATGGGTTGGAGTAGAAAACATCTAAGGGCAAGAAGAGCCAGGGGTGAAAGTGGACATTTGTCTCACATTTCACATAGTGAAGAAACAAAGTTGGCAGGAGTTCTGGGTAGCTTGAACCTGGGGCAGGTGACATCCCATTTGTCCACATCTCTGGTGTGAAAGATCTTTAATGTTGCATGGATGCTACGGAGGACCACCACCATGCCATTCTCATTTGCTTGCTCTCCTTTATGGCAAGAACATAGATTCTTGATGGTTTGCAAGAGCAAAACAAAATTAGAAGATGGAGGACGGAGCTCAATGGACAAGTAACAACATTAAAAGAGGAAGATATGGCTGAGGAACTCAACTTCCCCTACGTCACTTTGAGGACCCTGAACAGGCTGGGGGTTGGAGTCCCTAAATGTAAGACTGACATGCTCAAGTGGGGGCTGCTGGTGGACAACAACATGCTGTATGAATGTGGAGAGATTCAGAATCTGCCTCATATACTGCTCTGACAATGACCTCCAGAAATGTACACCAATGAGAACTTAAGTTTGGCCAACGACAAAGCCAAGAAAGTGGCTCCATTTTGACAATCCAGGGTTTGATCGGGACATGAAAGAAGCAGCAGCATACCCCTTCCCTTGCTGCTGCTGATGGGATTTGTAGTTCAGCACACCAGCAGAGTAATTGTTTGAGAAAGGCTGCCTTAGGTGCCATGGTGTCAACATTTATTTATTTGTTTGTTTAGTACATTGATGTGCCGCCCATCTAGTGAAAGTTCTGCACTCTGGGCAGTGTACAGGTTGACACCTTCCTTTCACTTTAAGAAATAATGACGGAATAATCTAAAGCTACAAGGGGAAGGACATGGTGACTTAATGCTGCCAGAGTACATGATGGCTGAAGTTTGATATGACATTTATCTTCAGGAGTGAGTAGGCTGATAAATCACAAGTGGCAGAGCCAATTGTGAGTTAGCAAGCGTTTACTCATGAGTGAAGATAAATGTCATATCGGACCAGCTTTGTCCTGCATTGCATGCTTGTCTAGGATAAGTGGCTTATTTACCGCTTCCGGTCTGCTTTCATCCTTAATTATTACAAGCTACCAAAATAACAAAGAGCCAACATCGTTTCAGATCTAAACTCCCACTAGGTACACTCTCTTTCATTTTTCATTACATTATTCTGTAATGCCTGTAGAAGACTCTCTGGTTCTATCTATCTATCTATCTATCTATCTATCTATCTATCTATCTATCTATCTATCTGTCTGTCTGTCTGTCTGTCTGTCTGTCTGTCTCTCTGTCTCTCTGTCTGTCTCTCTGTCTGTCTCTCTGTCTCTGTCTGTCTGTCTATAGTAGTATCCTTATCGTCGACTGCAACTTGTATCTGAGAATGCATTTTCCCCTGAAGTAGGAAAAATGTCATTGACATGAATTTGTTGAAAGTGGATCCCAGCTTGCCATGAAGTGACCCACACACTGTGATCATGGAACCATCTCCTGCGACACATATGAAATGAGACATGCAGGATTTAACACCGGGACTGCAATGGACTGCCGCAGCCTTGAGGATATGGACAAGGTGCACCTTCACAGCCAGTCCATCTGGCATGGCCTCTTCCACCTCCATCACCGTTGGGAATCAGAGTTCCTCCTCCGCTCATTTTGCCCTTGGGTCCAATAGGATGGTTTCCAGTGGCATTTCCTCCACTGAGGGGGGACCCTCACCCCACCTAAAAGGGGGCTCCTCCGCCCATAGCCATTGATCCCTTTAGGGAATAAGGTTATTTACCGCCTCCCAACATTCGGCGTTGAGTCGCTGCCTGTACGGTCTACTCCATTACCGTAGCGGGATGTCCGGCCAGACACTCTATAATAATATAACAAAACTAGATGCTACAACTTGTATACCCCAAATACTTTTCACCAGCTTGAAAAATCCACCTGTCTCTTTGAAACCGAATGAGAAGAAAAGTCCAAGATGTCTTTATCAGCTGAAGTAGGACATCGAGGAACCAGCTCCACCTCCGTAACCTATGAAACCTTAAGGTCGAATGCAAATACAGTAAAACCCCGGTTTACGACGGAGGTCCATTCCTCCAGCCTCCGTTGTAACCAAAAAAATTGTAAAACGAAACATCCATAGGGATGAATTGAAAAATAACAAAATGGTCCTGAATTGACTGTTGTAAACCGGGGGGGGGGGGGGGGACATTAAAATTTTGTAAACTGGGACAGCATTTCCAAACTTAAACCGAGGCAGTTGTAACCTGGGGTTTTGCTGTATGTAAGATCACGTATGTGGATTCCGGCCTTCCCGTGCCTCTTCTGCACAAATAGTTTGAAACTCTGCTACCTAATCCAAGGTAGCAGAGAACAGCGGCACCTTCCTCTTCAGCTCTCCAGCCTCTTTTTCTAACTCAGCTCCTCTTTCTTGGACCGAACCAAATAGTCCAAACAGTCCATGTGCCATTCATCCTACAGAAAGCAGCCTACTTGTGCAGCACAATGTTTGCCATAGCTATCACACTTCAACACCGCCCCAGTGCACTTAGAGCAGGGATTCTCAACCTGTGGCCCATGGGCCAGATGAGGCCCATGGCGCCATTTCATGTGGGCCACCTCCACCACACCAGGAAGCGCCAGGTGGTTTAGGAAGGACAAGGTGGCTGTCTGGCCCCTGAAGCTGTCTGAGGGAGCATGACCTGGCCCCTGGCTTTAAAAGGATGAGAACTCCTGACTTAGAGCATTCTTTGGTCGGTTCACAAGTTAATTAGCATTTTGCCTCCAAACATGCTGGGGACACATTTTACCTTCCTAAGAAGGATGGAAAGGGCTAAGTCAACCTGGTACCACCTCAGTGGGAAAGGTAAACAGTGTTCCGTGCATGCCAACATCTAGTCATGCCTGCCCTATGCCCACAGAAATGTCTGCAGGCGCAGACAGCACTGGCTCTTTGGTTATGAACAGAGATGAGCACCGACCCCTGGTGACTGACATTGTTGGCTTTGCGCAAGGGTGACCCTTGACCATACAGCAGGAGTTCTCAACCTTTTAAAGCCGGGGAATCAGACAGCTTTGGGGGCCGGATGGCCATTTTGCCCTTCCTCCACCACATGGCCCTTGCTGCTTCGGTGGAGGTGGTGGTGGGCCACATGAAATAGCACCATGGGCTGCATTCGGCCCATGGGCCACAGGTTGGGAATCCCCGCCATACAGGAACCAGCTGAACTGCAGAGCCCTGTTGCTAAAGCAAATTCAGTACCTTGGAGAGTTCCTTTGAAAATCAGGAGCAAAACCCAGAGCAAGTTCATCTTCCCATTGATGTTGGATCCACTGGGCAGCTGCAATGTTCTACAGAGTGATGGCATAGCCAAAAGGACATCCTCTGGTGGGAGGAGGAGGAGGAGGAAGATGAAGAAGAAGGGGAAGAAGAAGGGGAAAAATAGGCTTGCCATTTTATTGGAAGATGTTCTTTCTCTTTCTCCTGCTGTGGATACTTAATGGCTTTTAAAAAATTAGGAACCAAAAACTTGGGGTTTTTTTTGTACTGTTGAGCCTGGAAAAAGAACCATGATGATGATGGTGGTGCTTCCTCCTCCTCATCTTCTTCTTCATCATCATCTTCATCATCGTCTTCTTCTTCATCTCCCTCTCCTTCTTCATCTTCTCTTCATTCTCCTCCTTCTCTTCTCCTCCTTTATCTTCATATCCTCCTCCTTCATTTCCTCCTCCTCCTCCTCCTCCACTACTACTACTACTACTACTACTACTACTACTACTACTACTACTACTACTACTACTACTACTACTACTATGTCCTCTTCCTCTTCTTCTGTACCCCACCCCTGATGGCAATTCACTGTACATGCACGCATTTGTCCAGGATGGCACATAGGACATAGCCTTGTGAATGGAACATAATGGATTTTTCCAAACGAGAGTAAGATGTTGGATTCTGACCCTTCCAACCCCAGTTCGAAGCTTCCAGCCATTCGCTGGACTTAGCCATGGCTTCAGGGCCTTTGTTCTCACACAATATACCTCCACAAATGCAGCCAGAAGCCTGTTGAACTGACCCGCAGCCAGGTAGCGAGAGAACTTAATGACCCGAGCCCACAACCTCCCACCAGAAATAAATGCACATTTTCAAAGAAGCCGTAGTAAAAGACGGGCTCTGTGTAAGACGTTCCCTTCCCTCACTGGAGCCTTTAAAAATAATGATTGCTTGCTTTTGTCTGCAATTTAGAGCCAGTTAAATTTAGTTCCTGGACAGAAGGTTTTTTTTTATATTTTTTTGATATAAATTGCCTGAGACAGCTCATAATAACATGCCTTGGTGTTTTTCAGGCACCAACCGACCGAGCCAGGAAATGGCCGGAGGGTTATGGTGTGCAGGTCTTTGCAAAATCGGAAAAACAAGCGGAATTGCCCGGCGGAGGTGGTTCTTTCAGGTAAAAGAGGAAAAGGTTCTGTCGAAAGAAACCGAGGAAAGATGCTTGCTTGCACAAGACTTAGTTTCAAATAACAGCAGAGGGCACTGTTTTAATGGCAATTATGAAGTTATCCATTGAACATTAAACATTAAAAGCAAAGACAAGTTTCATTTCTTTTCTCTTTTCTTTTTGTCCCATTAGAAAGATATGCTTCTTGGAATATGAACAAGTTCCTTAATACACATTTCACATGCATGCTAGACATCGGTGTTCCTTCACTGCATGTTTCTTGGTTGAAATGTTTGAAGTGGTAGCCGTGTCAGTCTGTGTCTCTTATGTCCGATGAAGTGGACATGGTCCATGAAAGCTCACATTTAAATACAGGACTTAATTTTTTAAAGTGCCACAACATGTTTGTTTTGTCTTTTATTTGCTGCTTCATTTTGTTCACTCTCAGATATGCTTCTTGGCTGGACGCAATGGCCTAAGAAGCCCCTTCCAACTCAGTTATTCTATGATTCTCTACTTCTAGATCAAATCCTGTCTGGCCAGGTTATCCTGCTATGGTAATAAAGTAGACCCTACTGCCAGCGACTCAACGGTGAGTGTCAGACGGCGGTTAACTAACCTGACCACCCTGAGGACTAGAAGCCTTGGGTGTCCAAGTCCACACAGAAGAGTGATGGTCCCCAAGGGGATTATCCATACATACTCGAGTATAAGCTGACCCGAATATAAGCCTAGGTACCTAGTTTTGACCTGAACCCCAGGAAAATAGATTGACCCGAGTATAAGCCAAGGGTGGTAAATGCAGCAGACCTGAGGAGAAGAAGAAGATGGTGAAGATGATATGAAGAAGAAGAAAGAGGAGTAGAAGGAGAAGAAGGAGAAGATAAAATGGTGAAGAAGAAGATGATGAAGAAGATGATGATGATGAAGAAGAAGACAATGAAGACAAAGACAAGGGTGGGAAATGCAGTAGACCTGAGGAGAAGAAGATGGTGAAGATGACGATGAAGAAGAAGATGAAGAAAAAGAAGGAGGAGGAGAAGATGAAAATGGTGAAGAAGAAGAAAAGAAATCTGTGATCGCTTTCATGGGGGCAAATGTCTACTCAGGAAAATAGTCGGTGTACATATTCTGAATTTGCTGGAGCCAGCTTGTAGGTTTCTGAAGCCTCAAAAAGAACATTCTTAAACAGAATTTATATATTTATTTGTTTGTTTGTTGTATATTTATACCACCCATTTGAGAAATGTTCAATCCTTGCATCATCATCATCATCATCATCATCATCATCATCATCATCATCATCATCATCATCATCATCATCTCGGGCATGGCGATCATTAATCTGGAAATCTCTTATATTTTCCATGGCTCTGCCCTCCTACCTACAGAGTCTCCTAAATATCTGTTGGCTTCACTTGTACCAGTCAAATAAATTTCTATTCGTGGAGCAACGCGACCATTTCTTCTTCATTAGCGTCGCTTTCTCTTGCCTTCCTCTTCTCTCTCTCTCTCCCTCCACCCCACCCCAACCCCAAAAGTGAGTATTTTGTTTCTCCTGGATGTTTTAAATGGAGGCGAAATTGATTCTTGCATTTGCTTAGGTTATGTGCAGGATCCATTACGCCAGTAGAAATTATTAATTTTCCTGTGGGGGGAAAGCCAATGCTCAGAGCCCTGATTGACAAATCAATACATCTTTACTGAGTTTGGTAAATAAGCTGTCAACCCAAGTGTGTCATTCCACCACCACCACCACCACCACCACCCCTCTAGAGAACAAAATCCCCCCCATAAATGCCATTGCCATCCTGGCATTGTGTCTGTCCCAAAACAGAGAGCCTTGATTCTGCAGCATTTGAATAAGTCCATGAACATTGCAGGGAATTATTAAACAGCAACAGAGTCTTGATAATCCTAACAAAAGATTCAGTTGTTTGCCAATTTGCATTTCAACCCCTAACCTCTCCCGAGGACGAATAGATGTCTGACTCTTGAGCCCCACGGGGGAAACGCTGGAAATCTGTATTAATCCTCTGAATGCTGACTACTCCCCCCCCCCCCGCCCCCCGCCCGCCCTGCACATTCCCAGCATGTGTGAAGAATGTGTTCGTAGCCAGGAGGCAAACTGGCATCGGAAAGCCGAGCAAGGATTTTGAAAAATAGTAGTGTTGTGTATAAATTTATTTTGCCTGTAGTGTTTTATCGCGGCATATTTTCTTCATTACTTCACAGTCTTACTTCTTCTTTGAAAAGTGTATTGGGGTGTTTTCTTTTTTAGAAGCTCGGGTGAAGGAAGGAAAATAAAAAGCTTCGGATTTAGCTGCGCCATTCGGGCGGCCCAATTTTGGAGACCGTTGGAAAGCAAGAAATTGCAAGTAGACAAATAGGGACCACTTTGGTGGGAAGGGAAAGAGTGTTCTGTGCGCTCCGGCATCTTGTTATATTTTATTTAATTTACTTGTTGTAAGCCGCCCTGAGTTGACCCTGGCTAAGTAGGGCGGGATATAAATCGAATAAATGAAATGAATGATGAATGAATCTTCTAGTCGTACCTGCCACATGACCACAGAAACATCTGCAGATGCAGACAACACTGGCAATTTGGCTGAAAACAAAGATGAGCACTAAGCCCTAGAGCTGGATACGACTGGCTTTCAAGATGGCCTTTATCTAACTCTTTTGGGGTTCACTAGTCTTGAAGTCTGTGAACATATGTGGAAAATGGCCATGGCCAATTGCCATTTGGGGATTGCGTTGCATCTTGTCTGATACCTCAGACAGTGGTGGGCTCCAAGAATTTTTACTATCACACTGTGGGCGTGGCCTGCTTTGTGGGCGTGGCCATGTGACTGGGTCGGCGATATCTAGTCATGCCTGCGGCCAGCTTGAGACGAGCTGAACTTTGCTTTGCCAGGCAACGATGGAAACATTTTTACTACCCACTCGGTGGGCATGGCTATCTGTGGGCATGGCTATCAGTAGGCGTGGCCTCAAAACCCCCCCCCCCCCAAAAAAAAAAAAAAGGTGCGGAGATGATGATGAGGAGTCCCAGAGCTGCTGAGAGGTGAGCGGGGCGACCTTCCCCTCCCAGCGCCACCGGAAACACATCCCTGCTGGTGGCGCTGCAGGGAGATGAGCGCGGTGAGTTGGTGGGCTGGCGCAAGGGAAGTGCGGAGATGAAAGCGCACCTTCGGCCCTGGTCAAGGCAAATGGGGCGTGTTTCCGTCAGCACTGGGAGGGGGAAGCTGAGAGGTGGGCGTGGCCTGGAATTTCTACTACTGGTTCACGAGAACCGGTGAGAACCTGCCACAGTACAACACTGCTTCCTTTCCTCCTCCAACACACTTTCTGTAATTTGCACAATTTGCACAATCTGCAAACAATGCAGTTTGGTGCAAAAAAATGAGAAATTTGTACCCAAGAAAATTTTGCAATTTTTCACAAACGCAAACAAGACAATTGTGTGTGTGTGTGTGCGCGTGTGCGTGCGTGTGTGCTTGTGCTTCCTTGTCAAGGCAAGAGTTCTGTTGAGAGTGTCAGGAAATTCCTCTCCACTGGGGAAGAGAAATAAAAGGCTCTACACCCCTTCCCCCATGGTAAGAATACAGTAAAACCCCGACTTACAAATGCACCGAGTTACATAGAATTCGACTTACATCATGATTTTGTGCTAATACCTTGTCCCGATTTACATAAATTTACTTAACACAATTTCCTATGGGTTTTCTTCGAGTTACATAAAAAGCCGATTTAAGCAAAAGCCTTTTCTTTTTTGGAAGTAGGGTTTTTATTGTACCTTGAATCTCTAAAGGGCCAGTTTTATACCCGGTGGTCATTCAGGGGCACAAATGGCCATTTGAAATTGGGGGCGGTGGGCAGTGGCTTTGATTTGTTAGTGTTCTAAAGTGTGTCCACCACCACCACCACCACCCGGCCTTCCCATAGAACCATGGGATCCCTGAGATGTAAGTAGCCTTCTAAGCCAGGGATGGTGAACCTTAGCACTCCAGGTGTTCTGGAACTTAAATTCCCAGAAGCCCAAGTCAACTGGTTCGCCATCACTCTTCTAGACCATCTAATCCAACACAAGAATCTGAATCAAAGCAGTTCTGACAGATAGTCGCTCTCCAATTCTCTCTTGAATGCATCCAGTGTTGGAGCGCACATCATCTCTTGAGGCAGTGGGTTCCACTGTCATGCAGCTCTAACTGTTCAGAGGTTTCCCCCCTGATATTCAGCCTGCTGTATCTGTTATTACGCATCCTGAACTCTGGGATGATGGAGAACAGATCCTGCCCTTCCTCTTTATGATGGTCTTTCAGGTATTTAAAGAGTGCCATCCTCATGTACCCTTTCAGTCTCCTTTTCCCAAGGCTAAACCCACCCAGTTCCTTCAGTCTTTCCCCCTGGGGCTTGGCTTCCAGTCCTCTGATGATGATGATTAATAAAGGTAAAGGTTTCCCTTGCTCAAAAGCCAGTCGTATCCGACTCTAGGGTTCAGTGCTCATCTCTGTTTCAAAGCCGAAGAGCCAGCGCTGTCTGCTTCTGCAGACGTTTCCGTGGCCATGTGGCAGGCATGACTAGACACTGGAATGCATGGAATGCTGTTTACCTTCCCACCGAAGTGGTCCCTATTTATCTACTTGCAATTTCTTGCTTTCAAACTGCTAGGTTCGGGTGCTCATTCAGTCAGGCAGTACTCGGGAATTGAACTGCTGATCTCCCACCTTCCAGTCAGCATCTTAGCCATTTGAGCCACTGCAGTGGATTATTATTATTATTATTATTATTATTATTATTATTATTATTATTATTATTATTATTATTATTGTTTGTCAGAAATTATTCTGGGTTGAAAGGATTTTTGCGGAAGAAACTCTGCTCAGGGGACGCACGCCCAAATGGGGCTCAATTCCTGTCCCCAATAGTTGGGACAGAGACGGGCACTCAGTCCGCCATGCAGTGCCCGGGTCTCGAACTGCCAACTTTCCAGCCTTCCAGCTAACAAAGCAAGCTGCTTAACCCCTGAGCCACCCCAGCCTCTATTCCTCTGATCATCCTTGTTGCTCTTCTCCGGTCCTGCTCTAATTTATGTGCATCTTTCTTCAAGTGCCGTGCCCAGAATTGGACACAGGACCCTAGATGGGGGTCTAACTAGTGCAGAACAGAGGGGGACTAGTATTTATTTATTTGTTTGTTTGTTTGTTTATTTTTCTGATTGATATAGTGGAACTTCAAGGGTTTTGGAGACTATACAGACTGTTAATGCAGCCTAAAACAGCGCTGCCTTTTCCTGCAGCCACGTCACACTGTTGACTCCTATTTAGGCTGTGACCTACAACCATTCCCAAATCATCTCCCCATCACAAGCAGGGAGAGATGCTGGCTCTGAGCTGCGGCCGGCCGGCTGGGAGAGACCCTGCCCTTTCAACACAAAGGCTTCCAATGCTGCTCATTGTGTCCCTGATGCGCCTGCCTCCGGCTTCAGCTGGCCTTGGCTTTTCTCCACCGTCTTTTGTGTTCCTCGCTTGTCTCTCTCTTTCCTGCCAGCTGACCGGCCCTGTTTCCCCAGGCAAACTTTGCCCTCTTGATCTGACCCTTTATCTTTACTGCCTTCACCCTTGAATGTGGAGAGAGACAGAACCCATGGGGTCATTGACTGGTCTGCCGATGCCTGCCAGAAACATGCACCGATGGGGACTTAAATGTGGCCCACGCCAAAGCCAAGAAAGTGGCTTCATTTGGGCAGTCCAGAGTTTGACCTGGACATAAAAGAAGACGATAACCCTTGTCCTTTGCAGGTCCCAGTATGCACTCACATGTGCAGTTGTGGGCACTCTGAAAGCTTACGAGTCTCTCTAAATTGTCGCCCATTTCCCTGGCTATGACGCTGCCACAGGGTGGCGTCTTCATCCCATAGAATTCCTGCCAAACCCATCTGAGCAGGACATTCAGAGGGAGAACCAGGAGCTGTGATTTCTGGCTTGGATTTTCCCGTGTGCATAAACCATTCTTTCCTGGCTCAACATTTTAGAACATTTTCGCTCCCCTGGTTCCTAACTTTCATCCTTCTCCTTCTCCGTGCTTCCTGGCCAAGCCGTAAAAAGCCCTTTCTCTTGCTATGACTTCTTGGACTCACACAGGCAAGAACATGGAAGTTCCTTTTACTTTTACCTTTAGGTAAAGGTAAAGGTTTCCCTTGCTCGAAAGCCAGTCATATCCGACTCTAGGGTGCAGTGCTCATCTCTGTTTCTAAGCCAAAGAGCCAGCGCTGTCTGCTTCTGCAGATGTTTCCGTGGTCATGTGGCAGGCATGACTAGACACCAGAGTGCACGGAAGATTGTTACCTTCCCACCGAAGTGGTCACTATTTATCTACTTGCAATTTCTTGCTTTCGAACTGCTAGGTTGGCAGGAAACGGGAGCTCATTTCCGTCCTGCAGTACTCAGGAATCGAACTGCTGACCTTCCGCTTCCTAGTCAGCGTCTTAGCCACTTGAGCCTTTACCTTTACTTTTACTTTCCACTTAACCATTTGCCTTTCCACCAAAATCCTCAAGGTGGTTTTGAAAGCAATAATATCATCCTTTCTTCTTCTTCTTCTTCACCATCTTTTTCTTCGACACTCTCTAACCTATTTTCCTAGACCAGTGATGGCTAACCTTGGCACTCCATCTGTTTTTGGACTTCAATTCCCAGAAGCCCTGATCAACAGGAGTGCTGACTTGGGCTTCTGGTAATTGAGGCTCTCCCCTCCTGTAATTTGTTTTTTTAAATGTTAAAATTTTGTAGATTTTATATTTGTTTTTAGATTGTAAATGGCATTTATTTATGGTTTATTTATTTATTTATTTCGATATTTCTATCCTGCCTTATTCATCACAAGACGACTCAAGGCGGCCTCCAACAAGTTATAAAATTGACAAATTTAAACAACGATAAAAAGCATCAATTAAAACATTACTTAAAAACATAGTTAAAAACACAAGAAAAAACATGTAAAAACACAAGATTAAAAATTTCCTAACATCTAACATCTAAAAGCCTCCCTAAACCATTCAAAAGGATGAGGTAGAATGGGGTAGGGTTCATGGGCATACCTGTCAAGTTTTGGATTTTGAAATAAAGGAAATTTCCCAGTAAATACGGGATACTTGACAGTTATGCTTATCCTTTGCTGCCCTCCAATTTATTTATTTTATTTATTTATTAATCACATTTGTATATGCCGCCCACTCAGGCAGAACCCGACTCAGGGCGGCATTACAACACTCTAAAAAATACATAAAAAACATTACAAAATCTTATAAAACCCACCCAATAAAAACCCACATCCACCCCCTTTTTAAAAACCCATATCCCACTCATCCAACCCATCCACCGCACAAGAAGGACGAAGAGAAAGTTCTTATAAAAACCAGCCGGCGGGGACCATAGTCGCGTTCGGGCCCCACACCTGCCCTGCCAGCCAGGTCTTCACTCCTTTCCTGAAGGGCAGCAGTTCTCTTTGAAGTCTTAGTTCTGCTGGTAGGAGGTTCCAGAGGGTTGGTGCGGACACGGAGAAGGCCCTCCTTCGGGTGCTAGATAAGTGTGCACCCCTCGTTGATGGCACCATTAGAGAGCCTCTCCGGTCCGCTCTGGTTGGACGGGCAGTCACTCTTGGGACGATGCGGTCTCTAAGGTATCCTGGCCCCCTGCCATATAGGGCTTTAAAGGTCAAAACCAGCACCTTAAATTGCACCCGGAGACAAACTGGTAACCAGTGCAGCTCCCGAAGCAGCGGTGAGGCATGGGCATATCGCCCACACCCCATCACCACCCGGGCCGCCGCATTCTGGACCAGCTGCAGCCTCCGAATGGTCGTCAAGGGCAGCCCCATGTAGAGCGCGTTGCAATAATCTAGTCGGGAAGTAACCAGAGCATGAGTGACCATAAGCAAGGAGCCCCGGTCCAGGAGCGTGCGCAATTGGCGAATCACCCGAAGTTGGGCAAAAGCCCCCCTGGCCACAGCCGCCACTTGTTCTTCTAGCAGCAGCCGTGAGTCCAGAAGGACCCCCAAATTGCGCACTGGGTCTGTCTGGGGCAAAACAGCCCCATCCAATACCAAAGATGGTAGCTCCTTGGATAACATGGGGCCCCTTATCCACAGCCACTCTGTCTTGCTGGGATTCAGCCGAAGCCCATTGGCCCCCATCCAGACCCCAACGGCTTCCAGGCATCCGGACAGGATTTCAACAGCATCACTGGGGTCCCCACGGGCCGAGATGTACAACTGAGTATCATCCGCGTACTGATGGTACCGCACCCTGTGGGAACGAATGATCTCACCCAGCGGCTTCATGTAGATGTTAAATAAGAGAGGAGAGAGCACAGATCCCTGCGGCACCCCGTACTTGAGAAGCCTAGGGCTGGACCTCTCACTCTCTAACCACACCGACTGGGTACGGCCCTCCAGTAAAGAGGAAAACCAGGACAACACGCTGCCCTGGATCCCCAGTCCTTTGAGCCGTTCCAGCAGGATACCGTGGTCGACGGTATCGAAGGCCGCTGAGAGGTCAAGAAGAGCAAGGACAGATGGACAACCCCCGTCCCGCTCCCGCCAGAGATCATCCATCAGTGCGACCAATGCCGTCTCCGTTCCATATCCGGGCCTGAATCCCGATTGAAAAGGGTCTAGATAATCCGCTTCCTCCAGGACACTCTGCAGCTGGCGCGCCACCGCCTTCTCCAAAACCTTACCCAGAAAGGGCAGGTTGGAAACCGGCCTGTAGTTGTTAAGGACAGCTGGGTCGAGGGACATTTTCTTCAGGAGGGGGCGCACCAAGGCATGTTTTAACTGTGCCGGAAATACCCCCTCCCGTAACGAAGCATTTATTATCCCCCCAACCCAGCCCCCTGTTACCCCCCTGGATGCTTTCACCAACCAGGTGGGACAGGGGTCCAAAGGACATGTAGTGGCACGAACATCTGCAAGGAGCCTGTCCACTTCATCAGGGACAACAGGCTCAAACCGATCCCAGATCGTACAGCAAGACTGTGCTCCGGCACCCCCCCGACCCTCCCCATCCACGCCAGGATTCAATCCTGAACGAATCCGATCGATTTTCTCCACCAGATGGTCAGCAAAGTCCTCAGCCGAACCCTGCCAACCGGGCGCCGATCTCCCTCTACCGAGGAGCGACCTGGTCACCCGGAACAGGGCGGCTGGGCGATTATCAGCGGAGGCAATAAGGGCGGTGAAGTATTGCCGCCTCACCACCCCCATCGCCACTAGGTAGGCCCTAATAGCGGCTCTAGCTAGTGTCCAATCGGAGTCATCCTGGGTCTTCACCCAGCGGCGCTCTAGGCGTCTCTTTGCCCGTTTGAGTTCCCGTAGTTCCTCTGTGAACCACGGAGATGACCTAACCCCACGGGCGCGGAGAGGCCGCAGTGGCGCGATTTCATCCAAGGCAGCTATTGTCGACCTATTCCACAGGTCGACGAGTGCCTCGGGTGAATCGTGTAGCCGATCCAGAGGAACATCCCCCAGTTCCCTCTGGAAACCATCTGGATCCATTAGTCGCCGAGGGCGGACCATTTTAATAGGCCCTGCCTCCCTACGATGAATTGTCGCCCCCAGGAAGTCAAGAGTCACCAGGTAGTGATCCGACCATGGCACAGGTGAGATGGCTAAATCCTGTAATCTCAGGTCACTCTGCCACTGCTCCGACAGAAAAACTAAGTCTGGCATGTGGCCGCTGCCCCTGGTCGGGCCCCGAACTACCTGAGTCAGGCCCATGGCTGCCATGGAAGCCATGAACTCCCTTGCCACCTCAGAAGCCACCCCCAATGATGGCAAATTGAAGTCCCCCAGAACCATAAGCCTCGGGAACTCCAACGCCAGCATCGAGGCGGCCTCGAGGAGCTCAGGCAGGGCGTCCCTTACCCTGCAAGGGGGCAGGTACAGGAGCAAGATCCCCAACTGACCCTTGGGGCCCAGCCGTAGAAGCAGGGCCTCACAACCAGACACTTGTGGAGCAGTGGCCCTAGCAACTTCCAAAGACTCCCTGGCAACAATGGCGACACCACCGCCCCTCCCCTCACCTCTAGGCTGGTGCCAAATACCGAACCCAGCTGGACACATGTCCGAAAGAGGTACTCCATCCTCAGGTGTCAGCCAGGTTTCGGTGATGCATGCCAAGTCGGCCCGCCCATCCTGGATGGCATCTTGAATCAGGGGGGCCTTATTACAAACCGACCTGGCATTCACCAGCAGCAGCCTAAGGGCGGGGTCACTCCGGATCTGCTGCTCAGGACCCAGAGATGCACCTGCAGGGCTGGAATGAGGGACCGCACTTAGACATCGGACCCGCATTCCCCGAGTGCGGCCCGCCCCACGGTACCCGCCATACCGGCCCATGCCCGTCACTACACCTATATTACAATGGTGGCAATAGGGCATTGCAGTCTAATTAATAAGGGATGACGGTGGGAAAGAGGGTAAAATAAGGGGTTTTCCCGGCAAATAAGGGATACTTGACAGCTATGTTCATGGGTGGGTGGGGGGACAGAAATACAATCACCTAAGGCAACTGCATAAACTACACAGGCTACACCAGCCAGCGGGATTGGGCCAAAGTGCCCGACATGCCCCACACCTGCTGGCATAGCCATGTCTTATGTGCCTTCCTGAAGGCGAGGAGCTCAGTTTGTAGGTGAAGATCAGATGATTAATATTGTTATGTTTATAAGGGTTTTTAATTGTTTTATATTGATTTTAACTTGTGTGTACATTGTTCATTGTATATTGTGTATATTGTTTATTTACCATGTGAGCCGCCCTGAGCTGTGTTCCCTGATTGGGCGGCATACAAGTGCAAAAATTAAATTAAATGGAAGTCCAAGAACAGCTGGAGTGCCAAAGTCATCAAGCTTAGCTCTCCAGGTGTTCTTGGACTTCAATTCCCAGAAGCCCACGTCAGCACCCCTGCTGGTCAGAGCTTCTGGGAATTGAAGTCCAAAAACATCTGGAGAGCCAGGTTTGCTGACTCCTGTCCTAGACCAAAGGGTGCCTGCTGAAGTTCTCCAAGTCCAACCAATCTTATGCAGGAGAAGATGCTATTTGAGACATCCTGACTCCAAGCCACTTAAGGGTTGCTAGATCCAAACCAGCACCTTGCATTGAGCTTGGAAGCAAATGGGATTGGAAGTGGGTTTACAGCAGCTCTTGATTTGATTTTCATGGGTTTTTTTGCTCCCTGGAAGAGCCTGGGAACATAAGATGCAGATTTGCCAACCCCACCCTTTAATGTATGTAGATTTAGACAAAACATTTCATAAATAATTACCCCTGCTTGTTCTTCATCTATCTTTTCTCTCCCCTTAAAATCCTGAAAATGAGATTTATTCCCGGCCGGGTCAACTGTTGCCATCCAGCAGAAACTGTGGAGGGATCCATGCTGCAAACACTGGAGTGAAGACACTTGGGTTGTGCCTTGGAGTGTTCCGTCGAAAGCCCAGCATGGGATCCCTGGTTCTTACCTGTCATTTTCCCACTTCACTTTCTCCTGGTAGAGTCAGGTGAGGTCTGACTCTGCGGTAGACCTTGAAAGGATGCAATGGAGACAGAACATCCCTCCAGCTCCACGTTTCTACCTTTCCCTCCCCTCCTTCTGACTCCTTTTCAATGTTTGGCATGTGTAGATTACATGTTGTGCAGAACATTTCTTTAACACTTGGAAGAGAAAGGGGAAAGAAAATAAAAAGATCTTGGACCTGTTTGAGGCACAAAGAGCCGGAGGTTCAAATTCTATCGTCCGGGCATGTTTTCAGCTGTAAGTGTTGCCAGAGTCTGCCCGAGGGGGTGAGCTCGTTTTTCAATGTTGTTCTCTGAATAGGTGGAAATTATCTTCAGGGCTTCTCTGCGGAGAACGATACGGCACCTCTGATGTCGCCTGGTGCATCTAGAACACTGGGTTGTGGCTTGGCAGCTGGGCTCAGAGCAATGTTGGAGGTCTTGTGGGATGACTAGGCTCTTCCTGATACCAAGGCCAGGTTGCAGGTCTTAGGAGAAGCGCCACTGAAGATGGAGAAAGGTTGGGCTTCATGCTCCATGTAGCTTTGTCCCATTTCTGCCTATTTCTAGCTAGTACTCACTGGATCCACATGAACGTATTTTAATGTCTGCTCTGCTTGTTCAATGCTAGGGCATCGTAAATCCAGGAACAGTGAAAAGGAACTGGAGAGAGAAGGTGCAAGTGAAGGAATTGGAACGTAGCCTGCAACCCTTCTTTAAGTGCCGATTCCAAATATTGACAATCCTCACGACAATTGGCCATGAAGATTGTCCTGGGAACAATATAATGCAGTGGCCTTTCATTTGCCTTCCACATTGCAGCATGGCACCCATAGGAAACACTGGTCCAGTTCTGTGAGTCACTTTCTGGTCCTGAGCCCTTTTGCCACATAAAGTCCTCCTCAGCCCCAGGCCAGGATGGATGAAGCTCCTGTCCTTCATCATGATGGGTTCAAGTGGGATTTTGTCCACTTGGGGACCATCACCCTTCCCTGTGGACTTTGCCATACCTAAGGCCATTAGACTCTGGGGTTGTCAGTTAACCTCTGCCTGACGATCTGTGTTGAGTTGCTGGCAGTAGGGTCTATTCCAGTGGTGGTGAACTTATGGCATGCGTGCCAGAGGGGGCACTCAGAGCCCTTTCTGTGGGCATGTGTGCCGTCGCCCCAGCACAGTGTTTGCTCCGCCCTTCTGCCTAGCAGCCCAATGGGAGTGCTTCCTCCCTCCCCTCAGCACAGAGTTGACCCCACCCCTCTGCGGTGTGGAAGGCAGCCTGTTGAGTTTGGGCACTTGGCCTCTAAAACCTTGGTCATCACTGGTCTACTCTATTACCAGTACCATAGCAGAATATCTTGGCCAGACTTGTACAGTGAACCCCCGCCTAACAATGCATTCAAATAGCGTCATTTTCGATTAACGACGCTACTGACGCACCCCACGTGATCATTCGAATAGCAACAAAAATGTTTTTATACAAATAACGACATTTTACCATCATTATTCAAATAACGACACTGTTATTCGAATAACGATGTTTTTACCGTCGTTATTTGAATAATGACGGTTTTTGTTTTCTGCATAACAACGCTACTTGGGGAACCAAGTAACATCGTTATGCGAGGGTCTTCTGTATTCTGATTTCTAGAAGACCTAGCAATTCCACAAGACTTCCAACAACTCTATCTACCCTACTCTTATGATTATCTTTATGATTGCCGTGCACAGGGACAACGATGCTGTGTTCTGTGACTCCTGGGGTGCAGCCTTTCCATGGAGATGTTCCCACCAGGTTGGGCCAGACCATGCCCCTTCGTGTGAAGTCCTTTTGGTCTGGGACAAGGAAAGCCACCTGTTCATAGTGTGCTATATGTTACCAAGACCCTATGGTGCACATGTAATTCTCAAGGAGTGATTTCTCATTGCCAACTTTTCCCAAAGAGTTTTCACAGCTGAGTAGGCTTTGGGATCTTTCCCTCATGAGTCCATGAATGAGCCTCCACAGATAGGCTTCAATGGCATGATCAGTTTTGACAAGGAAACCAGTTGCTTGGGGAATGGGAAAGCGTTGGGCAGCCCCTTGAAGGGTCTTCAGGGACAACCAGACCAACAAACACCTTCTGCCCTGGGTTTCCTGTATGGAGGTGAGATCTGTTGATTCATAACCAGAGACTGGACTAACCCTTCCAGCCTCAAACTTTTCTTAATTCTTGTGGTTTCATCCCCATATTTTTCACAGCTCTGATGGCTCTTCTGACTTGCGTTTTCCCCAGGGGCAGACTGCTTGAGCATTGAGGGAATGTGATGTTTGCACAACCACCTGCAGGGCAGATAGTTGATAGGTTCCTGCTGATAAATGAACAAAACCTAGGCATCTGTTATGAGACAGAAATCAAGCTAATAGGCAAACAAAACAACAAAATCATTATCCGAGCAGGATAATCTTTCCGACAGATTATCATGATGATGATTAAACTTGGGAATCTGTCTCTGAGGCTCC
Organism: Bradypodion ventrale; assembly: GCA_035047345.1. Classification (NCBI taxonomy): domain Eukaryota; kingdom Metazoa; phylum Chordata; class Lepidosauria; order Squamata; family Chamaeleonidae; genus Bradypodion; species Bradypodion ventrale. The sequence goes on from JAWDJE010000009.1 coordinate 1,127,411, forward strand.
AGAACCATTCATCACCAGTTCTTTGGGACATTTCCGAGAGGCTAATTAATATATTATCTTTGCGTGCTAAGAATGCTAATATCATCTTAATGTGCTAAGATTTTGGGAAGAAATGAAAGCCCTTTGGTAAAGATGCAGGCGGACTTTGGATAAGAGAGTCAGCGAAGTGTAGTGGACAGAGACATAGACTAGGACTTAGGGGCCATGGGTTCAAGTCTTTCCCTCATGAGTCCATGGGAACTGTCTGGGGAATGGCAAAGGTAAGCCGGTGGCTCAAGTGGTTAAGATGCTGAACTCGTTGACCGGAAGGTCAGAGTTCGATTCTTGGGTATTGCATGACAGAATGAGCGCCCGTCTCTGTCCCAGCTCCTGCCAAACTAGCAATTCGAAAGCAAGAAATTGCAAGTAGATAAATAGGGACCACTTTGGTCAGAAGGTAAACAGCATCCCGTGCATTCCGGTGTATAGTCATGCCTGCCACATGTTCACAGAAACATCTGCAGATGCTCTTTGGCTATAAACAGAGATGAGTACTGAACCCTAGAGTCAGATACGACTGGCTTTCGAGCAAGGGTGACTAAACTTCTCACATGGCTTGAAAAACATATTACAGTTGTCATAAATGGAAAGGAACTTGTCGGTACATAATGCACACAGTTAAGTGAACTTGCACGAATGTTAGTTTCACTGAAATAAAGCTTTCCCCAAGTAAGTATGTTCAGGATTGGCACCACTGTCTTCCACTCAACCCATGGGAACTTCCAGAGCTGCAACACACCTCTTCATAATTTTTTATACTTGCAATAGCTGGTGGTTGGATCCAGCTACTTTTTCAATTAATATCACCCATAGCTGCGTTAGGGTGTGACTACATCGGCAAATTGAGTCAGTGTGGTTTAGCTTTGCTGTGGTTTAATTCACAATCTCTTTCACAGTTGTATATGGTTTAGGTAATCACACGAAGACCCCAGATTATTTGATAGCAGTGTCCATGCTTGGCCCTCACCCCAATATAATTTGACATGGTCCCACAGTCTGTAGCTCCCCTCCTTTGATACACAAATTAGAAAAATTAGAAAACTGGCCTTACATGATCTATACATCCACCATTTTAATTTCTAAAGGGCCTTTTTGTCAACACGCAACTTGAGTGCGATTAAGGAGAAGGGCTCACAATAATAGGCGAGGAAGGCGGCCTTACAAATCTATAAATAAATAAAAAAAATAAATAAATATTTCTCCTGGCTTTCTTTCCTTAGCTTTATTTTCTGCGCAGAGGTGACCCAGTGCTAAACGTATACATCAATGCAGCGCTAAGGTGATCTAGTGCTAAACTTGGTAGTTTCTTAAAAACCAACTCTTGAGTCTGGCCTGATAGCAACCAGGCTCCCAGTATAGAACCTTCAAGGGAGGAACTACCTGTTGATACAAGTCAACACCACCAGTTTCAAGGGAGGCCCCTTACAGAACACCTGGAGCATTGCAACCTTGAAGTTGATTTCCTAGAATGACACTCTGGGAGCACTTTGGGGCATCTAATGGGGCCTGGGACAGAAGAGAGTGACATGGAAGATGGCATCCTTAGACTTGGGACCTGCATTGAATGTGTTTAGGATGATGGCATAACTCAGATTTGCCTGCAGGCAAGAGGAGAACCACTCCGACCCAAGAACCATTCCAACATGAATGCATTAGTTCCATCAGTTGTTGCAGTTGCTTTGTGGGGTTCAGACCTCCAAGGAATCTTGGCTGATTTTCTGAATGTTTCTTACTTTCTCTCGGCCTTCCCCATCTCACCATTTTCTCCTCAATTTCTTCCTGCAAACTAGGAATTTAGAGCATCCAGAGTTCCTAATCCGGCATCAGGTCATTTAAAATCAACTCCAGTCTTTATTGTGAGTAAAAATCTTTGCCACAGTCAATTGACTGGCACTATAAACCAGGAGTTCCCAACCTAAGGCCCGTGGGCCGGATCCAGCCCATGATGCCATTTCATGTGCCCCCCCCCACTCCTCCAAGGGCATTCAAGAAATAAAATGGCCACCCCCTTAAAGCTGTTAGGACAAAATGGCCATCCCATTGTGCAAGTAGGACAAAATGGCCATCTGGCCCTTGAAGCTGACTGAGAGAGCATGACCTGGGCCCCGGCTTGAAAAGGTTAGGAACCCCTGCACTAAACACATTGAATGATTGATTGATTTGACTAAAATGGTTGCAGGTGATATTTTCATTGTGGTGTCTTTTGAAGGACCGATGGATCTTCCCTTCTTCAAAAACACACAAAGCAAACAAACAAAATTAGAAAACTGGACTTCCACGATCGGTAGAGCCATCCTTTCAATTTCTAATGGACCTTTTTTGTCAACAAGTGTTCGGCAACTAGAGTGCGATTAAGGAGAATGGCTCAATATAATATTTCTCCTGAATCAAGTACTGTATATACTTGAGTATAAGCCGACCCAAATATAAGCCAAGGTACCTAACTTTGACCTGAAAACCCAAGAAAATAGATTGACCCAAGTGTAAGACGAGGGTGGGAAATGCAGCAGTTGCTAGTGAGTTTCAATAATCAAAATACATGAAAATATGGTAAAATTAATTAAATTGTTGGCACATCTCAATCCGGCACGGTCTTGGGACCCTCTTGATCATTGACCCAAGTATAAGCCGTGTCCCCCTTTTGGGGCTAAAAACCTCAGCTTATACTCGAGTATATAAGGTAATGCCTCTTACTTCACCTAATGGCAAGTAAAAGGAGGAAGCCATGGGTTTTCCAAGCGATAAATTAAACGAATTGTGGAAGAGAATCTGTCTTATACTCTGTCCTTAATGTTATTCATATTTAATAATTGCTCTGGTTCTAGAGAACCTTCTTTAATGTTTTCGTCAAAGGTTTCCAGTACGGTTCAGTATTACGGAGCTGTTATTCGCTCTGCCCTCAGAAGCTGATTCTTTCAAGTTTCCTGTAATATAAGCCTCTCTCTCTTCCCCCTTTTTTTGAGAGGGATGGAGAGAAACTTCGGTTGTGTTCCCCAAAGGCTGTTTGAGAGCTTGTGCCTCCCTTCACCAGACTTGGAATCTAAGCTGCTAAAGTGAAAACATATGCTCTCCTTTCTTTGGCATTCACCACCAGCCAAATGCCTCGAAGTTATAGCGAAAGAGGTTTCTTCATGCAATATCGTCCATTCTCAGTTCTGCATTTTTTTTCAGTCCAAGGTTTGTTTTCGATGTGAATAATGTTATTATCGATCCTGCCCCATTCGGGGAAGAAAATAGATCAGATGGAGCATTAGTACATACCTGTCAAGTTTGGGATTTGAAAATAAGGGAAATCCAGTGGTGCTGGTGCGCATGCGCAGTACGGGTTTTGCTTTTTCCTTCTGTGCAAGGCACCATGGGGGCTGTAGTTCCTGGCCCGTTTTGCACCAGTGCGCATGCGCAGTATGGGTTTTGCCTTTTCCTTCCATACAAGGCACCATGGGGGCTGTAGTTCCAGGCCCATTTTTAAAATAAATATAGAATACGGGAGATTTACAGAAAAATACAAATACAGGATGATGGCGGGAAAGAGGGGTAAATAACTGGAGTTTCCTGGCCAATACGGGAGACTTGACAGCTATGCATTAGTACAAGACATTATTTGCTCATGTCTAGCATGATTTTTCCTCTTGACATTTCGACTTCTAAGTTTAGTCACCTTTTTTGGTGGGCCAACAAAAGGAAATAGGCATCAGGAAGGTGAGTTTTTTGTTGTTCAGTTGCACAGTCGAGTCTGACCCTTTGCGACCCCATGGGCCACCGCATGCCAGGCTCCTCTGTCATCTATCATCCTCCATAGCCCAGCCAAATCTATGCCTATCGCATCAATGATGCCATCTATCCATCTCATCCTCTGCCGCCCCCTTCAAATTTGCCTTCAATCTTTCCCAGCATCAAGGCCTTTTCCAGTGAGTCCTCTCTTCTCATTTGATGTCCAAAGTTCTTGAGCTTCATCTTCAATATTTGTCCTTCCAAGGAGCAGTCAGGATTGGTTTCCTTCAGGATGGACTGATTTGATCTCCTTGCAGTCCAGGGGATTCTCAAGAGTCTCCTCCAGCACCCCAGAGTTCAAAGGTGTCTATTCTTATGCACTCAGCATTCCTTAGGGTCCAGTTCTCACAACCATACATGACTACTGGGAAGACCATTGCTTTAACTATGAGGACTTTTGTTGGCAGGGTGATGTCTCTATTTTTTTATTATGCTGCCTAGGTTTCTCATAGCTTGCCTCCCAAGATGGGGTCAGATGCCATGATCTTGTTTTTTTTTTTGATGTTAAGTTTCAGGCCAGCTTTTGCACTCTCCTCTTTCACCCTCATCAAGAGGTTCTTTGGGTCTTCTTCACTTTCTGCCATTAGGGTCGTGTCATATGCATATCTCAGGTTGTTGATGTTTCTCCCAGCGATCTTAATTCATGCATGAGTTTACATTCTCACACTGTCTAGGTCTGACAAACAGAGCAGTTTCCCCTATATGGGCTCGCCTTCTAAAATGCTCAGTTGTAATTTTGGGGTGTACTAGTCAAAGATGCCAGGTGTGCCCAAATATATAGGACTCCCCCCCCCCCCAATTACACAAAACGCAACTTCTGTGGAAATGTCATTGCAAGAGTCCAACTGAGAAGAAGCCGCCCTGCAGGGGCTCCTGAATTGCAGACGGAAAACAGGAGCATTACCGATTCATAGCCTCTTGATTGCGCATCGTCCCTTCCTTCCAAAACAAAATGCTGAAATGTAGTTTTTGGAACCTTCTGTCTAATTTTCTCAGAACAGTTGTTATTAGTTTAATAAGTAATGAAGAAGCCTCCTGCCATGATAGTTTCGACTCGCCTCTTTATCAATAGCGGCATATGTGTTTGACTAAACTGCCGTTTCTCTTGAATTGTTGACAAAGCTCTATTACCGGGGTTCTCAAGCTTTTCAAGCCAAGGGCCGGGTCACTCTTCCCTCAGACAGCTTCGAGGGCCGGACTGACGTTTTGCCCTGCCTGCATGATGGGGGCAGCCTCTACATTAAAAAGGAACCACACATGACACTTCTGGATGTGGCAGAGGCAGTAGGGGACCACATGAAATGGTGCCGTGGGCCGCATCCGACCCACAGGCCATAGGTTGAGAACCCCTGCTGTACTATGTTAGAAGGAGGATACTGAGAATGCAAGATCTCCAGTTATCATGGTATCACATGGTAGTTTTCCATTGGCCTTTCCCAACACTTTTGGGCCTGGGTGTCTTTCTGTTGAAGGTATTTAATTCAGATCAATATTTCCCAGTGATGGAAATATTCAGTGATGAATTAGAGGTTAGGCAAAACAGCTCAGTTTAATTTGGCCAAGTATATACCTGTCAAGCGCAGCTCCGGAGATTACGGGACCTGCGTAGAACGTTTCTGCACAGGTCCATTCTGCGCATGCGTAAAAGCCTTCTATGCATGCATAGAAGCAACCTGCGCAGAAACGTTCTGCGAAGGTCCCTTCTACGCATGCGTAGAAGGCTTTTATGCATGCGTAGAATGGACCTGCACAGAATCCGGGATACTTGACAGGTATGCAAGTAAAAAGGCTGGACACAAAGATCCCCAATTGTTCTAAGGCAATGTATGATTTATGTAAAGAATCACACACTTCTTATATAATTTTCATAACCAAATACTCAGCATTTTCATAAACTGTTCCCAGCGTTTGTGTAGACTCCCAAACTGATAATCTTTGAAGAGAATTCATCACATATAATTTGGGGAAATTTAAAGGGGTTAAACCTGGAGATGAATATATGTTATTTTGGAGGTAGGGTTAAGAATGTATGAAATTCCGTTCTTTTAACCATAATTTTTAAATAATTGATGGGGAGGGGGAGGGTAACCTTTAAGGTCTATTAAGGGTTTTTAGGTTTTTTAAAATGTTTTATGATTGTAATGTTTTCACTGTTCTTATGCTGCCCAGAGTCGCTCGTCCGATTTTGGGTGGCAATATATAAATTCGAATAAAATGAATGAATGAATGAATGAATGAATGAATGAATAAATAACATCAGGATGTTTCCCCACACATATTCTTGTTCACCAGGAGTCATAAATCTAATTTATACAAAGAATATTGTTCATGCTCTTTTCCTGTTTTCCCTCTTATACATGAGCTAATAAGGATGTCTGTAACTAAGATAGGGACTTATCGATAGATGGCACGTCTTCCTCAGGGTCTATAAGGAAATACAGTAAAACCCTGACTTACAAATGCATCGAGTTACATAAAATTCCACTTACATAATGATTTTGTGCTAAAACCATGTCCCGATTTACACAATTTCCTATGGGTTTGCTTCGAGTTACAGTAAGATTCTTTTTCCTATGGGTTTGCTTCGAATTACGTAAAGATCCATTTCCCTATGGGTTTGCTTTGATTTGCATAAAAATCTCATTTTTCCTATGGGTTTGCTTCGAGTTACGTAAAAAAGCCGATTTAAGCAAAAGCCTATGTAGTGGATTCCCCCCCCCCCCCCCCGCCATAAGTAACATCATCTAGTCTATGTGAGTTAAATGTTAGGCCATTAGTTCAACACTTCTAGTTCTGAATGATTTAATATTAATCTAAATCCTGGCTTCAGCATGCCCAGATTGAGAAGTGGGGCCTCAGTTTTATGGTTCCCTTCGAATGGGCACATCCAGGTTGGCTCAAACTCATCCCAGAAGAAGAGGCAGGGAAACAAGGACCGCTTTTACCCACTTGGTATGCAAACCTGTCCTGTATCTCTGGGTTGGTCGAGAACAGATTTTGCCCCTCTTCTTTATGACTAGCTTTCAAGTACAGTATTTGAACCGTGTTATCATCATCTCCCCTTTCCGTCTCCGTTTCTCAAGGCTAAACATCCTCAGTTCCCTTAGTTTTCCCCCACAGGGCCTGATCATTCCAGCCTTCCGCGCATACTTGTTCCCATCCTCTGAACTTATTCCAGTTGGGTCGCATCCTTAACAAAGTGTGGTGTCCAGAACTCATGCACCCAAGATGAGACCTAACCGGGGCTGACTCTAGAGGAACTAGCGATGGCAAACCTTGGCACTCCAGCTGTTCTTGGACTTCAATTCCCAGAAGCCCAAGTCTATGTGGAGCCACATGAATGGGTTTACTGCACATACGCGCAGTAAACCCATTTCTTGTGGATCCACAGAGACTTGGGCTTCTAGGAATTGAAGACCAAGAACAGGTGCAGTAAACCCATTTGTGTGGATTCACAGGGGTGTGAGCTTCTGGGAATTGAAGTCCAAGAACCCCTGGAGTGCCAAGGACACTGAACTACTACTTCATGGGATTTGGAGACGGTTCTTCTGTCAATGCCACCTAAAATGGCATTATTTGTTGTCCTACCACTTCAGGATCTTCTGTATCCCTACAGTAGGTCGGCCTTACTCAAAACCCATTTGTATCTGACTCTAGGGTTCAGTGCTCATCTCTGTTTATAGGCAAAGAGCCACCACTGTCTGCATTTTTGAAGACATTTCTGTGGAAATGTTGCAAGCATGACACCAGAGTGCATGGAACGCTGTTCACCTTCCCACTGAAGAAGTACCTATTTATCTACTTGTGCTAGGGGCTGTGGTGGCTCAGTAGTTAAGAAGGTTGCCTGGAAGACTGGCAAGTCAGCAGTTCAAGACCTGGGTACTGCATGAAGGATTGAGCGCCTGTCTCTGTCCCAGCTCTTGGGGACATGAAAGGAGCCTCATTCGGGCGTCGCCTGAGCGGAGTTTCTCCAGCAAAAAATCCTTTCAACCTTGAATAATCTCTGACATGAAATTACTGTATTATTATTATCTACTTGCAATGTCTTGCTTCCAAACTCCTAGGTTGGCAAGAGCTGGGACAGAGACGGAAGCTCACTTTGTCACGCAGCACTCGGGTCTTGAACTGCTGACCTGCCAACCTTCCAGTCATCAAGTTCAGCATCTTAACCACAAAGCCACTGCAAATAGGTACAAGTAAAGGTACAGGTTTCCCTTGCTTGAAAGCCAGCCGTATCTGACTCTAGGGTTCAGTGCTCATCTCTGTTTCAAAGCCGAAGAACCAACGCTAACAAACCATAAATAATTCTTGCATGAGAGAGGTTTCTACAGAGGTGTGCCTGGAGAGATTTCTTACCAGGGGGCAGTTGATGTTGCTATGGCCTTATAATGTGCAAAATCTGTATCTCCCCCCCCCCCCACTCTTAATTAGGAAAGTTTCCTTTGTGTTCTCCCCTAAAGAAAGAAATCCCCGCAGTGCCCCCTGCCGGTAAATGGCAGCGCACTCTTTCCCATGCATCAGTGACTGACCGAGCCAAACACATTGCTGACATAAAGCCAGGGGTGATGCCGAGAGACTGCCAGCTTGTTTTAAATCACATCATTAAGATAACAGAAGTATATATCAATTTAAAGCCATTGTTTTGGCTTTATGTTTCGTAGATGTTTGATGCTTTGCCACTACTGAACCCGGCGGAGGAAATATTGGTGTTCTGGAAAGTTGAAATCTATTGCAATGTGGCCTTGCGAACACGGAGAAGTAGAAACTATCTCCCATAGGATACAATGGGCATGATGCCCCTCAAAGTGCACTGAGGAGGACCTTATGATGGCAAGAGGAAATGCTGTTGAGGTGGCCCAATGTTGGGCAGATGTCATCTAGTAAGGTAAAGCCCTCGCTTGAAAGCCAGTAGTATCTGACTCTTCTAGGGTTTATTTATTTATTTATTCATTAATTTATTATTTATTATTCAAATTTATATATTGCCACCCAAATCGAACGAGCGACTCTGGGCGGCATAACAACAGGTTCAGTGCTCATCTGTTTATTTATAGCCAAAGAGCCAGCATTGTCTGCATGCCTCAACATCGGAGAGCACAGGATGCTGTTTACCTTACCACCGAAGAAGTACCTCTTTATCTGCTTGCAAATTTTTTTTTTTTGCTTTCGAACTGCTAGGTTGGCAGGAGCTGGGACTGAGACGGGTGCTCACTCCGTCGTGCAGTACTCGGGAATCGAACTCCGACCTTCCAGTTGTCGAGTTCAGCATCTTAACCACTTGAGCCACCGCAGTCTTTTAGATGTCATCTAGCCCTATTTTGTTTTTTTAGATGTGTTAATTTTAGCTTTGTGGTATGTTATTATGTGCTGGCGGTGCCTTTGACACAAATAAAGAAAGAATTTGGCCTTTATGCAGAGAACTTAGCCCTGGGTCAACACAGATTGCAAGGAAACTGAGTGAACCACAGGAGCAGGGCTGGCATCAGACATTTTCGGGCCGGGTACATGGCTCCCCCCCCACACACACATTTTCCCACCCCCTGTGGTTTTCTGCACATGCGTGGTTTTCAACGCACGTGCAGATCTGTTTTTCCCTGTTTCCTGCAGTGTGGTGGTGAAGCTGCAGTAACATAGCCAAAACTCTGCTCACAATCCTGAGTTCAATCCCGACGGGATCAAGGTTGACTTGGCTTCCCATCCTTCTGAGGCTGGTAGAATGTTTCAAACTCAATGAAAAGTGGTATATAAGTAGAATTGCTATTGCTCTTCTGCCTGGCCTCTTGTGAACCGAAGCTAAACCTTCTCCCGATTCATCTGTAACTGAAACCATGGTTTTCTGCAGTTAGGAATTAAAATTGCTTCCAGGGCTGACATCCCTTTTAAAACATAAAATCAAATAATTTCCCGTCTGGCAAAGAAAATAAATTGAATAGTTAAAATTGACCTTGCAGAGAGAGAGAAAGCAACTTTCATCTAGCATAAGAAGGATGTGGATTCATTTATCCGGACAATCCCACATGCCAGGGTCAGTGCCCCAAACCCCAAATCAGCTCATGGTTGATGCTCCGTGGGGGCCGTTGACCTCATGTGAGAACGAATGCTCGCTTCTCACATTTAGTGGAAGAAGAGAAAATCAGGCAGGAAGAATTGATTAAAAGAGGGGAATAAAATAGCCAATGTCACGAGGCTATGAAATAAATCTTCAAACAGCCTACTATTGATGTATTCATAGGACTCCAATGTATGCCTTGCCCTGTGTGTTTGGTTGACTTGCAAAGCATATAATGTATGCATGTATCATGGAAACCTTTGCTTGAATAGAAATAGCAATTACACTTATAGACCTTCTCTCCGGTGGCTCAAGTGGTTAAGATGCTAAACTTGATGACTGGAAGGTCAGCAGTTCGAGACCTGAGTGCTGCATGACAGAGTGAGTCCCAGTTCCTGCCAACCTAGCAGTTGGAAAGCAAGAAATTGCAAGCAGATAAATAGGTACCCTTTTGGTGGGAAGGTAAACGGTCTTCCGTGCACTCCGGTGTCTAGGCATGCCTGCCAAGTGTCCAGGGAAATGTCTGCAGAGATGAGCACCGGACCCTAGAGTCAGATACGACTGGCTTTCAAGCAAGAGTGACCTTTACCTTTACCTTACCCCTCGCCATAGCGCTTAGTGCACCTTTTGTGCTGTTCACAGACTAATTAGCATTTTGCCCCAAACATGCTGGGTACTCATTTTACTGAACTCTGAAGTATGGAAGGCCGAGTCAACCTTGGTCCTCATGTCAGGATAGAACTCACAACATTCTGGCTGCACTACAGCAGTTTAACCACTGCACCACCAGGGCTCTTAAGGATAGTGTTTCTACGCACTTACTCAAACCAGGGGCAAAAGTCTAGTCTCTCTTGCTCCAGAAAGAAAAGCATTTTGGGTCAGGGTCTACCTTAAGACCCCTGGACCCCCCAAAGTAGCAGATGTCTGCTGATGGCAGCCCAAGGGAATTGGGCCTGTCTTGAGTACATTGTGATGGGACTGGGTCCATGTTCCAAAATTGAGAAATCCCTGCATCCGATGTGCTCGTTTGTTTCTTGTGAGGATTTCAAGCCTATAAATGTGTCAACTCTTGGCTTGTCTTAAGTGTTTATCTTACTACAGGCTGGCTGATGAGTGAGTCCCAAGAAACGGAAAATTCAGGGTGAAGGAATGAGCAGGTTTTATTTGCTTTGCATGTGTTGGTAATGCTTGTGCCTCGATTCGCCTTCGTCTGAAGCCGCTTACAAGCAGAAAGCACGCAACGCATGGACTGCCAGTGTAGGCACTCACTTGGGTTGCTAGAACAGTCTGAACACGTGATGGCGAACCTTTGCACTCCAGATATTCTTGGACTTCAATTCCCAAAAGCCCAAGCCCCTGTGAATCCACACAAATGGGTTTGCTGCGATTCATCCGGCCCACGCCGCTCCTGGGATGAGTTTGGTGGCACGGCATGGGCTCTTTGGCTGTAAATGGAGATGAGCACTGGACCCTAGAGTCAGATACAACTGGCTCTCAAGCAAGGGAGACCTTTATCTATATTGATAGTGGAGATGTTTGAGTCTATGCAAGTGATGGCAAACCATTTAGAGACCAAGTGCTCAGACTGCAACCCCAAACCCACTTATTTATCTGAAAGTGCCAACACAGCAACAGGGGAGGGAGGAAACACTCCCATTGGGCTACTGGGCAGAGGGGCGGGGCAAACTCTGTGCTGGGGGAGGGAGGAAGCACTCCCATTGGGCTGCTGGGCAGAGGGGTGGGGCAAACTCTGTGCTGGGGTGACTGCATTGGTGCCCACAGAGAGGGCTCCGAGTGCCACCTTTGGCATGCATGCCATAGGTTTGCCACCACTGGTCTATGCTGTATTAACTTCACCCCATAACCTTGCCTGCTCTGCTTCTGTGACATCACAATGACTCACATCTGTGACATCAAAAGCAGTCTTCACTGGGGGCCTTGCAACAAAGACCTGCCTTTAGTCTTAGGTTTAGGAAATCAAATCTCGCGAACCTCACCGATAAAACAGCCGGCTCAGACTGTGTTCCTCGTAGCCACCAAAAGAGGAGGAGAAGCCAACAGATTTGGTGTGGCTTTTCACAAAGTTGGCAAGGGTGGATGCACACCTACGCCTGCGATTCTTCCCTTCCCAGCTCACCGGCTTCCCCTCCGGGCCCTTCCCCGCGGTCACCACACCTGGATGGCAGCATCAGGGATTCCCAGGCCATCGACTCCCTGGCTGGCGCCGTTTACTCCAGCGAGTCTTAGCTCTCAGGAAGGAAATTATCTCTGGAGGTTACAAAACCCCTCCCTGGCCTCCAAGAGGGGAATCCCTCCAGGGGAGGCTTAGAGAAATGTGCAAAGAATGGAGCTTGTGTGGCAAGTTGGGACCTGCGTTCCTCTGCGAGCCTGCCGGATCCTCTTGGGAAGCTTTGAGAGCCGCGCACAAAAAGACGGAGGCCAAATTGCCACCTTGGCCAACCAGGCAATGACTTTGGGGCACCCTCTTCCCACTCCTCTGGACAGTGGAGGCAGCCCTCTTCCACCTCCTGAAGCCATGGGCGAGCATCCAGCAGCCATTTCTCTATGAACACCCAGAGTTTTCTTTTGCCTAAAGAAGCTGTCGACGTGGTTGGGCAGGAAAGAACTTTCTGCTCTTTGCCCAAAATGGAGAGGCCAGACTTTTGGAAACAAAGACGTGACGTGACGAAGTGACTCATCACAGAGAGGTGTCGATGGATGCAATTTCTCCATCATTTGAGACTGCTCTTTAGAAGTGGGTCCTGTCTGACTCCATCTGATCATCCTTCTTCTTCCTTCATGTCCAGATCAAACCCTGGACTGCCAAAATGAAGCCACTTTCTCGGCTTTGCGGTCGGCCAACCTTAAATCCTCAAGGGTGCATGTTTCCGGAACTCACCGGCAGACCAGTAAGTGAGCCAATGGGTTCTGTATCCCTCCACATTCACACAGCATGTGTTGTTGACTGGGGGACATGAAAGGAGCATCGTTTGGGTGTTCCCTGAGCGGAGTTTCTTCAGCAAAAATCCTTTCAACCCAGAATAATTTCTGGCATGAAATTATTATTATTGTTGTCTATTAGCAGCCCCCACTTGAGCACATTGGTCTTGCATTTGGGGACTCCAACCCTCAGCCTATTCAGGGTCCTCCAAATGATGTAGAGAAGGTTGAGTTCCTCAGCTATCTCCTCCGTTAATATTGTTCCTTGCCCAGTTTGCTTCTTCCTCCATCTTCTAATTTTGTTTTGTTCTTGCGTCCCCTCAAGGATGTTTGTTCTTGCCATCAAGCTCTTCCTGGATCTGAGTCAGTGGTGGACTTGAGGCTCATCACCATTCAGAGGATCATGTCGAGGGTCTTTCTCTTGCTTAGTTCTTAGCGAGCTCCCATCTCTTCTGAGCAAGGTGTCCCCACTTCCTTCTGGATGAGTCCTATAGCAATGGCTGAAGTGGTTAAGGTGCTGAACTTGATGACTGGAAGGTCGGTAGGTCAGCAGTTCGAGACCCGATGCACGATGTAATGAACTCCCGTCTCTGTCCAGCTCCTGACAACCTAGCTGTTCGAAAGCAAGAAAGTGCAAGTTGATAAATAGGGACCATTTTGATGGGGAAGGTAACAGTGTTCCATGCACTGTTGAGGCATGCCTGCCACGTGTCCATGGAAACGTCTGCAGATGCAGACAGTGCTGGCTCTTTGGCTGTCAATGGAGATGAGCACCGAACCCTAGAGTCGGATACGACTAACTTCAAGTAAGGGCAACCTTTACTTAAACCATTTCAAAAAATGTGTTCCCTTTTACAAGCAAGCGGCTGAATTTGAGATCTAGAAGGTTGGCAAGTCAGCAGTTTGGGACCCGAGTGTTGAATGCTGGAGTGAGGTCCCACCTCTGTCCCACCTCCTGCCAACCTAGCCGTTTGGAAGCAAGACATTGCAAATAGATAAACAGGTACCGCTTTGGCAGTAAAGGTAACAGTGCTCTGTGTGCCACATGACCATGGAAACCTCTGCAGACTCAGACAGCACTGGCTCTTTGGTTGTAAACAGAGATGAGCATTGAACCCTAGAGTCAGATACGACGGCCTTTTGAGCAAGGGCGACTTACACTTTACCTATAGCTCTTGAAAAGGGCCGTATGAGAAGGAAGAAAGGAAGTGGTAAGCCATCAGTGGAGGCATGAATCTCTCTCTCTCTCTCTCTCTCTTTTTTTTTTTTGGGGGAGGGGGAAGAAAGTATTTAATTATTCCTTTCTGACTGCAGCCTTTTAAAATAATAATAAAAGAAGTAGTTCATAGGCTTCCTTTCCCCCAACCTTCAGCTATGTTGCTTTTAATTTACACTTTTTTATTATTATTATTGTTAACAAAGGCCAGGCAGGGGAAGCTGCTTCATGTCGCCAACTTAACTTCTTTAATTAAAAGTGGAAACTACAAATGGCGCTATCCATGGGTGCTGTACCAATGGTATCAATGGGGAGGAGGTGGAGGAGGAGGAAGAAGAGAGAGGGTGGAAATTGAAAGGGAACGAAGCAAAGCTCAATGGTGACTCACCTACAGTGGCAAGAACATCTGGAGTGCCAAGGTTCGCCACCCCTGTTCTAGTTGTTAATGTCTGCTTGTGCCCATAGGTTGCTCTCATGTTCTTCTTTGCGGTCTCTGTGAGTCCCCATGAAAAGGAATCGTTCACAGGTGAACATGAAGGAGAACAGTTACAGGTAGGCAACCTGTCCTTATAGAGCCCCAGTGGTGCGGGGTGGGGTGGGGTGTTAAACTGCTATCCTGCAGCCAAAAGGTTGTGAGTTCAGTCCTGATGGGGATCCAAGTTGACTCAGCCTCTTCCATCCTTCCCAGGTTGGTCAAATGAATCTCCAGCATGTTGGGGGGCAAAGTGCTAATTAACATCGCCCAGAGAGTGTGCTAAACGCCATGGGCCGGTATAGAAGTGTCATTGCTAATGGCTATTTTTCCTCACTCATCTGCAATTTTCCTGCAGCTGGACGGTGGTACCACCGCTTTGCTCTAATTTTGCTTTCTTTCTCATTGCAACACCTTCAGAAACTCCCTGTTGGATGCATTGTTAGTTTTCCTTGGAAGTTGAAGTGTGTGTGTGTGTGTGTGTGTGTGTGTGTGTGTGTGTGTGTGTGTGTGTGTGTGTTTGTATGTATGTCTTTCATTTAGTTTTATGCCTCTCCTCTGCGATGTACCGTTTCATTCCACGCGCATGGCAGGATCTCATGAAAAAGCAGCTCTGATAAAGAAATCCTCTAGTCCTAGAGTAAGCTTTGTCTTACCTGCCAAATAATGTGTGTTATTACCTGTTATGCACATCCCCCCCCAGGATATGTCTGCTACGGAGTAGGAGTTTGGGCTTCCCCCAACCCAGAACAAATCTTTCAGTGGCTTCCTGGGGGAGCTTTGAACAAACATTTGGAGCAGGAACGCCATGGAAGAAGAGAGAGGAAGGAAGGGAGGAAGAAAGAAAGAAGACCCGGGACAATAGACGGCTTCTCTCAAAACCCAAAAGACTCTTTCCTTCCATCAGTGAGGCAGTCTCTGGAGGTGCTTTAGCTTTCTTAAACTCTACAAGATGAACTATGGGGATTGTCTCCACCTCCTCCTCCTCATTGTCAATCATCATCATCATCTCCTCCTCCTCAGACACTCTCTAACCTAGTTTCCTAGACCAGGGATCAGCAAACTTGGCTCTCCAGGTGATCTTGGACTTCAATTCCCAGAAGCCCAAGTCAGCACCCCTGCTGATCAGGGCATTCTGGGAATTGAAGTCCAAGAACATCTGGAGAGCCAAGTTTGCTGACTCCTGTCCTAGACCAATGGACATATGCTGCCCATACCTGTCAACTGCGGCTCTGGACAATCCGGGACCTGCACACAACGGTTCTGCGCAAGTCGCCTTCTACGCATGCGTAGAAGGCTTTTACGCTTGCGTAGAACCCTTTTGCGCTTGCATAGCCTTCTACGCATGCGTAGCCTTCTACGCATGCGTAGAAGGCGACTTGCACAGAAGGGCTGCACAGTACCTCCTTTCCTCCGCTGCCAAATTCCGGGGTTTCGGCAGCCTGGGCCGGGAAATGGCGCAAATCGGCGCCGAAAACAGTGAAATCCCGGCCAATCCAGGAAGGTTGACAGGTATGATGCTGCCTTCTGTTCAGTGCGAAGGCTCTTTCGTCTCAGCCTTTGCTCAAGCACTATATTGGGCAGACGATTCAATTGCTTATGATCGGCGGCCCTGCAAAATAGCAAAACCCCAGAAGAGCGTGTCTCTTGCACTCCTGCACGAGTCGCTGCGCTGGGTGTTACATGCTCAAAGCCATGCCGTAGCATCATTCTAGCCGGGATGCTGATACCAGACGAGAGCAACGCTTAAGTCAGCAGGACAACAACTATTTCCCCCCAAAAAGGCATGTTCAGAAAGCCCCTTCCTCTTGGATATTTTCAGATATTTGTCCCGTCCTTTGCACCGAGTGGCGTTTCCAGCTTGGTAATGGTTGGCTCCATGCCATGAAACCTCCACCTGCACATGGAATCTCTGTTTGAGGAGAGAGAGGGGGGGCCACCACCCCACTGTGCCCTGTCCCTCAAGCCTGTAGGCAACTGTACTCACAACTGGGGGGAGAAGGGAGCCTGATTTATTGACTATCCCGAGCTGTATCTGGAAATTTAACTGCTAACAATAGCTTTGACACAGGTGTTGTGTCTCTTAAGCCTCACGTAGATTTCCAGTGCAGCTGAATATTTAACATGGCCTTGGCCGGGTCCTTCAGGTGCTAAGAGATGCTCCCGGGTATCAAATCATCCCCATCTCCGACACCCTTTCTTCTCTTCACTTCTGGCAGTTCCTCATCTTCCTAAACCTGCTGCGGTAACAGAGGAGGGATTCTTGAACCATCTGTTAACCTTCATCTCCCCTCTTCTTCCTCTCTCAATGCAGAGTTTCCTTCAGGGCAGAAAAACCCCTCTGAGCAGGCTAGACCCAAACAAAAAGCAAACGTGTGCGTGTGCGCGCGTGCGCGTGTGTGTGTGAAAGCCGAGTTAGAGATCGTTCCACGTGACATTTCAAGGCTTCAACGTATTAATTTTTAATGCCTCGCTCCTTGTATATCGTTAATAAAAATCTGACTAAAAACTTTTTTTTAGGATGTATTTGTTGCTCTGCCTTTGATCTTAATGTTTGCAAACTAATACATTAATACATGGGAAGCCTAAGGAGATTTTTATGAACGCGTATTTCCATACATTATATATATATATATATATATATATATATATATCATTTCCATGTGAGGTAGTGTTGTAGCCTGCTTTTGTTGAGTTGTCTATGGTAGCAAGGCTCCATCTGGCTTGGCAAGTGTGTGTGTGGCCCTTTGCCTGTTAACAGACCGTTTCCAAATGTGCCACTTTTAAACGCCTGAACAATGTGCCTGGTCACAGGCGTCTCTAATGATTATAGCTCAGGGTTGCCCAAACTACGGTCTGTTGGCCAGATCCAGCCCCTGGTGCCAATTCATCCAGCGCACGCTGCCCTTGTCGCTCCCGGAAGCGGAAGTAAAATGTGCTGTACGGGCACACTTTACCTCCGCTTCCGGGAGCAATGAGGGCGGATCCAATTTGCAGCCTCTCCAATTTAATGTGTATCAAAATGTTTCCAATAAACCCCCAATTTGAAGCACCTTCTGAGTTGAGGCGGTGATGCCCAATTATCCTAATTGGAAATCTGTCACCAGGCTGCTGAGAACACCATGGAGGGGCAGGGTGAACTCTGTGCTGGGGGAAGGAGGAAGCGCTCCCATTGGGCTGCTGGACAAAGGGGTGGGACAAACTCTGTGCTGGGGGAGGAAGGAAGCACTCCTATTGGCCTGCTGGGCAGAGGGGTGGGGTGAAATCTGTGCTGGGGGAGGGAGGAAGTACTCCCATTGGGCTGCTGGGCAGAGGGGTGGGGCAAACTCTGAGCTGGGCCATGGTGCATGTACCCATAGAGAGGGCTCTGAGAGCCCCCTTTGGCATGCGTGCCATAGGTTCACGACCACTGCTTTAGAACAAAATTGGGGGCTCACTCCATTATGTAACACTCGGGTCCCGAACTTCTGATCTGCCAAACATTCGGTCATCCAACTCAGCATCTTAACCACTAAGCTACCGCAGGGAGACCATTGGACATGGAAGAGTCTCTGCTTGCTTGATGTCTTCAAGGCTCGCCTGCCTGCTTTACCAAAGGTCAGAAGTTGCAGGAGAGCATCAGCAGCACCAGTGGCGTCTTTTCCAGGGCACAGAGATGTTGTGCATTGTTTCATTCTTTTTCACTGCAATCCCTGTCTGTCTAGAATGATCATTGGCTCCTAAACAAGAGGGGTCGTTCCCCCCTGGGGATGCATGTGAAAAAAACCCCACAGGGAGCCCACAAGACCCCCTGCGAGGGTCCAGGCCATCCTTCACATTACATTTGCTACCTTTCTGGCGCTTCCGAGGTCCATTCCATGCTGATTAATGTCTTGTGGCAAGAACACCCACCCCCCCCCACCTGCCGCCACATGCATATTTTCAATTTAAAACAACATTTACTTTGTGTTTATTGTTAGTTGTGTATCATGAGACGATTGTTTGTTTTGGGGAGGCTGTGTGGGTTTCTCCCCCAAATCGAAAAAGGGGACACGGCACTGCAAAAGTTGGATACTGCTGATCTCAGTAGATTTTCTTTTCATCGTGAAATCAATTAATTTAAAACATCCCCCCCCCCCCAAAAAAAAAAAAGGCCTGGCTTTCAAGACAAGGTCTTCTCAAGGTGGCCTGCAAGAGAAAAATGCGAAAGAGTTGAAACCGAGGGCCGTGTAAAATAATAACGAAAGCAGCAGTAGTAAAGTTGATACGCCTACTCATCTTGAGCTCAAAACAGACTCCCTATGGCCTAGCTCTACTATCCAATAAGATCAGCAGTTCGATTCCCGAGTACTGCAGGACGGAATGAGTTCCCGTCTCTGTCCCAGCTCCTGCCAACCTAGCAGTTCGAAAGCAAGAAATTGCAAGTAGATAAATAGGGACCACTTTGGTGGGAAGGTAAACAGCGTTCCATGCGCTGTGTCTAGTTATGCCTGCCACATGGCCACGGAAATGTCTGCAGAAGCAGACACTGCTGGCTCTTTAGCTTTGACACAGAGAGGAGCACTGAACCCTAGAGTTGGATACGACTGGCTTTTGAGCAAGGGAAACTTTTACCTGTACTAGTTTTGCAATAGAGACAACCCCTTGGTCCATCTCGCCTTATATACCTATTTCTGACATCACCTCACTGACTTGCCCAGACAGGCACAGGCGCTGCTGGAACATGCATGCCACCAAGGATGTGATTCAGCTGATGCGGCAGCAGGCATAGCGGTAGCTGCAACTGTTACAATGTTCCCATGTAAAAATACATTACCTAATACCATTTGAACAGCTATAGCATGTCTATAACTTAAAATCTGTACGTGGTAGGCAAATTCTGAGTACAGATTTGGACTCAGCACACTCGATATCAGGTAAATCACACGTGCTATTCCCAGTAGCAAAATTGTTGTTGTGCGCTATTATTAATGATTTTCATCTTTCTCTACCCCTGACCAAGCAGCAAAGAGGGAAGTGCTCTTCACATGCTGTTTCTATTTTTCCCTTTTGATTGTAACTGCAAACAGTAACTGTGGGTAAATATACCCTTTTCTACTTTAAATGCTTCTAGAGTGCCTTTACCGCTGAAGTTGCTACTTTGTGTGGGAAAGAAAGCAGAGGGGTGGGCAGGGGCTGAGAATGAGCTGATCTCCCCGTGTTTTTCTGTCCTGCTGTTCTTCTACTTTACACACTGCTAAAAGGAACAACCAGAATTCCCCAATACTTCCACCGCCAGACCCTTGCAATTTGCACGCAATGCCTCCAGCACCCTTTCCCATCGAGAAGCAAACAGTGTGTACGCATAGCAAATGGAACCACTGGCCGATGGTTCAGAAAAGCACCATCCCTTCTGCTGGTGCAGATGTTATTAACCCCAAACTGTAAAGGCATATTGACATAAAAGCAAACCTCCAGGGTGGCATCTGAACCTTGGCGTGCCCTGCAGAAGATATGAATGAGTACGTGTATGAATGAGCGGAAGTGGAGTGAGTGACTACCAAGCTATCTGTTTCAAAACGACACTCCCTGTCCCCACCCTGCTAGCGAAGAAGATCCATTGTTGGCTGGCCTGATGCCTAGGCTGGATGCTTGCAGTTTAGACCCAAGATTTCGGAAACCACACCATGCAAGAGACAAGACTACAGTATTTGCATTCCATAGTTCAGATTGTGTAATTCTCTTGGAATTATGCAGTGATTCTTTGACTTAACACATTCTACTGTTACAAAAAGGAGGGGCAGGACGATCACATCTCAGTGCCTTTTGAATGAAGAAAACACTTGGGTAAATTAAACTGAACATGAAAAATATTCCAGCATCACACTGCCAAGGGTTGGTATTTATGCCTTCTGAAGGAAACAAGGGATATTGAGGAAAATTGGATTTAATACCTCGGAGACAGTGAAAGTAGTAGTAGTAGTGGTGGTGGTGGTGGTGGTGATGGTAATGATGATGAGAATGAGAATGATGATGAGAATGGCGGCGGCGGCGATAATAACGATAACGATAATGATATCGGCGGTGGCGATGACGATGACGATGACGATAATAATAATAATAATAATAATAATAATAATAATAATAATAATAATAATAATAATAATAATAATAATAATAATAATAATAATAATAATAATAATAATAATAATAGATTAAATCCACTTGAATCCCTCTTGATGGAGGGCAGCAGCTTCACCAATCCTGGTCTGGGGCTGAGGAGGACTTTGCGTGCCAAAAGGACTCAGGACCGGAAAGTGACTCATGGAACTGGATCTGTGGTACTATGGGGTGTCATGCTGTGATGTGGAAGGCAAATGGAAGGCCACTGCATTATATTGTTCCCAGGACAGTCTTCATGATGATCGCCAATGTTCGGATTTGGATATGGAAGAAGATGGAGGGGGGGAGGAGGAGGAGGAGGAGGAGAAGAAGAAATTAAGCATCATTAACCCCTCCCTCTCGCATTTTCTTCTGGCTTGCTTTGGAAAATCTTATCCAACCATGCGTGGACAGCCACCAGTCAATCAAATACCACAAACCCCTTGCTTCGTAGGCGCATGCACAAAGGTGCCACCTCATTAAAAGTAACCACCGGCGTAACTCTGGATATTGCGGTGAACAAGGCAAGAATCTCAATCTATTGAGAATCTCAGATGATGCCAGGGACGACTCATTTATTTAGTATTTCTTTCTTTCTTGTACCACCCCATGGGCAAAGCCACGCAAGGCTGTGTACAGACATCATCAAAGCATCATAAATAGACAACAGTAAAAGAAGTTTAAAATAAACCCCTAACTTTGTTTACAAAAAAGACAATCGAGATGAGTACACAGCGAGTAACATAAAGCAAAATCAAACTCCACACGTGTAGAGAGACAAAATATTATGGAATGTTTCTCTTTGTGGCTCCGCTTTCAGAAGTTTGTGAAAAACTTGTAGGGAGAGGGTAAAGGTAAAGGTTTGCCTTGCTTGAAAGCCAGTTGTATCTGACTCTAGGGTGCGGTGCTCATCTCTTTTTCAAAGCCAAAGAGCCAGTGCTGTCTGCTTCTGCAGATGTTTCCTTGATCATGTGGCAGGCATGACTAGACACCGGAGCGCACAGAACGCTATTACCTTCCCACTGAAGTGGTCCCTATTTATCTACTTGCAATTTCTTGCTTTTGAACTGCCAGGTTGGCAGGCGCTGGGACAGTAGTATTCGGGAATCGAACTGCTGACCTTCTGCCTCCCAGTCACTTGAGCCGGGTGTAAATAGTGTGGAAGGGCACTCCAGGGTGCTGGATCCACCACAACTACACTCTTACAGGTAGATTTTTTGCTGCAAGTTATCTGCATACTATGGTGGCGCTAGTGGTTAAGATGCTGGTCTTGATGACTGGAAGGTTGGCAGGTCAGCAGTTCGATACCCGAGGAAGGAAGGAAGGAAGGAAGGAAGGAAGGAAGGAAGGAAGGAAGGAAGGAATGGTAGATGATGGGTGAAAGGAAGGAAGGGTAGATGATGGGTGAAAGGAAGGAAGGAAGGATGGAAGGAAGGAAGGATGGAAGGAAGGAAGGGTAGATGATGGGTGAAAGGAAGGAAGGAAGGAAGGATGGAAGGAAGGATGGATGGAAGGAAGGAAGGGTAGATGATGGATGAAAGGAAGGAAGGAAGGAATGGTAGATGATGGGTGAAAGAAAGGAAGGAAGGAAGGGTAGATGATGGGTGAAAGGAAGGAAGGATGGAAGGGTAGATGATGGGTGAAAGGAAGGAAGGAAGGAAGGGTAGATGATGGGTGGAAGGAAGGAAGGAAGGATGGAAGGGTAGATGATGGGTGAAAGGAAGGAAGGAAGGAAGAAAGGAGGGGTAGATGATGGATGAAAGGAAGGAAGGAAGGAATGGTAGATGATGGGTGAAAGGAAGGAAGGATGGAAGAGTAGATGATGGGTGAAAGGAAGGAAGAATGGAAGGGTAGATGATGGGTGAAAGGAAGGAAGGAAGGATGGAAGGAAGGAAGGATGGAAGGAAGGAAGGGTAGATGATGGGTGAAAGGAAGGAAGGAAGGAAGGATGGAAGGAAGGATGGATGGAAGGAAGGAAGGGTAGATGATGGATGAAAGAAAGGAAGGAAGGAAGGGTAGATGATGGGTGAAAGGAAGGAAGGATGGAAGGGTAGATGATGGGTGAAAGGAAGGAAGGAAGGAAGGGTAGATGATGGGTGGAAGGAAGGAAGGAAGGATGGAAGGGTAGATGATGGGTGAAAGGAAGGAAGGAAGAAAGGAGGGGTAGATGATGGATGAAAGGAAGGAAGGAAGGAATGGTAGATGATGGGTGAAAGGAAGGAAGGATGGAAGAGTAGATGATGGGTGAAAGGAAGGAAGAATGGAAGGGTAGATGATGGGTGAAAGGAAGGAAGGAAGAAAGGAGGGGTAGATGATGGATGAAAGGAAGGAAGGAAGGAATGGTAGATGATGGGTGAAAGGAAGGAAGGATGGAAGAGTAGATGATGGGTGAAAGGAAGGAAGGATGGAAGAGTAGATGATGGGTGAAAGGAAGGAAGGAAGGGTAGATGATGGGTGGAAGGAAGGAAGGAAGGAAGGATGGAAGGGTAGATGATGGGTGAAAGGAAGGAAGGAAGGAAGGAAGGATGGAAGGGTAGATGATGGATGAAAGGAAGGAATGGTAGATGATGGGTGAAAGGAAGGAAGGAAGGAAGGAAGGAAGGAAGGAAGGAAGGCAATTAGTTTCACCCTGTCCCAGGTCAGATCTCTTTATGTCCCCTAGTTTTCACAATCTTTTCATTCTTTGCACAAAATACAAATGCAATCAAATCCTTTAAAATATTTCGATACACACTACAAAATTGCACATTCCTGTGATAGTTTCTTTTACATTTCCAAGTCCCCACAATCTCGTCTCCCATCCGTTCCCCACAGGGATGGCTAAAGGTTGTATTTGCATGTCAAATCACATGAAAATCTATTCTCTCCCCCTCCCCACCCCAGAAAAGAGATATGATTACAGCATTTTCATCATGCTGAAACTGCTCCCGATAGCTGGCAAATGTGTCAGACAACTAAAATAGGCTTTAGGGAGGTGTCAGAGATACAAAATGGGCGGTTGTGCTGAACATAAATCTGCAATCAGGTGCTAATTGTATTCAGGGAGACAGTTGGGATAAAAGATGTTCTGTTAATAAGAAATATGTATGGACTAGAGGTGAGATTGATGGGACCCCGCACATAATGTATTATGTATCACTTAGCTTTTAAGGTTATCATATTTCAAATGTTGTATGCCATCGTTTTGAAAGATGATGGAATCCAGGAATGGCTCTTGGATTTTCTTGGTTTTCTCGTTGGCCAAAATTAAGTCACCATTGCTGCAATTTTTTTTTTCTGGTGGTGAGCTAAACCAGAGAATGGCTGTCGACATCCTTGGGATGGAAATGAGGCTCAAGTCTGCCGGCTCAGGTCCAGGAAGAGCTTTATGGCAAGAAGAAATGCTCTCCAGGGTAGGCAAGAGCATAACCAAATTAGAAGATGGAGGAAAGAGCTGACTGGTCAAGGAATGACATTAAAGGAGGAGGAGATAGCTGAGGATCTCAACCTCCCTACGGCACGTGGAGGACCTTGAATAGGTTGAGGGTTGGAGTCCCTAAATGTATGACCCACAGGCTCAAGTGGGGGCCGATGGTGGACAACAACATTCGGTGTGAATGTGGAGAGATACAGAATCCAGCTTATTTGTTGGTTTGCCAATGACTGCCAGAAACATGCACCGAAGAGGACTTGGGTTTGGCCAACGACCAAGCCAAGGAAATGGCTTCATTTTGGCACTCCAGGGTTTGATCGGGACACAAAAGCCTTCTGTGAAATCTGCCTATTGGGATGGAAAGCGGAGTCCCAGGGAGGACGTAAGCCGGGGGTTCCCAACCTTTTCAAGCCAGGGACTGGGTCACGCCTTACTCCGTTGGCTTCGAGGGCCGGATGGCCATTCTGTCCTGCCTGCACAATGGGGGTTGGCCATTTTGTCCCAACACCATCAAAGGGGTGGCCATTTTGTTTCTCAAATACCCTTGGATGGGTGGGTGGGGGCACATAAAATGGTGCCATGGGCCAGATCCGGCCCACAGGCCTTAGGTTGGGAACCCCTGGTGTAAGCTTTGGCAGCAGGAGAGTTGTCGATGAAGGTGATCCTTGCTTTGTTCCCATCGTTTCCTTTTGAGCCATCCCAAACTTCTTGCCCACCTTTCTGTGCCCTCCGTGGCCCCTCCGTGGCTCCATTGGGTAAAGGGGGGCCTTTACGGAGGAGGCTTCCCTGCCGGGAAACCAGGAGGTTAAGATATTCCAGCGGGAAACTTTTATTACCCCCCTTTTTTTGCTTCTAGAAATGAAGTGCCTCGCGTGCTTGTAATGCCGGGGCTGCTGGGATCTTTAAACTGCAAATCTGCTTTGCATAAATGATAAAAGTGTGGCAGTTTACTAACAACTGCTTGGCTTTAATAAGTAATTTTAATCAAATAGTTAGAGAGAATGTCACTGAAGCCCATTTCCAAGCGCGTTCCAAGCAGATGGGGAATGGGGAGCGATGGGACGGAACGAGCATCGGTTTAATGCCGAGCCTTTTCTTTGGCAGTCTGGATCGTGGCTTGAGAAAAGGAAAAGAAACACCCAATTTAAATTTATTATTTTAACTTCTTCCACTCAGGAGGGCCCAGCAAGACAGGGCAAAAGTGCTCATCTGCTCCCGAAAAGGAAAAAAAAATGCCTTCTTCTTCTTCTGTATCCCAATCCGAATATAGGCGATCCTCATGGCGATCAGCCATGAAGACTGTCCTGAGAATATAATGCCGTGGCCTTGCATCTGCCTTCCATGTCACAGCATGACATCCTTAGTACCACTGATCCATTTCCGTGAGTCACTTTCTGGTCCTGAGCCCTTTTGAGCTCACAAAGTCCTTATCATCATCCCCAGGCCAGGATGGATGAAGCTGCTGCCCTCCATCAAGATGGATTCAAGTGGGATTTAATCCACTTGGGGACCATCACCCTTCCCTGTGGACTTCGGCACCCAAGGCCATTAGTCCTCAGGGTGGTCAGGTTAGTTAACCACCACCAGACACTTGGCATTGAGTCGCTGGCAGTGTGGTCTACTCTATTACCATAGGCTCTATGGTGTCAAACCTATGGCACATGTGCCAGAGGTGGCACTCAGAGCCTTATCTGTGGGCACTCATGCAGTCACCCCAGCACAGAGTTCACCTTGCCCCTCTGCCCAGCAGCCCAATGGGAGCATTTACTTCCTCCCCTGTTGCTGGGTTGGCACTTTGCAATAAATAAGAGTTTTTGGGGTTGTAGTTTGGGCACTCAATGTCTAAAGGTTCGCCATCACTGCCATAGGAGGACAACCTGACCAGACTGGTAAACAATGCCTACTGCAAAAAAAAAAAAAATCACGCAAGGGCCTCATGTGGCAAAAACTTTTCTTCTTGCTGGGGAAGCAAAAGCCAGCCTGAGATTTAAATAATCTACATAATTTCTAGTTCAGATTCAAGTCTAAGAAACTGGTGATCACTCACGTCTTTTTTTGTACATCAAGGGCGTTGGAGGGGGAAGAGCCGGGAGGGGGGATCAAACCCACCCTTGGTATTGGGGAGTGGGGGGGACACACACAAAAGATCTCAAGTAATTTTTCATAGACTGACAAGCGGCAAATTAGGGAGGCTTGTTAAGTACAATATCGTCGTCGTCTCTCTATTGATCACATATCATTTACATCTCGAAAAGATGTGAATTCCTGCATTCTCACTCCACAAGGAGGGGAAAAAAATCCTCTCAATGATTTATTCATTTCAAATAAAAAAAGCAGAAGGTAGATGAGAAGAATTACTTCACAGGCGGCGGCTTTCTTAGGGCACGGTCGCTAGGCTCCTGTTCTTCCTCTTCTTCTTCTTCTTCTTCTCCGTCTTTGCACCGCCCGAAGGGGTTTTGTGTGCGAGTCCCTCTAATTAACAAGGTGAACCATGCGGCAGCTCACTAATTAGTGAACATGACAAGCCAACGGAAACAGGCACCCAGACCTGGTCAACAATGGCGCAGCCCCATGTCACGGAGAAGGAGCCGGGGTGGGTGGAAGAGATGCCTATTTCGGGTAAATAAAACTGCAAAATGTCAGAGAATCGGAGTAGTAGAATCTAATTTTCTTCTCCTTTCCCTTATGCCTCATTTACTTTCAGACACAGCAAATCAAGGCTCAGAACTACAAGCCTGTTTCTCCTCCGGACGGATCTGGCCCCCTCCAGGTCAAAAACGTGACCCTCCCTCTTCGAAACGTCCATAGGCTGAACAGCTATTTGTTTGGTGTGTGTGTGTGTTTTGTTTATTTCTCTGTTTGTTTAATATAAAATGCAAAGGATACACAGTAGTGTTGTTTGAAAGCAATCTGAATTAGTTCCTTTAGTTCAAAACCAACTCTTTTGGACATCATGAATGGATGGGTTGACACCCTGGGGGAAAGGTGGGCAGAAGACCCAACGGGATCTTCTGATAAATTGCTGACTGGTTTGCAGAAAGTCAACACCAGGCTAACAAAATCAAGTGAAATCAAGAATCAGTGCTTATTGATCACCCTACGAATGGTCTACCATAACTGGTCGAGTCCTTAATTCTGGGGTTGTCTGCTCACAGCACTTGGTTGCCATTGATGGGGTCTTTCAGCAGCTTTGCTAGCCAGGTGGAAGAATGTGAAGTTGATCAGCACATCGGTAGGCTCAAGCATTGACTACCGTAATGCTCTCTACATAGGGCTGCTCTTGTCCATGACGTGGAAACGGTAAGAGGTTCAGAATGCTGTAGCCATCTTGATTTCAACAGTGGAATCATTCAATGGTTTCACCTCCTTTTGTTGTCCAGTGAGGCAGTATATGAACGAATTAAATAAGTAAGTAAAGACGTTCACTCTGACACACAAGAACAAAAGAAAAAGCATTGCGGTGTCTTTAAGCCTAACATGCTTATTTCAACGTGATCTTCAATGAGTTATACTCTGCTTCTTCCAACATGAGAGAAACATTTCAGTTCGCCTGTGCGTCTCACCCCAGAGGATAGAGCATGGCTCATGGGAAGACAAGTGGACCATGGTTCTGCACCTGAACACCGTTGAAGGTGTAGTCCTGGAGGAAGAAATCCCTGATGAGTAAGGAAGGGTTCTACCAGTCCAGGACGCTTTGGGGTAGCCCTGATCCTAGTAGACACAGGGAGCCAGTTTATCTCCAACCCCCCCCCCCCCCCCAAGCAGCAGCTGGTCCTTGTTGGCTGCAACTTGTATCCAAGAATGCATTTTTTCCCCTGAAGCATCCTACAAGGCAGCAGGGTTAAGATGGTCTTCTTCTTTCGTGTCCCCATCAAACCCTGCACTGCCAAAATGAAGCCACTTTTTTGGCTTTGGCATTGGCCAAACCTAAGTCCTCATCATTGCATGTCTCTAGCAGTAATTGGAGGACAAGTAAATGAACCAGATTCTGCATCTCTCTCCACATTCACATAGTGTGTTGTTGTCCACCATGTAGCCCCCACTTGAGCATGTTGCTTTTGCATTTAGGGACTCCGACCCTCAGCCGATTCAGAGTCCTCAAAGTGACGTAGGGGAAGTTGAGTCTCTCAGCCGTCATCAGGTGCAACTCATATCCGAGAATGCATTTCCCCCCCTGAAGCAGCAGGAAAAATGTCATTGGTGTGAATTTGTGTAAGGTGGATCCCAGCTTGCCATGGACGCACTATGACCACAGAGCCATCTCCTGCAGCACATATGAAATGAGACATGCAGGATTTAACACTGGGACAGCAATGGACTGCCGCAGCCTTGGGGATATGGACAAGGTGCGCCTTCACAGCTAGTCCATCTGGCATGGCCTCTTCTGCCTCCATGACTGCTGGGAATCAGCGTTCTTCTTCTGCTCATTTTGCCATTGGGCTCAATAGGATGGTTTCCAGTGGCATTTCCTCCACTGAGGGAGACCATCACCCAACCTAAAGGGGCTCATCCGCCCACAGCCATTGGCCCCTTTACAGAGTCAGGTTATTGACTGTCACCCAACACTCGATGTAGCGTCGCTGGCTGTACGGTCTACTCCATTACCATAGTGGGATGTCCAACAAGACAGTAAGCAGTTAGTAAGGCCATCGAAACAACCAGTCCAAGAGACTTTCCTGCCTGAGGCAAACAAATAGGTTGAAAGAAGGTCCCTCTTCCCCATGCCCTACCCATAGCCACCCAGCCTCTGTTCTTTAGGGCAACTGGGACCAATGGTAGGTGCAGCCTTCATTCAAAGTCATCTCTCTCTAGGCTGGAGCACAACCAGTAGAGAGAGAGGGTTCGTCTTACCCAAAAGCCAACTCCAGCTGCTATTGTCAGGTTGGGCCTTGTCAACTGCAACTCAATTAAGCAGGCTACAATGTTTAGCTGGGTAATTGGCGAGATAAATAGATTTAAAAATGCATATTAATAAACAAAAAGCTCGTTACTAATTAATTAGCATTTGAAAACATTATTTATTTTTAATGGCAGCTTAGGAGAAGTAAAAAATCCCATCTGTGTGATGGAGGGTGAGCAGCATGTATTCTGAGGGTCAAATGGTCACGCTACCTCTCCTTAAAGCGAATGGAGACCTTTGCCCCCAGGGGAAACCTTAGAAGAAAGATTGATATGACCTGAAGAGAAACCATCGACTGATGGGGATGTTTCCTCTACATGAACAGAAGGAGTAGAAACCCAACCTGGTTGGGGGATCATGGGGTCTGTGTGTGTGTGTGTGTGACAGACATTAAAGCCCCCCATTGGCTCTTGACCAGATCCCCTGCCCTTACTTTTGAGTAAGAAGAAAAACCTGATGCAACCCTGTTTTTGTCATACAGCATCTAATATCAAGAGAAAGTGGCTGCAAATGGCCGTTGCAAAATATTTTACACTCCAATATCAAAAACACTTAAGAGTATATAGGAAGCTAATTTACAGGTAAAAGAGCCATGGCTCATTGCTGCAGTATCTGCTTTGTGTACACAGAACCACTGCAGTGGCTTAGATGCTGAACTTGAGGACTGGAAGGTCAGCAGTTCGAGACCTGAGTGCTGCACAATGGAGTGAGCTCCCGTCATCTGTCCCAGCTCCTGCCAACCTTGCACTTTGAAAACAAGAAATTGCAAGTAGATAAAGAGGTACCACTTTGGCAGGAAAGGTAACAGTGTTCCAGCTTCTAGTCGTGCCAGCCACATGTCCATAGAGACGCCTCCAGGTGCAGACAGCGCTGGCTCTTTGGCTGTAAATGGAGATGACCACCGAACCCTATAGTTGGATACAACTGGCTTTCGAGCAAGGGTGACCCTTTCGATCCCCCAATTCAGTCTGTGGGGAAAAGAAGGAATTCTGGCTGAAGTCCTAGAAAGCAACTTCCAGGCAGTATCAGCAATTATTATTATTATTATTATTATTATTATTATTATTATTATTATTATTATTATTATTATTATTATTATTATTATTATTATTATTATTATGTCAGAAGTACAGAAAGGTGCTTTCTGGGTTGAAAGGATTTTTGCTGGAGGAACTCCGCTCCGAATGATGCTCCTTTCATGTCCCCAAGATCTTTTCTCACCGACATGGTCCCTATTTACTTGCTTTTCCTTTTTCTTTCGAACTGCTAGGTTGGCAGGAGCTGGGACATAAACAGGCGCTCATTCCGCCATGCAGTACTCGGGTCTTGAACTGCCGACTTGCCGACCTTCCAGGTGTCAAGTCGAGCTTCTTAACCACTCATCCACTGCAGCAATTACGAACCTCAAGGAATTGGTGGCCTGACCTCAAATAACACCGTTTCCTACCTGCCTAAAATCCACATTTCCATAAAGTTCTGGGACGGAGTGTAGGAAGGCAACTGTTACATGCTTTCCACCACCACTGGGATTTTCCAGATGTTCTGCAGACTAAGGGTTGCAGCTGGGGATGAGGTGGGGGCTATGCGCGGAGAATTACACAACGCTTGACCCACCGCTTTGGGAAATATAAGATTCAGCAGGTGCCCGGACTGCCTTGAGCGAAACATGTAAGGCTCCTTTGAGAAGGGGGAAAAAAAGAAACAGAAGTGGAGAGAAACATGGCAGTTTTTAGATTAGCTAAACCAGAGATTAATTTTAGGTGGTGTACAAGGTAAAAAAAAGTCAATAGAAGCCAAATTGGCTTCCAAGATCACCTCCTGGCACTGTTGAAGCAGGCATGGATCATTTCAAAATGCTTTTTATTCCACCTTTTCTTTTAGAAGTGTTATTCTTTCTCATAGTCATATGCAGAACAAAGAGATTAGGTAACAAAGAGTGTGCCGTGACTGTCAACCGCCCCCCCCCGCCACAAAAATCAAGTTAAAGTCATGTGGTGTTTGTGTTGGTTTGCACATCCTTAGTGAAACTATGCCTTAATAAGGTTTTAAAAAATAAACAAACAACGTATCCTCCTGATCTTCCTATTTCCCTCTATTACAGGGGTGCCCAAACTATGGCCCGTGGGTCGGATCCGGCCGCCGACACCAATTCATCCAGCCTGTGAAGCCCTCGTCGCTCCCGGAAATGGAAGTAAAACACACCCATCCGGGCGCGTTTTACTTCCACTTCTGGGAACGATGAGGGCTTTGCGGGCTGGATGAATTGGCATCGGGGCCCGGATCTGGCCCACAGGCCATAATGAACCATGTGACCAGCCCATGGCCCGAAAAGTTTGGGCACCCCTGCTCTATTACCTTATAAGAGGTCCTTCCTCTAAGAAAATAAAAGGGCAGAGCTGTTTGAGGCTGTGCCATCCTGGGCACATTGGGTAGCCTGCCAGCTGGTATCAATCACAATGATGGTATTGAAATGCAACATTGAACCAGGAACCCTGGTGGCGCAGCGGGTAAACTGTTGTCCTGCAACCAAAAGGTGGGTAGTTCGATTCCGAGTCAAAGGCAACTCAGCCTTCCATCCGTCCAAGGTCAGTAAAATGAGACCCCAGCATGTTGGGGGCAAAATGCTAATTAACTTGTGAGAGTGCACTAAAGTGCTATGGGGTGGTGTAGAAGTGTGATTGCTTTGTGATAGTGCTGCAACAGTCCTTTGGCATGACATTCAATGAACTTCTGGACTGTCGTTGCACTAGAACTACAAGAACTGTGGCAAATCCTGCAAATGTCATGGGGGAACCAAGAGCATCCCTGTCAACCTTCCCGGATTGGCCGGGATTTCCCGTTTTTCGGCACCGATTTCCCACCTGGAGCCAGAATTTGGCAGTGGGGGAAAAGAGGTACTGTGCATCCCTTCTGCGCAA
Source organism: Bradypodion ventrale (assembly GCA_035047345.1). NCBI lineage: Eukaryota > Metazoa > Chordata > Lepidosauria > Squamata > Chamaeleonidae > Bradypodion > Bradypodion ventrale. Next base: position 1,159,248 of record JAWDJE010000009.1, read on the forward strand.
GTCACCTTCTACGCATGCATAGAATGCTTTTACGCTTGCTTAGAACCATTCTATGCTTGCTTAGAACCCTTCTACGCATGCGTCAAAGGCTACGCATACGTCGAAGGGTTCTACGCAAGCAAAAAAGGGTTCTACGCAAGCATAAAAGGGTTCTACGCAAGCATAAAAGCCTTCTACGCATGTGTAGAAGGCGACGTGTGCACAACCATTCTGCGCAGGTCCCGTATTGTCCGGAGCCACGGTTGACAGGTATGACCAAGAGGCGCAATATGGCCAGCGAACACAAGAATACAGCAGATCAGGAATCAGTACAGAATAAATGACCCCTGATGGATGGTATAAAAGAAGCCACATTTTGGTCACAAATGTATCATTGTCTTTGCTAATCAAGATGCGCCTTGATTTGACAACCAAGCTTCCCTTCCATTGTTCTGGCTGTGGGCGGGGAAGTCCATCAGAAAAGGGTGATGGTCCCCAAGTGGATTAAATCCCACTTGGATCCACCTTGATGGAAGGCAGCAGCTTCATCCATCCTGGGCTGAGGATGATGATGACTTTGTGTGCCAAAAGGGCTCAGGACCAGAAAGTGGCTCATGGAACTGGATCAGATGGGTGTCACAGTGTGATATGGAAGGCCAAAGGAAGGTCACTGCATTATATTGTTCCCAGGACAACCTTAATGGCTAATTGCTATGAGGAAAGCCAATGTTAAGAATTGGATATGGCACAAGAAGAAGAAGAGGAGGAAGAGGAGGAAGAGAAGAAAGAGGAGGAGGAGAAAGAGGGGGGGAGTAGGAAGATGAGAAGAAGAAGAAATATAAGGAGGAGGAGGACGATGACGACGACGATAAGAGGAGGAGGAAGAGGAAGAAGAAGAAATAATCTGCCCCAGACCTTTGGCTTCCTTGTGAGGGTGTAACCCAGCTCTTTCTCTTTCTCTCCCTGCCCTCCCTTCACAGAGCAAATAGGCTCACACACAAGGCAGCACCTGGTAAAGCCCCATAAATCTCCCTTTCCCAATGTTGCTTGGGGGGGGGGGGTGTTGAGGTGGTGGTGGTGGAAGGGAGAGCCAGAGCTCAGCTGTGCAGGAGCAATGCTGACAACATGCCAAGGAGAGGCGGATCCCACCCTGGCACCGCTTCCAAAACAATGCCAAGATGCTCATGAAGCACATCTCTTCACCTGGGGGCTTCCATGTTCCCAGCTTGGTCTTTGCCCATGGGAGTTTTTTAGCCAAGAAAAGAACGGAAGGAACAAGGGCAAGGTCAGGACTAGAGCTCTCTGTCTGTCTGTCTGTCTGTCTTCGATTGTGGTGCTAGAGTTCCAGGTGGAGGGAGGAAACGATTTCTGCATCCGTGCTTGACTGTGTTCGAAACATTGCCACTTCCCTTTTTTTTTTTTTAACTTTGAAAATCTCCCGTTTGTCACCAGCATTACCTTCACCGGCAAGAAGGATTCATTCTAGCTACGCCCAGGGCTGCTTCTGACATTCTAGCCTCTCTATTTACAGGGATTTCCAAGGAGGAAAAGCCTCCTGCATCCGTGGCTGCAAAAAAATATAAAAATAAAATGACAAGAGACAGGAGAAACCGAGAGGAAATAACCGTAGCCCCAACTTTCCAGCTGCAAAGGTTTTAGGCCAGTTTGGGGAGAAAGGTGGTGGGGTTATAATAATAATTTAGTGTCAGAAATTATTCTGGATTGAAAGGATTTTTGCTGGAGAAACTCCACTCAGGGGATGCCTGAATGAGGCTCGTTTCATGCCCCCAAGATCATTTTCCCAACAAAGAGGTCCCTACTTGCCCAGACATGCCTGGTCGCTGCTAGAACATGCATGCCACCAGGGGACGTGATTCGGCTGAGGCGGCAGCAGGCCTAGTGGTAGCTGCCACTGTTATAATATTCCCATATAAAAATTCTGTATTTTAAATACATTACCCAATACCATTTGGACAGCTATAGTAGTCCTATAACTTAAAATCTGTATGTGATAGGCAAATCCTGAGTTCAGATTTGGAATCAGCACATGCAATATCACGTAAGTCACATGTGTTTCCCCCAGTCGCAAGATGGTTGTCGTGTAGTGTTATGAGTTAGTCTCGATCTAGATAGAGAGAATGTCAGCGATATTTGATTTGGGAATATGTTTCAGAAAACATGTATTTGTGTGTGTGTGTCTTTCCCTCAATCACACAATACACACAGTGTATATATATATACACTTTCTTTCCTTGTCTTTCTTCTTAAATATAGCACTAGGATTCTGCCTAAACAGACAACAGCTTTACCGCATCCCTGAAAAAGTAAACTTTAGCTTTTACCTCAATGAGCAAACAAGCAATTATATTATAAAAACCAACTTATTTTAAAAAAATACCATGTCTGTTCATAGTTTCAGCTAGAGGGAGACGCTGTATGTCCCATTTTTTGAAACACGAGACTTATAAACATATTCAGAATGTTCCACATTTTTATTTTCAAAATATAACTCACAGTATCATATACCTCGCTCTCTGGAAAATCTGGGACCTGTGCAGAACGGTTCTGCGCAGGTCGCTTTTTACGCACACGTAGAAGGCTTTTATGCATGCGTAGAAGGCTTCTACGATCCCCTTCTGCACAGAAGCCTTCTACGCATGCATAGAAGGGTTCTACGCAAGCGTAGAAGGGTTCTACGCTTGTGTAAAAGCCTTCTACGCATGCATAGAAGCGAGCTGCGCAGAAGGGACGCACAGTAACACCTTTCCCCCTGCTGCCAAATTCCGGGGTTTCGGCAGCTCCGGGCGGGAAATGGCGAAAATCGGCGCCGAAAAATGGGAAATCCCAGCCAATCCGGGAAGGTTGACAGGTATGCATTCTACGTTGTGCAGTAATTAAACAATGTCCCATATTTTTTAAAAAAACAACCCTTCATGTAATGGATGATTTATTATAGGCTTGTTTATTAATACAGTACCTTTATTGGGGGACACAGAAAGCGCCGCCTTGAAGATTGTGGTATTTTTGAACCATAATCGGGTGTACCTGGGGCAACAGCCAACTTGTGCTGGCTAAGCTTTCTCACACTATATTGTTGGACTGTTTTTCATATGGAATAAGAATAAGAATGAGGTGGAAGTGGAGGAGGAGGAGGAGGCAAAGAAGAAGAAGTTTTATTTGTTTTATTTGTGTTTGGATCTATCCTTTCCACATATTTTGGTAATTACAGTAAGCTATTTACTCCAGGATTCTGAGCCGGTAGAAGTTATGAAGGGGTGTGTGTGTGCCCTGGTGGTGCAGTGGTTAAACTGCTCTCCTGAAATCAAAAGGCTGAGAGTTTGATCCAGGCCAAGGCTCAAGGTTGACTCACCTTTCCAAACTCCCAAGGCCAGTAAAATGAGTACCCAGCATGTTGGGGTAGATGCTCTCTCTCTGTGTGTAACAAAAATAATAGCACCATCACGGTGGCCTCTGCCTGCTTCTTTTGCACTTTTATTATAATGCAAAGCATACAACAGCACCCCTGTTAAGACACACACATGGAATCTCCTGTGTAACATGTCAGCTTCGCCAGCTTCGCAAGTGCGTCTGCTTGTGTTTCTGCACAGATGCACAATAAAGCATCCTCATCATAAATGACTTGATAGGCTTGGCAAAGAAGATGTTCAGTTTATCATTATTAGAGGTCACTGGGCGCCACTCATAGCTGCTTAGATCCACAATCTACCTTTTCCTTTCCTTGAATTGAGACCGGCCCCTCTATGCAGACTGCGGTGGCTCAAGTGGTTAAGATGCTGAACTCGACAACTGGAAGGCCGGAGTTCGATACCTGAATACTGCTGGACGGAATGAGCTCCCGTCTCTTGTCCCAGCTCCTGCCAACCTAGCAGTTCGAAAGCAAGAAATTGCAAGTAGACCAAAAGGGACCACTTGGGTGGGAAGGTAAACAGCGTTTCGTACGCTCATCCCTGCCACATGTCCATGGAAACACAGATAGCACGGGCTCTTTGGCTCTAAACGGAGATGAGCACTGAACCCTAAAGTCGTATATGACTGGCTTTCGAGCAAGGCCAACCTTTACCTTTACATCTATGCCTGAAACCCATTTCCTAGAATAATTGACTTCATGGGAGGGGTCCTCACGGACCTTCTGCTCTGCTTTATGTTGGGCTGTCCCCACTCAAATTTGTTTCCTCCTTCACTGCCCATGTGGATCTTTGCCGGGATCTTTCCAATCTGGTCTCTGTCCATGTGTTTTACGTATTCTTTTTCTCCCCTGCTTCACCCTTTGGTCTCCATGACTTTGATTCCATCCCATACACTTGGGAACATCGTCCAACCTCCCCACACAATTCAGCCATCATGTGTTTGAAAACCAAGGTACTGTAATGTGAGAAGCAGTCTCAGGTTGACGTAGCTTTGCTGGTGTAGGTGTTCTGTAGAGAAAAATGCACCCTACAGAGAGTGGACCAGTGGATGAGCAACAGCTGGACCATCATGGAGTTACTCTACTTTCTTAGGTCTCCAGGTGGTGATGGAGTGAGCACCTGTCCTCTGTCCCGGTTCCTGCCAACCTAGCAGTTTGAAAGCAAGAAACTGCAAGTAGATAAATAGGTACCTCTTCAGCAAGAAAGGTAGGTGTATCATGTGCTCCAGTATCTAGTCATGCCTGCCACATGACTATGGAAACATCTGCAGACAGAGAAAGTGCTGGCTCTTTGGCTGTAAATGGAGATGACCACCGCACCCTAGAGTCAAGGGTTGACCTCTTTACCTTTACACCTAGAGATTGACTCGACCAAGGGAGACCTTTGCCTTTAACTAGGCAGGTAGAGCACCCAAAATAGAGAATTATGAGATTTGTAGTCCACAAAATCCAAAAATCTCATCCCTATTTGTGGAAAGCAAGTGTTTACTCCATGAATTATGGTGCCCTTCTCATTGGTCTTCCAAGTGTTGTAACCGGCTCAATCGCTCTAATCCTGAGTGAGGAAACTGACACAGGAAGATTCTGCAGAAAAGCATTTCTCACCGTCTGAGGATGGAATTTGAAACCCAGTTGGCCAAAAGCATAACATGAACAAAGCTGGATGAAGCTCACCGGAGTGGCAGTGACACCCCCTGAATTGTGTCCAGGTTTTCCAGCTTCTATACAGATGTTGTCTTGCCCTAGCAGGAGAAGCCCCAGAGCAGTGATGGCTAACCTTGGCACTGCAGATGTTCTTGAACTTCAATTCCCAGAAGCCCTGATCAGCTGGAGTGCTGGTTTGGGCTTCTGGGAACTGAAGTCCAAGAACACCTGGGGGGTGAAGGTTCGCCACCACAGGCTTAGATTGTCTATACTAGACCAACGTTTTTCAACTTGGCAGTCCAGATGTTCTTGAAATTCAATTCCCAGAAGCCCTGATTTACAGGAGTGTTGACTTGGGCTTCTGGGAATTGAAGTCCAAGAACACCTGGAGTGCCAAGGTTGGCCATCACTGCCCTAGAGGGACATACAGTATACCCACACCCAGGTTGCCTGGGGAACTCTGTGACTTTTGGTTCCCAAAACACCTCTACACACACCCCTCTTGTCAGGGTTAACCCCTTAAATATTTAATTGTATGTTTTTTGTCCCCAGTGAGAACCTCATGTGGTGACCAATGTTTGGTGGGCTGCCAGACAGTAGTCATGTGTGTTAATTCCTGGCTTAAATATGGGGTTGCACCAGGTGTGGCTTTAGCTCGAGGCAGAATGCATATGCTTTGCAATACTGTGCATTCAGAGGCTACATGAATACACACACACAAACAATCTTCCCCCAACCCTAAATAAATAAATAAATAATCAAATGGATGACAGCTGCTGAAATTTCTGTGACACGCTGGGGATTTTCCAATTCACTGGACACAACAGCACATCACTGGAGAGAAAAAGCACAAAACTGCCTTGAGAGTTGACGTGAAAGGTGTGCAGATGTGCGGTGTTGGACTTCATCTCCCAGAATTCCCCAGACAGTGGCTGTGCTGCCCAGAGAACTGTGGGATTTGTTGCCTGAAAACTCATCTGCACACTTGTACTGTGGACTCATGCTTGAGAATATTTCCCAAAGAACAAAGAAAACTCGACATTCTGGCTGATTTCAATGCAATTAGCTTTTATAAGTCAGATTGTATTTACATTACATACATGTAGTATCTATGGCTAGCTTATCAACTGGCCATCTTATCCCAGTAGGGCAGGGGTCTGCAAACATGATTCTCCGGATGTTCTTGGACTTCAGTTCCCAGAAGCCCATGTCAGCACAGTTGCTGATCAGGGCTTCTGGGAATTGAAGTTCAAGAACACCTGGAGAGCCATGTTGGCAGACCCCAGCTCTATAATGACAGGTTGCTTACCTGTAACTGTTCTCCTTCTTCGTGGTCCCCTGTGGACCCACAGGAATGGGTTTACTGTGCATACATGCAGTAAACCCATTTGTGAAGATTCACAGAGACAATAAAGAAGAACCTGATAGAGCGTAGGGGCTGATCTAGACCATCGGTCCTCAAACGTGGCACTCCAGATGTTCTTGGACTTCAATTGCCAGAAGCCCTGATCAGCAACTGTGCTGACTTGGGCTTTTATGAACTGAAGTCCAAGAACATCTGGCGAGCCAGGTTTGAGGAACCCTGTGGTAGAGGATTGGAAGGATTCAGGACCTCGGATAGCTCCTGTGACATTCAGACCAAAACGCTTAGCAGATGCAGCAATTCCCAGATGCCCAAGTCAACACACCTGGTGATCAGGGCTTCTGAGAATTGAAGTTCAAGAACACCTGGAGTGCCAAGGTTGGCCATCACGGTCCTAGGGAATCATATTAAAAAAATCACAGCTTTCACTTTAGGAATGTTTGCAAAGTAGCAGATCCTATGATTTTTTCTTCTTCTTCTGGATTTCCTGTTCAGGAGAAGCCAAAGAGGACAGCAGAGAAATGTGTCAGACCAGATACAAGGGGGAAAAAAGTATTTAACAGGACTGCAACGTTTGTCAAGCAATGAGACGAATTGATTAGGAAAAATCAATCATTTAAAAAAGAGCCCCAGTTGATACTTCTAGAAATATGCAAATAACAACTGCCTTCTTTTTATCTTGAACACAAAAAGGATGCTGTTGAAAGGGAAGACGACACGTAGTTAAGAAATGACTTTCTTAGATCCCTAAAATATCACAAACGTGATTAGAATTTAAGCTCCCATGAACGAGACTTCATCCTTAGATGGTACGAAATTGGGGTTAAGGGAGGGTTTAGGAAGAACTCTTGCAAAGTTAGAAAATCTGGTGAGGAGGACATCCTATTTCCTGTAGACAGAGGAGAGATCTGGAGATAGTTCTGATTTTGGAACTATTGCAGTTCTTCACCCACTTCTAATGGGCAGAACTGGAAGAAAGGGTGCCTGGAGGGACAAGGTGTGGAGATAGAGCCAGGATTCAAACAGGAGTAATGGGGGAAGGAGGAGAAGAAGCCAAATAAGTCAAATTGATGATACGAAATAAGAAAGGGTTCTACTTTTCTGATTGTACAGTAGCTCAAGTGGCTAAGATGCCGACTGGAAGGTGGCAGGTCAGTAGTTCGATTCCTGAGAACTGCAGGACGGAATGAGCTCCCGTCTTCGTCCCTGCTCCTGCAGTTCGAAAGACTTCAATTACCACTGCTGATCAGGCTTTCTGGGAATTGAAGTCCAAGAATATCTGGAGAGTCAAGATTGAGGACCTACGGCAGTGATGGCCAACCTTGGCACTCCAGGTGTTCTTGGACTGCAATTCCCAGAAGCCCAAGCCAGCACGCCAGCTGATCAGGGCTTCTGGGAGTTGAAGTTCAAGAACATCTGGAGTGCCAAGGTTGGCCATCACTGTTCTAGGGCTTCTCCTGCTAGAGCAAGACAACATTTGTACAGAAGCTGGAAAACCTGGCCCTAGGAAACCCTAGCTCCTTCTCTCAATGCCAGTTGAGCCCATTACGTTTTACCCTCACCTGCGATGCTTCCCAACCACTTGGCCCCAGCTTCGCTGGCCAGGTGACCTGGGATAATTGTGATAACCCTCATTGGCTGGTGACCATGCTCCAATTAGGAGCAAAGATGATTCATCTTTTTTATATGCTCTTTTATATTCCAACCTTTCGCAGCAATAATGTCTTCTCCCAGGTTTCGGCCAGTGCCCGGATTCGCACATCTATTTACAGCTGCCTCGAAGCCTCATAATTACAATACAGCTGAAATGTCCATTTTCCTTCCCTGACTACAAATGGGGATCAATCGAATTTTAAATGACTGCTTAGGGGCTAGCTTCCGATCATGACCTTTGTAAATGATTAGAGCTTGCCACGGTTGCTATCTACCTTTCAAAGGGTAAGCGGACAAGCCTGTTGAACTGGCATTTAATCTGGAAGGGAGCCAAAGATATTTGAGCTAAAAACCTAATATGAGCTGGCAAAGAGAAGTATGCGCGGACCTTTGCTTCGCCCTGCAGATCCGTGTGGCCATTGTGCATGAAACCAGAGGGGCTCATGCTCCAGTTTTCATGTATCTGACCACAGAAGAAGTAGAAGTAAAGTCTGTCCTCGCTCGAAAGCCAATCGTATTCAACTCTACGGTTCAGTGCTCAAAGAGCCAGTGCTGTCTGCATCTGCAGATGTTTCCATGGACATGTGGCAGGCATGCCCTCAACACTGGAGTGCATGGAATGCTGTTTACCTTCCCACCAAAGTGGTCCCTATTTATCCACTTGCAATTTCTTGGTTTTGAACTGCTAGGTTGGCAGGAGCTGGGACAGAGACAGGTGCTCACTCCATCATGCAGTACCTGGGAATCGAACTCCGACCTTCCAGTCAGCAAGTTCAGTGTCTTAGCCATTGAGCCACCACAGTACCTGTTTATCTACTTGCAATTTCTTGCTTTTGAACTGCTAGGTTGGCAGGAGTTGGGAAAGAGACAGGCGCTCACTCCATCATGCAGTACCTGGGAATCGAACTCCGACCTTCCAGTCAGCAAGTTCAGTATCTTAACCATTGAGTCACTGCAGTACCTATTTATCTACTTGCAATTTCTTGCTTTCAAACTGCTAGGTGGGCATGAGCTGAGACAGGTGGGAGCTCATTCCTGTCATGCAGTACTCGGGTCTGGAACTGCTGACCTGCCGATTTCAAGTTCAGCATCTTAACCACTAGAGCCATCGCAGTCCCTAAGTAGCTACTCTCTTTGTCCCCCAAAGTCCTCCTTGGTTTCCTCTCTGCCTCCCTTCCACTTTGGAGCAGTCTCACCAAGGAGGAACGTAAACACCTTGCTGCTCCTTTGTCTTTTGACACAGTTGAATCTTCTCCTTTTCCTCCTGGGAGGCAAATGCGATGCCTTTCATCCTGTTTTAGGGAGAGGTGGAGGGAAGCACCGAGTCGCTCTCTTTCCCCCTCTGAGAAGTGGTGCGGCTCAACAGGCAAAGAGACGGCGCAACACTTGAAGGCTTCACATGTTTTGTTGGGCTCAAGCCTTTGTGGTCCGTTGCTCACTTATTTCGATATACCGGGCATTGCCTCTATTGGTAAATTTAAACATCAAGATGCTGAACTTGCCGAGTGGAAGGTTGGCAGGTTAGCAGTTCGAGACCCAAGTACTGCATGACAGAGTGAGCTCCCATCTCAATCCCAGCTCCTGCCAACCTAGCAGTTCAAAAGCAAGAAATTGCAAGTAGATAAATAGTGACCACTATGGTGGGGAAGGTAACAGTGTTCTGTACACTCCAGTGTTTAGTCATACCTGCCACATGACCAAGGAAATGTCTGCAGACACAAACAGTGCTGATAATTTTGTAATGTAAACGGAGGTGAGCACCAACCCTTAGAGTCGGATACAGGCTGGCTTTCGAGCAAGGGAGACCTTTACCCTTTAGTCCTATAGCAGTGATGGCAAACCTTGGCATTCCAGATGTTCTTGAACATCAATCCCCAGAAGCCCTGATCCCCAAGAGTGATGACTTGGGCTTCTGGGAATTGAAGTCCAAGAACACCTGGAGTGCCAGTAAACCCATTCGTGTGGATTCGCAGAGACTTGGGCTTCTGGGAATTGAAGTCCAAGAGCATCTGGAATGCCAAGGTCTTAGAGTCTTCTGGGAATGGAAAGGTTGTCAATTCTGGACTAAATACCTGGGCTGGGGATGAGGGCCCGATTTATCCGTGAGGCTGACCGGAGCTCAGGGAATGACCGGGAGGAGGACTGTTGCTGAGCTCTCCAGTGAAGGCAGTTGGGAGGAGGTCTTCCTTCTGGTACTTGCCGGCACAGATGGCTTTTGAATACTGAGCTCCAATCTGCAGCTCCAGGGCTTGTTGATTGAATTGCCATCCGTGGGAGACGATCGCTGCAGACATAAAGGCAATGAACGCCTAACGTGCAGGGAATGCAACAAACGGTATCAGGAACCTAAAGTCTTCCTCTGTCTCCAACCCTCGACCCATGCTTGTCCCTTCCTTCCTTTGCCTGCAAAATCAGAGCTAAATAAGCGGTGGTGCAGAAGCCTCGCTTCCCATTGGGGCTGGAAGCCACTGGGGTCCTCTCCATGCAGGGGCGGGGGGGGGGGGGAATCCCCAGAGGAAGGAACTAGGAATAAATGGGGAGGGGAAAAAGTTGTTCAGACTACCTGCCTTGTGAGCCTATCCTGAAGCTGGCCAACGATTTAAGCATCTGTTTCTAATAGGGAAGGGACTCCCGTGGCTCAAGCGGTTAAGACACTCAACTCGCTGACTGCAGGGTCGGAGTTTGATTCCTGGGTACTGCACGACGGGGTGACCTCCCGGCTCTGTCCCAGCTCCTGCCAACCTAACAGTTCGAAAGCAAGAAATTTGCAAGTAGATAAATAGGGTCCACTTTGGTGGGAAGGTAAACAATGTTCTGTGCACTCTGGTGTCTAGGCATGCCTGCCACATGTCCACAGAAATGTCTGCAGATGCAGGCAGCGCTGGCTCTTTGTCTATAAACAGAGATGAGCACTGAACCCTAGAGTTGGATACGACTGGTTTTCAAGCAAGGGCAACCTTTACTTTCTAAATGGGAAAGGAAGCAGAAGAGGCCATGCACCTCTGAAAGGGCCTTGGTTTCTATTAAAGTTTTTTTTTTTTGGTAGCAGCTGCACTGAAAAGTGGGGCAGGTTTTAGGCAATTTTATCTTTAAATGCAAATCTCCAAGTTCTCCCCTTTTAACCCAGGTAATAAACACACTTGTGCTAGATACTTGAAAGGAAGAAAAATAGCATTTACTCACAAAAAATGAGGTCACATGATACATGTGCTCAGGAGTCTTGGTGAAGCTGGTTTAGAAAGAAGTACATTCTTTCACCCAGCCATGTGGTCTGGAACATGGAGATGCTCAAAAGGACATCTTCCCTCTTCGAAAGGCAGAACAGCAAGAGAGAGAAGGCCAAGGCAAAACAGAGGCCTTAGGACATGCAAATAGGGCCAGGTGACCACAGCAAAGAACCTTTCTAATTGTAATTAAAGGCAAACAATGAAAAACAACTTCTTTTAGGTCAGTCTAGTCTTTCCTGTCTCTCTAGGCATTGCATGCTGGGGTTTCAATAGAATACTCAACAGTTTCATCGCTAGCAATTTACTTGTTGGGTTACCAAATTTCTACCCTTCCTTTCTTACAAAAAAGGGGCACTCCAGGTGGCTAGCATCCCGAAAGTACAGATCAGGACCTCATATTCAGGTCAGAAAAAGAGGTTAACATCTGGGGAGAAAGAGACCAAGCAAAAGAAGAAGGCTCTTTCCCAACATGAATGCCAACATCTGTCTCCATAAAGACATTCGTTGTCCCCTGTCAATGGGAGGAGAACGGGGAGAAAGACCAGACTAGGCTCTCATGGATGTAGGACCCGGGGCAGGAAAGGGCCTCAGAAGAGTGGAAGATGTCCTGAGTGGTCCACTCCAAGAGACTTCCTCTTCCCTTGGGATGGGGAGCCATGCCTCTAGGGAGCCAGCTGCTGCCTCTCAAAGGGCTCAAAGACTGGACAGGTGACCGAGGAGACATCTGAGCCAGCCAGGCCTGATGGTAGATCTCCCCCAGCTCCTGCCCTCAGTGTTTGGGTGCGGAGCCTGGTTCCATGGGTGTCCCTATCTCAGGAGCCGTTTGCCAATTGCCAAGTGTAGGAGAGGTGAAAGAGTTCCATGTCAAGAAGATCTAGGGCTAAGCTGAGCAAGTGGGGTTTCCCTGTAGATGACAGCCTGTGTTGAATGTGGAGAAGTACAAACTATCTCCCATAGAACACAATGCACATGATGCCCCTCAACATGCACTGAGGAGGATCTTATGTTGGCAAGAGGAAATGCTGTTGATTTGGCCCAATACTGGGCAGATGTCATCTAGCCCTTTTAAATTCTATTTTGGTTTTAGATGTATTAATTTTAGCTTTGCACATTATTATGTGCTGGTGGTGTCTCTGACGCAAATAAAGAAAGAACACCAAGGACCTGCACCTTTGAGGCTTCCTATCTGCCCAGATGGGAGTTGGATCCTGGATAGGTAAGTCTCCAGTCAATGAGGTAAGCAGACTCAAGGTAACCATCCTGGGAGCAAGGGTCTCTCACTTGGGGAGCTGTCCGGGGTTGCTACACTCTGTCTGATCCACATTTGTGTGGCCTTTATGGGGCCTGTGGTGGCTTAGTGGTTATAGACGCTGAACTTGATGACTGGAAGGTCAGCAGTTCAGCAGTTGGTTCCTGCCAACCTAGCACTGTGAAAGCAAGACCATGGAAATGGTAATCCAACTGGTTTTCAACATGGGAGGCTTTGAGCTTTTACCTTATGGTGCTCAAATCTATGCTCCACTGACTCTTGGCCAAATGAAGGCCATTGCTCACACGAAGGCCACTGGAGATCAAGGAAGAGGGGAGTCAGATGCATGTAACTGAGGCCTTTGAAGGAAAGGCTGAGGTTAATCAAGCTATTCCTCTTGCTAGGGTTGTTTTTATCCTGCTCAGGCATCACTCTGAAGAGAGCTTAAACCCATGGTGGTGAACTTTGGCCCTCCAGCTGTTCTTGGACTTCAATTCCCAGAAGCCCAAGTCCCTGTGAATCCACATGGATGGGGTTACTGCTCGGACTTGGGCTTCTGGGAATTGACGTCCAAGAGCAGCTGGAGGGCCAAGGTTGGCCATCATGGGCTTAGACTCTTGCTTTGTGTCTTTTTTCTGAAGTTACGTGGTGACCTCTCAACCTTCTGCACCCCCTGACCATATATTCTGAACCATGCAAATGGTGAATATTTAAGCTGCCATCCGACCCTGATGTTTTTTGCCACGACAAGTTCAGACAATTATGGTTCCTCCTTTAGAGCTTTTCCTCCTAAGGTCCAGAAGATTGGGAGGGTTTAGCGCCTGGAGGCAGGGAGTCTTTCTTAATGTTTTTAAAATCTTATTTGTTCTCTTCTGTTTTTGTACTAGGGATTCACCATATTGGATAATAAATCTCATAGAGCTGAAAGGCTTTAGGTTGCTAAGGTCAGTCTGGGAAGCCAGGAAAACTTTCCTTGTATTCCTCTGGGAAATTTGGCCCAGGAATCACTCCCCCCCCCCAAGGGAGCGTTACCACCTGGAGAGCAGGATTTTACTGGCCCAAAGAATTCCTCTCTTCCCTCTGGCACTGTCGCTAAGCTGTGTTCCTCCGGATGTCAACAATGAAGCTATATCCACAATTATGATGCTTCTCTCAGCCAAGTTCCTTTACAACAGCTGTCCAGAGGTTGGTGCTATCTCTGTCTGCTGGATTACATCTCCCATCAACCACATGGACACACATTCTATTTCTGCTAAGGTCTTACTAACATTCCTACCAATGAAAGGGCATTATTGTCAGCGTAGGTCATCTGGCGTAGGAGACATTGTGGCACAAAGCACTCCTATCATAAGCAACATTTGGTTGGTTGGTTGGCTGGTGGGTTTGATGGTTGGTTGGTTGGTTTTGTTTTGTTTGTTTGGCTGGTTGTTTGTCTGTTTGGCTGGCTGGCTGGCTAGCAGGTTGGTGGGTTGGATGGTTGACTGACTGACTGACTGACTGACTGACTGACTGACTGATTGATTGATTGATCACCAAATCTTAATCCTCTGACATTGAAAATAACTGGTTACATTTTGGTTGTTTGGTAGGCCGGTGGGTTTGATGGTTGTTTTGTTTTGTTTGTTTGTTTGTTTGGCTGGCTGTTTGGCTGTTTGGCTGGCTGGTTGGTTGGTTGGTTGGTTGGTCAGTGGGTTTGATGGTTGTTTTGTTTTGTTTTGTTTTGTTTTGTTTGGCTGGCAGGCTGGCAGGCTGGCTGTCTGGCTCGAAGGTTGCAGTATTGGATAGTTGACTGATTTGGTTGATTGGTTGTTTGATGGCTCACCAAATCTTAAACCTCTGACCCTGAAAGTAACCTGTTACATTTTGGTTGGTTTTTTGGCTGGTGGGTTTGATGATTGGTTGTTTGTTTTGTTTGTTTGTTTGTTTGTTTGGCTGGCTGGCTGGTTGGTTGGTTGGCCAGTGGGTTTGATGGTTGGTTAGTTGGTTTGGTAGTTTGGTTGGTTTGAGTTGGTTTGGTTGGTTTGATTTGGTTTGGTTTGTTTGTTCGTTTGCTTGAGTGGCTGGCTGGCTGGCTGGCTAGCAGGTTGGTGGGTTGGATGGTTGACTGATTTAATTGATTGATTGCACTTCTGAGCCACCCACTGACTGAAGCTCTTAGTTCCTTATTCTTCCTCATCCAATTGCCTTGCTTTCCCACGTTTTGTGATGCATGCAGGTTTTGAGCCACCTGTTCAAAGAACCACCTGGAAAGGCATATGCCTGGCAGAAGGCAGGTTAGATAAATAGAACTGAGCACAAAAACTTTGGGGGAAAGGGATTGGCTGGATTCCAGCATCACCTCCCATCATACATTCATCATCATCAGCACATGGGATACTGAATAGCTACTTCCCTATCGCTTGGGGCAACCCTATGAGGATCCTGAACCTTCCCCTTGAGCCCAAGTCTTCTTTCAAGCATTGAGAGGGGACCTGAAGGGGAGCATGGGCCCAGGGTGGAACAAAGGCATGGCTGCAGGCCCAGAGGTTGTCAGGGGCTGATGGGGGAACCCAATGAAGGAGAGCCGAGTTGCCAGAGAAGGTGGAAAGTCAAGAAGGGCTGGTGGCAAGAGAGGGCTGCTTTGGCCAGGGAATGGACTCCCTCTGCTTTGCCCCAGGCAAGCCAGCCTCTCTAATCATCAGCCTTTGCTCCGGGGGAGAAGAACTCAGGCTGGTGCTCTCATCTAGCATTAAAAAGGACAAGCCGTCTGTCAAGAGAAGAAAGTCACAGGGGTAGCATTTCCTCCCCGCCTCTTGATCAGAAAGACAGCAGCACTGTGGCCTCCTTTATGTGGATATAAGTGATGTCAGCCAGAACAGGTCTCTCTCTCTCTCCCCCTTTGGGGATGTCTCTAATTCGCCATGTCACATCCTTAGGTAGACAAGGAAGAGAAGCTCCTTTTGTTTCCTGCCTACCTGAGATGGATGGATGGATGGAGGGAGGGAGGGAGAGAAAGGCAGAGGAGGAAGCCTTTGCCCTTATTTATGCATCCATACATCCTACAAGGGAGTGCGGTGGCTCAAGTGGTTAAGACGCTGACTAGGAGGTGGAAGGTCAGCAGTTCAAAACCCAAGTACTGCATGACGGAATGAGTGCCTGTCTCTGTCCCAGCTCCCGACAACCGAGCAGTTCGAAGGCAAGAAATTGCAAGTAGAGAAATAGGAAGGTAAACAGTGTTCCATGTGCTCCGGTGTCTAGGCATGCCTGACATGTGTCCATGGAAATGTCTTCAAATGCAGACAGCGCTGGCTCTTTGTCTATAAACAGAGATGAACACTGAACCCTAGAGTCAGATACGACTGGCTTTACCTTTACATCCTACAAGGCAATTGGGTTAAGATAGTTTGGTGTATGTAAACCAAGACACAGGACACAGCCTCGGGCTGGGTTAACTCAGGTTTATTGCATCGTGGACAGAGGGAACATGAGGTAATGGCGGATCGATAGCTCTTTATATACAGTAGTAATACCTTTGAACGTGGTGCCATAGTAGCCCATTGGCTACCGCCTGCGTGACGTCATTGCTAGTCACGCCCTTCTTGTCCAGGTGTAGGTGGTGGCGGGAAAGCTTCCCGCGCTGTTGCCTTTGATGATTCTGACCAAGAGAGCTTGGACGCTCGCTGCTGCCAGCTGGTGGTCATCAGCTCGCGTCCTCATGCAGGGTTCATATGATACAGCTGAAGGTTACATTGTTGCTATAGGCAAGGTTACATTGGTTCAGATACATTGTAATCCATGTGGAAGGTAAAACCCTTAGAACACAACATCCCTCCCCCCTAGGACGAGACAATGTCTCGAGCCCATGCTTCTAGGCACTCCCCCCCTAGGAGACAAAATCTTTCAGCCAAGATGGCTTGTTTCGAACACGCTGGGGTCTCGATGCGGGCTGCCTCTCCCCGGGTTTGCTACCTTCTCTTTGTCCCCTGGTTTCCTGTCCTGTAATTTGAGAGGGAGACTCGTTAGTGATCTGCCGCGGCTCCGCGGCGTTGTTGGGAGGTGTGCTCTTACTTAGGGAGGAACCGGGGGCACTGGGGACTAACGAAAAACCCCTCTTCTCGCTTGGATGGGTGGGGGAACACTCCTGAAAACCCCCCCGGTTTGCTAAATCAAAACCAAAATTCCATTCGGGGGCAGCGGTCGCGAACTCCTCTCCCCCTTCCCCGGCCTCTGACGGAACTGGCTTATCAAAAGGATATGAGTCGGGGCCGCTGCTTCCTCCTTCCCCCCTTGCTTGGGACTGTTGTCCGCTGCTGTCTCCCCCTTGGGTTACGCGGGTGGGGGAGAACCCTAACGCTGAATCTTGTTGCAAATCCTCACTGACTGGCCCACTGACTCGGTGCCTCAGTTGGTCTGCGTGCCTCCTCCAGAGGAGACCGGTGTGGGTTTCGACCCGGTACGACACTGGCCCCGTCTGTTCTACAACCGTCCCCGGCACCCAGGCTGGCCCCGCGCTGGCATAGTTCCTGCAATGCACAGGGTCGCCGGCGGCGAAACCTTTCGAGACTGCCAGCCCCACGTTTTTTCCCTTGTCCTCAATTCTTGTGGGGTCCAGCCTGGACAGGAGTGTAGTCAGTTTCCGCCGCATCAATAGTTCTGCCGGCGAGTAACCTGACGCTAAGGGGGTCACCCTATACGCTAATAAGAACTGACATACTTGGTGGTTCAGGTCCCCAGGGCCCATGCGCCGAAGCGCTTCCTTTGTTGTACGCACCAACCGTTCCACTTGGCCATTCGTGGCCGGGTGAAACGGCGCGGACGTGACATGCCGAATGGCGTTCGCCTCCATGAATGCCCCGAACTCTGAGGAGGTGAAGCAACTCGCGTTATCGCTGACTAAAGTGTCGGGTAAACCGAACGTTGAAAAGACTCTCCGTAGTTGGTTAATTGTAGTGGTGGAGGATGTGCTCTTTACCGGAATGACCTCCAGCCACTTTGAGAATGCATCCACCACCAGGAGAAACATGGTTCCTCGGAAAGGGCCAGCGAAATCTACGTGCACTCTGGACCATGGCCCCCTCGCTGTGTCCCATTCCCTATGCGGGAGGCGGGCCGCCTCTGGTCGGGACCCCTGGCACGCCTCACAAGTGCCGACCATGTGCTCAATGTCCTCGTCAAGCTGTGGCCACCAAAAGTAACTGCGGGCCAGCGCTTTTGAGCGAACGATGCCCGGGTGGCTGACGTGTAGCAGTTTGAGAACCCTCGGCCGCATGGGAGTCGGGACCACCACCCGTTGGCCCCACAACAGGCACCCCCTTTCTATGGACAACTCTAGCTTCTTCCGAAAGAATGGGTCGAATTCCTTGCCTGGGGACGATGTTGGCCACCCTTTCTGCACCCATGAGCTGACTTTCTCCAGCGTCCTGTCCTTGCTTGTCGCCCTAGCTATATCAGCCGGTACTATTGGGGGTTCGTCTAAAACCTCGATTAGCAACACCTGGCGGTCTCTTCCTATTCTGGCTTTTTGGTCGTCCGACAAAGGCAAAGGAGATCTCGAAAGCGCATCAGCATGGCTGATCTCCTTTCCGGGCCGGTACTCCAACTCGTGTTGGTATGCGTTAAGAAAAATGGCCCATCGCAACATTCTCGGTGATAGTATCTGCGGCGTGGGCTTGCCTGCCGTGAAAATCCCTAACAGGGGCTTGTGATCCGTCACGATTTTGAATGGGCGGCCATACAGAAAATCGTGAAACTTTTTGGTCCCCGCTACTATTGCCAATGCCTCCCTGTCGGTTTGTGCGTAATTTCGCTCTGCTTGGGACAGGGACCTTGAGTAAAACGCCACTGGGGCCTCCCGACCATCATCCAACACGTGGCAAAGCACTGCCCCCACCCCCACCGGTGATGCATCACAGACTAAGACCACCGGCCGTTTGGGGTCGAAGTGCGTAAGGATTGCGTCCGATGTTAAAAGCTGCTTTAGTTCGTTGAACGCCTTCTCGTGCTCGTCACCCCACATCCATGTCTCCTCTTTTTTAAGTAACCGATGGAGCGGTTCGGCCACGGAGGCTTTCCGCGGAAGAAATGTATGGTAAAAATTGAGGAGCCCCAGGAATGACTGTAGTTCGGTTTTGGATGTGGGGCGAGGGGCCTTCTTAATGGCTTCCACTTTGGATCTGGACGGCTTAATACCCTCAGGTGTGATCCGAAACCCTAAAAACTCGACCTCGGTTTCGAAAAAAACACATTTGTCCTTCCTCAGTCTCAGCCCCGCTTTCTCGAACACAGTTAGCACTTTATCCAATCTCTTTGCCAGTTCGGCCTCACTCCCCCCTGTTATCAATACGTCATCAAAATAAGGTAACACCCCCTCCAGCCCCTTCAGGAGGCGTTCCACAAGCGACTGAAAAAGGCCGGGTGCCGAGTTCACGCCGAACTGTAAACGCGACACCTGGAACGCTCCCTTATGTGTGACTATCGTTTGCGCCGCGGCCGTGGCGGGAGTTACGGGGAGTTGTTGATAGGCTTGTGCCAGGTCGAGCTTAGCGAAACACTTTCCCCCATTTAGCCTGGCCAAAAGGTGGCTGACCACTGGCACCGGGTATGCATTAGGGCGAATCGCCTTGTTAATTGTACACTTATAATCAGCGCAAATGCGCACCTCCCCGTTAGCCTTCAGGGCTGTTACGATTGGAGTTTCCCACTCCGCGGAATCAACAGGAATAAGAATCCCCTGGCCCACCAATTTGTCCAGTTCCGCCTCTATTTTGTCCTTTAGTGCGAAAGGCACCCTGCGCGGTTTGAGTCTTATCGGGCGGACCTCCGGGTCTAGGTCGAAGGCTACAGGGGGTCCCTTGAATTTTCCAAGTCCTTTTTCAAAAACGGCGGGGTGCGCGTCACACACCGCTTGTATCGGATCCGCGCCCACGGCATGCACCCCCCCTATGAACAAACCCAAGGGCTGAAACCACTGCGTCCCTAGGAGGCTACAATTCCCCCCTTTGAGAACGACTAAAGGGAGTTCTGCGGAATGTCTTTTATAACGAACCTGAAATTTTCCGACCCCCAGCACTGGAATGCTGTTCCCTTGTACGTCCCGTAGCGTGGACCTCAGAGTCTTAAGTTTGGGCCGCGCTTGGGGGTCGATCTTCAAGAACTCTTTCTGGGGAATTATGGAATAATAGGACCCCGAGTCAATCTCCATCCTAACAGGGGCCCCTTGTACTATTACCTCAATGAAGTAATGGTTTTGTCCCGCGGACACGCTGAACACGGGGGCGTCGTCCTCGCTGCCGTCCGAGACGCGACCCACGCCGTCCTGCTTCCTCGTGGTTCGGGCGCCATCTTGGGGTCTCGCTGGACGGTCCGGTCTGGCCGAACGGTCTTTCGACTGCCTCCGGCCCTCTCTCCGATTTCTGCATGCCCTGGCGATGTGCCCGCGCCGGCCACAGCTGTAACATTCGGCTTTCCTGAAAGGGCACTTCGCACGCTCGTGGGCCGCCCCGCAACCATCGCAGCGGCGCCCCCCTTTCCGGACCTTCTGTACCTCTTCGCCGTCGCTGCCATCTGTAGAGGATCTCGAGGTTCGTCGGGTCGCGTGCACCGGCTGTCCTGACTTGCCGCGCACCGAGCTTTCCGCTTTGCTGGCCCTAGGACGCCACTCACGCCACTCGTGTATTTCGTCCACTCCCGCATTCGTGGACTCCGCGGATTCCGCGGTCTCTACGACCTCGGCCAGCGTGGGTGGCGGCTCCCTGTTCATCAGGCGGCGCTGCACTTCCTTGTCCTTCAGGCCGCACAGCACGACGTCCCTCATGATCATCTCCAGGTTGTCCCACTTGCAGGGAACGGCGGCTACCCTCAGGGCCTCCACGAAAGCCTCTACCGACTCATCCGGCGCTTGGACTCGCCTCCAAAACGCACTCCTGGCGGGAAACATTGCCTTCGAGGGTTGGAAACGCTCACGCAGCAACTTCAGTATGTCGTCGGTTTTGAAGTCGTCCAACGTCTTCGGTTCGATCATGCCCACCAGCGCCCGCTTGGTCTCTACACCCAGCATTCGGGTGAGGATGGCCCTCTTCCTTTCCTCGTCGTCTTTGACTTTGAGTTCCACCAAGGCCGCCTTGAAATCCATGTTAAAGATGGTCCAGTCTTGCGGCTTGGTAATATTGAACCCGCTCTGTGTCCTGGCGCTTTGGGAATCCATCATCCCACCTTCGTCGCCAATTTGGTGTATGTAAACCAAGACACAGGACACAGCCTCGGGCTGGGTTAACTCAGGTTTATTGCATCGTGGACAGAGGGAACATGAGGTAATGGCGGATCGATAGCTCTTTATATACAGTAGTAATACCTTTGAACGTGGTGCCATAGTAGCCCATTGGCTACCGCCTGCGTGACGTCATTGCTAGTCACGCCCTTCTTGTCCAGGTGTAGGTGGTGGCGGGAAAGCTTCCCGCGCTGTTGCCTTTGATGATTCTGACCAAGAGAGCTTGGACGCTCGCTGCTGCCAGCTGGTGGTCATCAGCTCGCGTCCTCATGCAGGGTTCATATGATACAGCTGAAGGTTACATTGTTGCTATAGGCAAGGTTACATTGGTTCAGATACATTGTAATCCATGTGGAAGGTAAAACCCT
The DNA here is from genome assembly GCA_035047345.1 of Bradypodion ventrale. Taxonomy (NCBI): domain Eukaryota; kingdom Metazoa; phylum Chordata; class Lepidosauria; order Squamata; family Chamaeleonidae; genus Bradypodion; species Bradypodion ventrale. The sequence continues at coordinate 1,180,403 of JAWDJE010000009.1, forward strand.
TAGAACACAACAGATAGTCTTCTTCTTTCGTGTCCCCATCAAACTCTGGACTGGCAGAATGAAGCCACCTTTTTGGCTTTGCCATTGGACAAACCTAAGTCCTCATCAGTGCATGTCTCTAGCAGTAATTGGAGGACGAGTAAATGAACCAGATTCTGTATCTCTCTTCACATTCACACCATGTGTTGTTGTCCACCAGTAGCCCCCACTTGAGCATGTTGCTTTTGCATTTAGGGACTTCAACCCTCAGCCTGTTCAGAGTCCTCAAAGTGACGTAGGGGACGTTGAGTCCCTCGGCCGTCATCAGGTGCAACTCATATCCGAGAATGCATTTTTTCCTGAAGCAGGAAAAATGTCATTAGTGTGAATTTGTTTAAGGTGGATCCCAGCTTGCCATGAAGTGACTCACACACAGTGATCACGGAGACATCCCCTGCGGCAGAGATGTGGGCTTCTGGGAATTGAAGTCCAAGAACACCTGGAGTGCCAAGGTTCACCATCACGGCTCTAGGATGTCACCCAATAATCATGAGCATAATGAGTGATCTCCCGCTTGTGATGTTAGCAAACAAATCTTCTTTGGTTGATACAACAAACCCATCTAGAGCAATGGCACAAACAGAGGTCTACATTTTCTCAAGAGCATTGCAAGGTTCAATGCCAACTGCCACTCTACCAGGACTCAAAGCTATTGACAAGTGAGGTTGGCCATCAATTCAAGGTTTCAAATGATAACCTGCCAGGTCCTTCCTCTGACCCATTCTTAAGGTAGCCCCAAGGCATCCTGAGAAATAAGGGCACACATCCCCATAAAAGAGGTCAGGAAAACTGTGCTCTCAGTGGAAGAAACCTCTGAATGGAGATGACCCTCAAGTCCGCCAGATCAGATCCATGAATTGCTTTATGGCAAGAGAAAACATTCTTGAGGGTACACAAGAACAAAACCAAATTAGAAGATGGAGGAAGGCACTCACTGGGCAAGGAACAACATTAAAGGAGGATATAGCTGAGGATAGTCTGGCAGGGCATCCCGCTATGGTAATGGAGTAGACCATACAGCCAGCGACTCGACGCCGAGTACTGGGCGGGGGCAAATAACCTGACTCCCTAAAGGGGCCAATGGCTATGGTTGGATGAGCCTCTTTAGGTGGGTTGATGGTCCCCTCAATTGGAGGAAATGCCACTGGAAACCATCCTCATGGTCCCAACAGCAAAATGAGCTGAGGATGAACTCTGATTCCCAATGGAAGAGGCCATGCCAGATGGACTGGATGTGAAGGCACACCTCAAGGCTGCGGCAGTCCATTGCAGTCCTGGTGTCAAATCCTGCATTCGTGTGGATTCACAGAGTCTTGGGTTTCTGGGAATTGAAGTCCAAGAAAAGCTGGAGTGCCAAGGTTTGCCATCACTGGTCTTTGGCCATTTTATTCACCTCTTGAACAGCCACCACCAACCGCTTATCTCAGCTCATCCTTCCCAAGGCAAAAGTACCTGAGTTTCCATTCTGTGGCATGCCTATCACCTCAGATAGACCGCCGAACTGTCTCAGATAATTCTTCATAAGCGGCTTAGGCTTGGCTTGTGACAAAAATCCTCCATCCCACAAAGAACCTTTTCAGAAGTGACATCAAGCCAGAGATGGCAGATCAAACGCACAAAAAATAAGGTTTTTAGCCCACCTCTCTCTTCAGTGTGAATTGTTTCTCCTAAATCTTGGTAACGGAACACTTCTGCCAACCGCCGCACATCATCCTGACATTTGAAATACAGATATATATGAGAAAACATGTCATTCTTGACAGAACTCTACAATAGTCGTGATTTGTCTCAGTTGATGGGAGAATAATTCACGCTGACAGTAAGAACTTGCAGATGGGCCATCTAAAAGGGAGAAGGCGTTACAGGAAGCTATCTGACTGGTGGGGTGGCTGGCTCAGTCCTTTCCAATGGAGGGGTGGGCACATGGGGGAACCATGCATCTGGGAGGGGGAAATGTGGTGGCATCAGGAAAGATGAAGTTCCTTTAATTAACGTGTGGTTTGACCCATAGATTAGAAAGCAGGAGGAGAAAGCTAGAGGTCACCAGGTGATGCGATCTTTCTTTCTAGGATACTAATAAATTATTCTCGGTTGAGAGGATTTTTGCTGGAGAAATCCTGCTCAGGATATGCCTGAATGACGTTCCTTTCAGGTCCCCAAGATCTTTTCCCCACCAAAGTGGTCCCTATTGATCTACTTGAAATGTCCTACTTTCGATCTGCTAGGTTGGCAGGAGCTGGGACAGAAACGGGTGCTCAATCCATCGTGCAGTATCCTGGTCTCGAACTTCCGACTTGCCGGCCTTTCAGTGAACAAGGTGAGCATCTTAACCACTGAGTCACCACAACCCCTCTTTCTAGGATGATTGTTCTCATTGAGAGGGACAACCAGTTGACGCAAGAATGATAAGTATGGGCAATGAGAAAGAGAGAGAGAGAGTTGAATTCTGGGTAACAATACACACTTTAAGGGTATCCTTGATCCCCAAACAAGTGTGTGTGTGTGTGTGTGTGTGTCTGTCTGTCTGTCGAACCAGGAGTTCTCAACCTTTTTAAGCCAGGGCCCATTCACACTCTTTCAGACAGTTTTGGGGTCTGGATGGTTATTTTGCTCTTCTTCTACCACATGGCACTTCCAGGTGTGGTGGAGGCAGTGGGGGGACCACATGGAATGGCACCATCAGCCACATCTGGCCCACGGGCTGCAGGTTGAGAATCCCTCTGCCTCGCTCTCATCATGCTTTCACCTAATAAAAAATGAGCACAATGTTCTTTGGTTGTCCTAATCAGCTGCAGTGTTTTGTTCACTTATGCTAAATAATTGAGAAGTGGTTTCGAAGCATCTAAGCGCATGGGTGGCTCTTGGGGGTTGATTTTCTGCTAAGTGACTGCCCAGGTACTTTAGAAGGTTACTGTGCTTGATTGAAGCCTTTCCCCTTTTTATATAAGCAGCATCATTAATGAGGCTGTAATGAATTCAGGTGCTGCCAGTTTGTGACTCCAAGAACAGTTTGCAAATAGAAGTGGAAAAAGAGGGTTGCAATGTGTTTTTTTTTTTAAAAAAAAAAATAAACTGTGGATGGTGAATTCTTGGATTGTCAAGCAACATCGATAAAACCATAATAGGCAACTTTCTGTAATTTTGGGGCCAATGACGTTCTGTAGCGGTGCATCCGAGAGAACATCTTCACAATTGTCCTGAAAAAAAGATGTAATCTTTGAACTGGGGAAAAACAGAAATGCCCTGTTTATGCATTGGGGGAAAAGGCGTAGGAAATGCATTTATTAAGATCCGTGTTTGTGTTAAAGAAAAAGATTCGTAACTGGGTGTGATTGCAAAACAACCCAAAATATCTTTGAATCCATTGTCGCATTCCTGTCTGTATTTTGAAAGTGCATTTTCAAATCAGCTGCTGTTTTGGATAGCAGATGCTTTGTAAGAAGTTTCTACTGCTTTGGTCTACATCTGTTTAAATAGCTTCCAGGAACTCATGGGCCTTTGGCACATGGGTTCCAGGCAGGTTGTGGACCCCCCGCTTCTACACCAGGTAGAGGTTCTGATATTCCATTTCTGCCTGTCAAGAAGCTAAAAAGATATGCAACGCAGAAAAAAATTGTGGACCGCATACAGAATTACTCGATGGGCAGAAACAGAAGTTATAAGTGATTCATCAACTTCACTGCATCACAAAAATTAAAATTAAAATAGTCTGGTACTTGGACTAATCCATGTGTCCTATACTAAATCAAGTGTGCTGAATCCAAATCCAAAGTCCAGTTCTGCCTAGGATGTCAGGATCTTCAGTTAGCAAATCTCACCCATTTCGTTAGGTTCTTGCGTTTCTATAGCTTAAGCATTGGGGATTTTATGTATCTGAATTGAATGCTGTATGCCACCCAGAGTCGCACGTTGATTGGGGTGGCTATACAAATCACATTAAATAAATAATGTGGGGTATATTTGCTACAAACATAGGAAAAATTGTCCAGTGTATTAACAGTGTTTTCCCTATCGCATAACACTAGAACTAGGGGACACTCCATGAAACTTTTGGGTGCTTGTTCTCAAACAAATAAGAGAAAGTCCTTTTTCACCCAGAGAGAGGATCCCTGGTCTATGGAACTCCTTGCCAGAAGACGTGGTGACAGCTGTCAGTCTTGACAGCTTCAAGAAAGGATTGGACAAGTTCATGGAGGACAACAAGGTTATCCATGGCTATAATTATGGATACCGAAGGACAAACTCCGGGTTGGAGAGATAGGCAGGATATCTCTCAATGCCATGTCCAGGGAATCCTAAGTAGGTGAAGGCATCTGCTTGGGAATAATACCCTGAAGCAAATGGTGAGCCACTGTGTGAGACAGAATGCTGGACCGGATGGGCTCCTGTGGCCTCTTCCAGCAAGGCTGTTCTTATGTTCTTATAACACAGCTGCGCCTACTCATCTTTAGCTCAAAAGAGACTCACTATGGCCTAGCTGTACTATCCAACAAGATGGTTTTGCACTAGAGACAAGCCCTTGGTCCATTTCGCCTTATAGACCTATTCCTGACATCAGCTCACTGACTTGCCCAGACATATTATTAAAAAGACATGCCCGGCTGCTGCTGGAACATGCATGCCACCAGGGGACATGATTCAGCTGAGGTGGCAGCAGGCATAGTGGTATAATGTACCCATGTAAAAATATACATATATTACCCAATTGCTGACCATTTGAACAGCTATAGCACGCCTTAAAATCTGTACATGATAGGCAAATTCTGAGTTCAGATTTGGAATCAGCACACTCGATATCATGTAGATCACATGTGTTGCTCCCAGTAGCAAAATCGTGGTTGGGCAGTGTTATTTATTCATTTGGCAGAAGAAAAGGGCTGAATTTGATATGGTTGCATCCTTGTAATTTCCTTTTTTTCTTTCATGATATAATATGTTTCAGCAGCAGTGCTATTATCATAGTGGATAGTGCAGGTGAAAAACCAGGAATTCTCTGGTCCTATGAGCGACCTCTTGCTCACGTTTCTCATTAATGAAACCAAGACCTCCATATTCATTGTATAAAAATGAATGGTAGGAAAGGGGTTCTGCACATCGCTGACCTGAATAAGGGTTACTTATGTTTCAAAGATTCATCTGTCATGTTGTTCAACATCCGCTGGGAATGGCTCTTCTGATCAATGTGGTCACAGGGGCTGCTTGGAGAAATGCCATTGACCAAGTCACTTGGACATAACCATGTGGCATTTCTGCGACATAAAATCATAGAATAACTGAGTTGGAAGGGGGCCTTTTAGGCCATCCAATCCAACCCCCTGCTCAGTGCAGGAATCCAAATCAAAGCAGACCTGACAGTAAAGTTCAACCTTGCTCAAAAGCCAGTCGTATCCGACTCTAGGGTTCAGTGCTCATTTCTGTTTATCGCCAAAGAGCCAGCACTGTCTGCGTTCGTAAACGTTTCTGTGGACATTTGTCAAGGCACGCCTAGACACCGTATTGCACGGAACACTGTTTACCTTCCCACCAAAGTGGTCCCTGTTTATCTACTTGCAATTGCTTGCTTTTGAGCTGCTAGGTTGGCAGGAGCTGGGCCAGCGATGGCCTCTCATTCCATCATAAAACCCCGGGTTACAACCGCCTTGGTTTAAGTTTGCTCCGGTTTACAACGGCAAATTCTAGGGAAATGCCGTCCCAGTTTACAAATTTTTAATGCATTTGTTTCAGTTTACAACAATCAATTCTGGACTATTTAAAAAAAATTCAATGCATCCCTATGGATGTTTCAGGTTACACTTTGTTCGGGTTACAACAGAGGCTGTTGGAACGGACCTCCGTCGTAACCCAGGGTTTTACTTCCTTGTGTTTTGAACTGCTAACGTTCTGCCTCCCCGTCAGCGTCTTAACCACTTGAGCCACCGCCGTCCCCGTGCAGATATATAGACCTCTCTTGACGGAGGAGCAGTTGAACCTGCTTCGCCAAGAGATGATACGGACGTCTGAATTGAAAGGCATCAATAGCAGCCAAAAAGCTCAGTTCCAGAACGAAACAAGAGCGAGCGCTGGTTTGTCAATGAAAGTAACCCTGTGCAAAATTTGAATTCTCTAATTTACATCTTGCATTCTTCTTATTCAGACGCCTTACCAAAAGGGCAGCTGTAGAACAAGGAAGTTTTAAATCCTCACCCTGTCCTCCTTTATATCCGTGAAGATTTATTTCCATCCCTGGAAAAAAATTTTTTGTTCTTGTCGGGGGTTTTTTGTTTTTGTTTTGAGTAACTTTCCCATTAAAGGCTGCTGAGGGATAAAGATGCTTTTATTTAACAGGGGTGGAAAACTCTGCCAGGCGCGAAAGGAGATGGCTTTTAAGAGATTATTTTACATATTTACATATTTTACCTTGAGCATTTTCGTGGTTCCTGCCTACTGGTGACTCTATCAGAGTTTTACACACACTTTCAAAAACAAAACAGAAACCCGAAGCCTCCTTTACTCTCTCTTTTTCTCTCCCTCCTTCTTCTCCTTCTTGCATGTGTGTTTTTTTTGTGCAAAAAAAGGGAGGAAATGAATTCTGAGGTTCCCCCCCCCCCCCACTTCATTTTCACATCCTCACATTTCCTTATTTCACATGATTTAAAACATAAAAACCCGCCCGTAGCGCTATTTTTTCCCTTTCTCAAGAGGAAAGTGAATGTGACTTTTCTAAGGGGGTCAGAGGATGCCCGGCAGGCCTGTGGGTCTTGGCTCTGGACGGCTGCCGGCTCCCAGCTTAACTGAGGGGCCTGTCAGACTTTCCCTCTCCTCAGACGTTCGCCCTCGGGGGCCTCTGGCCAGGAGGACGGAAAAGGCCGCCTGATGAATCCCACGCTGGTTCTTTCCCACTGACATTAAGTCCGCAGCTTTTAAGATTAATCCCCCACAAAGGCGAGCCTTCATTCCGGTGCCAGCTTGAAATCCGATGGCAGCCGAGTGACCTTCCGGAGATGGCCGCTGCGGTCAGATAACCTTCTGGGGCCGCATCCTGTCCTTTCAAAAGCCCCTGCAGTGGGGATTTAGCGCTATGTCTCCAATGTGGCAAGGATGGCTCAGGGACAGAGGAGTGTCCGATAATCCAATATCTATCTATCGAGCTATCTATCATCTATCTATCTATCTATTTACTTACTTATTCATTTTTCTGATTTATATTGCTGCCCAAATTGTGGCAAATTCTCTCTTGTTTCTGAGTTGCGTATGTAGAGTGGGCGGCATACAAATCCAACCAGCCAGCCAACCAACCAACCAACCAGCCAGCCAGCCAGCCAGCCAGCCAGCCAACCAACCAACCAACCAACCAACCAACCAACCAGCCAACCAACCAGCCAACCAGCCAACCAACCAGCCAGCCAGCCAGCCAACCAGCCAACCAACCAACCAACCAACCAACCAACCAACTCTGAAGACTCTGGGCGGCTCACAGAAAATAAAACCAACATCACATTTTAAAAAGCAAAGCTCCAACAACAACGAGAGAGTGTACGGCACGCTGTGAGCTTTCGTGGACCATGTCCACTTCTTCACAAAAGCTCACTGTTCACCTGTATCAGTTTGATCCCTTGTGCTCTCAGACACCAGTTATTTTGCTTTGCCCCAGTCTTAGCTGCACGGGCTGGTCATCATCTCTCCCAACGTTCATGTAGGGACCCTTCCCACTTCCCCCAGATGTGCTGGGGTTGGACCTGGACCTGGACCTTCCGACCCAGCAATGTATCTGCTTTAGCCTGGAGATAGAGCGCCTCCTTCACACAATGAATCAGATTGGAGATTGCCTGAAGAGGCAGAGGAAGGAACTGGCGGTGCATGCTCTATCTCACAGTGGGGGAGCGCACAACCCTTGGATAACAAAAGTCTGTCTGTCTGTCTTTCTTTCCTTTTTCTCTTTTTCTCTCTTCCTCTCATTCTGTCCTTCCTTCCTCCCATTCTATCTTTCTCTCTCTCCCCCTTCATTCTCTCTTTCATTCTTTCTCTCTCTCTCCCTTTTGTTCTTTCCTTTCTTTCTCTTTTCTTCTCATTCTGTCCTTCCTTCCGTTCTTTCTTTCTTTCTCTTTCTCTCTCTCCCCCTCAGTCTTTCTCTCTCTTTCATTCTTTCTTTCTTTCTCCCCTCAGCAAAATTAAATGTCTGGAAGAGCCAGTGAGCAAGAAAAAGAGAGAAAGAAAGAGAACTGGTGTAGGCATGCATTGCTATCTCAAGGGCTCTGTGTTGTTGTTGTTGTTGTTGTTGTTGTTGTTGTTGTTGTTGTTGTTGTTGTTGTTGTTGTTGTTGGTGCTGGTGCTGGTGCTGGTGCTGGTGCTGGTGCTGGTGCTGGTGTTTCAAAACTGACTTTTGGAAGCCCTAATAGGGTTTTCAAGATAAGTGAGGTCTTTAAGGAGTGGCTTTACCGGTTGCACTATTCTGAGTCAGCTTCCATGACCGAGCAGGGATTTGAACTATGGTCTCTGGAGTCAGAGTTCATCACTTTATCCAATACACAACATTGTGCACCCTCAGGGCCGACATCAGAAATTTGTGGGCCCGGTACATGCCCCCCACATTTGGCCACACCCCTGTTGTTTTCTGCGCACTCATGGTTTGTTTGTGCATGCGTATATCAGTGGTTTCCTGGCACCACCACGCCCCTGTGGTTTTCTGCACATGCATGGTTTGTTTGTGCATGCGTGCATCAGTGGTTTCCTGGCAGCGCCAGGCCCCCGTCATCTCCAGGCCCGGGATGGGAGTCCTAATGGTCCCAACCTGCCCTGATGGTGGCCCTGTGCACCCTAGTAATGTATTAGCAGTACCAATATCTAAAGGCAGCTCTGCCTCCGTCTTCCGACCAAATATTATGAATATAGAAGTGTAACTTTTAGAAGGTGATGCTTTGTTCATGTGCAATGGCAGCCTCTGCCCCCTCACCACCACCACCATCATCTTCTTCTTTTTCTTCTTTGTCTTCATCATCATCATCATCATCGCCGCCGCCGCTGTTGTCATCATCGTCTTCTTCTTCTTCTTCATCTTCATCAACATCGTCGTCGTCTTCTTCTTCTTCTTCTTCACCATCATCATCACCATCAAATGTCACAAGTGCCCAGTTCAGAGGGGCAGATCACCAGTTGGAAAGCCAGTTTGTAGCTGCCGCCACTGCCTAAACCATTCAGACATTTATCTATCACGTTTCCTTTTCATCGTGTTTGCACGTAGTGTGAAAGAAAACCCGTTTTCCAGATTTCTATCAGTCTCAATTGCTTTAAAAAAGAAGGAGAAAAACGCAGTTCTTTATTTCCTGTTGCAACAATTTCTGACTGTTCCCTAAAAAATGCACTTTGAAATCTTTCGCTCGTGTGTGCAAAGGGTGCGAAAATACAGCCAACCCTCCTGTGTGCTTTTAATTCCCTTTGTTCCTCCTATTAACCCTGGGAATAATGTGGAAGCAATAAGTACCATTAAGAGCTTCGCTCCAGCATTTTGGCAAATAAAACAGATACCTCAAATTACATGTGAGAGTACAAAAAAGGGGGGATATTTAATCCATTTTCTTCTCCTTGTTTGTAAAGATGAGAAAATGAAACATCTGGGTGTTTTTCTTTAAGAAGTTGAGAAGCAAATCTCTCTAACCCTTGTGTGTGTGTCTTTGTGCATGTGTGTGCTTGATTGTTCTTCTTTTAATACATACACACACATGCACCCAGTCGAGGCGCATGGGTCTGCAACTCGCAAGGAAAACCGATGTCCTTTCCCGCAGCCAAATTAACCGGAATCACGTGGAAAACAATCTGAGTCTTGTATGGAAAGGGGAGCCATTAAAATTAGCCCGGAGCCATGGACGGCACCCAATATCACTAGAACAGCTCCCGCTGCAGATGTGGAGCCTGGCTCTCAGGCATACCGCGCTGTGTTGTATAGCTACAATTAAAATCAACTCCTCTGCCAAAAAATAAAAGGGCGGATGGTTGGAAGGGGAACATCAAAGACGGATTGAAATGTGTAGTTAGTAATAAGAGTTGGTCTCCTCTTGAACCGAGCCCTGCGGCCATCCATGGCCCCCTTGTTAATGAGAAATTTTGACCTCTGGTTTGTAAGTTAAACTTGTAATCCCGGCTAATGAAGTAAATCAATCCCAACTTCGGGTCTGTTGTTCCCATTTTTCTTAGCTTGCTGGTGTCTGGGAGTTTAGCATCCAAGGCTGCAAACGTCATGTGGAAAAGAGGGAGAGAGAGGAGAGGGGGGAAAAAAGGATAATTATAATTGTACAATCTTCTCTGTACATACACTTGCAAAGATTTCTTATGAGAGATGAAGGCCGCACATGCTCAAAAGCCAGTCATATCCAACTCTAGGGATCAGTGCTCATGTTTACAGCCAAAGAGCCAGCGCTCTCTGCATCAGCATCTGCAGGCATTCCCATGAACATGTGGCAGGCATGACTAGACACCGGAGCGCATAGTGGTCCCTATTTATCTACCATATGTACTTGAGTATAAGCTGACCTGAATATAAGCCGAGGTACCTAATTTTGTCCTGAAAACATAGGAAAACAGATTGACCCAATTATAAGCCAAAGGTAGGAAATGCAACAGCTGCTAATGAGTATCAGTAATCAAAATACATAACAATATAGGAAAATTAATAAAATTGTTGGCGCATCTCAATCTTGCACAGTCTTGGGACCCTCATGGTCATTGACCCAAGTATAAACCATGTCCACTTTTCGGAGCTCATTTTGGGAGCTAAAAAACTCAGTTTATATTCAATTATATACAGTACTTGCAATTTCTTGCTTTTGAACTGCTAGGTTGGCAGGAGCTGGGCCAGAGACAGGAGCTCACTCTGTTGTGCAGCACTCGGGTCTCGCTCTGTCGACCTTCCGGCCATGAAATTCAGCGTCTTGACCACTCAGCCACCGCAGTCCCTTCTTATGAGAAGGATATAGTTAACAGTGTGTAAATATCAATTTATTGACTTATTTGGCTTCCTGCCTTATTGCTTCCCAAGGGCTGGTTTAATATAGTCAAATCTTCATCCAGGAATTCTAGCTTTAACAAAGAGACAATTGGGGTGGCTCCAACTATTGCTTGCCATATCTGTTTATTTGGTGCTAAGCAATCGGCAACTTCTTAAATATACACCTACACACCCCAGAAATAAGCTCCCCGCTTTTCCCCTTGGTAAGCCTGCTTAGGACTTCATTTGTACTTGACCCGTCAGATCTTGTTCCAAAGAAGAAGACGGCAATAAAAAATTTAGTTTCAAAGATGCCTTTAAGACTTTGTTTTCCTTTGGTTTTTGTGTTGTTTGAAGCAGACTAAAACAAAACAAAAAACCCTTTTTTGAAAACCGGCGCTTACAACGAATTCCTGGCGGATGGGGCCAAAAGTTGAGCTTCGATATCCAGGGACTGGTTTCTCACCGCTTTGGCACAAGGGACATCTTGAAGGTGCAGGGGTTAAACTGCTGCCCTGTAACCAAAAGGCTGTGAGTTTGATCCTGACCAGGACTCAAGGGTGACTCAGCCTCTTTCTTAGGTCGGTAAAATGAGTACCTAGCAGGTTGAGGGCAAAATGCTAATTTACTTGTGAACTGCCCAGAGAGGGCACTAAGCACTCTGTCCCAGCTCCTGCCAACCTAGCAGTTCGAAAGCAAGAAATTGCAAGTAGATAAATAGGTACCACTTTTGTGGGAAAGGTAAACAGCATTATGTGCACTCCGGTGTCCAGTCATGCCTGCCACGTGTCCATGGAAACATCTGCAGATGCAGGCAGTGCTGGCTCTTTGGCTATAAACAGAGATGAGCACTGAACCCTAGAGACGGATACGACTGGCTTTCAAGCAAGGGTGGCTTTTACTTTTGCCTTTACAATGTCCATTTCTGCTCCTGTCTTCTATTAAGTTCTTTGTCATCTCTGTGAATCCACACGAATGGGTTTACTACACGAACGCTATGTGGATTCACGGGGCACCACGAAGGAGAAGAAGAGTTACAGGTAAGCCACCTGACATTATAGAGCTCTGGTGGCGCAGGGGTTAAACTGATGTCCGTGCAGCCAAAAGGTTGTGAGTTTGATCCTGACCCGGGGGCTCAAGCTTGACTCAGCCTTTCAGCCTTCTGAGGTTGGTAAAACAAGTACCCATGTTGAATCCATGTTGACTATCTTTCCTTCTTTTAGAGCAGGCATTCTCAACCTGTGACCCGTGGGCTGGATGCGGCCCGCAGCACCATTTCATGTACCCCAACTCCTGCTTCCAAGCCATTTTGTCTTGACCTATGACTGTGATATATTCCCTCCAAAGGGGTGCCGTCCCACTGCACCATTGTGCTTCTCCTTTGTCTTTAGGAACCCCCTTTCTCTCCCAGGTTCTTTCGCGCATGACGCTGGGGTTAACTCTCCTCCTCGCCTCGGCACAATGGCAAGCGGGGATGTGGGGAATAACCTACTTTCGTTGGAAAGTGGCTAGGTTAATTTTGACAACAAGTGGAAAACGCAGCAGTGGTTCCGTTCACAAATGATATACCTTGGTATATGGGGAAATCCTGTTGCGAAGAACTTCACAAATAATCATGCTTTATTAGCTACACAGTCTTCCCTCCTTTGTTTCTATTCATTTAATTTAAAGCGAAGCCACTCAGCATGCAGAACTAAAATTAGCTGCAAAGAGGGGTGGGTGGGGAGGGAAAGTAGAAGAGAATAAACAGGAAAATCCATTAGAGTCAATGGGTTATTGGATCCCTCGCCATCCTTCAGATGGCGGCCTATTAAAAGTGGTAATGCTGGCCGCCAGCCTCGCCTCCGGGCCAGAAAGGAGGCCGTGGCAGGCATATTTCACATGCATCAGACAGAAGAATTAAATAGACCAATGTTCCCTAAAAAACTGAAGTACATCTCTTTCTGACGTTCATCTTGGGCAAAAAAAAAAAAATATTCATTGATCTCAGTATGTCCCTTGGCAATTATAAAATATTAAATCCCAGTCACACTTTCCTGGTCGGCTTAATTTTCTCTCTCTTTCTCTCTCTATTCAGAGCTTTTCTATTTGATCAATCCTAACAAGTTAGGAGTAACATCGAATAAAGAAATCTAAAACATAATAATCTGCAGAGTTGAAAACATTTGCTCCGTTGACAATCTTTTTAGGGGGTTTAATGCATTGCAGTCTTTCTTTTTTTAAAAAAAATTAAAATTATTATTCCATTAAAATAAACGTATAGCCAGCTGAAAATAATGCTGGTGCATCTATTTTAATGAACAATCTTACGGCATCTCTTAGAAATAAACGAACCCTAATAATAGCCGGTGTAAATTATATTTTACAACAAATATTTTATATAAAAACAGGAAGGCTGTTCTTATTTTTTTTTAAAGTCAGTTGAATGTCTCTGCATACCTCTTGTGGCTTGAACAAGGATTTAAAACAGGGATTCTTAACCTGCGGCTCACGGGCCGGATACGGCCCACAACACCATTTTATGTGGCCCCACACCACCTCCACCGCACCCAGAAGTGCCATGTGGTGGCTGTCCGGCCCCCAAAGCTGTTGGAGGGAGCCTAACCCGGTCACTGGTTTAAACTAGTCTAGAAAGAAAGAGATACCGAGAAATAGAAGAAAACAAAGTTTAATCCAAAAGAGGAGATTGTGGATTTTGTCATGCCAGGAAATGACAATTTTGACATAGAAAAATCACAGTAATGTCCTTTAAATTCTCAAAGAGCCCTTTTGTTTTCACTTACATCAGGATGCCTCAAATCCTACTCCAACACAACTAGTGCTTTTGACCTAAGATTTTGGGGGTGAAATAGCTAATCTGTCGCCTTCCCACTGGTTTATGAGCCAATGGTAGTTGGAAGTGACACATTTCCATCAAATAAACTTCAGTGCTTAAGAAGTCGGCAGTTTGAGACCCGGGTACTGCAGGACGGATTGAACGCCCATCTCTGTCCCAGCCCTTGGGGACATGAAAGGAACCTCATCCATGCCTTTCCTGAGTGGAGTTTCTCCCGCAAAAAAAATCCTTTCGACCCAGAATAATTTCTGGCACGAAATAATTATTATTATCCCCATCAAGAATTCAAAGTTGGGTTGCAACATGCAAGAGCTGAAGAGGGACTCACGAGGACTGAACACACACTCTCTTGAGCCTAGAGCAGTGGTTCCCAAAGTGGGGCTCAGGCCCTACAGGGAGACTTCAATTGCCAGAAGTCTAAGTCAGTACGTTGGCTGATCAGTGCTTTGGGGGATTGACTTGGGTGTCCAAGAACCAATGGTTGTGAAACACTAGTCTGTGAATCCACACGAATGGGTTTACTGCACGTACGTTGCACATTGTACATTGCACATATGTCCCCCACAGGAGGACCTCAGTTCCCAGAAGCCTAAGTCAGTACATTAGCTGATCAGTGCTTTGGGGGATTGACTTGGGCTCCTGGGAATTGAAGTCCATGAACCAACGGTTGGGAAACACTGCTATGTGAATCCACACAAATGGGTTTACTGCACATATGTTGCATGTTGTACATTGTACATTGCATATATGTCCCCCACAGGGGGACCACAATTCCCAGAAGCTTAAGTCAGTCCATTGGCTGATCAGTGCTTTGAGGGATTGATTTAGGCTTCTGGGAATTGAAGTCCAAGAACCAAAGGTTGGGAAACACTGTCTTAGAATATTTTTTCCTACCTTCTCATCAAATATCTTCAATCATTTATGCAAAGAGGTTTGTGATATTCCTAACTGTGTGACCAGTGGCTAGAAGAGAAGAAGCCTTTGGTCTATCACACACTCCACCCACACCAGAGATCCAAATGACGTCGTCGCCATTCATGAAATGTAGAGCCCAGGCCAAGCCTTTCTCTTTCTGGCAAGCCTTCAGTCCTTGAGTCTAAACTTTATCTTTGCCTTCGCTATGTAGGTTTTACTGCTGGCTCTTTAACCTCCTGCCACTTTAGCCTCCCGTCACAATAGCGGCTGATTTATTTGTTCCTGTAAAAGCTGCGATTTTTATTGACCGTGTTTGCTTTTTGCTTTTCATATTTGCAAACTGCACCCCTCCCCTGGAGCATTTGTCAGCCGGGCAGTGTATAAAGCAGGGATTCTCAACCTGTGGCCCGTGGGACGAATGCAGCCCATGGTACCATTTCATGTGCCCCCCACCGCTGCCTCCACCACACCAGGAAGTGCCAAGGGTGAAATGGCCATCTGGCCCCTGAAGCTGTCTGAGGGAGTGTGACTCGGCCCCTGGCTTAAAAAGGTTGAGAACTCATAGTATAAACATTTAAAATGAATTAATAAATAAATGAAACAAGGCCCCTAGCAACTGATATGCAGAGGCGCACATCTGAAGTTCAATATTTGGCTTTTAGCTGATACATCTAAAGTCCTTGATAGACCTTCCATGGTCTATGAGTCAGGACTTTGGGTTTAACTGCTGTTATTGGTAGGTGGAAGTTCATGAGGTTGACTTTCATGACTTTTTCCATGGTTGATCTAGTGCTAAACCTCTTCTCCACTTCAACACTATATCTCCACTTCTCAATGTCTAGCAAACATCTCCTCTTGTTCAATACTGCTCATTTTCTGCGCTGTGTTGACCTGTTTTCTTGTAGCTGGATGAAATCCTATTGTGTTAGTATCAGTAAATCACAATTAAAGTAGGTCCATTGACTCAATGCGACCTACAGAGGGAGCTGGGGCACCAAGTCCCATATGATTCAATGGGTCTACTCTAGTTGCATCAAGATTTCAGCCCTTGTGTATTGACCCTAACATTTTGGGAGAACTATCACAGCACTAAATTCTTCCATCTGGTACAAGGTGAAGCCGAATATTTAAGGAAGGATTTAGTTAGGGTGAAGAAAGTCCAGGAATTTGGCGCAGAAATTGTATGAAGTAAGCTAGAAAGAAGATGGCTTATGGAGCTGTCCAAGGTCCTGGAACTTCTCCCACACCAATTAGGTTCAAGAATTTAGGAAGAACCTTTGAAATTTAGATTAAAACCCAGAGTGGATTTTTTTGGCCTCTTGCACTATAGTCAAGATTTTCACCTGGCACTAAGAAGATGGTGGAAATGTGAAATAAATAAATAAATATAGCATTAGGAAAACTTCTCTGTTGAGGACATTCTTCAGAAGGAGAGCCACCACTCAAGAGACCTTCTTTCTTCATTTGCACTGGGGAATTTAGTTACACAAGATGTTGTTGTGTTGGAATTGGCCACAAGCCTTGATGTACCTGTAGAACAGGTTGGTGACTGATTTGGGGTTTTAGCCCAAACTTGAAGAAACCTATTAAAGATGATGACTGTATTTTGGGGATCAGTATGTCATCCTATGGGAACTGTGGTGGCTTAGTGGTTAAGACACTGAACTTGATGACTGGAAGGTTGGCAGAGCAGCAGTTCAAGACCCGAGTGTTGCATGACTGAGTGAGCTCCCATCCCTGTCCTGGTCCCTGCCAACCTAACAGTTCGAAAGCAAGAAATTGGAAGTAGATAAATAGGTGAGAAGGAAAACAGCATTCTGTGCACTCCCGAGTCTAGTCATGCCTGTTACATGTCCATGGAAATGTCTGCAGATGCTGGCTCTTTGGCTATAAACAGGGATGAGCACCAGCCCCTAGAATCAGATATGACTGGCTTTCGAGCAAGGGAGACCTTGACCTTGACCTTAACTATATGCCAATCTAGAAGTTCAAAAGCAAGTACAGTAATTGCAAGTAGATGAATAGGTACTGCTTCAACAGGAATGGCAACAGTGTTCCATACACTCCAGCGTCTAGTCATGCCTGACCTATGACCATAGAAACCTCTGCAGACACAGACAGGGCTGGCTCTATGGGTGTAACCTAAGATGAGCACTGTACCGTAGAGTTGGACACATGCCCCCTTTTCACAAAATCTGCATCTTCGCCAGCTTGCATAGTATTAAATAAAGATTAAAGTAAATAAAGGTGGACAAAGCTTCGAATGATGGTGGATGGATATATGAAACCTCTGGTTTCAATGGCAGGATGGTTCTGGAGATCAGAGCTTCTGAAACCCTAGCAAAGGAGTTCCCAACCTAAGGCCCATGGGACACATCCGGCCTGCCTTGCCATTTCATGTGGCTTCCCTCCAAGGGCCTTCAAGCAACAAAATGGCCACCCCCTTTGAAGCTGTTGGGGCTAAATGGCCACCCCATCATGCAGACAGTGCAAAATGGCCATCCGGCCCTTGAAAAGGTTGGGAACTCTAGCAATCCACTGTTCTTGTGGGCATCCGTTTGGCTGCTGGGGTGGTGGTGGTGGTGGAGAGCAGAAATACTGGCCCCATTGCCTTGTGGCCCAACCCAGGAGGTGGTGGTCCTTTTATGTATGTAGTTGCCGACTCTTGGTTTGATAACGAATCAATTAACAACGGCCGTCATGTAGAAGCAAAGATCACCGTTTTGCTCTGTGAGAAAACGAAATGGGCGCACCTGAAAAATGTACTCCATTGCAGATTTTGGGAGATAATTTTATTTTTCCATGGACCAAGACTTTCCTTTATTTTAAATATACCACAGAGAATACGACGATGAGCCATTTAGAGCAGAATCTACAACCAGAGGAAAATGCATTTTTCTCTTCGCTGAAGGCTGGCTTTGGATTTGGAGAATTTCCATCCTTTGCCACTACCTGGCGAGGCTCTTCCATGGAGGTTGCCTTTAAAACACACACATACAAAACATGCGTGTCCTGCCGAAATTGACGTCTGACAAAGGGAAGGACTTGAGGTTTCCGAAACAGGCCTTTTGTTCCTTAGCCTTGGAATCGGGGATGTAACCTGATCGTTGCAGTGCCTAATCCGGACTAATTCTTTCAATCTGCACTTCCCACATTGGGAAGGGATGGCAAATCCAAACCTCATGCCTGCAACATCCGGCCTCATTTCTTCCTTTCCTCTCACCCCTGATTTCCCTACCACTCCCTGACAAACCTAAACATCTTGTCTTGCCATTTTTGGGACTTTTCAGCTGCATTTAATAAAGATCTCCTCCAACTGGGGATTTGCAAGCGTCCGCTCATGGTAGGACAGAGACCTGGAAGCTCCCATGGCACTGAATGGGGTGGAGCTCTGGACCTGGACCTTTCACTCTGACCTAACCTATAGGGTTTTAGAGCCAAGAAGGGCAAAACTGTTGTCTGCCCCTTCAAGTTGGTTAAAAGAGAGGCAAGATAAAAGCATCAACAATGCCAGAGTAATACTGCAGTGCCATATTCCATATATGCAAGTCTGGCCAGGTTATCCTTCTATGGTAATAGAGTAGACCCTACTACCAGTGACTCAACATTGAGTGTCAGACGGTGGTCAACTAACCTGACAACCCTAAGGACTAATGGGTGCTGAAGTCCACATGAAAGGGTGATGGTCCCCAAGTGGATTGAGTCTCACTTGAACCCGTCTTGATGGAGGGCAACAGCTTCATCCATCCTGGGGCTGATGATGATGACTTTGTGTGCCCAAAGGTCTCAGGACCAGAAAGTGACTTCGGGGAACTGGATCAGTGGTACTATGGGTGTCACAACATGATGTGGAAGGCCAATGGAAGGCCACTGCATGATATGGTTCCCAGGACCATCTTCATGGCTGATCGGCAGAACCAGAGGAAGAAGAAGCAGAGTTGGAACAGTATTCCTGAACATGAAAGCATTTTGGGTTGAGAGCTCTGGAAATGGTAGAGCAGCCCTGCCATTTCAAAGAAAAACATGTGGGGAAAGAGGTCGGCATTGGGACCAAGATTAACAACAGCATTGTAAATGGGGCAAGCACATGTTTTGGTTGGAAGAAGGGGAAGGTCCCACCGCCACGGGCTCAAGCACCCTTTGGACCAACTCTGTCTTTGGACTCCAGTTTTCCAAATCAACCTTGCTCTACTCGTCTCTCGGAGGCCATTGCCAACAACAAGGAGACACGGAGAGAATAACTGGATTCTTTTGAGTGCCATCCTTGATTCAGGCCAATTTTTCTGTACTAAAAGACCCCGGCTGTTATTGTTACGGTAGTGGTAGCTACAGGGACTGTGATGGCTTAGTGGTCAAGATGTTGAACTTGATGACTGGAAGGTCAACAGGCCAGCAGTTTGAGACCCAAATGCTGTATGATGGAATGAGCTCCGGTGGTCTGAACCAGCTCCAGCCAGCCTAGCACTTCGAAAGCAAGAAATTGCAAGTAGATAAATAGGGACCACTTCAGTGGGAAGGTAAACAGCTTTCCATGCACTCTAGTGTCTATTCATGCCCATGGAAACATCTGCAAATGCAGACAGCGCTGGCTCTTTGGCTGTAAACAGAGATGAGTACTGACTCCTAGAGACTAGCTTTCAAGCAAGGGAGACTTTTACCCCAATGGTAGCTACTTTGTTCTCTTCTTTTTCAGCTGCCATATCCATTCCAGATATTGGCTATCATCATGGCGATAGTCTTCCTGTTCGTAATTTCTTGGAACTTCTCAAAGCACTTCTACTGAGGACCTTTCACACCAATCTCTCTGGTCCTTCAGCCACGAAGACCATCTACGACCAGAGCCTCTTTCTTCCCATGGATCTTTCTTTGCAGAGCAAGTTGAAATATTCTAATTTTTTTGTTGTTCTTCATGATATGGCCAAGGTATTGGAGCTGTCTTTGCTTGATGGTCTTAAAGAGTTCTTGTTCTTTATCCATCCGATGCAACACTTCTACATGAGACACATGGTCAACCCATGATATCATTAGCAACCGTCAGTAGATCCACATTTCAAAGGGCTTTGATTGTCTTTTGAGACGCTTTAGTCAATGTTCAAGCTTCGACTCCATAGAGCAACACTGGGAATACGTAACATCTCACTATTTGGATCTTTGTTTCCATTGGTCATAATGGCTCAGTGCCTTTCACAACCTCAAGTGGTTACCTAGAATTCAGAACCAGGTAGCAATTTCAATGGAATAGCATGGCCTCCCTGATTCTGCTAAGAAGCCATTGCTATTGAATCTGTAGATGTTTTTGGTCTTTCCAGGTTTGCAACCAACGTACAGAACCTTTTGGCCTGGCTGAGACCAAGGGAGGGTGCAGACGTGGTCAGCAGGTGAAATTGCAAATCTGGGCAGCCACAAAAGTATGGATAGTAAAGGTAATGGCTGCCCTGGCTTGGAAGCCAGCCGTATCCAACTCTAGGGTTCAGTGCTCATCTCTGTTTAGAGCCAAAGAGACTCCGCAGACATTTCCATGAACATATAGCAGGCATGACTAGCCACCGAAGTGCATGGAACACTCTTTACCTTCCCACCGAAGTGGTCCCTATTTAAACTTCTTCTCCTGGACTGTTATTAATATCAATAATTTTGTGTCAGAGATTAGGTAAAAGTCACCTTTGCTTGAAAGCCAATTGTATCCAACTCTAGGGTTCAGTGCTCCTCTCTGTTTATAACCAAAGAGACAGCGCTATCTGTCTCTGCAGACATTTCCATGGACATGTGGCAGGCACAATGAGACACCAAGGTGCATGGAACGCTGTTTACCTTCCCACCGAAGTGGTCCCTATTTATCTCCTTGCAATTTCTTGCTTTCAAACTGCTCGGTTGGCAGGAGCTCACTCTGCCGTGCAGCACCCAGGAATCAAACTCCGACCTTCCACTCAGCGGGTTCAGCATCTTAACCACTTGAGCCCCCTCAAAAGTATGGATAAGCCTCCTTTGATCAACAAAAAACAAAATGGCTTTGGCCTATCCACGACAACTATGAATACTTCGGTTTAAAGAAGTTTGCATTTGTCTCGGTTGATAGTCAGAACTATACCATTATTTCCCCATTTTGGCAGAGTGAACTTCTGCCACCATGGGAATCGGAAATATAAAAACCGTTTTTATGTTATCGGCACACGCTTGCGTTATACAAATGATGCTCTTCCAAAACAACAACAACTAAACATCACAGCATTCAACGGATTTAATGGCGGAGAATAAGAGACGCCACTTCTTCCAACGGGCCTCAACTAGGAGCACTTCTTAACTACTCTGTTAATTGGAAAGGGTTGAGAACGGCTAGTTACCATAGCACCACTGACCCCATCGCAACCTCTCTCCGGTACCTGGATATTTCCGATCTGTAGCTTCCTCGGTGTCCAGAATGGCTCCTTCGCTCGGCGTTTCAGCCTCTAAATAAGTTGCAGCCCCTTCAGCTATTCTCATAAAAAATTTGCTTCCAGACAACATGGTCTGTTTATTGTGTAATAATCGAAATGGCACTAAATTGCCATGATTGCTGAACACTTAGGAATTGCATTAACCACTTAGTCACTAAACTCCGTTCTGTTTTCCTCTGTGTCTCTCCGTTTATTTTTATTTTTGTTCGTGGGGGGGATATAGAATATTTGGGTGGACTCCCTCGAAGCTGGTGCTTTCGTATCTCCATCTGTATCTTTCAGTTGTTGATATATATATATATATATATATATATATATATATATATATATATATATATATATATATATATATATATATATATATATATATATATATATATATATATATATATATATATATATATATATATATATATATATATATATATATATATATATATATATATATATATATATATATATATATATATATATATATATATATATATATATATATATATATATATATATATATATATATATATATATATATATATATATATAGACACACACACACATATTAGCTGTGACCTTCGCTCAGAATTTTCCGGAGGTTTTTCCAAAAGCTCAGGAACAAAAGCAGCGTTTTAGCCTTGATGCATACATATCCTTAGGGGATGGAGAGGGGAGAGAGAAAGAAAGAGCGAGAGAGAGAGAGAGAGAGAGAGAGAGAAAAGAGAGAGAGAGATAGACATTTCTCTGTGTGTTTGTTTTGCTCTTTCAGGCAGCGCCATTGCAGGGCAAGGTTGGAGAAGGAGCAATGGCAGGGCTGAACATGTGCCTCTTGTACTCTTATCAGCCTTCCACATGACTTTTAAGGGGCACCTCTCAGACTCCACATTACCCCACTGATGATCCTACGGATGCAGTTGCTTCAGTTTTGATTGCATTTCTGATGCTCTCTGGTTGACTTAAGATAAGTCACACAAAATTCCCAAAGGGGAATCCAATGTTTTCCTTCTTGGCATCCACACCCTAGCTAGATTTCATCATATCTCTTAAGGTAGTCTATGTTTCTCCCCCTCTCTCCAACCACTCCCTTTCATGCAAGCCATAGGTAAGGAAGGGCTGTTTACCGTATGTTGATAATCAGCTCAGACTACAGTACAGTGCGCAGAAACAACGGGCAAGACCGAGCCTATATCGATAGATGGTGCTCCAGTGTCCCAAAAATGCTCTGCCAATGTTAGTTAACACTCACTAATAGCTTTGCTAACTTTGTACAGTATCTCCCTTGACACCCAAAGGGGCAGAAAAGGAAGAAGAAGAAGAAGATGATGATGATGATGACGACAAAGCAGAAGAAGACAACAAAGTAGAAGATAACGACAAATCAGAAGAAGAAGAAGATGATGACAACAAAGAAGAAGAACCATTTTGTGTAGTGTTAAGAGTCACTCTCCTTACACACGCACACACACAATCTTACCTGAAATTATAGCAGATATGTTTTAGGTAAAGTGAGGATGGGAAGGAGAGGATATCTAACACATATCTGCTATAATTTCAAGTAAGATTGGGTGTGTGTGTAAAGAGAGTGACTCTTAACGCTACACAAAATGGTTCTGCTTTTGCTACAAGAGGAAGAAGAAGAAAAACAACAACAAGATGAACAAGGAGAAGAAGAACAAGAACAAGCAGAACAACAACAACAACAATAATAATAATAAGGAGAACCACAAGAAGAACAAGCAGAAGAACAAGAACAACAAAAAGAAGAAGAACAAGAACAAGTGGAAGAACAACAACAAGAAGAAGGAGATGAAGAAGAAGAACAACAACAACAAGGACAAGAAGGACAAGAAAGCTTTGCAAAATGGTGTGAATATAACTGGGTTGGCATTGGGTGTGGCTGAGTGAGTGGATTTCCCCCTTGATGTTGTCCTGTGAGTTCAAGGGATAAACCAAGACCCTTCCACCGGCTCAAGCATCTTGTACATGGCCTCCATTTGACCAAAGACGTGGCTAAGATGTTAGCAAACATGTTCCCTGTTGACACATAGCGTTCCTCTCTGCTTCGCCTTCCTTAGTAATTGTACAATTTCACCCTCCTTCCCTCCTTACCCGCCCCTTTTAAACTTTCCCCACCAAGCAAAACATTGAAAAACAGCAACCCACAGACACACAATTGTGCCTCTTTGCATCTGTGCGGCGAAGCGGTGTTGTGTGTGAGCTGCAAGATGTTTGCCATCCTCTCCACCAGCCCTCCTGCTTCCAGAGAGGAAAAGAGAGGCATCCTAAAGGCGAACCCAGGCGGTGCCCGGGCATGCGAGGCGAGCCAGGTAAGGAAGAGTTAACCAGAAATGAAGTGGGGATGCTTCAGGGCACGAGAGCTTCAGAACAGAGCCGTGTTCGTGCAAAGGCAAGTCATTTCCCGAAACACTGCAGACACATGCCCTCGGGCAGCCTAAAACCTTTGGAGACCAAAATGGCTCGCAGGAGTTAGAAGTAATAAGGTGTTTTCCCTCCCCCCACCCCCTGCTTTCTCCTTCACTGAAATTCTGCACGGCTGCTCGAACATCAGCCAGGATGCGGTTTGGGTGTACATCTGTGTGTTCTATGTGGGCATTAAGATCCATTACAATCTGACATTTTTCTCATACTGGTGATCCGGTGTAGTTTGGCGTCGAATGGGTGTTGTTTGTTTTTTGGGATTTAATTCTTTCATATATATATCAAAAGGCTGAATTGAGCCTAGGTTTGATGCTTTGACCCACACTTCTCACTAGGATTCACAATTACCCTTCAAAAAATATTCCCAATGGGGTCTCTTTCTTTTAAAGCAGGGATTCTCAACCTGCGGCCCATGGGCTGGATGTGGCCCGCGCCACCAGTTTATGTGCGCGCCCCCCACCGCCTCCACCACACCAGGAAGTGCCATGTGGTGGAGGAAGGGTAAAATGGACATCCGGCCCCCGAAGCATGACCCGGCCCGCGGTAGGAATCGGAGAGGCCAGGAGCAATTTGAAGGACATCTGTTAACTCTTTTTCAAATGCCCAGTCCTTAGTCTTTGGTTTCAAATGTTTCTGTTGTTAATTACTACTTGGAATATACGGAGGAACTGCGGAGATGTGCACAGGGAAGAAAATCTGGTTTTGAGTAACTCCTTCTGCCCATCCCTTTGGAAAACATTTCAGCACAGTATTCTGGAATAAATGCCATTGCTTTTAAATGTGGTAGCTTGGTGCCAAATAAATGGTTGGTTTTTTTTTTGGGGCCTGGATTTAAGAGCAAGGGGTCCCAATTGTCCAGAGCTACCAATTAAAGTGCACAGTTATATGATTTCTTTAAGTCTGTGCGGATGAAGCGTCGCACGTCAGAACA
Organism: Bradypodion ventrale; assembly: GCA_035047345.1. Taxonomy (NCBI): domain Eukaryota; kingdom Metazoa; phylum Chordata; class Lepidosauria; order Squamata; family Chamaeleonidae; genus Bradypodion; species Bradypodion ventrale. The sequence goes on from JAWDJE010000009.1 coordinate 1,204,948, forward strand.
AAAGAAGCATTGTACAACTGATGTTTACTGCAAATACTTAATTATTTGGAGACGGTAGATCTGAAGCTTCGGAATAAATCCTGACTTTTGGAGTGGTTGCTGTGTTAGTCTGTGTTTCAAGCATATCAGAGAGTAAATAAAAATTAACCAAAAAAAGAAATAATTTCTGGCACTTTAAAGACTAACTGCTGTATTTTTAATGTGAGCTTTCATGGTTCAAGTCCACAGAAAAAGAAAGACAACTAAATATTGGACAGATTGGGACTGTGGCGGATCAGTGGTTAAGAAGCTCACCTTGTTAGCTGGAAGGCTGGCAAGTTGGCAGTTCAAGACCCGGGTACTGCATGATGGATTGAGTGCCCGTCTTCATCCCAGCTCTTGGACAACATGAAAGGAGCCACATTTAGGTGTTCCCTGAGCGGAGTTTCTTCCGCGAAAATCCTTTCAACCCAGAATAATTTCTGACACAAAATTATTATTATAACAAAACAAAAAGACAATTTTTTATGGCACCTTAAAGACTAACTGCTGTATTTTAACGTGAGCTTTCGTGGATCAAGTCCACTTTATCAGACATAAGAGCATGACCTCAATCAACTTATACACATCAGGTACAGAGGAGACCACCAAACCTGAAACACCACAGCCAACAGGTAGTTATAGGCTATTATACATGTTGTATGTTACATGTTGTTATATAATGATGATGATGATGATGATGATGATGATGATGATGATGATGATGATGATTTTGTGTTAGAAATTATTCTGGGTTGAAAGGATTTTTGCAGAAGAAACTCAGCTCAGGGAAGCCTGAAATGAAACTCCTTTCATGTCCCCAAGAGCTGGGACAGAGATGGGTGCTCAATCCGTCATGCAGTACCCAGGTCTCAAACTGCCGACTTGCTGGCCTTCCAGCTTACAAGGTGAGCTTCTTAACCACTGAGCGATATTATACCACTTTTACAGACACTACTTCTGATTTAAGGAAGAATTTGGTGCTTGGTGTTTCTACCAACTCCAGGTGCCTTTCTCTTGTGCATCACGGTTAGAAAAACAAGTGTGATGTTCTCAGCTCAAGGGTGAACTTCACTGTCTAAAGCGACTAGAGAGGGATTCGTGCCTGTGGGCATTGTGCAGAGGACCTGACATTCAGCGACGAAGAAAACACACACCAGATGCGGTCCCAGCAGAGGGAGAATGTGCCAACTTCATTAAGCGTCACAACTTTTGTAAGCTTGGTTTCCATTACCATCTTGGCTTCCATCATGAAGGTAGCACTGTAGGTTGGACAACATGGGCTAGCGAAGCAAAGGGTTACAGAGCTTTGGTAACTGGATGTGCTGTTTTGTGAGTCAGGATTAGGCTCTGCGGGCTCATCTAGGGAAGCTGATAGAACTGCATTGCGCATAATTTTAAGCAGGGGCAAAGAATATTTACCCGGGAGGGAAAACTCTCAACCAGAATATTAAAAATGGAAGTCGGTTTTAACTCAAGCTGATTAAAGCAGGATTATTTCAGGGGGCATTTAGGAATTCACTCTCCCTAAATAAAAGGGGAAAATAATTTTGATAGATTTCTTGTGTTAGACTTTGAATTGCCAAAATGAAGCCACCTTCTTGGCTTTGTCGTTGGCCAAGCTTAAGTCCTCATAGGTGCATGTTTCTGGCAGCCATTGGCAGACCAGTAAATGAGCCCATGGATTCTGTCTCTCTCCACATTCACACTGTGTGTTGTTGTCCTCCAGCCGTCCCCACTTGAGCATGTTGGTCTTGCATTGAGGGATTCCAACCCTCAGCCTATTCAGGGTCCTCCAAGTGACGAAGGGGAGGTTGAGTCCCTCAGCCATCTCCTCCTTTCATGTCGTTCCTTGTCCAGCGAGCGCCTTCCTCCACCTTCCACTTTGGCTTTGCTCTCGCGTCTCCTCAAGAATGTTTGTTCTTGCCATAAAGCTCTTCCTAGATCTGAGCTGGTTGACTTGAGGCATGTATTCATTTGGACACACATCCATTTGATGGATTGTGTCCCAATATCCAGTGGCACCTCTGTGTATTAAAAAAGATCTCCTTGGTTCATGCAAAGGAAATTTAGGCATCAGGCTTCTCATGGCTCGGGCTGCCATATTTTGGACTCTCCAGATCTGAGGTGAGCAGGTGCTCTGGTGATAACCAGGCAAAAGTTGTACTCGCCATTTCGATGCCTGAGGTTTTGTCAGTCTGCGGCCCAACAGGAAGACTGTGTGAGTCTCAGTACACAACAGCCACACTGGCTGGGTATCACCTCTCCCCACTCCATGTGGAGTTTTCCTTTTGAGGAATGGCCAATCTTGCGTTGGGCACCAACCTGGCAGCATGTATGACAGGCATTTTCTGGAATAAAGAAATCCAGGCTTTCAATGCTTCAGTCATCTGAGTCCCACAGGACAAAAATATATATATATCTGAGAACAGTGAGCATTTTAGGATGCTGTTCCAAGTTTCCTAGCCGAAATGCTTTACGTTGCTGCCTCTAGATAACACTGAATAACATATTCAAACAATTCATGTGTGAAAAACTGAAATTGTAACTCATGAGCTGATTTCCCCCACACACGTTGGTGAAGTTTAAATATTTTCCTTCAGATGCTGCAGCGACGGGATATTTGTAGAAAGGATTATATAAAAATGTGCCTAAGATGGTGATGGCGAACCTTGGCACTCCAGCTGTTCTTGGACTTCAATTCCCAGAAGCCCAAGTGTCTGTGAATCAACACGAATGGGTTTACTGCGTGTATGTCTGGATTCACAGGGACTTGGGCTTCTGGGAATTGAAGTCCAAGAACACCCATATGTGCAGTAAACCCATTCATGTGGATTCACAGAGACTTGGGCTTCTGGGAATTGAAGTCCAAGAACACCCCATACATGCTGTAATCCCATTCATGTCTATTCACAGGGGCTTGGGCTTCTGGGAATTGAGGTCCAAGAATCGCTGGAGCACTAAGGTTCACCATCACAGGTCTAAGGACTTTAGGGTTTCTAACACCATCCGCCCCCAAAAAAAGAACAGTTCTTGACCACGAATAGTTAGGCAAAAAGAGAACAGATATTTCCAAGTGAGAGCATTTTATCTGGAGTGTGTTTATAAAGCACACATTGTCCATTGTTTTCCATATTTTGCACATGTTTTGCACACACAATTCACAATCCTAGGAACTCTCTCTCTTGCTGCACAACTCCGCTTGACTCTTTCCTTGCGATGCAAAATGTCAAGTGTCTTTAAAGCACAAATTTAAGTGTTGCAATGTATTACAACGTTAATGGTATTCGAACTGCCTGTAGCTTCTTGTGCACATTTGTTCTCTCCCTGAAATTTGTCCGTGGGGCGATGGGTGTGGTTCCCATGCCCAGAGGAAGTGGGGTGCATTTTGCATCCAAGAGGGCGTAGTCAGCGTGTGGGTGCCAAGATGGAGTCATGCGCCGCTGTTGCGCACCACGGGCTGAAAGGCACTGGGGTTGTAACTAAAGCCATTTTAGACACAGATACTGCTAATTTGGAGCCCATTTCCCCTTCTTTCAAAAGAAAATGCTATAAAAAGAGATCTGGAACCATCTCAACTGTCTGCAGTGCCTCTAATTAACATCTAATCGTCTGCTTGGGACCACTTTGGTGGGAAGGAAACAGCTTTCCGTGCACTCCGGTGTCTAGTCATGCCTGCCTCATGACCATGGAAACATCTGCAGAAGCAGACAGTGCTGGCTCTTCGGCTTAGAAACAGAGATGAGCACTGCACCCTAGAGTCGGATACGACTGGCTTTCGAGCAAGGGAAATCTTTACCTTTACCCTTTAGCGTCTGCTCCTTCCCCTCTTTTTCTTGCCTTCTTTTCCCAGGGAAATATTTTGCAGTTTGCCGAATGCTGAGCCAATGGAAATACAAACACTTTCCTCTTGTCAATAACCTAGTGCCAAGGTTTGCCTTCATTGACTTAGCTGTTGACTTATTTCTGCACAGTGGTGCCTCGAATAAAGTCCGATTCGGATAAAGTCCGATTAAGATAAAGTCGCGGTTTTCATGCACATGTGATGCATCACATAAAGTCCAAAACCGCTAAAAATGGACGTTATCTGAGGCATTTGGTATAGGAACCTCGGATAAAGTCCATTTTTTGGACATTATCCGATGCATTGCCCATTTGATTCGCATAAAGTCCAAAATCGGATAAAGTCCAAACTTGTGGCACAGAGTTTGGATGTTATCCTTGGTTCTACTGTATTTGATTCATGCCTTGAGACAAAACTGGGAAAGGCAATTAAAAAAAAATGAAGCTCAATTGGGCAACTGCATTGCATGAAAACCAACTGGGCTACTTCAGAGACTTCCAGAAAGGCAACATATTTCCTACAAATTCATGCCATTGGATCGTGTTTTGTGCCCGCCATCTTGGTTCAGAGGAAGGTCCACAGAAAGAGCATCCTCAAAGACTATGGTATTTTTGCACCACAATCGGGCGCACCCATGCAACGGCCACCTTGTTGTGCCAGCTAGTCTTTCTCACACTAGGTCAGGCGAGAGGAACTATGAAATTAATTCACCCAAAGTTGGCTTCATTTTGGCAGTTTCACGGCTGGCCTAGACATGGAAGAAGAAGAAGACATCCTTCCACCTGCAGGTTTAATAGGAGAGAAGAATTGGTTGCACACCTGAACAGGGTTCAAATTCAGCATCTCCTTGAAGGTGGAAACCAACAGCCTGAAAGCAGACCAGGAATTAAATGCTGGCCTTTTATTCCTCCGACAAAAATCCTTTCAACCCAGAATAATTTCTAACACAAAATTATTATTATTCTGGGCATGGTTTTCTCCTCTTTGCAATTAGTTCCTGGCAATAATTAACCTCCCATGTTCTCTATGCCAGGGGTTCTCAACCTTTTCAAGCAGAGGCCAGGGTCATGCTCTCTCAGACAACTTTGTGGTCTGAATGGCCATTTGGCCCTGCCTGCCACACATGGCACTTCTGAGTGTGACGGAGGAGGTGGGAGCATAGCTGTCAAGTATCCCGTATTGGCCAGGAAAACCCCTTATTTTACCCTCTTTCCCACCATCATCCCGTATTAATTAGACTGCAATGCCCTATTGCCGCCATTGGAGGGCAGCATAGGATAAGCATCGCTGTCAAGTATCCCTTATTGGCCAGGAAAACCCCTTATTTTACCCTCTTTCCCCCCATCATCCCTTATTAATTAGACTGCAATACCCTATTGTCGCCATTGGAGGGCAGCAAAGGATAAGCATCGCTGTCAAGTATCCCTTATTGGCCGGGAAATTTCCCTTATTTCCAAATCCAAAACTTGACAGGTATGGGTGGGGGGGCTACAAGAAATGGTGTTGTGGGGCCACATCTGGTCACCAGGCCATAGGTTGAGAACCCCTGGTCTATGCTCTGAAATATTTTGTAAGCTTTGAGGGATGCACCCCCCCCTTAAGAGAAGTACAGTAATGTAAACAAGATTACTGTACTTTCTTTAAAATCTAATTTTTAAAGTTTTTACATTTTTAAAAAAGAAATGTAAATGTAGAATATAAGAGACACAACTGACAGAATAGAAAAGCAAATACACACACATGCTCATGCACACACAAAGGCAAACACACAATTGCAAATAACACAATCTAAAACAGTACACCCATCACTGGGCTCAATAGAGAGACTACCATTTATAATATATAAGGGGCTACAGTGGCTCAGTGGTTAAGAAGCTCGCCTTGTTAGCTGGAAGGCCGGCAAGTCGGCAGTTCGAGACCCAGGTACCGCATGATGGATTGAGCACCCGTCTTTGTCCCAACTCTTGGAGACATGAAAGGAGCCTCATTGGGGCGTCTCCTGAGTGGAGTTTCTTCTGCAAAAATCCTTCCAACCCAAAATAATTTCTGACATGAAATTATCATTATCATTTATGTTTCAGTTTTTACAAATTCTCACCCCCGCTTTTGGAAAACACAATATCTTTTTGTGGGTTATCGGCCTTTCCTCCTCACCAACATATAATGTAGAAAAATCTCCCTTTATTTAACAGAATGCGTTTCCCTTTATCATCCCCCCCTTTTTTTGTTTTAATATTGCATGTCAAATTACTATTCGTTGCTAAATCCTTAATTTTCTTGTACCATTCATTTAATTGAAATTCATAGTTAATCATCCTTGGGTTTTTTTTGCCGTTAAGAGCCTTGCTGCTGTTATTAAACTATAGTTATTATTATTATTAAATTAGTAAGCAATTCCACTTTACTGCGATTCATCCGCCCCACGTTGCCCTCGTCGCTCCCGGAAGCGGAAGTAAAACGCGCCCGTCCGGGCGCGTTTTACTTCCGCTTCCGGGAGCGACGAGGGCAGCGTGGGGCGGATGAATCGCAGTAAAGTGGATTCACAGGGGGCTTGGGCTTCTGTCAATTGAAGTCCAAGAACATCTGGAGTGCCAAGGTTCGCCATCATGGCCATTGATGTTTCCCTCTCCTCCACCTCTTCCATGACAACCAGCCTCCCACCCCAGGGTCCAGGGGGATAGTGGGCAAACTCTGAATTTGGGCAGTGCGCTTCCTGCTTTCGGGGCTCTACGATGCCCATCCATGTAGCTGAGAGAGACACGAGCAGGACTGTTTTATCGTGACTGCCTTCTCTCCATCTCTGGGTCACAGAGTAGCAACCGCCTCAGCTCAAAACCGCGTTCAAAGGAGAAAATGCCAAGACTGACTTTCTTCCTGCTAAAGGAGGGGATAAAATATTAACCACAGCCTTGTCTTTGCCCTTGTCGCCGTTTCATGCGCACAAAACTCTTGGAGCATCTTTACGCATTTCTCCCCTTTATTTATTTATTTCGACTACAAGAGGGTTTTCTCAGATTTGTCCTTCTTACCTGGAGGGCAGGAGGTGGGTGGGATTTTAATGTATATTCCAACTACTTTAGAACAGGACTTTGATCGGTTTTTGATTCATAGAACAGATCCCAATTATGTTCACTGTTTTGATAATTTGGCTTTCGAAAAGCGTCAATCCATTGGGCTTGTGATTAAGTGTACAGAGATGAGCACTGCACCCTAGAGTCGGATACGACTGGCTTTCGAGCAAGGGAAACCTTTACCTTTTAAAGGTTTTGGGGTTGTGTGTGTTTTGCCAATGTGAAAACGACAACATTTCATCACATTAAATCGTACACATATATTTTGCCCTGAAAGCAACAACATGTTGTAAATATGCTTCAGAACATCCAGGACATGTTTTTTTTTTTTGAAACAGGGTTCAATAAAAGTTTTCCAAATAATAAGTCGAAAAGGGTAAAGCAAAATAACGCGAGTTATTGTTTCCGTTCCTGCAGAGTTAGAATGACATTTGCATTGGCAGTACGAGATCTATTTAAACTTATTATATTAATAATTTTGTGTCAGAGATTAGGTAAAAGTCACCTTTGCTTGAAAGCCAGTTGTATCCAACTCTAGGGTTCAGTGCTTCTCTCTGTTTATAACCAAAGAGCCAGCACTATCTGTCTCTGCAGACATTTCCGTGGACATGTGGCAGGCACAACGAGACACCAAAGTGCATGGAACGCTGTTTACCTTCCCACCGAAGCGGTCCCTATTTATCTACTTGCAATTTCTTGCTTTCGTACTCCTAGGTTGGCAGGAGCTGGGACAGAGCTGGGTGCTCAATCTGTCATGCAGTACCTGGGAATCGAACTCCGACCTTCCTGTCGTTGAGTTCAGTGTCTTAACCACTTGAGCCACCACAGTCCCTGGGTTGAAAGGATTTTTGCTGGAGAAACTAGCGTTGAGTCGGGCAACAAGTAGATGTTTGGCACATTGGCTTTCTAAAAGCAGCCACCCATTTGCATAATGATTAAGATTAAGTGTTAATTAACATTCCCCCCCCCCCTCATTTTTCCGACGCGAAAGCAACAAGGACTGATTTAGTCGCCTTCTTCAATCCCAGTGCTTGATCCGTCTAGAGCTTGGTTGTGGGGCGCCATTCTAATGCTCACAAAATTTTGATGGCGCCCACATGATTTTGCATCAGTCATAAAACAATTCTTCCTTTAGTTGAGACTGTTGGTCTCCCCTGCTTGCCATCATTTGGTCAGAGCGTCCACTCTGGGGGGCGAGGGGGATTTTTCGGTGCCCAAAGAACATTTCCATGCACCAGATGCCATAAATGTCAAGGCATGGTCAAGAGACCCAGGCCCGATCATTCTGCTTGCTGTGTTCTCCCTTTTCTTTGGGGCTGTAGCTCTTTAAAAAAAAAAGATGTTAAGGCTACTGGATTTCGTGCAGTGAATAACAAGCCTTCATGCATGTATGCATGTAACTATATATTTCAGCAGCATGTCATTACTTTAGCCTTCTGCATTGATATTTTTGAAACTTTGATTGCCTTGTTCTAAGTCATAAGAAAGCCAACATATAATTTCACAGAGTATATGCCTGCAATTTTTATTGTAACTTGCACTGTTCTTTTGTGTTCTGTGTGCTTTATTATTTTTATGAGATGTTTTGAGTTTATTCTGCAAATAACTTTTGTTGTTGTTCAGTTGCACAGTTGATTCCAACCCTTTGTGACCCCATGGACCACCGCACGCCAGGCACCCCTATCCTCTACCATCCTCCTCAACCCGCTCAGCTCTGCGCCCATTGTGTCCACAATACCATCAGGCCATCTCATCCTCTGCCGCCCCTTCTTCTTCTACTTTCAACCTTTCCCAGCATCAAGGCATTCTCAAGTGAGTCCTCTCTTCTCATTTGATGTCCAAAGTACTTTAGCTTCATCTTTACTATCTGACCTTCTAAGGAGCAGTCAGTGGTGATTTCTTCTAAGATTGACCTGTTTGTTCTCCTCACTGTCTAGGGGACTCTCAAACTCTCCTCCAGCACCACATCTCAAAGGCATCTATTCTTCTGCGCTCAGCTTTCCTTATGGTCCAGCTCTCACACCCATACATTACCACCGGGGATACCATTGCTTTGACTATGCAAATTTTTGTTTGCAAGGTGATGTCTCTGCTTTTCACTATGTTCCCCAGGTTTCTCATAGCTTGTCTCCCCAGAATCAGTCATCTTTTTTATTTCATGGCTGCAATCCCCGTCTGCAGTGATCTTAGATCCTAAGAAAGTAAAATCTGTCACTGCTTCTCCTTCTTCCCCATCTATTTGCCAGGAACTGATGGGACCTGTGGCCATTATCTTGGTTTTCTTGATATTGAGTCTCAAACCAGCTTTTGCACTCTCCTCCTTCAGCCCAATCAAGAGGTTCTTTAGGTCTTCCTCACTTTCTGCCATTAGGGTGGTATCGTCTGCATATCTCAGATTGTTGATGTTTCTCCCAGCAATTTTAATCCCATATTGTGATTCATCCAGCCCTGCATTGTGCATTATGTGCTCTGCATACAAGTTAAATAAGCAGGGTGACAAAATGCAGCCTTGCCGTACTTTTCCTATTCCAAACTACTGTCATTCCATATCCTATCCTAACTGATGCCTCTTGACTCAGGTACAGATTTCTCATGAGGCATGTAAGGTGTTCTGGTACTCCCATCTCTTTAAATACTTGCCACATTTTGTTGTGGTCCACACAATCAAAGGCCTTGGTGTAGTCAATGAAATAGTAGTGGTGGTGGTGGTGGTGGTGGGGTGGGTGGGTGGGTGGGGCGAGAAACAGAAGTAGACTTGTTTCTGGTATTCCTTTGTTTTCGCCATTATCCAACGTATGTTTGCAATTGAACAAACACACCAACCAACCAACCAACCAACCAACCAACCAACCAACTATCCATCCATCCACCCACCCACCCATCCATCCATCCATCCAACCAACCAACCAACCAACCAACCAACCAGCCAACCAGCCAACCAACATGTAACAGGTTACTTTCAAGGTCAGAGATTTAAGATTTGGTGATCATGTTTGTGGATTTAAGTTTACTATCAATTGCATCTTGGATGTGGGGGGGGGGATATAAATTTAAATAAAAAATAAAAAGCTTTCTTAAATCATAGTCAAATCACTGTCAGACATTCACATGGATCCCTCTTTTTCAGAGATGAGCTTCCAAAAGTAAGTTCATCTCTGTCATGTCCCAAGATGCAAGCATAACATCCAGACGTCCAAAAGAATACAGGAACAAACCAAGCCATTCTGACCCTCCCCTGACTCTCTTCTTGGGTTCCTTTGGCAACCTCTGGGTAAAACAAACAGAGAGTATCTGCTTTTCAAAGGATGCTCTGTTTCTAGAGATGGACTCAGGGGCCATAAGGCTGGGAAGCTTGGAATAGTTTCCAACATAGAGTGAGTGGACTTTGCACCATGGCATATGCATACACCTAGCCTGCTTTTTAGGGACTGCAGTGGCTTAGTGGTTAAGACACTGAACTTGACAACTGGAAGGTCGACAGGTCAGCCGTTTGAGACCTGAATGCTGCATGATGAAGTGAGCTCCCATCTCTGTCCCTGCTCCTGCCAAGCTAACAGTTCGAAAGCAAGAAATCGCAAGTAGAGAAATAAGTACCATTTTGGTGGGTAACGTAACAGTGTTCTGTGCACTCCGGTGTCTAGTCATGCCTACCACATGTTCATGGTCCCTTTGCCACAGTTGTCAACGTATGAGTGGGCCTTTTACGTTTCATTGTACTGTTGCATTTTATTGTATTGTTATTTTTTTATTGCATTGTTACATTTAATTGTATTGTTATGTCTTATTGTACTGTAATGTTTGATATATTATGATTTTTGTGAGCCGCCCTGAGTCGGCGTATGCTGAGTGGGCAGCATACAAATCGGATCAATCAATCAAACCATCATGGAAATGTCTGCAGATGCAGACAGCACTGCCTCTGTGGCTATAAGCGAGGATGAGCACTGAACCCTAGAGTTGTATACTTTCAAGCAAGGGAGATCTTTTTTACCTTTGCGGATTCTGCTTTTGGGCTTTGCTCTGGCAGGTTTTTTGTACTTCCCCCAAATCCCGCAAGGCCTGTTTGATGAGAAGTGACACAAGAGAGAGAGAGAGAGAGAGGACCCAGTGTACCTTCCACGGAGCATGGGACCTCCCACGACCCCCCCCCCCCTCTTTCAATCCTGCCTGTCGTGCTTTGTTTCATGAAATGGGTGGGTTGCCTTCCAAACCGGGCTGTTTCCCACAGCGGGTCAAAGGATGCTGTGGGCGCCAGGCCCGGAGGGTGCGCAAGAGGAGCATTGTTCAGTAATCCGAGAGCCGCTCGACCTCCAGGCTGGCCGATGCCTTGGGGGTGGTGGTGGTGTTTTTGCCTCTCCCCCTTCTGTCCAGCCACGTCTCCATCTCCCTCCCCAATGCACGTCCATCTACCAGCTGTGGATTGTCGAAAGCCCTGCAGCCAAACTGCTTTAATCTGGCACCACGTGGAGCCTTTGTATCCGCAGCCCCGAGGGCGAAGCCAGGCTTTCTTCTGGCTCATAAACCCATGCAGCCAACCGATTGCGACAACTGCAACCCAAACCTCTCCATTCACATAAATGCACCTTCCTCCCTGCCCTCGCCAGTAGCCCTACTCTAGATGGCAAACATTATTATTGGACTCTGGCCTGGGCCTTATCCCGCTGAACAAGCCCATCCATGGGGTTTTGGGGTGCTTAATGTGGGTTGTTTCCCCTCCGAGGGACTGCGGTGGCTCAAGAGGTTAAGACGCTGAACTCGCTGACTGGAAGGTCGGAGCTCGATTAAATGGGGCTTTGTAAGGAATTCTTCTTCTTCTTCCAATCTCCTTTAGGCTAGTCATATCCGACTCCAGGGTTCGGTACTCATCTCCGTTTACAGCCAACGAACCCGCACTGTCTGTATCTGAAGACAGTTCTGTGGTCGTGTGGCAGGCATGACTAGACACCGGAGGGCACGGAACATTGTTACCTTTCCCAACAAGATATTTACGTATCTACTTGCAATTTCTTGCTTTCGAACTGCTAGGCTGGCAGGGCCACGAAAGGAAAAGCAATGGATAGGGATCACATTTATATACTCAAGATGTGCCGTTAAAATAAAATAATTGCCATGGTGATGTTTTTATATCTGAGTGCTTTTTTTATAATGGTGATTGTGAGCCGCCCGGAGTCGCTTCGGCGAGGGGGCAGCAATAGAAATCAAATCAAATCAACAAATAAATCATTTTAGCCAGTTGTCCATCACTTGGTCTGTCCACCTACCCACCCAATCAACCCACCCATCTATCCCTGTTCTGTCCATCCACGTCGGAGCGGTTTTGTTACGCAAAGTGCAATGACTTCTAAAAATAAAATAAAATAAGTCCTGTTTTTTACAGAGCAGAAGCTGGAGATCCACAAAGGACTCTAGTCATTTAGGATGTTTGCTTTGGGCACAGCTTGAATCTCATTTGTTGATAGAAATCCTAAGCGCATGAAATCTGTGCGTTCAGATCCCAGCTGAGTTACCTTGACTTGCATCCAGTTGCTCTCCAAGACTACTTAACCCTTCACACATTTGGAGCAACTGGCTAGTTAAATTAATAAGTGTAGGCTACAGTTTGAAAGGGGGTTGCGGGTGGCTCAAGTGGTTAAGATGGCTGAACTTGACGACTGGAAGGCTAGCAGGTCAGTAGTTTGTGACCTGAGTACTGCACAATGGAGTGAGCTCCCAGATCCTGCCAACCTAGCAGTTCGAAATAAATTTCAAGTAGATAATAATAATTTCATATCAGAAATTATTCTGGGTTGAAAGGATTTTTTTGTAGATGAAACTCCACTCAGGGAATGCCCAAATGAGGCTCCTTTCATGTCCCCAAGAACTGGGACAGAGACAGGCACTCAATCCATCATGCAGTACCCAGGTCTCGAACTGCCGACTTGCTGGCCTCCCAGCTAACAAGGCGAGCTTCTTAACCACTGAGTCACCACATCCCCTGCAAGTAGATAAATAGGTAAATACGATGAGAAGGTAAACAGCGTTTTGTTTGTTCCAATGTCTAGGCATGCCTGCCACATGTCCACGGAAATGTCTGCAAATGCAGAAGGTGCTGGTTCTTAGGCCATAAACAGAGGTGAGCACCGAACCCTAGTCAGATACAACTGGCTTTTAAGCAAGGGCCACTTTTACCTTACTTTTGTGTTTGAAATAAATGGCTTAATAGGGATTCTTAGAGAAAAGGGCTGGCAGAGGGAAAGAGAGGCTTTAAGGTAAGGTAAAGTAAAGGTAAAGGTTTCCCTTGCTCGAAAGCCAGTCGTATCCGACTCTAGGGTGCAGTGCTCATCTCTGTTTCTAAGCCGAAGAGCCAGCGCTGTCTGCTTCTGCAGACATTTCCATGGTCATGTGGCAGGCATGACTAGACACCAGAGGGCACGGAACGCTGTTACCTTCCCACCGAAGTGGTCCCTATTTATCTACTTGCAATTTCTTGCTTTCGAACTGCTAGGTTGGCAGGAGGGATTTAAGGTAGCAGTCTGCTAAGGTCACCATAGGAACTAAAAAGTTGATAGATTCGAGATTAGATCCTGCCGAGAAAGGAGAGGCATTTCAGGACACATCTCGCCGGGAATGTGCAGGATGCCTATCTCCAGTATACCCCTGGTAATTCGTGTGAATATTCACCACAGCCTCTCGGTGGTATGGGTTGGGGAAAATCCCCATAAAATCTGGCACTGGCTGCCTAGAAAAGTGTCGAGCAGAAATGTTTGTATGTCACAATTATGTGAAAAATAATCGTGATGCTTATGAACTGGGCTGTTGCCTATGTAATGGTTCCCCTCCCAGATGGGTGGTACAAAAATGTAATAAATAAAATAAATTAATTTTAGAGCAGGTTTTTTGCCTTATATGGAATGGTTTGGTAATAAATTCAGTTGCCTGTCGTATTTTTACTTTATTTTTTTCTGATTTATATTGCTGCCCAACTCTGAAGACTATGGGTGGCTCACACAAAATAAAACCAATGTGACATTTTAAAAACCAATAAAAACCCCATTAAAACCGTTACCTAAAATTACCCCGCTCTTTTAACAATTAAAAGAGAGAGTGTTCTTACTAAGTCATACTAAATATATTATAATAAGGTCAACTATGCTAATAAGTTTAAAGATTGCTTGCTTGCTGTTAATTCCATTCTAATGTATCAAAAGCTTTCCCAGGGTTTTCCCAGGTAGACAATGCACAGAAGTGTTTTTAACAGTCTCTTCCTCAAGGGGGAGCCCTTATTTATTTATTTATATTTATTTTATTTATATTCATATTTATATAGCTGCCCAACTCACAAAGACTCTGGGCGGCATACAATCTTAAAACTCTTAAAACAAGAACAACCCAATTAAAACAAATTACCCCACTAAAACCCCCACACATTAAAAAGAGGAAAATTACTTTGATGTTCAACCAACCAGCAGGTGGGGGTCACGACATCTTCAGGACCCCACACCTGCCCCGCCAGCCATGTTTTCAGATCTTTCCTGAAGGGCAGCAATTCCGTCTGCAGCCTTAGTTCCACTGGCAGGAGGTTCCATAGGACCAGAGCGGACACAGAGAAGGCCCTCCTTCTCTTGGGAGTGTGCAGCTTGCCCAAGGCTATATAGGATGGCTATTCTAAGAGGCACCGCGGAGGTATCGAACTCTCAACCCCTGGCTCTGTAGCCAGATATCCAAACCACGGAGTCCCTTTTGCTTTGGTTTTTGGTAGGAAACAAACAAACGTACAAACAAACAAACACAACCAATGACAACAAACACCAACAACAGGACAAGAAAAGTAGAAGAAACGTCTAGTTGCCCAAAAGATTGTTTGTAGGAACCACAAGATACATAATCCCGCTTTCAATGCATTGATTGCACGTACATTTTGTTTACAAACTCCTTGTATTTATTAGACTTCAAGTGTTTCGAAGGTTTTCATTTACAGGACTGGAAATGCCTCAGTTTGTGCAAAAAAACCAAACAAACACCCCACACACACCCCAATTCCTTATTTGTACAAGTCTGAAATGAAATAAAAAAAACTTTTTCTGAAACAACAAAACAGAGTGGCAAATAATTCCCCAGACATGAGCTTCGTTTCATGTCGTTGTGTCGCTGTAAGCGATGATTCAAAAAACATTTTTGAAATATTAACAAAATATTCACAACGACACAATCACCATTTTGAGTTCTGAAAGCTGCTCCGCTCTATCATTTTTCGCTCCGGTAAAGAACCATCCACCAAACCTGGATGCTTTGGACGTGACCCATGAATTCACAAGACTTCTGCCTTAAAATACGTTTCCGCAATATAATCCAGCGAAACATTTTCCCTTTCTTTTTTGCGTCGTTCTGTTTGAGAGGAGCATAATGGGAGAAACTGGCTGGGTTGTGTGGGTAAAGGTAAAAGTCACTCATGCTCAAAAGCCAGTCGTATCTGACTCTAGGGTTCAGTGCTCATCTCAGTTTATAGTCAAAGCAGGGGCTGCAGTGGCTCAGAAGCTCACCTTGTTAGCTGGAAGGCTGGCAAGTCAGCAGTTCAAGACCCGGGTACTGCATGATGGATTGAGTGCCCATCTCTGTCTCAGATCTTATGGACATGAACGGAGCCTCATCCGGGCGTTCCCTGAGCAGAGATTCTTCTGCTCCAATTATGTTCTGCCTCAATACCCGGTATGTCGGCGTCCTCAGCAACAGAAAGCCCGGGAATAACAAGATAAGTAAAACCCCAGTTTATAACCACCACGGTTTAAATTTGCTGCAATTTACAATGGAAATGCCATCTCGGTTTAATAATTTTTAATAGGTTTTTTTTTGTTTACAATGATCAATTCAGGACTGTTTTTTTTTTTATTTTTCAATGCATACCTATGGATGTTTCGGTTTACAATTTTTTTCGGGTTACATTGGAGGCTGTTGGAACGGACCTCCGTCGTGACCCGGGGTTTTATTGTACTGTCTTTCTCCTTCATTTTTGCAAGAAGCACAATTGACAGCATGAGTTGGGTTTTACCTGAATGGGCAGTGTATAAATCTGAAAATCAAATGAAATTAAAATGAAATTAAAATGGAAACATGGGTCGAGATGGCAGCTTACGATCGCCACGATTTTGGAAAAACCTCTAATTCGCCAACCTGAAATTTTTAAATGGAAAAAGACGACCTGGAGTTAATTTTTTTCCCCCTTTCAAGAGGGAGGCCCTTTTCTCTGAAGAAAGTGATTGCTTCCACATGTCCGGCTCATTGCACTGCTGTTTGGCGCTAAGGGGGGGGGGTCTGATGTCACGACTCAAAAGTTTTCCATCTGCAGAAACCTTTTCCCAAAACGACTGAACAAGTCCTGAAGCTGCTTTATGGAAAATATAAAAACACTGGGAACATCACACTGAAATGGAATGAGGCAAAGAACCCACATATATTTTTAAAATGGTCTTCTGAAATAAAATCAAAATTCTCGTGTCTTCTCAGAATGCCTTTTTTACACCCTACAGCAGTGGTTCCCAATGTAGGGCACACACACCACAGGCCGACTACAATTCCCAGAAGCCTCAGTCCAGTACATTGGTCGATCGATGCGTTGGGGAATTGACTTGGGCTTCTGGGAGTTGAAGTCCAAGAGCCACAGGTTGGGAAACACTCAGTGATGGGCACCAACCGGTATGCACCAGTTCGCCAGAACCGGTAGCAGAAATTCTGGCTGGCTCCACCGATCCAAGTTTTGAAATAAATTAGTCCTAATTCAGGTGCAATGCAGGGCTTTCCTACTGGCCATGCCCACAGTGTGGTAGTAAAAGTTTTTGGAGCCCACCACTGGAAACACTGCTCTGTGAATCCACACGAATGGGTTCACTCTGTGTACACACAATAAACTCATTCGTGTGGATTCACAGAGCAGTGTTTCCCAACCTTTGGCTCTTGGACTTCAACTCCAGAAGCCTCAGTCAGTCATTGGCTGATCAGTGCTTTGAGGAATTGACTTGGGGTTCTGGGAATTGAAGTCCAAGAACCAAAGGTCTAGAGGCACTGCTTTAGACAATCTAAGGTTCTCAACCGCACAGTGACCTTCCATGCTTACGTGAGGCATTCCGGACTGCGACTCCACACAACAACCCATTCCCCACGTGTTTGGCTTAACCCCATTCTGAACTCCTCAAGGGGCCTTTGGTGTTCCAACAGCTAGGGGTAAAAGTAAAGGTTTCCTCTGTTTGAAAGCTAGTCATATCCGACTGTAGGGTTCAGTGCTCATCTCTGTTTCAAAGCCAAAGAGCCAGTGCTGCCTGCGTCTGCAGACGTTCCATGGATATGTGGCAGGCATGCCTCAACACCAGAGTGCACGGAATGCTGTTTGCCTTTCCTACCGAAGTGCTCCCTATTTATCTACTTGCAATTTCTTGCTTCCGAACTGTTAGTTTGGCAGGAGTTGGGACAGAGGGCAGGAGCTCACTCCGTCATGCTGTACCCTGGGAATTGAACTCCGACCTTTCGGTCAGCGAGTTTCTTCTCTTTCCAGTCCTGCAGAAACAGCGCGGAGGTGTGTGTGAGCAAAGCCTGAACTCGGGATGAAGGTAAGTGTCGTCCAACGAATCCTGGAAGAACTGTATACACTTTTATCCTTTAATTGTGCATAATTTGGGATTGATGATTGGTTGCTGTGTTGCTGAATGGTTCATTCTGGGACAGCCTAGTTAGGATCCTTCTGTGCAACCGGATTCACACTTCCCTCTTAAAATGCCCACAACAATGCTAAGCCCACGGCACTTAAGGCAATATCAAACGGATGGTGTACTCTGTCTTTAATAATAAAAACCTATGAAATGTAGAACTGGAAGGGACCCTATCGATCACCGAGTCCAGATCCTGTCAAGAAAGTGCAGTGGGGGAATCAAACTTTCATCAACCAATAAGTTATCCAGAAGTTCGTAAGTTCATAATTCAGGACAAACTGCCTTTCATAGTTCAAACTTCATTTTCCCCAAAGGAACCACCACATGAGTTGTAGGTAACAATGGCGGTGGGGCAGGAAACTAATTGGCTTGATCTGTAGCCCTGGTGGCGCAGTGGTTAAACTGCTGTATTGCAACCAAAAGGTTGTGAGTTCCATCCTGAGTAGGGGACAAGGTTGACTCAACCTATTCCATCCTTCCAAGGTCATGTAAGGACCCAGCATGTTGGGGGCATAATGTTAATTAACTTGTGAACTGCCCAGAGAGGGCATTAAGTGCTATGGCGCAGGGTATATAAGTGTGATTGCTTTGCTTTTTGCTTTAGATCACAACCAAGATTTCTGCGTCAGAGTACCTTGGGTAGGAGCTAAAACAATGACTTGAAGGGTTGATCTATTTGGAGAAACCTTTACAGCTGAAGTGACTATAGTATCTTTAAATAAGCCTTTTGCAAGGTCACCTGTACCAGGTGGGGGGAAATCAAGCCACACAGAAGAATCCCAATAGGGCCATCTTGTAGCTTTTCCCCCATAAGAAACATGCACACATATTTCAAGGAAAGTTGGGGGTAGAGTTCAAAAACCTGTTGCGTGTTTGTTGTATTTTATGGACAAGGAGAGGTCACACGCAAAGCCCAGCTCATGGGAGAAAGTCAGGGCAGGTTAATGGGACACAGTGTGATCCTACTCTTCCTTCTCACACATACAGTGGTACCTCGAGTTACAAATAGTTCGAGTTACAAAATTTTCACACTATGAATGAAAACCCATTGAAAATAATGGCTCGCGTTACGAATTTCCCCCGGAACAGATTAATTGGTTTTTAATGCATGTTTGAAGTTATGAATTTTGGTTTTCAATGGGAAATTCTAGTTACAAATTTTTCATAGCATGAAAAATGCTTTGGAATGCATTACATTTGTAACTCGAGGTACCACTGTACTTGATTTTCCATATCTGCTGTGCGGTCCAAGCTCACATTCTTGTGTATTAAAGGGTTGTGGCACAGCAAGATGAAAAGTTTTTTTCTGCTAAGCCAGGGAAAGCCAGATCAATTTGTTCAGGGAACGCCAATCCCTGAACAAATGGCGGTTTAACACTATCCATTTTAAGAACCGTTTCCTGTAAGAAGATTTATATGTTGGATCTAAACCCATGAGGCGCCAATCTGATCCAGTTGTGTTAAACAACATCAGCGTAGAAATTGGGAGACGTTGTGTGGACGTTCCCCTGCTGTTTTGGTGACCCCCCCATTTTAAAACCTATGACTAATGAAAGAAGACATGATAGGGCTGAGAATGTAATGCTGTGACCTTTCTCTGAGTCTCTTGTTTCCAAAATCTGCAAATGTTCTGCCGCAATTAAAGCCGTCCTTCGGTTGTGGGAGCAACACATTAAACATCACCAACTGCACACACTCCGGTTTGGGTGACGCGGGACTGAAATGGATTTGAGAAACATTCAGCACCAGAAAAAATTACAAATTGGTCCCTGTTTGAGATGGCTTCTGTACATGGACAACAGCGTCGTAGAAAAATAAGCCATTTGATACAATGAGCAAAGGAAATCATAACAAATGGAAATGCCATAGCATGTTGGAAAGGGGAGCATGTGTTGGAGATGGCAGTCAATGGGGCAGGGCAGGGAGGGGGAAGACACTCATCACAATGCCAACTTCCTTTTGGTAGCTTCTACGTCCTCGATGCCACCAACAGAGGAAGTGATGGTCCTCCAGGAAGCCGGCAGATGTGTTCCTTCAAAGAACATCTGCAAAGGACATAAATGAGTCTTTCCAAGAGAACGCCAGTCAAAAGCCAGTTTGTCTCTGAACAGAGGCCGATGTACCACATGACGGGCTGTTAAGAGCACATTCCCATGGCACATTTGGAAGCCGAGCATGCCCTGGGATGGACTGAAAAAAAGACACGTCTCTGATGCCTTTGTCCTTGGCATTGTCTTTGCTTCCAACAAGAGTCCACGGTTGGCGTTGCGACAGGTCACGTCCGACATGCCTCCGGTCGGCAGTCTCGAACCACCTGCGTAATACTGCTTGCAAATCTGTAGTGTTTCCACAGAAGGGACTATTCAACACTTCTACGTTCACCAAGGAGGGGAAGGGAGCGGGTGGGTTTCTTCAGTCCAGGGGTTCTTGCTTTATTCTGATGGCTGTGTTGGGTTGTGGTCTCCTGTCCTCACGACATAACACGTATTCACTGAACTGAGAAGAATCCACACCTCCACCACATGACGCGGCCATCGTGAAGCCCTTCTGGAACAACCGTTCGAGCACCTGGGGTTTGAAGGGGGGGAAAATCAGTCAGTTAGGATTAAATTAGACCTATAGAAAACATGACCTGAAAGCTGAACTCCTGTCTAGATTTCAGAATGATCAACAGAAGTGGGAGGGGGGGGGTAGATAGACAGACAGACAGACAGACATACAGAATGAATGAATGATGGTTCAGGATAGATACAGACAGGCAGGCAAGCAAGCAGGCAAATGATAGATAGATAGATAGATAGATAGATAGATAGATAGATAGATAGATAGATAGATAGATAGATAGATAGATAGATAGATAGATAGATAGGAAGGGAGGCAGGGAGGCATGGAGGAGAGAGAGTTAATTACAAATTTGATAACAGCAGCTGGGTTAATTATTGCCCCAAAATTGGAGAGTCAAATATAAGTTTGAGCTTAATAACTGGTATAAAGAGATTTGGAATTTAGCTGTAAATTCAGTTAAAGTGTGAGGTCAAAGTAAGAAAAAAATGGTTAAATGTGAATAATTCAAATTATATATGGGGAGACCTTAAAGGATTTGTCCTATTGGAAGGGGAAAGTCAGGTGCCAGTGAAAGGAACTACTGTATATACTCGAGTATAAGCTGAGCTTTTTAGCCCCAAAAAGGAGTCATGGCTTATACTCGGATCAATGACCACGAGGGTCCCATGCTGGATTGAGACACACCAACAATTTAATTAATTTTACCATATTTTCATGTATTTTGATTATTGAAACTCACTGGCAGCTGCTACATTTCCTAGTTCAATCTATTTTCCTGGTTTTTCAGGTCAAAATTAGGTACCTTGGCTTATATTAAAGTTCGGCTTATACTCAAGTATATATGGTATGTGGTTCTTTTTTTAAGCAATGGGGTACAGTAACTAGAAAAGAAAATAAGAGAAAGGACAAGTTTGGTTTCTGTAAATGGTCCCCGGGGTAAAGGGGAAAACAATGTTATGTTAATTTTTCTCATTTCCTTTTAAGCACATTTCCCATCTTTTACTGTATTACGTTGCTAGAGTATTAATTTCATTTTTAAAAAGTATTGAATTAAACTCTCTAGATTGAAAATGCACTCCCACTGAATCTGAGTCATCCCCGTTGAATCCAGGTATGTGACCTGCTTCCTGATAGAGACGCCGAGAGACACATAATTGTCACCTCACAATGTTTTCTGTTTTTCCCCAAGGATTGATAAAACCACATGCATGGAAGAGTCCAAAGCAGACGGCAAGCAGGACACAACAACAGAAAATATATATGAAATCAATAGACAATATCAGCACGGCTCAGGTTTCGGCAGAGGAACTAAAGTGAGATGAGAAGATTACCCCCACCTGCTAATCTTAGACTGCCTAGAGCAGTGATGGTGAACCTTGGCACTCCAGATGTTCTTCAACTTCAATTCCCAGAAGCCTTGATCCGTAGGAGTGCCGACTTGGACTTCTGGGAATTGAAGCCCAAGAAGGCCTGGAGAGCCAATGTTAGCCATCACTGGTCTAGGACAGTGATGGCAAACCTTGGTACTACTGATGTTCTTCAACTTCAATTCCCAGAAGCCCTGTTCATCAGGAGTACTGACTTGGGCTTCTGGGAATTGAAGTCCAAGAACAGCTGGAGTGCCAAGGTTCACCATCACTGTCATAGGTCCTCAAACATGGCTCTCCAGATGTTCTTGAACTTCAATTCCTAAAAGCCCTGATCATCAGGTGTGTTGACTTGGGCTGCTGGGAATTGAAGTCCAAGAACAACTTGGAGAGCTAAGGTTGGCCATCACTGGCCTGGACGGTTGCTGTTTTTAGGGAGTATTTCTATCACCTGTGGTCATCCCCTGGTACAGTTTCATGGCCTTAGTATTCATTCTATCTATCTATCTATCTATCTATCTATCTATCTATCTATCTATCTATCTATCTATCTATCTATCTATCTATCTATCCATACATACATACTTACATACATACATACATGAATAATAATTTCATGTCAGAAATTATTCTGGGTTGAAAGGATTTTTGCGGAAGAAACTCTGCTCAGGGAACGCCCGAATGAGGCTCCTTTCATGTCCCCAAGAGCTGGGACAGAGACGGATGCTCAATCTATCATGCAGTACCCGGGTCTTGAACTGCCGACTTGTTGGCCTTCCAGCTAACAAGGCAAGCTTCTTAACCACTGAACCACTGCAGCCCCTACATAAATTCTTGATTTAAAACAGACTTTCTCAACATTTTCAGGTTGTGGGCTGGACTACTCCCCTTCATATGGCTGAGCAGGATCCACATGAGTTCTCACATGTATTAGCATGCATGGTGCATTTTGGTGAGTTCTCGGGCATTTTTGCACATTTTTGACAAGTTCTCTCGCGAAAATGCATGTTTTCACCAAGTTCTTGCATGAAAACACACGTTTCGCCTCATTTTCTGCATGTTTCCAATGCTTTTGCCACTTGTGGTAGTGGTGGCAGTTGTGGTAACACGGGCAGAGGGCCACATGAAATGGTTCTGCAGGCTGCATCCGGCCAACAGGCCGTAGGTTGCAAATGCCAGATTTAATACAATGGCACCACTCATGGTGGTCAGCTTCAAATATACATAAATTATAAAAAGAAGCATTGACAAGCATTTCAGGAAACATAGCAAAAATTCACAACAAACACCAAATGAACCCAGATGGTGAAGGATAGCAATTTGCAGATAAGCAATTTTATATTATGACACTATGAATTTAAATAGAAATAAAAATTGTAGAACCCTAAATTATAAACCCCTCTTTATTGAGGGAGAATTTCCGCAAAAGCCTCTCTGTAAGGAAAACTTTTCAACTGTTTTCATCTTGATGACAGGAAGGTCGGAAAGTCGGCAGTTTGAGACCCAAGTGCTGCATGAGGGAGTGAGCTCCCGTCGTCTGTCCCAGCTCCTGCCAGCTTAGCAGTTCGAAAGCAAGAAATTGCAAGTAGATCAATAGGGACCACTTTGGTGGGAAGATAAACAGTGTTCGGTGTGCTCTGGTGTCTAGGCATGCCTGCCACATGTCCACGGAAATGTCTGCAGATGCAGACTGGGCTGGCACTTTGGCCTATAAGCAGAGATGAGCACTGGACCCTAGAGTTGGATACCATTGGCTTTTGAGCAAGGGATTACCTTTAACCTTGACCCACAGGTGTTAAAAGGGCCAAGCAGAACTGGCCGGCCTCTGCGTCATGCATTTTGTCCTGTCCAGATCTCCCCATCATATTACACTGCGATAATCCTGTAGTTTATTCCAACACGACGACAGCGTGATTAAAGTCTTGCTTACAGCCAACCTCGTGCAGAAAAGCCCAAATATTAATCAAACAAACAAGCGCTCTGCCGTGCTGTTCAGTCCATTACGGAAGAAAACGCTGGCAGGTAGTGAAATTGATGCTACCTCTTAAGGAGCAGCAATGTGGGATATTCCGTCATAATAAAATGAGGGCATAACGCATCATTAAGATGCAGCATCAGAAGGCAGGTGAGGGGAAAAGACTTCCCACCTCTCCGGGCAAAGGACAAGGTCGCCCTTGCTTGAAAGCCAGTCATATCTGACTCTAGGGTTCAGTGCTCATCTCTGTGTATAGCCAAAGAGCCAGTGCCCAGACGTTTCCGTCGACATGTGGCAGGCATGACTAGACACCAGAGTGCACTGAACACTGTTGACCTTCCCACCGCAGTGGTCCCTATTTATCGACTTGCAATTTCTTGCTTCCGAACTGCTAGGTTGGCAGGAGCTGGGATAGAGACAGAAGCTTACTCTGTTGTGCAGTACTCGGGTCTCGAACCTTCCAGGCGTCAAGTTCAGTGTCTTAACCACTCAGCCACCACAGTAAGACAGCTCTAAAATGGAGACAAAGCTGTCCGGCCATCTTTGGCTACATTTCTCAAACCAAATTCCTAAAAACATCACCATCACATGAGACGACTTCTAAGTAGCTCGCACGGTCATAAGCAGTGGTGGGCTCCAGCAGGTTCAGATAGGTTCGGGAGAACCGGTAGTAAAACTGGCTGGCCCCACCCACCACCCCACCCTGCCCCACCTGCCCACCACCTCCTCCTCTCACCCCACTCTGGATGCGACTCTAACATTGAACTAATGGTCTGACGAAGTGGACTCGATCCACAAAAGCGCACATTAAAATACAGCAGTTTAACCATGCCCACCCAGTCACCTGGCCACAGAGTTGGCCACACCCACAGTGTGGTAGTAAAAAATTTTGAAGCCCACCACTGGTCATAAGGGACTACAGATGGTGACATATGAAAGTGTGACAATGACTAAGCTCCCTTTGGGCACAACTGCACATTAAAGGCAAAGGGAAGCCATTGACACCATTGTGCATCAACACCGGAGTGCATGGAACACTGTTTACCTTCCCACCAAATTGGTCCTTATTTATCTCCTTGCAATTTCTTGCTTTTGAACTGCTAGGTTGGCAGGAGCTGGGACAGAGATGGGGGCTCTTTCCATCGTGCAGTACTCAGGTTTTGAACTGCCTACCTGCTGCCTTCCAGTCAGCGTCTTAACCACTTGAGCCACTGCAGTCCCAATTCAAGGGAAACAGAAAGATCAGGATTTATTTTTTAATCTGGGGCCAGGTCACACTCCCTAAGGCAGCTTTGGGTGCCAGATGGCCATTTTGACCTTCCTCCACCACATGGCACTTCCAGGTGTGATGGACAGGGATGTGCAGGGCACCATGGGAAGGCACTGGACAGGGAGGGGGTGCCTATTTTGGGGGAGATTGGGGGAATCCCATACATTGCTATTGGTGTCCCCGGGCGCCAGAGACAAGGGTGGGGTGGGACAAAGCCCGATTGCCCGATATACTAGCACTCACCTGGTGGTGGAGGCCACATCTGGCCCATGGGCCACAGGTTGAGAATCCCTGAGATAGATAAACCCCCTAAGGACCAACATTGCTTGAATATGGGTGACTCAAGTCCCCTGGGTTCCCCAAGCCCGCTTCACGCGGCCTTCGTTCTCCTTCCTTCTACGCCATGCTCGTCTTGGGAAAACAGACGGCACGGCCTGCACATCCCAAGCGAAAACTTCTGCCACTGTTTTCTTGGTCCCCGCTAATTAGCGGCAAGCCATCCAGGCAGCCACGGAGCCACGACCGGCTACGCAAGGTCACCCTCCCGGGGGGGGGGGGGGGGGGGGCAAGAAACGACAATGGAGAGCAGGGGGTATTTCCAACAGGCGCAACCAGAGAGTGGAGAAAAACACAACAATTCCTCCCATGGATCTCACCCTCCACTCCTTCCCGCCAGCCGGGGTTGGCTTCCTTTGTTCTGTACAGTTAATTTTAAAACTTCAAAATTATATATATATATATATATATTAAAAAAAAACAAGGCAGGAAAGGAAGGAAGGGGGTGCGGAAGAAAGAAAGAACTCTCTATCCTACAAACTCCCCCACCCCCCAATCCATGCCTTAAAACCCTTTCAGTACAAAAGTGGAACACATTTTGTTTAAAATACTCTGGGCAATTTTTACCGAACATCTTCTTTTTGGGGTGTGTGTGAAAAAGAGCACAGAGATCATTTCTTTAAGTCCATCCCGCAGGGCCCTATCATTTAATTATGAGCGCGACATAAATTATGCATTTACACATTGTTGCATTTTCTATCAAGTGGCACGCAGAAGGCCCTTTTGCATTTCCTTTTCTTCTCTTGTGTGTGTGCGCGTGTGCACGCGTGTGCGCACGCCTTTCTAACTCTGTATCTGTATTTTTGGTGCTCTCTTTTCTTTTCTAGGGGCGCTTTTAGAGGGAGGAAAAGGACCGCAGGGGACGCACTGATGAAAAAAAAATTAGCATTCGTCAGCCTCGAACACCATTACAAGAGCAGCATGGTGCAAACATACACAAAATCCACATCCTTTTTCGCTCCCGCTTCTTGGACTTTGCAGGGAAAAGGTGGAGAGGAGAACGGGAATGAGCAATCTTCTCCATCTCACAAGGCAGAAAAGGTATCCTTAGAAGTTACACACTAGGTCCTTGATGGCCAACCTTGGCACTCCAGGTGTTCTTGGACTTCAATTCCCAGAAGCCCAAGTCAACACACCTGCTGGTCAGGGCTTCTAGGAAGTGAAGTTCAAGAACACCTGGAGTGCCAAGGTTGGTCTAGTCCAGTGATGGCCAACCTTGGCACTCCAGGTGTTCTTGGACTTTAATTCCCAGTAGCCCAAGTCAACAACCTGCTGGTCAGGGCTTCTGGGAAGTGAAGTTCAAGAACACCTGGAGTGCCAAGGTTGGCCACCACTGCACTAGGTAAAGGTAAAGGTCTCCCTTGCTTGAAAGCCAATCATATCCAACTCTACGGTATGGTGCTCATCTCTGTTTACAACCAAAGAACCAGCGCTGTCTGAGTCTGCAGTCATTTCTGTGGACACGTGGAAGGCATGACTAGATGCCAGAGGGCATGGACTGCTATAACCTTTCCCAGCAAAGTGGTACTATTTATCTACTTGCAATTTCTTGCTCTCAAACTGCTAGCTTGGCAGGAGCTGGGACAGATGATGGGAACTTATCCCGTCGTGTAGCACTCGGGTCTTGAACTGCTGACCCGCCGACCTTCCCGTCATTAAGTTCAGCGTCTTAACCACTTAGCCACCGCAGTCCTAATTTCCATGCTAGAGAGAGGTGAGTGGGCAGAATCAACTCATTGGCACAGAAGCGATCACAGAGTAGCAGAAAGATTGACCGGGCGAGAGGTCCCCCCTTACCTGGACTGAGTTCAACCGGCAGTATCCGTTCAAAGGAAACCGGATGACGTGGGTCGGGTCCTGATTCCAGCCGGCGTTGACCGAGTTGCACATGACGTCCCCTGTCTCTGGGAAAATCTCCTCGATGAGGGCTTTCTCCCCACTCAGCGCGATCCTTTCTCCGAGATCCGGAGTCACCCTTACGACCAAGCAGTCACACGGCTGGAAATGTTTCCGTTGCTCTTTCTCCTGTTTCCATCGCTCCAGCTCCTTGATCATCGGCTGCAGCTGGTAGTATCTCGCCTCTTCGTATAAAAGATGAAAGTCCTTAAATAAGGGAAAGAAAGAGACTAGAAAGTCTTATGGGTTTCCCCTCCCTCCAAAACACATCCCGATCGTTCCCTGTGACCTACGTGTCCCACAAACGTTGAAAAGCAACAGGCAGATTTCCTTCAACTCACCCAACAACCCATTTTGCTTCAACATGCCTGTGGAGCGTAACTCCTACACGGAAAACTGTCCTTCCTTTCCCCCTTTTAATACTTTAGTACTGGAAATCAGAAAGGCTGCTTGCAAGAAGCAGATGCAAATTAACAAAGAAGGTTCATTTGATGGAACTGGGTTGGTCTACAAGACAAATGGTTCTGCGGGTCAACCTTGGCCATCATCTACCACATATTCCATCTGCTGCGGCTCATGGGAGGCTCTGAGAAAGCATCTCTTTTTACCCAAGTTCTTTAAAGAGTAGAGGTTGAAAAAGGTCTTTATGGGCTTGGCATTTCATGAACATGAAGAGGATCACCAGCCTTACATTTCCAGGACTCCAGTGATTCTGCAACTTCCTATTGACAGGAGTTGGAAAACTGTACCTAAACGTCTGGGCTGTGATCTTGCCTGAGCCTCTTTGACTATTAGCACTCGGCTATGTGAAGAAAATTCCTCCTTCTATCCCGTGCGAGTGGGTGTGGGATTTGCTAACCACAGCCAAATGCAAATACAGTGAAAACCCCTTCTTACGTAAAAAGTCAGTTCCGTAGGCTTTTATGTACATCGGTTTTACTTAACTTGGAGAAAACCCATTGGAAAAATGAATTTTTACTTAACTCAAAGCAAGCCCATAGGAAAAATGAATTTTTTACTTAATTCGAAGCAAACCCATAGGAAAAATGAATTTTTACTTAATTCAGAGCAAACCCATAGGAAAATGATATGTATGTAAATTGAAGCAACCCCATAGAAAAAAAATGAATTTTTACTTAACTCAAAGCAAGCCCATAGGAAAAATGAATTTTTACTTAACTCAAAGCAAGCCCATAGGAAAAATGAATTTTTACTTAACTCGGAGCAAACCCATAGGAAAATGAATTTTTACTTCACTCGGAGCAAACCCATAGGAAAATGATATTTATGTAAATTGAAGCAACCCCATAGGAAAAAAATGAATTTTTACTTAACTTGGAGCAAACCCAAAAGGAACTCATTTTGAAATGCAAAAAAAGAAAAGAAAAAGGCCATAAGTAAACTCCACGTCTCTGGCCGGTCTTACCTTAAAGTCTTCCGGGAGAAGCAGTTTTGATGTTCTTAAGAAGCTTAAGATGTATCTGAAAATCTCACCATCCCGGTCAATAAAATAGTGTTGTTTCAAACTGTCCAGGACGATGGGCTCCGTGCCATTAAAAAGGCGGCTTATTCTGGGAGGAAGGGGAGATAAAAAGGGAACAGGTGGGCAGAGAGTGGCGAGGAAGGTGGCAAAAACATGCGCAGAATCTCAGAGGTCCTGAAGCCCAGCATATCAGAGAGCAAACAAAACAAAAAGACAAAGGTGGCACCTTAAAGACTAACTCCTGCATTTTAATGTTAGTTTTCATGGATCAAGTCCACTTCATCAGACAGAAGAGTGGATAGATACATTTATAAATGTCTGGTATAGAGACCCAAAGTGGCTGGGCGAAGTTGGTTGGTTCAGGAGATGGACTTGCAGACCAATGAGTTATTTACAACCAGTAATAAAATGCAACCAGTCTGTCAGGTGAATCTCTGATGGAAATCAGTTTGAGGAATTGGGTTTGCAAAATAAACATTCTGAGATTATATATCTCCTAATGAGTTGGCTGAGATTGTCTGGCTTAGGCATCTCAGCCGCTTCCCCAAGAGTTCAGGGCCAGAGTTTAAATACTTCAGCCAGAGCTGCTGGAAGTCGACCCAATGGCACATCGTCCCATCTCTGCAAAATTGATGCACATCACCTTCCATAGAATGGAGCAGTCAAGGACAGGCCAATTTGAGAAGCAACCCAGGGGGCTCTAGAAAACAAGCCAAGCTACGCAAGGAGACGTTTACCCCTTCTTTTCGTCCTCTTTCTCTGAGGAGCCTGCAAACTCTACGGCTCTATTTCAGACCTTAAACCACAGAAACAGAAGATGCCTGAGCCCACTTTATGAGTGTGGAAGCTCCTCAGCCATAGCAAAGCAAAGCAATCACACATATACCAACCCATAGTGCTCAATGCACTCTCTGGGCGGTCCACAAGTTAATTAGCATTTCGTCCCCCAACATGCTGGGTACTCGGAATGGATGGAATGGATTTTACTGGCCTCAGAATGGGTGGAAGGCTTTGAGTCAACCTTGATCCTTGGCCAGGATCAAACTCACAGCCTTTTGGTTGCAGGACAGCAGTTTAACCACTGTGCCAACAGGTGATAGCAGATTCAGAGACTTAGCCCTGGCTTAATGAAACCAACGAAAGGCGGGGAAAGCAGTCAATTTAGAACCCATTCTTGGCTCAGTTACCAGGGTTAATTTGTTTATCGAGTTGGGATGTCTCCCTATGAACAAGGTCGCAGATCAGTGATAGCAGGAGTGCTGACTTGGGCATCTGGTCATTGATGTCCAAGAACACCTGGAGTGCCAAAGTTGTCCATGTTCGACCAATATGCTTGGCTTTCTCAGGCGAATGGGGGGAAAGTATGCGCTTAGCCTTGGATTTCCGACTTACGCACGGGTGTCACACAGGTATGCCTTAATTACTTTGGAGAGTAACATTCTTGGCAGGGAAGTCAACGGTTTCTTTGCTGTAGGAACCAATGGTTTGGGTGGATGGTATCCCCTGGAAACCACAAAGCCATAACTGGAGAAGTCCCCAAACATCTGTGTTGCAAAGGTAAAGGTCACTCTTGCTCGAAAGCCAGTCATATCCGACTCTAGGGTTCAGTACACATCTCGGTTTATAGCCAAAGAGCCAGATATGTCTGCAGATGTTTCCGTGGACACGTGGCCAGCAGGACTAGATGCCAGACTGCACAGGACCACACCATGCCAAACCAATCGATTTCTCTCCCTCCTATCATTCTGATGTAAAAAACGTGTCTCCAGTCTTAAAAGCATCTCTGAAGATCCCCCCCCCTGCAATGCCTGCATGAAGGCCCCCCTTCTCTCTCTTCTCTCCCCTTTCCTCCTCATTTGTTCATGTCTCCCAGGAAGCAGAAGGTTCCCTCTAGACCATGTGGAGTTTGGGCGCGATTTTATTTCTGCCCGGGTGGTGTGGGGACCGGCTACCGCCACCCTTCTTTCATGGCCCAGATCGGGAAAACTCTTTTTGATGTCGCATTGTTCTCCCACTTCATGTATAATTTTCTTTCTGATATCACTCCTAAATCTGGCGCTTCCCGTTCCATCTAATTTAGCAGTTATCTGCAGATTTCATTAATGTGCCACGTACTCTCTTCTGGATTAATTACAGAGATACTGAATATCACTGGAGCTCATACATTTCCCTGGTGTGTGCCAGAGGAAGGCCCAAACTGGATCACACAGTTTGCGGTGGATCTCCACACACACACACGCATGCACGCATGCACGCACGCATGCATGCACGCACGCACCTGTCCTCCTGGATCACCAGCCCAACATTTAGGCAGGTAAGCAAACACAATGAGTCATTTGGCTTGCAAATTAATATGGAAACAACCCTGCCTGCATGACATTAACAAACCGACACACACACACACACAAACAAAATCTACTGTTGTTCTCACTCTTGTTACTAATTGGAAGTTTTAAAACAAGCAATCAAGTTTGCATATGAATACTTTCTCTTATTCACATGCAAACTTTGATTGCTTGTTTTAAAACTATTTTTAGTGGCTGCAGTGGCTAAGAAGATACTGACTGGAAGACAGAAGGTCAGCAGTTCGATACCTGAATGCTTCAGGACGGAGTGAGCTCCCGTTGTCTGTCCCAGCTCCTGCCAAACTAGCAATTCGAAAGCAAGAAATTGCAAGTAGATAAATAGGGACCACTTCGATGGGAAGGTTGACAGCATTACGTGCACTCTGGTGTCTAGTCATACCTCTGTTTCATTGACTACACCAAAGCCTTTGACTGTGTGTTCCAGAACAAAATATGGCAAGTAATTAAAGAGATGGGAATACCAGAGCACCTCATATGCCTTATGAGAAATCTGTACATGAGTCAAGAAGCAACAGTTAGGACAGAACACGGAATGACGGAGTGGTTTGGAATAGGAAAAGGAGTAAGACAAGGTTGCATTTTGTCGCCCTGCTTATTCAATTTATACACAGAACACATAATGTGCAATGCAGGGATGGAGGAATCACAACATGGGATCAAAATTGCTGGGAGAAACATCAACAATTTGAGATATGCAGACGATACTACTCTAATGGCAGAAAGTGAAGAAGACCTAAAGAAGCTCCTGCTTAGGTTGAAAGAAGAGAATGCAAAAGCTGGCTTGAGACTCAACATCAAGAAAACCAAGAGAATGGCAACAAGCCACATCAGTCCCTGGAAAATAGATGGGGAAGAAGTAGAAGCAGTGACAGATTTTACTTTCTTAGGATCTAAGATCACTGGAGATGGGCATTGCAGTCATGAAATAAAAAGACAACTAATGCTTGGGAGACGAGCTATGAGAACCCCGGGGAACATAGTGAAAAGGAGAGACATCACCTTGCAAACAAAGGTCCGCATAGTCAAAGCAATGGTATTCCCAGTGGTAATGTATGGGTGTGAGAGCTGGACCATAAGGAAAGCTGAGCGCAGAAGAATAGATGCCTTTGAGATGTGGTGCTGGAGGAGAGACCTGAGAGTCCCCTGGACAGCGAGGAGAACAAATAGGTCAATACTGGAAGAAATCAACCCTGACTGCTCCGTATAAGGTCAAATAGTAAAGATGAAGATGAAGTACTTTGGGCATCAAATGAGAAGAAAGGATTCACTTGAGAAGGCCTTGATGCCAGGAAAGGTGGAGGGCAAAAGAAGAAGTGGGCAGCCAAAGATGAGATGGATGGTATTGTAGATGCAATGGGCACAGAGCTGGGTGGGCTGAGGAGGATGGTGGAGGACAGAGGGGCCTGGCAGGCAATGGTCCATAGGGTTGCAAAGGGTCAGAATTGACTGTGCAACACAACAATAACAAATTCTTGCAGCACATTATCAATGGGATAACCTGTCTTTCTGTAACAACAGTATCTGGCACGTAGGATAATCTACCACCCTATTTTTCTTGCTATCACTTGCTTCCAGCCTGATCCCTCAAGTCAGAGGAATTCCTGAGCTAATGATGGCCAGAGAAATATCCCTTGGTGACTGAAACACCCCAACTGTATTGCTCTGATCTTCTGAGTCAACACCAAATGTGTCTACACTACACCCTTAGACCTATCTAATGGCACAGTGGATAAACTGTTGTTCTGCAACCCAAAGGTTGTGAATTCGATCCTGACCAGAACACAAAGTTGACTCAGTATCTTCTATCCTTCCCAGGTCAGTAAAATGATTCCACAGCATGTTGGGGGGAAAATGCTATTTAATAATTTATTTATTAGTTCGATTTCTACACTGCCCACTTGGCCTAGGCCGACTCAGGGTGGTTCACAATTGCAGATACAAAACATGATTAAAACTAATTAAAACCACTTAAAACTACCCACCCACCCCTAAAAAATTAACTTGTGAACAACCCAAAGAGTGCCCTAAGCACCATGGGGCAGTATATAAGTGTAATTGCTATTGACCTTATTTTATGTATCATGGTTCTATTCCTCTTAGTATATCAAGTCAATTCAATTCAATTTTATTTACAGTCCATGACCAGCATAACAGGAACACAAAAGCACAAACACAACATCCTAAGCTAGACTTCTCAGAAGGACAACAGATCATCTTACAGTAAGAATTAACTGTTGTAAATAAATTCATTAATGTATTGATATATTTAATGTGAAAGTGTTTTATAGCTGTCATTATATTGTATTATGTTTGTTTTAAAAAAGGCTATTATGTAGATAACCCACCCATTTTTGTCAGGTATACTTCTGTCCCGGTTTTGTGGGAGAGAATTATGGCAACTCTAATTCAGATCAGTAGTCCCAATGAAGATTCTGGATCAAGAGGTTTAAGGCAAAAACAGCTCAGTTTAATTGGCCAAGAACTAGGCGGGACACATCACACAGATCTCTGTGATGTAATGTGCGATTTGTGTATTGAACCACACAGTTCTTATTGAATTTCAATAACAATACTCAGCACGTTCATAAACGGTTCTCAACACTCTTGTGAACTCCCAAATGGATGGTTTTCACGTCAGGATGTTTTCCACACGATATTCTGTTCACCAGAAGTCATAAATCTAATGTGCATAATGTACATTGTTTATGCTCTTATTTATGTTGCTTTCCTGTTTTCCCTCTTACACTTGAGCTAATCAGGAGGTCTGTAACTTATAGATATATAGGTAACATGTCTTTCTCAGGGTCTATAAGGGAATACATCGTCTAGCCTATGTGAGGTAAATGTTAGTCTACTAATTCAACATTTCTAGTTCTGAATTATCCAATACTAGCCGATTACCCGGCCTTGCTCGTTTTTTTTTACTGTAGTCCAGACTTTCCCATGGAAACCTTATGGGGTGTGTGTGGGTCACTCCTGCCTCCCTTCCTCCATCTCTCTCACCCATCCCCTCTATGCCTCCCTAGCCCATCCCTACCTGGGACTGTGACATCCCTTCCTCCATCTCTGTCTTTCCCCACCCCTCCCGCTTCTCCGTCGATGGTGCGTCCTTATCCTTCCCATACATGTGTCCCCTTTGCATCCCTACCTGGAACTGTGTCATTAGGCAGCTCAATTACATCATGATGATGTCACAATTGGGGTGACCTAACTGGGGTTATGACATTAGCATTACTATGACATCACTGGGACACACACACACACCCTCCTGTCAAGTATACTTCCCTTTGCAGATCAATTTAGGGGCATGCACTCCCCCCCATGGGGCTCATGACCCCCCAGTGCTGGTCTCCAGAGGGCAAGGTACGTATGTGCCAATTTTCAGCACGATCGGTCCAAGGGTGTGGATTTGTATAGAGCACATACAAGACCACACCTCTGTTATATAGATAGATAGATAGATAGATAGATAGATAGATAGATAGATAGATAGATAGATAGATAGATAGATAGGTTAATCTACTATTGCTTCAAGAAGACTAACACAGTTAAAGCAAGATGAAACTGTGGTAAGACCAGTGCTGTCAAAATAATTGTTTGAACCAGGAGGAGGATACAACACTACACAGGAACTTAACCAAGTGGACCACGGACCACTCCTCATAACCAAGGCGAACACTTGGGAAGCATCCTCAAAGCCTCTACTGTTTGCATCCTCTGATTTTAAGCAACCTACACCAGACTCCTCTGTCATCTTAAGGCTTCTCAGACCATGTTTTGCACAAGGAAGAGTTAATTCCATCTAGGCTTGATGCCCACGGCTGGAACCGGAATTTCACTCACTCTATTACTCTTGGTTAAAACTGGAATCAATTAGCGGGGGATATACTGATAGGACCTGGGCTCAATCTTGTACTGAATTAATTGAGCGAGGCTGCAAACGTTGAGAACATTTACAGTGGCGATGAAAGGAGATTAGATGCTCGCAGGAACTCCCATAAAGTTACAGCTTTAATGATGGACGTGGGTGGAAGGGTTTTGCCTGGCACTCCTGGCCTGTCTTTTCCTGCCTGCCTGATTTTCAGATACCGCACCTCCTTTTCTGTGCTTTTCCTTTGCTTTCCTGTCTTAGGAAACCCATGGCCTTTCTCCAGCCAACCTTGGTCCACATCAGCAGAAAGTGAAAACCATTTCCTTTCCTCAAAGACTAATGGGCAAAAGCTTTCCCATTAGCCCAGGCGTGATGAACTGTAAGGTTGCCTTTGCTCGAGAGCCAGTCGTATCCGACTCTAGGGTTCAGTGCTCATCTCTGTTTATAGCCAAAGAGCCAGCGCCGTCTGCGACATACAGAAGGCATGACTAAACACCAGAGTGCACAGAACGCTTCTTTCCCGCCAAAGTGGTCCCTATTTATCTACTTGCAATTGCTTGCTTTCGAACTGCTAGGTTGACAGAAGCTGGGACAGAGACGGGAGCTCACTCTGTCATGCACCACTCTGGTCTTGACCTTCCAGTCGTCAAGTTCAGCGTCTTAACCCCTAAGCCACTGGGAACTCTAAATGGAGACAAAATGGGATCTCAGGACTGGGGTGCCCCACCATCTTGAATTTCCTCCATAGCATGTCTGACATGGGGCAGAAAACCCTCACATATTGCTGAGCTGAAAAACGGAGGAGAAAGGAACCTGTTTCCTATTTATTATAAAGTTACATAAAAAGTAAAATCTTGAACAGGATTTAAGTGCTGTTTCTACTACTGCTCCTGGATTTCTCTACAGGGAGAAAGACAGGGTAGAACGAAACAAAATGAAAAGAAACTAAAATATTATTTACATTTGTACACCGCCCTTCACTACTAGACAGTGCTCAAGGCACTTTAAAATCATCACAAAATATGACTGAAGTGAGAAGCAAAGGCAAATTCAGCAGCAGAAGCATTAAAATGGAATAAGAGCAAATAGAACAATAAGGAACGCTACTATCAACCAAGTCTACAAACATTAAGATTGTAATAATAAGTTAAACCAGTGGTGGCCAAACTATGGCCTGTGGGCTGGATCCAGGCCCCGATGCCAATTCATCCGGCCCACGATGCCCTTGTCGCTCTTGGAAGCGGAAGTAAAATGTACCTGCATGGGCGCGTTTTACTTCCACTTCCAGGAGCAGCAAGGGCATCACAGGCTGAATGACTTGGCATTGGGGGCCAGATCTGGCCCACGGGCTGTTGTTTGGGTACCCCTAGTTTAAGCAGAGAAAAATGGCAGCCTAAAAATCTATCTCATCCTGTTGCAAAATAGATTGCAAGGCTCATTTTACTTCAGCTTCCAGTGGGAGAAACCATGTGACCGGCCCACTGGACCACGTGACCGGCCCGCAGTCCAGAAAGTTTGGCCATCATTGAGTTAAACAATTTCACTGGCAAATTCAGAAAGAGGGCCCATCACACCTTTCCACACAAAACAGCAAGCCAGAAATGGAATCTGGCCTTCTCTCTAAGGGGAGTGAACTTCACAGTCTGAGAGAGAGGTATTAGAAATGATGGCTTATGGGTTCAAGTCAAAGGAACACCTTTCTCCCAGTTCAGGTGCCTACAAAAATGGAACAAATGTGTAAATAACCCAACCCAACCCAACCCAACCCAGCCCAGCCCAGCCCAACCCAACCCAACCCAACCCAACCCACCAACCAACTCACCAACCAACCAACCAACCTTACCTACCTACCTATCATCCACTCATCATCTCTTTCTCTTTTCCTTCCATCCATCCATCCATTGTGCTTTAATTTATTTACTGACTAGGGCTACTCAAGTTGAAAAATGCAATTAATTTAATTTAATTCTCACACTTGTATGCTGCCCAATCAGGAAACCTGACTCAGGGCAGCTCACACAATATTATGCAGTAAACATAATAATACAATATACAATACAGACAATAATTATACCATATTCATCCTACAAAAGCATACATCATAATATAAAACAATACAATAGTACAATGGCTTTTCCACTCCGGCCGCAGGCAAGTCCAAGGGAGGTGGCGGCGAAGTCCTGCTGTGCGGTCTTTTGTGCCCCAGCCCGGGGCAGGGCCCGGACGCTGACGGTGGTGGAGGGTCCCGGCGCCCAGCGCTGACTCTGACAATCCCAGAGTCACCCAGCCCACATAAATAAAATCCTTCCCATAGTTTAATATCAACCAAATCAACACAACAGCTGCTCTGCTAGCCATTCTGTAAGTTCACGTGGTCTCCCAACACAATCGGGGTGCGTCCATCTGTCACTCCATAGCTAATCACTTTAAGCTAATCATGGTTTGGGGGTGCTCGCGAGGAACCTAAGATCACCCAAGGTCCAGGTCAGAATGCTAGGCGTGTCAACACATGAATCAGTGTCTGATCGGACAGAAAGAGCCCGAGGAAACCCTGCCACAGCCTTGAGGGTCTCGGGGGACACCTCCAGAGCTACACTGTGCTTATAGCGCCAAAGGGCTCTGTGTTAACTGTCACATCTCTATGCCAGCTTCACAGCAAGACAACTCCAAATGTGACAAACCAACTTGCCAGTTGCATTCACTGCTTTAAAAAAACAAAAACCCCTTCTCATTCCTTAGCTGCATTGTTGTGATTTTTTTTCCAGTGCTCCTGGAACGCATTTTGCCCCCTCCCTGCGTTGACCCTAAGAAAAGGGTCTATTCTTTGTGAGACCTGCAAGCAACTGCCCTAAATGCTCCATTTCAAAGCCACATTCCTCGTACCCGCGATTCCAGCCTTTTGAGTCTCCCTTGCAAAACGGGGCACCGAGAACCATTAATTTCAGCAATTAGGCGATTAATATTTAACCGTTTGGTAATATTTGCGCTATTTCAACTGTTTACGCTCATTAAAAATGGATGGCCCAGGCGGTGCTCGTGCCCCATGTCAAACAGTTGGGTAATTGCGCACTTATGGGAAATCAGCCCTGAGAGGTGTCCTTTTGGATCTCGAATCTGCTCCACGCCCCCAAGCACACAACGGCTCCTGAGATGCTCCACTTTCTCCTCCGCACTGCCGGCTCCCCATGCTGTCGTTCTCCCCCCCCCCCCCGCCCCTTCCGCCAAATGCACTTTGGCTGTTTCCTCTCCAAACGCCACACAGAAGGCAAAGCCGAGATGACAAGATCTCTGAGGCCTTCTTGGCAACCGATATGGAGTCTGTCAGCTGCACTTTGCTCTCTGGCTCACAGATGCCATGTTCTTCGGGCCGCCGAGGTGGGAAGAAGTGACGAGGCCAAGCTGGAGAGAGAAGGCCATTTCTGAGCAGGGCAAGAAGACGCAGGCAAAACAACAACAACAACACAGGCCTGGGTTGTGGCTGAAGTGGTTGGAAAGCCAGGTTGGGTTGGCTTGATTGGCCTGGACAAGCCAAGCTAAGCCAAGCCAAGTTTTAACCCTGAAGCAAATATCATTTTTGTTGGGTGAAATGGGCAAATTTAACAATTTTCTGCTCTTGGGATCCCTTAGGCAGCTAAAAATGTGAAATCTTAGTAAAAGAGTCTAGGTAAAGGTAAAGGTCACCCTTGCTCGAAAGCCAGTCGTATCCAACTCTAGGGTTCAGTGATCATCTCTGTTTCATAGCCAAAGAGGCAGCACAGTCTGCTTCTACAGACGTTTCCATGGCCATGTGGAAGGCATGACTAGACACCGGAGCGCATGGAACGCTGCTTACCTTCCCACCGAAGTGGTCCCTATTTATCTACTTGCAATGTCTTGCTTTGAACTGCTAGGTTGGCAGGAGCTGGGATGAAGACGGGAGCTCATTCCGTCCTGCAGTACCTGGGTATCGAACTGCTGACCTGCTGCCTTCCAGTCAGCGTCTTAACCACTTGAGTCACTGAGTAAACGAGTCTACTACCAGTTTAAAATATGTGTTTTTGGAGCTTTTTGGGTGTTAAACAGTGGCGGTGGGAAAGTACAGCCTATTTGAAGAGCGAATTAATGAAACATTTCATTTTATTCAACCTATGGATCCCTCCCACCATTCACTCATCTATCTATCTATCTATCTATCTATCTATCTATCTATCTATCTATCTATCTATCTATCTATCTATCTACAGTTTCTCTCTCTCTCCAGTAAGTATCTATCTATCTATCTATCTATCTATCTATCTATCTACTGTATCTGTCTACTGTATCCAGTGATGCACTGCAGCAGGTTCTGTAGAACTGGTAGCGGAAATTTCCCCAGGCCACGCCCACCTCCATAGCCCATAATGCAGGATGTTTGACCACGCCCACAGATTTGGCCAGCCCACAGAGTAGGTAGTAAAAATTTTTGCAGTGCATCACTGACTCTATCTATCTGTCTGTCTGTCTGTCTGTCTGTCTGTCTATCTACAGTATCTCTCTCTCTCTCTCTCTCTCTCAAACAAATATTACGGGTGTGGAAATCTGAGCACGTCACTTTTGCCCTCTCCCTCCCTTCTTCCTTTTGTGTCGTGTCTCTTGAAGTCTAATTTGAAGGGCCAAGGACTTCCAGTCTGGTCAGGTTGTCCTGCAATGGTCATAGAGTAGACCCTACTGCCAGCGACTCAATGCCGAGTGTCAGGCGGTGGTTAACTAACCTGACCGCCTTGAGGACTAATGGCCTTGGGTGCCAAAATCCACAGGGAAGGGGGATGGTCCCCAAGTGGATTAAATGACCCCACTTAAGGCCATCTTGATGGAGGGCAGCAGCTTCATCCATCCTGCTCTAGGGCTGAGGAGGACTTTGTGCGCCAAAAGGGCTTAGGACCAGAAAGTCAACTGGATCAGTGGCATGGGTGTCGCACTGTGTTGTGGAAGGCAAATGGAAGGCCACTGCATTATATTGTTCTCAGGACACTCTTCATGGCTGATCGCCACGAGGATCGCCAATATGTGGAATCAGATACAGCACAAGGAGGAGGAGGAGCCACTTTGGAAGCCTTTCTGGGTTGCTGAGCAGGTTTAAAATATATCCTTTACACTCATAATAAATAAATTGAGCTACGCATATTGTACGTTGGTGGCAAATCATGCGATGGCTGGAGAGGCCGGGGTTGGTCACCAGCCACGAACGGGGCTCATCATATGATGCTGAACAGACGAGCATGGCTCATGAAAGGGACATAAGGACCCCTTGATCCTTCCAACCCTTTGCGTCACAGCGCAGAGGAGAGCTTTTCAGGCAAGCCCCGGGGGAAGAGGCCTGAGCTTCACTTTGAATTCTTTCGCTCTGGGGCCTTTTCTTTAAAGGAAAAAAAAAAACCCCGATCCCAGGCTTTTCGCTCCAACTCGGCTGCGAGTTAATGAGGTCCGGGGTTTATTTTTGAACAAATCGCATGTTGCTATTGTCTGTCCTGCTACCGAGCGCGTCCTTTATTCGCCTGGAGCATGTGTGTGTTTGCTTCGGTCCCCTGATCGCTGTGCCCTCTCTAGCCCCCATCCGGACTGATCCGTCTGAAAGTCCCATTGAGTTCAGTGGCAACCCAAACCACAACCACACACAAGGCCATGGGTTGTCCTATTCTGGGCCTGAGGGCAAAAACAGATGTTATAAATAGCCTAGAAGCATTTTAGGGCTGGAGAGAACTGGTTCAGGCCAACATCCGTGTTTGAACAAAACGAGACTCCAAAGAAACTCCCTGCTTAAAGCCTGGAGACCAAACTGCAAAACTGAGGATGGTGGGTTGCAAACTCCAGAAGGTAGAGCCATTCCCCTTATCTGCTGCTGCCCCTTAGCACTTACTGTGGTGGCTCAAGGGGTTAAGAAGCTGAACTTGCTGACTCGAAGGTTGGCGTTCAATTCCCGGGTACTGCATGACGGAGTGAGCTCCCGTCCTCTGTCCCAGCGCCTGCCAACCTAGCAGTTTGAAAGCAAGGCATTGCAAGTAGGTAAAGAGGGACCACTTTGGTGGGAAGGTAAACAGTGTTCCGTGCCCTCCGGTGATTAGTCATGCCTGCCACAGGACCACAGAAACATCTGTAAACTCAGACAGCACCGGCTCATTGGCTATAAGCAGAGATGAGCACTGAACCTTTGAGTCAGATACGACTGGCTGTACCTTTACCTCCTACAAGGCAGCGGGGGTTAAGATGGTCTTCTCTCATGTCCCCATCAAACCCTGGACTGCCTTCCAGATAACAAGGCGAGCTTCTTAACCCCTAAACCACCTTCGCAGCCTTCCATATGTCTTCTGCACTGCAGTGTGACATCCGTATCACTGATCCAGGTCCATGAGTCCCATTCTGGTCTTGAGCCCTTTTGGCATGCAAAGTCCTCATCATCATCCCCAGGCCAGGATGGATGAAGCTGCTGCCCTCCATCAAGAGGGATCCAAGAGAGAGTTAATCCACTTGGGGACCATCACTCTTCCCTATGGACTTCACCACCCAAGGTTGTTAGTCCTCAGGGTGGCCAGGTCAGTTAACCACCACCTGACAATCGGCATTGAGTCTCTGGCTGTAGGGTCTACTCTACGACCAGAGCAGGATCGCCTGCATGACGGGTGCCTACCGAAAAGGACTGTGAAGACCCAACAATATTCTCTTTCTCTCCAGTTCTGGCAGCTCAAGTTCAGTGCAATTCCATCAGTCCTGCAAGGGTAGCATTCCCTCCATCTTTAATTTTTTGGCAATATTCCTGAGCATCAAACTTTTTGACTTTGATGCTCAAATGCCACAGGACCTCCTCTGCCCCCCCCCCACATCATCATCAACCATACACTCTTCCCTCGATGCGTTTGAAGGATATTACATCCACTTATGATTAAGCACCCGAAGGAAAGACTGGATCTATTACTCCTACCTAGATGTAATGCTTTTAATATTTTCCTGTGTAGATGAGAATATCTATTTTTTTGCCACAAATCGGACCGGGGCATAAGCCATCAATACATATTTTTTTAAAAAATCAAGGTACCAAAGTGGAAGTTGGATCTCTCTCTAGGTTTTTGAGCTCTGATGGAGTTATAATATTTCCTCACTTCCAGTAACAACGGATGAGGGGATGAAAGAGAATTGGAAAGTCTATCCACTTCTGGATTTGAATAAAGTATGCGTCTGAGTTTAAGTAGGAATCCAATTAGCGTTTTTCCATTACAGGTGGAAATGCAGATGAAACTCCACATTGAACAGGGGAATTTGCTGCAAAAAAGGTCTATCTCAAATCGGAGCAGGCAAACTCTGGGAGAAAGGGAGGGAAATTCGCCATCTTCAGACATGAATTTTTTCTCTAAGCAGCTCCTTTTGAGATTCATTCATTCATTCATTCATTCATTGGATGTATATAACCGCCTTTTTCGCCTAAGCGACCCAAGGCGGCTAAAAACATCAGTCAAAACCCAGACCAATACTAATTAGAACCAAATACTATTAAATTCTCTAAAAACATCCATAAAACCTCCCCAACCCCTTTAAAAAGATGGTTGTTGTCCTTAGACATCAAAGAGATGCCTCATTGATCACATGTAGAGTGTGAAGATGTAAACATGTAGTTTGCATATGCATACAGTGGTACCTCGTACAATTATTTAAATCCATACCGTGGGGCTTGTTGTTGTACGAAAAAATTGCTATATGATGCATGCATCATATAGCGATTTTCCTTATGGGATGCATCATACAACAAATATCTTTATGGGGAAAACTGCACAACAACGGAAATTCGTTGTACGTTTTTTCCCATAGAGATGCATTGCATCGTATAACAATTTTAGTTGTTATACGGGGCACAATGTTTTTTTCAAATCCTCGTTGTTGTACAATTTAATTGCTGTATGAAGCATTCATTATACAGGGTTTCTACTGTATCTATCTATCTATCTATCTATCTATCTATCTATCTATCTATCTATCTATCTATAGATAGATAGATATAGATATAGATATAGATATAGATGTAGATGTAGATGTAGATATAGAATAGATATAGATATAGATAGATAGATATGTTGGTTTTACGCTTTACTGCTTTGGACTCAGATAAATAAATAAAAATGAGATCCACAGAAAAATCTTGAGGCAGAACAAAGCATGTTTCTGTCTGTAAAGTGTAAGTCACCCTTGCTCAAAAGCCAGCCATATCCAACTCTAGGGTTCAGTGCTCACCTCTGTTTAAAGCGAAAGAGCCAGCGCTGCCTGTGTCTTTAGACATTTCCGGGGTCATGTGGCAGGCATGACTAGACACCGGAGAGCATGGAACACTGTTACCTTTCCCACTGAAATGGTCCCTATTTATCTCCTTGCAATTTCTTGCTTTCAAACTGCCTCAGTACTTTACCACTCTAATTAGTGTTGGAACAGACACTCATCTGTCATGCAGTACCCAGGTCTCGAACTGCCGACTTTCTGGCCTTCCAGCTAACAAGGTGAGCTTCTTAGCCACTGCAGCCCCTGAATTAAATTTCGTGTCAGAAATTACTCTGGGTTGAAAGGATTTTTGCTGTAGAAACTCTGCTCAGGGGATGCCCGAATGAGACTCCGTTCATGTCCCTGAGTCTGCTTGTAGGATAGTATTTTGTGGGTTTCCTACTTGAGATCTACTTTACCCACAACCTGCCTGGTGTTACTTGTGGCCATTTCACTTTGGTCTTCAGAGGTCTCCTTGAATCTCTATTTGCCCCTCAGAGTGGTAGCAAAAAGTCACTCCAGCGAATTCTGTCACTCATAAGCCCCCTCATCCTAAGAGAGAATGGGTGTGCACATGTGTGCAAATCCCACTTTCCTTTGCTCAGCCTAATCAGAATATCTCACAGGCAGAGAAAGCGATTTTTTTTTTAAAAAAAGATATAATCACATGTTTAAAATATCCCATTTTATCACACCGTTGCGGCCTCCGCTCCAACGGGCTCCCTGTGCTCTTTCATGTTTTAAGTAACACAAATTTGGGTTGTAAAAATCAGCATTTGAGCAAAAGCGGCTCGTATTAAACAAATCCCCCAACCCATTGCTTCGCGTTCCTTCGCTTTCCTAAGGGCCCGACTCTGGAGGGAGAAAGGCTCCTCTCGTTTACCGGCGCAGCGGGACTTTGCGGCGCTGGCAAGGTTTCATCCGAGAACTCAGACATGTGAAAACCATAACTCAAACATAAAGTCCCTGTCTTCTTTCTTTACCGTCATCGCTATTCCCTGACGCACAGCTTTCTTTTACTTTTCAGTCTCTTACATCGGGAGCAAAAGACTTATGCACAGCACACTTTCCTCCTGCCTACCTGTGGATTCTGCTTTAAAAATGGTTTCATGCCTTTCTCTTTCTCACACACGCACACCAACCCCAGGAATATTGGGAATGGTGGCTTTCTG
The DNA here is from genome assembly GCA_035047345.1 of Bradypodion ventrale. NCBI lineage: Eukaryota > Metazoa > Chordata > Lepidosauria > Squamata > Chamaeleonidae > Bradypodion > Bradypodion ventrale. Next base: position 1,249,114 of record JAWDJE010000009.1, read on the forward strand.
GGGGTTTGTTGTTGTTCAATCACACAGTTGAGTCTGACCCTTTACGACCCCATGGAACATAGCACGGTAGGCTCCTCTGTCATCCGCTAACCTCCATAGCCCGGTCAGATCCACACCGTTGCATCAATGATGCCATTTATTTATTTATTACATTTCTATACTGCCCATTTGGGTATAGACCAGTGATGGCGAACCTTTTAGAGACCGGGTGCCCAAACTGCAACCCTAAACTCACTTATTTATCACAAAGTGCCAACACAGCAACAGGAGAAGAAGGAAACACTCCCATTGGGCTGCTGGGCAGAGGGGCGGGGTGAACTCTGTGCTGGGGGGAGGGAGGAAGCGCTCCCATTGGGCTGCTGGGTAGATGGGCGGGGCAAACTGTGCTGGGGAAGGGAGGAAGTGCTCCCATTGGGCTGCTGGGAAGAGGGGCGGGGTGAACTCTGTGCTGGGGTGACTGCACAGGTGCTCACAGAGAGGGCTCCGAGTGTCACCTCTGGCACACATGCCATAGGTTTGCCACCACTGGTATAGACCATCTGGGCGGTATAAGCAACTATCAAATAACATGACAGACACACAACAAATCAAAACAGACAACAGACAACTACGTCTCAAAGTAAAATAAAATAACTAAAATAACTGGTGTCTGAGGGCATAGGTGATCAGCCTGACTGACTAATTTATAGCTATTTATAGCTGATTTATGTTAAAAGAACAACACCCTGAAAGGTCTCCCTTCTTCTTTTGCCATCAAACTTTACCAGCATCAGGGCCTTCTCCAGTGAGTCCTCCCTTCTCTTTTGATGTCCAAAGTACTTTAGCTTCATCTTCACTATTTGTCCCTCCAATGAACAGCCAGGGTTGATTTCTTCTAATGTTGACGTAAGAAAGGAGGTCCTTGGACAAGGAATAACACCAAAGGAGGATATGGCTGAGAAACCCAACCTCCACTGTGTCACTTGGAGGACCCTGGATCGGCAGAGGGTTGGAGGGCCTAAATGTTAAACGGGGGCTGGTGGTAGGCAACAACACACTGTGTGAACGTCGAGAGATACAGAATCCATTGGCTCATTTGCTGGTCTGCCAGTTACTACTAGAAACATGCACCGATGAGTACTTATGTTTGACCAACAGCAAAGCCAAGAAAGTGGCTTCATTTTGGCAGTTTAAAGTTTGACTTGGACATGAAAGAAGAAGAAAATCAGAGAGCAAACGGAGGGGAACTAGGAGGAGGTTCCATGTCGGTCATCTAGAAAATGGGAAAAAAACGGCGTCACACTCAAGCCTGTTACAAAGCATGAGCCGCAACTGCAAAACTTGGCTGTTTCTAACTCAACTTCTTTCTAGGATGCAAATCGGTCTAAGAAATGCTAAGAACCTGCAGCGCGGGGAAAACGATACCATACCACAAGCTCGGGTTTTTCATCCATGATTGAGATTCTGCCACCAGTGAATAATCAAGCTCGATAAATTATACGTGCAAGTTTGTTTAGACTGTGTGTGGCTTTTTTTTTGTAAAATGTCACCTTTGATGCTGCGAGAGCCTTCACAGTTCTCCTTCCCAAAGCAATCACAATCTGTCATGTAAATCTCCGCCCGGGTGTCAAAAGTGTAATACAGCCTCTCCTGTGTTAGCAACGGGTGGGAAAATGAATGAAAAACCATCAGCATTCTGGTAAGTTTCCTTCCCAAACGTTGCATCAGCTTTGGAATTTCAGAGCTGCAGAAGAATTATACCTTGTACTATTCTTTTCTTTAAAAATTAAATGGTCTGAGAGATCAGTCTTCAGCCACTTAGAGAGCGGCTTACCTGCACAATGGAAATGCAGGATAGCTTAAGCAAGGGATGGAAATAAATCACTCTAATGCTGGCTCAGCTCCATTCAATGGGGTTTCCATAGAACAGTGACGGTGAACACTGGCACTCCAGCTGTTCTTGAACTTCAGTTCCCAGAAGCCCAACTCCCTGTGAATCTACTGCACATACTCCAGGTGTTCTTGGACTTCAATTTGCAGAAGACCAAGTCTCTGTGAATCCACACAAATGGGTTTACTGCTTGTACTCCAAATATTCTTGGACTTCAGTTCCCAGAAGCCCAAGTCTCTGTGAATCCACACAAATGGTTTACTGCTTGTACTCCAAATATTCTTGGACTTCAGTTCCCAGAAGCCCAACTCCCTGTGAATTTACAGAAATGGGTTTATTGCTCATACTCCAGGTGTTCTTGGACTTCAATTCCCAGAAGTCCAAGTCCCTGTGAATCCACACAAATGGGATTTGTGTGGATTCAGAGACTTGGGCTTCTGGGAATTGAAGTCCAAGAACACCTGGAGTGCCAAGGTTCACCATCACTGTCATAGAAGCTATTTCTTACAAGTTGCGTCCCACAAGAAAACTCAAGACGTCAAAGAACTCTTCCCAAGGAAAGTCTTGCAAGGGGACCTCTTCAAACAACCACCTTCTATGGGACTCTGGGTTTCCTCAAAGTCTTCCTCACAATCCACAGATATAAGGAAGCAGAGGACATGCTCTAGACCAGGGGTCCTCAAACTTGGCTCTCCAGGTGTTCTTGGACTTCAAGTCCCAGAAGCCCTGAGCAGCAGCTGTGTTGACATGGGCTTCTGGGAGTTGAAGTCCAAGAGTTATATTGAGTCATCAGCCCATAGGGTGTTTTGTAGTGTAAGAAAGCAGGTCGTCTGCCCCCAAACCGAATGGCTTGCAGTCTGAACTCTGACACAGGAGAAGCAACAGACAAAGGAAAGGAAAGGAAATTATTCTGAGTTGAAAGGATTTTTGCTGGAGAAACTCCACTCAAGGTATGACTGAATGAGGCTCCTTTCATGTACCCAAGAGCTGGGACAGAGACGGGCGCTCAATCTGTCATGCAGTACCCGGGTCTCAAACTGCCGTCTTGTCAGCCTTCCAGCTAACATTGGCCAGCTCAGCTAATACTGAGCCACCACAGCCCCAAATATACAATGGTTTCCAACATCACATAAACGTTTTACTGTTTTGATCATTACTCAGTACCTTTGCACAAAAAATGAGTGTAACCACCAGTTACATTCTGTTATGAACCAGCGGTGGAACATCACCGTTCCCTACAACAACCATAATGTTCAGAGACAGTGAAGCAAAAGATGGCTTTCTCACAAGCAAACTGCATACTTCAGCAGCTAAAGGTGTCACCGGTATGCGCCACCAAACTCAGGTTTGTCATTGAGAGTACATTCCGTAAGGAATTCCAGCCCATCCTGGTTATTTAGGAAGTGTACCTTCTATGACTTATAGGACTAATAGAGTTTGCCATTGGCATTTGCCTCATTTACACACAACATACAGAAATACTTTTAAAGCGATGAGTGCATGTTATGCAGCATAGATATCCATTCCAACTGATAGCAACTCTAATAGTATTTCCAAGGGAAGAGAGATGTTTAAAGAGTACAATGGTACCTCGCTTTACGAATTTAATACATTCCATGGGACGTTTCGTATTATGAAAAATTAGTAAAGCAAAATGCTGTTTCCCGTAGGAATGCATTGAAAATTGTTCCAGAAAAAATAATGAAGCGAAATGCAGTTTCCCATAGGAATGCATTGAAAACCAATTAATCCATTCCAGAAAAAAAATCTGTAAACCAAGGCATTATTTTCAATGGATTTTCATTCGCAAAGTGAAAATTACGTTAACCGAAGTTTTCGTAAAGCAAGGTACCACTGTGGTTTCATCTCAGTTTCCATGGCAGAGTGAGGATCTGAATTCAGACCTCTTGAGTCCTTGACCTACTCGTTGCCTACTAGACTTCATTGGCTCATTAAAAGTTCAGCCTCTAACAACCCGAGGGAAAATTTGAAGTTAAGTCAAGAGACCTACAAAGAAATCCACTGGGAAGTTCTCTCTCTCTCTCATGACCCATTAACTCAGATGGATTTACTCAACAATATAAAACCCATCCCTTTTACAGGGACATACACAGGAGGTCCTCCCAGCCAATCCCCCTGGTTTTGTACCTGATCACAGACAGGTAACGAGCAATTCCCTGAGCCATGACAACCTTGTCACGCAACCAGCTTTCACCCTCCCCACAAGGAAACATCTCGAAACAAGGAACATGCCCAAGCAATAACACCAACACCAAAACCTGTCCTTCTCCACACTCTAGTACAGTGATGGGCAGTCTTGGCCCTCCAGCTGTTCTTGAACTTCAATTCCCAAAAACCCTGACCAGCTAGTGTGTTGACTTGGGCTTCTGGGAATTGAAGTCCAAGAACACCTGGAGTGCCAAGGTTCACCATCACTGGATAGGTGCTACAACAGGGTTTCTCAACCTTACCTCTCCAGATGTTCTTAGGACTTCACTTCCCAGAAGCCCTGATCCACAGGTGTGCTGACTTGGGCTTCTGGGAATTGAAGTCCAAGAACACCTGGAGTGCAAACTTCCACCATTGGAGGGCCAAGACTGCCCATCTCTGCGTAGTATGATGTATTCCCTTCATTTCTGCCACGGCTCAGCCTTACCGCCACAAGATACCTGCAGGAAGAACCTGGGGGTGGGGGCCTAAGAGCATGTTCTCAAAGGCTATGAATTGGTCAGCTTTACAGGTAATTCACTGGTTGTTGTCCAGCCCCCACAAGAAGACCTTCACCTGTGGGGTGAAATTCCCTTGCCTCCATGGCTCACTTTATAATTTCTTATTCATTTATTGGACTTATACCCCAACCCATCAGCGATGGATTCCCACTCTGGGCAGCTTACACTATTAAAAAGCGAAATGAATGAAATTAGCAAGGCAAAACAAATCCGGGAAGCCTCAGGTGAACTTTGTCCGTTCTTCCTCCTGGAAGCTCCTTGGGAAAGTTCATTTCACTTGTGGTTGGTTCCTCCGTATCATGGAAGAAATGTCTTCCTGAACTTTGGTCTGCTTGGCATCTCAATAAGTCTGCAGAACTTAAGTGGTGGCAGGATTGAGTCCTTTGCCTGCTCTGAAGCTCAAGGCTGCTCAGCAAACAGACATTCTTGAGGTGTACACAAGGGCAAAGCCAACCTAGAAGGTCCACCACCTCAGATCCAGGAAGGGCTTTATGGCAAGAACAAACATTCTTGAGGGTACACAAGAGCAAAACCAACTTAGAAGATGGAGGAAGGAGCTCACTGGACAAGGGACATCATTAAAGGAGAGATGACTGAGGATCTCAACCTCCCCTACATCACTTGGAGGACCCTGAACAGGCTGAGGGCTGGCGTCCCAAAATGCAAACCAACTTGCTCAAGTGGGGGCTGCTGGTGGACAACAACAGAAGGGGTGGACATGGAGAGATACTGAATCCATTGGCTCATTTACTGGTCTGCCAATGATTGCGCCGATGAGGACTTGGGTTTGGGCAACAGCAAAGCGAAGAAAGTGGCTTCATCTTGGCAGTCAAGAAGAAGACGAAGCAAACGCACCGACCTCAGCCTTCAACAGGCATTCTAGGGATGGAAGCTATTCTTTACTCCACTTAAAAACCATAATCCAGATTCTCAAATGACACATTCATAAATATTAAATAAACACATGGGTATTGGTGGTCTCTCTCTGAGGAAAGTAAGGCAAAGCCAGAACCTTTGTCGAAAGACTGGAGGTGCAAATCTGGAGGTGCCACACACATATCTAAACAAATCTTTGCATCAATGTATTGACAATGGGACCGGTGGGTTCTCATGTTATTTGATCTGTGATATTGCTGTTCTCTTGTATATTGCAATTAAATAACTTCTGTCTGGAAAAGGAAAAAGTGTCACCTCCCAAATTAAATCTATGCACTTTCCTAAGACCTATTCCAAAGCAATGCAACATCCAAACAGCATGGGTGACAAATATGGGAAATAAACCAACCTTTCACTTTATGCTATCTCGAATGATACACCATTTGACTGATGCAATGACAAACCACTGTTCAACATTTTAGCAGACCAGTGTCCTAAAGAAACACTTAACAGCCGTGACAGGGCAAAAATAGGAGTGAATGCTATACATGCTCATAAGTGGCATTATGAGCATTGGTGGCACTTATGGCCACCTGAACAGGAAGGACCACCGGCAGATAGTTAAGTGGAGAAAACAATTCACAACTTAGTGTCCATCTCAGAAACGTCAGATTCACACATAACCAAAACAGGTTTCGACAGCACGATTAACCCAGGATTTCTCCTGAAGAAATCAACTTGGCAAGCTAGTTGCTTCCATGGAGTTAATCAAGATTTCAAAACAAGTGGAGTGGGAATGCAAGTAAATTAAGGTTCCCACTAATAAGAGCTTCATTAAAGGCCAAGTAGCCGACAAGTGTATATACATGCAATGGTTAAAAACACCTTACAGTGGGCATCTCTCTGCAACAAGGAGGCACTGATGAACCCCAACAGGTGCTCCAAGTAAAGCTAAGGGTTGCTCTTACTCGAAGCCAGTCATATCTGACTCTAGGGTTCAGTGCTCATCTCTGTTTATAACCAAAGAGCCAGTGCTGTCTGCGTCTGCAGATGTTTCTATGCGCAAGTGGCAGGCATGACTAAACACCAGAGTGCACAGAACACTGTTACTAAGTGGTCCCTATTTACCTACTTGCAATTTCTTGCTTTCAAACCGCTAGGTTGGCAGGAATTGGGACAGATGGCGGGAGCTCGCTCTGTTATGGAGCACTCAGGTCTCAAACTGCTGACCTGCCAACCTTCTAGTCAGCAAGTTCAGCGTCTTAACCACTGAGCCACTGCAATCCCTTCAAGTGTTCCAAACCCAGCACCACATGACAGAACAAATATACGCATATAGACTTTCGTTCTCTGTAGGCATATTAAGATAGTTTCTCTGGAAACAATGCATATCTTGCAATCTATGTGGAGGCAAAGGTCGTAGCTAAAGTGTTGCAACCACATGGGCGGCGTGCACAAAAGCAATGGATACTGGACAAAGAGATGAACCTTACCTGGAATCTGGGTACTTGGTCAAGGTGGCCAGGCTGCTGGTGTACATGTGTCCTCCTACGTCAATGTGCACAGGAGCATTCGATTTGGTGAGCTGCGCAGGGAGAGGGATGCCTTGTGCAGCCAAAGGAGAAACAGGAGACCGAGTCAAAGAGAGCCGGGACATCGCTCTTCCTTCCTCCTAGAAGGTCCGACAGAAAAAAGGAGAGTTTCCTCTTAAATGTGGCCGGCACCTCGCCTTGATTCCAACATGATCACAGATCTAATAAGATCATTTTTGCATCTGCCTGATCACATATTCCGCTAACAAATTATTGCCACCTCCCTAATTAAGTGTATTTGCATCCTGCTCTTCAAAGGACCAGCGGCACGGAGAAAGATGCTTATTAGCAATAAGAAAGAAATCGAGGGGAGAGGGGGGGGGAATATCTTTTTCAAGGTGTCAGCCTCCAGGGGCATAAAACAAACTGCAAAATTCTAATTAAAGGTCCTCGTCTTATGTGTTAGATGTGAAATATCCCCTGACAAACGAAATAACCAATTTGTGAATTGGGATCCAGGGTTCTTTTGCAAGTTTGTCTCACTAACGAGACACCTCTAAATTAGTGACTTCCTCGGCTCCTCAGGCGCTTCATTTCGACGTGTACTAAAATTCACATCAAACTTGGAACTGTTTTTTTGTGTTGCTTTTTAACTAACGACTCATGCAACAAAACTGGTCCATTTTCATTATCTAAACAATGCACTTGAGGGGAAAGCACAGGCGATCAGCCACAAATCAATGTTCCAAATAAAGATTACTGTGATCCTTCAGACATGCCCAGCCCTTCTGTAATCTCACCTCACATCACACAGAAACATATATACATGGAACTTGTTTATATGCAATGCTTTTCAAAAATCAGGTTTCAACACAAGATAAGAAAGAAAGAAAAAGAAAGAAAGAAGGGAGGAAGGAAAATGAATGGAAAGAAAATGAGTGAGTGAAAGAAAGAAGAAAGGAAGGAAATAAAGAAGGAAGGAAAATGAATGGATGGAAGAAAGGAAAATAAATGGAAGGAAATGAATGGAAGGAAGGAAAGAAGGAAGGAAGGAAAATTAATGGATGGATGGATGGAAGGAAAATAAATGAAAGGAAAATGAGTGAGTGAAAGAAAGAAAGAAGGAAGGAAGGAAGGAAGGAAAACAAATGGATGGAAGAAAGAAAAATAAATGGAAGGAAATGAATGGAAGGAAGGAAAGAAGGAAAATTAATGGATGGATGTAAGGAAGGAAAATAAATGAAAGGAAAATGAGTGAGTGAAAGAAAGAAAGAAAGAAGGAAAATCAATGGATGGAAGAAAGGAAAATAAATGGAAGGAAAATGAATGGAATGAAGGAAGGAAGGAAGGAAAATGAATAGATGGATGGAAGCAAAATAAATGGAAGGAAAATGAGTGAGTGAAAGAAAGAAAGAAAGAAAAAATTAATGGATGGAAGGGAGGTAGGAAAGAAGAAAGGAAAATAAATGTAAGGAAAATGAATGGAAGGAAGGAAGGAAGGAGGGAGGGAAAGAAATTTGTCCTCTACACTTCTGACCTCTACTAAAAAGATAGGAAGCTTTTCACAAATGGAAAAACAAGCATTTTGACATATCCGGATGTTTTAAAAGACCAACAATGCCCAACTTTCAATTTCTGATGTTTTTTTTCCAATTTCTGAACAATATCAGCCCTTTCCCTTTGCTGCAATTCATGCAAGACAATCCTGACACACAGCCAGGTAACCCATAGAGATAAAAATGTAGGATCTTAAAAGTGATACAACGAACTCATCTTTTCCACCTGCTTTCGGTGTAATACGCAAACTGCGCCTGAAATTAGAGATACGAAATGCTTCAGAGCATAATTGAACTGTCTTGGTATTTCAGATTACAGACATGACCTATCGCCTTTTCCCTTCCTGCTAACATCTCACAGGCATTGCCAATGTGATCTTTCATGGCGGATTTCCGCTTCTTACAGAATAGCTGGACCACGTTTCTCCCAATCTCCAAGCCATCAGTTTGACGAGACGTCTTGCTGAGATCCTCAGCATAAGCCAGACCATTGCAAGACGTGCAGCCAAGTAGACGTCCGTAGAGAGTACCACTTCTGGAATATGTGGAACCAGATTGGAAAACCCCGGCAAATTTTGGATTTCATAACAAGTGGCATGTGGCAACTTGTCTGCTAAACTCTTTTGTCACTCTGACTTCAAAATAACACATCACCCCATTATGGATCCACATCATTTTCTTCCTCGACATGCCAAACCGACATCTACTCCTCTCTGACGCCAAGACCAACCATCCAAGATCAATGCTATCCCAGCAGTTCAGAAACGATCCGTCAACATTTTTGACAATAGCACCACCTTCAAGGGGAGCGGCTCAATTGTTGCAAGGAGCAAAAGGCTCGGCTTCCCATTTTTTCCTTCTCACACTGGCTTCTGCCGTGAACTGTCTCAAACAAGTGTATCATGAATAAAAGCCACTTGCTTTGCACCGAGCAATCACACATCCAAACATGCTGGGGTTTATTCCTCTGTTTGAGGATCCATCATCTCCCCAGTCTGTGCACACATAAACACACACACACACACACACAGAGTTTCATCCCACAACCAAGGTAAAGGTCACGCTTGCTCAAAAGCCAGCCGTATCTGACTCTAGGGTTCAGTGCTCATCTCTGTTTACAGTCAAGGAGCCAGTGCTGTCTGCATTTGCAGACATTTCCATGGACATGTGGCAGGCATGACTAGACACCGAAGCGCACGGAACACTGTTTACCTTTCCCACCCAAGTGCTCCCTATTTATCTACTTGCAATATCTTGCTTTCAAACTGCTAGGTTGGCAGGAGCTGGGACAGAGACAGGTGCTCATTCCATCATGCAGTACTTGGGTTTTGAACTGATGACCTTCCACCTCCCAGTCAGTGTCTTAACCACTTGAGCCACTGCAGTTCCTTCCCACAGCCAAACAATATCCTAATTCTTATTTATACTGCAATGTACTGAAATTTGGGCTTGCACAGGAAACCTAATGGCCTCTCTGCCAGTGTCTCTCTCCTGATAGCTATCCTGCTATCTCTAATAACAGGAATTGCCTAAAATGTCCCGATTATTGAACACAGAAATGTCTCCAAGGATGGAGCATCTTCATGCCTCTTTTTGTAGTGAACTCTTAGCACAGAGAACAACCTCTAGATTTGAAGTTATACTTGGGGTGGGGGGGAGAGATAAAGATTTACTTCTATCTTTAGGAGCCAGATTCTTATTAATCAGAGTCTTGATTAATATTCCAGCTGGTCGTTATGCACCAGCGAAACCCTACTTCTGCAAACCACCCTGGTTGTCTTTCTTCTTACATACGCTTTTGAAGAAGCAAGCCCCTCTCTATAGGGCTTATTTTTGAGTTAAGAGTTCTTAGGACAACATCAGGACAGCCCAATTCTGTGTTGAACTGAAACTTAAGTCTACCTGCACCCAGCAAAGTTTGCTGTTAAGCAATTTAGCTCCAGATGGGAATGTTAACATCTTATCCAGGATGTAACTCTGCAATACCACAATGTAGCCAATTCCCTTGCAACTGTTTGCATTTGGGATTTTTATAGTCCCCCCCCCCCCACACACACACACAAACTTAAAATATGCAGAAAAGAACAGAGTAAATCTATAACCCATAAACCTGTGCATCTTCTAGACCTAGAACTGTGATGGCGTACCTTGGCACTCCAGGTGTACTTGAACTTCAGTTCCCAGAAGCCCAAGTCTCTGTGAATCCACACAAATGGGTTTACTGTGCATATGTGCGGCAAACCCATCCGTGTGGATTCACAGAGGCTTGGGCTTCTGGGAATTGAAGTCCAAGAACAGCTGGAGTGCCAAGGTTTGCCATCACAGACCTAGAAGGATCAGGAGCTGAATTGAAAGACTAGAAAGACAAGACACAAACTCTGCCTCTTGCGCAATACGCAAACTCTACCACTCATTGCGTTGCCAAATAATACAAATATTACGAACGGACCTATAAACACCTGCTTATCATTTTACTAGTGTTCTCTCTCTCTCTCTCTCTCTCTCTCTCTGTGTATGTGTGTGTGTGTGTATATATATATAGATAGATATAGATATATAGAGATATATATAGAGATATAGAGCTATATAGAGATAGATAGATAGATAGATAGATATAGATATATAGATATAGATATATAGATAGATATAGATAGATAGATATAACAAAGATGTTTCCTTAGTCACACTTTCTAAAACCAGGAATACACTTTCTCATTCTGCAAGGAAGAAATGCCTAGGAAGAACCTACTTTAAAATCTGTGCTGATTTCTAACTTATCAAGTGGGCCGGCTCTAGATATTTTGCAGTGCTTTTCTGGGCAGGATCTTCCTAGAAGACATCCTCCACTTGTATGAGTTCCAGCAGTCTTCACTCACAGTTGGCCAAGAATGGTGACAGCCAACCTTGGCCCTCCAGCTGTTCTTGAACTTCAGTTCCCAGAAGCCCTGATCAGCAGGAGCACTGACTTGGGTTTCTGGGTAATTGAAGTCCAAGAACACCTGGAGAGCCAATGTTCACCATCACTGGTCTAGAAGATCAGTGGTTCCAAACATGGGGCCCACACCCCACAAGGGGACTTTAATTCCCAGAAGCCTAAGTCAGTCCATTGACTGATCAGTGCTTTGGGGAATTGATTGAGGCTTCTGGGAATTGAAGTCCTAAAACCAAAGGTTGGGAAACATTGGCTTAGGTCCGTGATGGCAAAACTTGGCATTCCAGATGTTCTTGGACTTCAATTCCCAGAAGTCCAAGCCCCCGTGAATCCACACGAATGGGTTTACTGTGACTCAATTGGCCTGTGTCATCGCTCCTGGAAGTTGAAATAAAATACACCCATACGGTTAAGACTCTTCCAGGTTAACCCTTCCTCTGTATGGGTGCGTTTTACTTCTGCTTCCAAGAGTGATGAGGGCAGCATGGGCAGGATGAATCGCAGTAAACCCATTCATGTGGATTCACAGGGTGCTTGGGCTTTTGGGAATTGAAGTCCAAGAACATCTGGAATGCCAAGGTTCACCATCACGGGCCTAGATCAAAGCATGAGGAAGGCAGAGGTCATGATCCAGCCAGGAAGTTCTCCTCCACCAGCTTTGCTAAAATGAATGGTTCCCATTCATGGTTCCCATTCATTTCAGGCAGGAGGACAGAGAAGAAGCTTCCGAGTGGTCGCCCTTGCTCGAAAGCCAGTAGTATCTGACTCTAGGGTTGAGTGCTTATCTCCATTTATACTTAGCATTGTCTGTGTTTGCAAACGTCTCCATGGACATGGGCATGCATGGAACACTGTTTACCTTCCCACTGAAGTGGTCCCTGTTTATCTACTTGCAATTTCTTGCTTTCGGCCTGCCTGCTAGCTTGGCAGGAGCTAGGGCAGATGATAGGAGCTCACGCCGTCATGCGGTACGCGGGAATCGAACTCTGACCTTCCAGTCAGCGAGTTCAGCATCTTAACCGCTTGAGCCACCGCAGCGACTCTTGAGACACCCCAAACCAAGCAAGCTGGCATCTCAATTGCCTTTTCTATCTGCATGCATAACCTCTTTTCCACTCCCGGGTTTCCCAAGAAGCCACTCATCTCTTCCTGCCTCCTTGGCTGCTCCCCACCTAAGTGCTGCCTGTAAAAACCATTTGCCCACGGAAAGCGAGAGGAGATAACCGCCCCGGCACGCTCATTTACGCACAAAATGATTTCGTGTCCCATTGAGTTCACAGTTGTTCAGCTCTCTGGGGGTGATTAAACCAGCTAGGCTTCTGCAGCTTGAGACGAGAGAGGAGAGAGTTCACCGAATCGTTTCCCCCCCCCCCCCAAAAGCAGCTCCTATTTTCTTGCAAAGCTGTTATTTTAACCATAAAAGGTAAACAGAAGGCAGTTGTAAGAAGTTCAATTCAGCGCCATGCCTGGGGGCCATCGTCACCCTGGGGGCAGAGAATGCTGAAAGACTGCAGAAATTTCCAGGGTGTTGTCTCACACTCCCTCCCTTTCTCTGAAGCCTACAGAAATATTCTTCATTTAATGCACACAAATTGAAATCCTACTTTAAAAAAGAATGGAACAAAGACTTCTCAAGTGGCAAAGAAGTTTGGGGTGGATGGATGGATGGATGGATGGATGGAGCTTTCTCCCCCTGCCTCTACACACAGCCCGGGGCCACACTAACCCTACTGCTGATGAAGCGATGTGTGTGTGTGTGTGTGTATATGTTGTTTATTGTGGTGGTGGGTTTGATGGAAGTGATGTACAGCTGAAACCAATCTCAGAGACCAAAAAGTAAAGGACAAAGGCAGGAAGCCAAAAGGTTGCAAAAAAAAGAAAGAAGAGAGAATGAACGAGAAAAGGAGGGGGGTGGAGAGAAAGAGAGAACATTAAAGTTTAAATCAACAGCACAGACACTTAAAAGCCCCACAGATGGGAAGCAAGACTAATTAAGGATGTAAAAAAAGGCTTTTGTTCCTAAAGTTTATTGTTGCTGGGATAAAAAAAGAGGAATTAATTGAAACTAATGCGGTTATTCACTCGTGCCGTTTAATTCCTTCATGCCCATTTAAAGACACAAAAATGGAAATGGCAGATTTTTTAAGACATGCCTTGGAATGGTTCGAAGACATTTGCTCTTCTTCTGTAAATAAAAGCCCCCCCCCCCCAGTCCTTCCCAGCCTTGGGAGGGTAGTAAGGGAAGAACTCTACACCAGGGTGCTCAAACTATGGACCATGGGCCATATCCAGCCCCGGCACCAATTCATCCAGCCCACACCACCCTTGTTGCTCCCGGAAGCGGAAGTAAAATGCACCCGTATGGGCGCATCTTACTTCCACTTCCAGGAGTGACAAGGGCAGTGTGGGCCGGATGAATTGGCATTGGGGACTGGATATGGCCCACAGTCCATAGTTTGGCCACCCTGGTTTAAGCAGAAAAAATGGCAGCCTAAAAGCTATCTCATCCTGTTGCAAAGCATATCTGTTGCAAAATAGATTGTAAGGCGCATTTTGCTTCCGCTTCAGGTGGGAGGAACCACCACATGATCGGCCCACTGAACCACGTGACCGGCCTGGAGCCCAAAACATTTGGGCACCCCTGCTCTACACAGGGGGGAAGCAAAAGGCTTGAGCTGTTCTTACCCACTGTGTTCATGGGTCTTGTGCTGGGAGACCTTCCTGCTGGATTGGGACCACCCCTCTAGAGAGTGCCTGGCTGTATGGATCATGGCCCTGGTGCTCCCACACTGGCTAAACATGGTTGAGACCGCCCAGAGGTCCACCTCTTGCTCCTGGACAAACCATCATCCAGCTGATGAAGTCTACCTCCATCTTCTTTCCAGGAACCAACTCTTGAGTTTGGCCCAACTTACTGCTCCTTCCCATACCAAGCCCACTTGGTAAACCAGACATGGAGAACCTCTTAAACTCCCCTGAGATGAGGCCCAAAAGGATATCACCCTCGGTTATCAGAGAGCCAAGGAGCCACCGGGCATCCCGTGGTCTGGCGTTTTAGAGGGTGTAGACCAAGCCTGGCTAGAAAGATCTCCCTTTGTGGCATCATCTGTCCTAGTGAAGATGGGACAACCCCAGCTGCAAACAAGGACTTTCCCTAGAAAAGTTTCCTGCTCACTCTGCAAAGGTTTCTCAGAAGGGAAGTCAGTCTTCTTTGGCCATCTGAGTGGCAGGTTTGGGTGCAAATCCCAGTCTGTCCAAACAGCTCCATTCAACCCATGGGATGGAGAAGTGAGTTGCAGACTCTGCCCGTGGGACAGGAAGACCCTGAACTGACCCAGTCTAGGTTGTCCTCAGAAGTTGGGTCCCACTGTCTGGTTCCACCCACGCCTTGTCCATCCCCTCCAAGGGTTGCTCTCACTCGAAGGGTTCGGCCGCACGCTTTGACCAATGACCTTCTCCCCCGCCTCTCATAAAAACCAACAGCAAACACCACCAAGTGAGGAAAGCAGAACACCAGCCTCACAGAGCAAGATTTGAAGCATGGATGGGAAGCAACAAGGGCAATTAAATTTAAAAAAGGACAACATGATGCTACATGGATTCTCCCCAGGCTCTAACGAGGTAGAAAGAGAGGAGGCAGGGGAAGAAAGGCGGAGGGCATCAGGGCCCGCCCGGAGCCTTGGAACGGTCTGTGCCCTGCGGGGAAGCCGCTCTGATGCCACTTGGCATGTCCCAACAGAGATGCCCCGGTTCGCCTCCCGGCAAAGCCCGTTCGCCTGGCGCCAGTCTTGCCTCCAAAGACCGCCTCCTTTGGGGTGGCTTAGTTTTCACACACACACCCACCCACAACCTTTGCCAACAAAACAAAGGGGAGGGGGGAGGTATATAAGTCTTTCCTCCCTCTCCAATGTTATCCTCTGCATCAGTCTAGGGCAGCTTTTGTGCCTTTCCTTAAGGAATACTCCCCCCATCCCCCCCAAAAAATACCCCAGGCAGAGGAAGGGAGTCATCCCAACCACCCTTTTTTTTAGAAAGGGGAAGGGGCTTCTCTGCCCCCTTAAGCCCTCTATGGCACCGGTTAAAGGGCCAGCAGCCAGCCCCCCGCCGCCCCACAACTGGAGCCAAGAAACTCCTGATTTTAAAAGGGGGGAGGTCCTTCCCTCCGGCGCCCGATTCAAGCGCCCCCCCCCACAGCCTGCCCCTTCCCAAGCCCCCCTGATCCCCTCCCCCCCCCCCAAGCACGGTCCGGCTTCCGCGGCTGCGTACCATGCAAAGGCAGCGGGTCCCCCCGCCCCCACCCCCGGAGAGCGGCTCACTCGCCCGCGTCCTTCCTTCCTTCCTTCCTCCCTCGCGCCGGGGCTGCGGGGCTGGAGGCTAGAAGCCGAGGCAGCAGCAGCAGCAGCAGGAGGCGGTGGCGGGCTGGAGGCACGGAGCCTCGGGCGGCGGCGGCGGGGTGGCGGCCAAGCCGGCCATCGCCTTCCTCTTCCTCCTCCTCCGCGGCTCCGCTTGACCCTCGCCAAAAGTCACGCCAAGCCGAGCCGCGCGCGCGCACATTGACAGAGAGAGAGAGACAGGCACAGACGGGGCGCGTGCACGCGCGGGCACACGAGGGCGCGCACAGGGACGCGCGCGCACACACGGAGGCAGCAGCCAGGCACGGAGGGGACGCGTGCGCGCGCCGCAAGCCTACGGGAGGGTTTGGCTACCCACCGGCGCCAAAGCAGGGTCCGAGCAGCAGCGCCTCCCCCCCCCCTCGCCTCCCCCCCCAAAGCCGAGGCCAGCTAGCGCCACCGTCCGGGCTGGGCCGGGCCGAGCCGAGCCGTCCAAGGCCGAGCGCCCTTCCCTGGCCACGCTCCTCCGAGGGAAGGCAGGCAGAGGCAGAGGCGTCCGTCCTTCCCCTCGCCAACCCGCGCGCCGTCTTACCTTTACGCACCGCCGGAGACGCAGCAGGCGAGGCGTGCCGGGCAGCCGTGCGCCCCCTCCGGCCTTTGTCTCTGGGAGGCTGGCTGCCTGGCTGGCTGGGTGGGTGGGTGGTCTCCGCGGCTCCGCTCGGTTCTTGGGGGTGGGGGTGGGGAAATGGCCCTGGCGGCCTCCTCCTCCTCCTCCTCCTCGGCGAAGGGGCTCCGCGCGCCTCGACGGCCGCCTGCGATCCGCCTGGCGGGGCTTTGGCAAGGCGGGGGCTCCTGCGCTTCGCCCCCCGGAGGAAGGCAGGCAGGCGTCCCTCCTTCCCCCTGGTGGGGGGGGGGGGCTTTTCCTTTCTCCTTGCCGGGCGTCGTGGAGAGAGAGAGAGAGAGACGGGGGTGGGGGGTGGGGGTGGGTCTGGCGTGTCACCAGGGCACGCGGCCCGGGGTTCTCCGGCCGAGGCAAGCGAGCATCTCCGCTCCGTCTCGGGTCGCTCTGTCCCTGACGCCGTCTGGCTTTCTCTCTCTCTCTCTCTCTCCCCAAAGAGCAACGCGGAGGGGGGAGTGTGGGGGGTGGAAAAGGGGGGAGGAGAGGGGAGGGGGACCCACTCCTCGCCCGGGGCTGGGTAGGAAGTCGCCTCCCGGGCCCCGCCGCGGCGCAGCCCTCTGGGCGCCCTGCTGCTTGGCCAGAGAGTTGGCGGGGGTCCCTTTTTCTGTCCTCCCCAGATTTTCTGCTGCGGTGGGGCTGGAGTAGGGAGGGGGTGGGGGAGGGAGAGTTTTGCCCCGGGTGGCGGAGGCGAGGAGGGAGGTTGTTCTCTGTGTCTCCCCACCCACACCCCCTTTCTCCAAATTAACTCTCGCCGTGGTTTGCTTTATTTTCTTCGGTGGTGCTCTTCATTCATTCATTATTATTATTATTATTATTATTATTATTATTATTATTATTATTATTATTATTATTATTATTATTTCAAATTTATATAGCCGCCCACTTATCCCATCGTGGCGACTCAGGGCGGCTTACAAAAGTATTGCAAGAAGATAACAAAAATAGCAAGAGTTCGGAAGTTATCATTCATTCATTCATTCATTCATTCATTTTGATATCCCGCCCATCTGGGATATTTCCCCACTTTGGGTGGCTTACGAGATCTTTATAAACCACCATCACCAACAACACAATCTGTAATGTAGAAAATTGGACATCAATAATAAAACGCACGAAATAAATTATAAATAGCGACAAAACCCAAAAATGATGCCCGCCCACCCCCATTTTTTTTAAAAAAAGCTTTCTCAAAGAGGGGGAGACCCACTAGGCTCTGCTACCGCCGCCGCCCCTCTTCTCCGGGTACCCACTTTTCCTCTCCAGCTCCCCCCTCCCCAGTAAGTAGAAACAGGCGTCGGTGGGGAACGACCCCCCCTTCTTGGCTGCCCCCTCCTTTCTGGGCTTCCCGGGGGTCGGGTCGGGGGGCGCAGCGGAATAGCGGTTTTACGCTCTCGGTCCTACCCCCGCCCCCCCCCCTCCGGGAAGAAAGGGGTGTGGGGTGTGGAAAGGAGGAGAGAGAAGCCCTAGTGGCGCAGGGGTTAAACTGCTGTCCTGCAGTAGCCTGAACGTTGTGACTTCGATCCCAATGGGACAATTCCAGGTTGACTCAAAGCCTCTTCCATCCACTCAAGATCGGTCGGCGGTGGGCAAAATGCGAATTAACTTGTGAGGGCACACTCTGGGGCGGGATATAGAAGTGACATTGCCATTGCTATTAATCACCCCCGTTGCCTTTCATGTCATCCTCTGTCCCTCCCTCCCCCCCCGGGGGGGGGGGGGAAACATCCATTTTTCGTCCCTTTCTGCCCACCTCCCGTCTCCATACTGGGGTGGGGTGGGGTGGGGTGGGGTGGGGGCAATGACAGAGGAGAGGAAAGAAGCGCCCGATCCACACTTCTTGAGAAACTCAAGGCAACTTTTTTTGCGCGCGCGCGCGCCCGCACGCGTGGGAGCAGAAGGAGGGAGGGAGGGGGAGCCTTGACGAGCACGCGCGCCCCGGTCCCTTGGGACTGTAGGGCGAGGGAGGGAGCGCGCGCGGGGTGGGTGGGTGGGGGGCGGCACTCCCTCCCTCCCTCCCTCCCTCCCTCCTTCCTTGCCTCTTCCAGGATCCCACCACGGGATCGCATCTAATGGGGCTCTCTTGCTTTGGATGCCGCACCGACTGAGGCGTAGTCAACCTTGTGTGCCGTCAGGATCGAACTCACAACCTTTGGGCTGCAGAACAGCACTTTTAACCCCAGCGCCACCAGGGCTCAAAAAAAGCCAAAGAAGAGGCGCCTTTCCGCCCTCATGCCTTCGGGGCCCGCTTGCGGCCGGAGGAGTAACCGGAGCCGCCCCGTCGAGCTGGGAACCCCCCCGGGGGGGGGGCAGCCGGCACCTTTGGCCCGGTTGTGCCGCCCTTCCTCCAGGGCCGCCCGAGGAGGGATCAGCCCAGCCGCCGGGAGCCGGAGCCAGGCAGCCAAAAATGGGAAGGGGGAGGTGCGTCTTCACGTTCAGGCCAACACGTGTCCGGCGATCCGGGAGTGGCCCGTAGAGGGGTTGGGGTCAATGGACCCCGGTTCGAAAGGCTAGCAAGCCAGGAACTGAAGCCTCTTTGCCCCCGGATTTCTGGTCGGGAAATTTATGATCCTTTAAAACGAGACCAGAATAGAAGGGACTGTGGTGGCTTAGTGGTTAAGACGCTGGAAGGTCAGCAGGTCAGCAGTTCAAGACCCGAGTGCTGCCGGACGGAGTGAGCCTCTGTCCCACCTCCTGCTGGCCTAGCAGTTCAGACAGCAAGAAATTGCAAGTAGATAAATTGATACGGCTTCGGCGGGAAAGGTCACAGCGTCCTGTGCACTCCCGTGTGTAGTTGTGCCTGCCACATGACCGTGGAAGCATCTGCACACACAGACAGTGTTGGCTCTTTGGCTATACACAGAGATGAGGACCGAACCCTAGAGTATGACTGGCTTTGGAGCAAAGGGCGACCATAACCTTTAAGACATGACAGATATCTTTCATTGTGAGTTTCTCAAGTGTTTCCACTAGTTCCTCCGGCTGGATCTCCCCAGCCCCAAATCCTGGCATCCAAAGGCCATCACAGGGCACTCCCACAGAAGCCCCATGACATGGACGAAGCAGACCAAGACTGCTAAAGCTCACATCCACACATAGCAATCCCTCTTTAAGGTGTCACAACCTTTGTGCCTTTCCTTCCTTCCTTCCTTCCTTTGACTGCTGCTTGGTAAACTTGGAGACTGTTGTCTTGCTTTGTGTACCTTTGACCCTTTGGGTGTGGAGCTTCATATGTGCTTTTGCTACCAATGGGCGGGTAACCTCTGGGTATAGACAGGGTGCCCTAAAACAGGCTTATTTTTTTATGACTGAGGCTTCTTCATTCATAGGAAACCAACAGTTTCACTATGACAAGGCTCATTCGCCTTCCTATAATAATTGAAATCCAGGAAAAAGGGATTTAAAACAGTGCGGAAGGGGGGTGGGGAATCAAAAGGCCATACCTTGCTATTTTGGAAAATTAAAGTACGGTGAAACCTCGTACAACGATTTTAATCCGTTCCATTGTTGTATGGAAAAATTGCTGTACGATGCATGCATTGTATAGCGATTTCCCCTATGGGATGCATCGTACAATGAATATCTCTATGGGAAAAATTGTACAACCACAAAAATCGTTGTATGATTTTTCCCATTGAGATGCATTGCATTGTATAACAATTTTAGTTTTTATACCGGCACAATGTTTTTTCAAATCCTTGTCATATGATTTAATTGCTGTACGAGGCATTTGTTATACGGGGTTCTACTGTAAATGCAGGGCCGGCACCAGAAATTTCCGGGCCCGGTATGCAGCACCCGCCCCCCCACACACACATTTTGGCCACGCCCCTCTGGTTTCCTGCACATGCGTCATTTGTTTGCACATGCACACATTAGTGGTTTCCTGCCACCCCCACATCCCCGTGGTTTTCTGTGCATGCATCATTTGTTTGCGCGTGCACACACCAGTGGTTTCCTGCCACCGCCATGCCCCTCTGGTTTCCTGCACATGCATCGTTTGTTTGCACATGCACACTCCAATGGTTTCCCGCTGCCACCACGCCCCCGTGGTTTTCTGCGCATGCATCATTTGTTTGTGCATGCACACAGTGGTTTCCTGGTGCCACCGGGCCCGTCATCTCTGGGCCTGGGACAGGAGTCTTGATGGTCCCCCCTGATGGCAATCATGTGTAAATGTTTTTACACAGGCTGTCCGTCTGGTCCATACAACCTCCCTTTGCATCTTGCACTCCCCATGTAACATGTCTCAATGTGAGAGTAGACCCAATTCCCAACATCACCTGCTCTGTAGATCTATAAATACGTGTTTCATTTCAAAGTTTGGCCCCAGGTCTTTTCCTGGAGCGCTGATCAAAATAAAACAATACTTCTGTCTTTCAACCTATCCAGGTCAATGTTTGGAATTTATTTCTTAGTTCTCAGTGCAGGTGTAAATGCGTGCGTAAACAAAACTTGTTTGGATAGGAGTTAAACTGGACTGCATATCTTATAGGATCAACAGCAATAAAGTTCAGTAACTGTATTTTCTTCAGTCCTTTCTCTGATTGCTATGGCAACCAAGGGGGTCAGTTCAAATCTTTGGCTCAAAGAAAATGGCCATTTCTCTCTTATTTCCCCTTTACTGTTGTTTTAAGGAAAGGAGGAGATCTCATAGTTCGAGTCCCTCCAGACTCCTTTGACATAGACCAGGAGTGCCCAAACTACTGCCCATGGGCCAGATCTAGCCCCCAACACCAACACATCTGGCACATGCCTCCTGCATCTCTCTCAGAAGTGGAAGTACGGGCGCATTTTACTTCTGCTTCCAGGAGTGACGAGGGCGGTGTGGGCCAGATGAAGGCGGTGTGGGCTTTGGGCTGGATCTGGCCCACTGGCAGTAGTTTGGGCACCCCTGGTTTAAGCAGAGAAAATGGCATCTTAAAATCTATCTCATGCTGTTGCAAAACAGATTGCAAGGTCCGTTTTACTTCCGCTTTCGGTGGGAGGAACCAAGTGGCCAGCCCACTGAACCACATGATCAACTCACTGAACCACGTGACCGGCCCACGGCCCAAAAGGTTTGGGCACCCCAACATAGACCCCTTTGCCAGGACCTATAAGAGTAACCGACAAAGCCTCTTTATTTTTTTTTTTTTTAAAAAAGAGTTTTTGAAAAGTTATCTTCCATGCTGGGGATAAACAGAAACTTTTTTCCTAAGGGGAGTTTTTATTTATTTATTTATATATTTATATCCCCGAGTACAAACTGCAGGAGAAAAGGGAAATTTTCTCATTAAAGTTACATCCCTGCAGTTAGTTCAATTACTTGATATATGCAGAAGATGTTGTAAATTTAAAGATTTAAATAGCTTACAAAGATGCCGGAGGCTCCATCAGTTAATTTCCTTAATTTATGGATTTTTTAAGCTCAGCTTCTGAAAAGGATGTTGGGGTGGGGGGTGGGGGTGGGGGTGAGGGAGGAGAAAAGGAAAAAAGAGAATTAGGTCAGGAGTGAGATTTGCATCCTGGCCCATCGTGCCTCCCAGGGAGAGGCGAGGTCTATTCCCCGAGCGAGCGAGCGGGCTTGACATGATTCCAGGTTTGGCCAGGAGGAGTTCCTGAGCAACATCTGGAGGAGAATCATGACTTGGAAAGGAGCAGGAGGTGTGAAACAGAAAGAGGATGTGCCAGACTCTCTTGGCAAACATTTTCTTCCAGGGGGTGGTGGTGGGGTTTTAAAACAAGACTGCTGCCGCGTCAGCTCTTCTCCCCATTTGAACCTGACATTCATAGTTTAATAGCAGGACCCATCATCGTCACTACCACCACCACCACCACCACCATCATCTTTCTTGTGCCATACCCAATTCCGAATACAGTAAAACCCCGGGTTACAAGAGAGGTCCGTTCAAACAGCCTCCATCGTAACCCGAAAAAATTGTAAACCGAAACATCCATAGGGATACTGTACATTGAAAAATTTAAAAAAGGTCTTGAATTGATCGATATATATATATATATATAATCAGAAATTTCTGGGCCCCATACTGTGCAATCCTATTGCCCCCCCCCCAATTGTTATGGGCGGCGGCGGCAGGGTCCCTGTCAGCTATATGGGCCCTATATGGCAGTACTGGTAGTACTGCCCTGATGGCAGTCCTATATATATGCCATATATAAGAACATAAGGGCAGCCTTGCTGGAAGAGGCCACAGTAGCCCATGATCCAGTCCAGCCTTCTGTCTCACACAGTGGCTCACCATGTGCTTCAGGGTATTATTCCCAAGCAATGCCTTCACCTTCTTAGGATTCCCTGGAAATGGCATGGAGAGAGATCCTGCCTATCTCTCCAACCCGGAGGTTTTCCTTAGGCATCCATCATTATAGCCCTGGATCCTCTTGTCCTCCATGAACTTGTCTAATCCTTTCTTAAGCTGTCACCACTTCTTCTGGCAGGGAGTTCCATAGACCATTGATCCTCTGGGTGAAAAAGTACTTTCTCTTATTTGTTTGAGAACTAGGCAGCTGGGAGTTTGAGGGTGGGCAAACTGCTACCTCAGGATGGGCAATGCCCACCCTGGCCACCCACTGGCTACGGCCCTGATGATTGGTGTTCTATAATGGGTACAGGCCATAGAGTCCAATCTCCTGCTCAATGCAGGAATCCGAATCAAAGAAGATCTGACAGATGGCTGTCCAATTCTCTCCTGAATGCATCTAGTGTTGGAGCACTCACCAACTCTCGAGGCAGTGGGTTCCACTGTCGTACTGCTCTAAACCAGGGGTTGGCAATCTATGGCCCGTGGGCTGGATCTGGCCTACGGTGGCAAATAATCTGGCCCCCAACCTCGCTCCGGCTACTGCTGGAATCAGCTGTGGACTCATTTACAGCTGTGTAAACACATTTGCTACAGTTGTAAATGAGTCCACGGCCATCGTAAATGCATTTATAACAGGTGCGAATGCGTTTTACGGAACCAGTCCGGCCCGCTCTGCTGTCTGTCTGAGGGTGCATGGCCCAGGCCATGGCTGGAAAACGTTGAGAACCCCTGCTCTAACCATTAAGAAGTTTTTCCGAATATGCAGCTTCCTGTAGTTTGAACCCATTATTATGCGCCCTGCACTCTGGGATGATGGAGAACAGATCAATCCCTCTTTATGACCATCTTTCAGGTATTGGAAGAGTGCTTATGCCAAAAGGAATAACAATTTAGGTTTAAAAAAAGCTGTAAGGAAGTGAATTATAATCCCTGGATACTCGTGGTGAAATATTTGTTGAATCTAAAAATACAAAAATATTTTTTGTTGTTCTTACGCATGGAAATAAGCTGTCACTGTTTTGAAAAACCCATTTAGTTACATAGCACAGGCCAGTTACGAAATATCTGATTTTTAAAAACCTCTGTTCAGTTAACCATACATACATGTTTGATTATAACGTGGATTTTTTAAAAACACAATAAGAAGTGATTCTGAAAAAATATATAATATATCTAACATTATTTGAGGGTCTTAAACAACTAGGTATATCATGAAAGAATTAAGAAAGTTGATTGCAGCATAAGAAGATAGAAGTTTTCTGTAATACAAATCTATAGTGCACCGTAATTCTTTTTCCCCTCGCTTGTGTCTGTCGCTTTTGTGTGGGGTGTATTTTAGTATATACGAATATATACATAAAAATTAATACTTGAAAGGTGTAATACAAACTATGCCAGATCAAGAAGCCCCATTGCATTGTGATTAGGCGGTGGTGTTGTCGGTCTAACATTTCTTTCCCCATTAGATGAAGTTTCTAAGATTTGCAAGGTACATGTCAAGGACGGGTATATCAATGGATTTTTATTTATTCACAACTCGAAGACTAATTGCCTCTCTTTGCCTCAAGGCCAAGAGATTGGTTTTAATATGACACTTCAAAAGTATTCATAGAACTACAGAGATACGAAAGTGTCATTGTTTTAAGGAAGACATCTCAGTGTGGCACTTGTGACCCTGGAAAATAAAATCTTTCACCAGCCCCCACCCCTCCCGCCAGAGTTTTATTTAAACCTCAACTATTTAAAAAAAAAAACTGTACAAAGGCGAATCTTAAATATTGTGGCACAAACAAGATAGGAGAAACCATTTTGAAAGGAAATGTTCCTTGTCTTCTGAGAGGAACTGTTATGCCCTTTATCAAATTTATCCAAATTCATGATATTAAACTTGTGAAGTTAGAATCAAATTATTACTCTTAACATATTCTCATAGCTGTCAAGGATCCCGTATTGGCCGGGAAACTCCCGTATTTTACCCTCTTTCCCGCTGTCCTTCCATATTAGTTAGACTGCAATGCCCTATTGCCACCATTGGAGGGCAGCACAGGATAAGCATAACTGTCAAGTATCCCGTTTTGGCCAGGAAATTTCCCTTATTTTGAAATCCAAAACTTGACAGGTATGCATATACTTCTTCTTTTGTGTCCAGAGTATTAAAAATGTTATAGCAGGACACAATTCAATTTCTTTCTTTCTTTCTCCTCCCATCTCTTCCTTCCATCTCTTCCGTCCTTCCTTCCTTCCTTCTTCTTGTCTTGATGGCATTTATTAAAATTTTCTGATGCAAAAGAACCATAATATCCTCCCTCGATCAATATTTCTGAAGAGCTTTAATTGGTAAATGATTTCTGCACTGTGTCTTATATCTTCTCTTGTTGTGCTGAGTTGGGTGCGCTTGAGGGTGAAATCACAGTTGGCAGTCAACCTTTTCTCATCTTTCAACCGGTTCTGTGGAATCCTGCGTGAAACTTGATATGATCCAGAAGTAGCAGTGGATGCCAAGAGAACTAAGCAAGAGGAGGACCCTCGACATCCTCTGAACGGAGATGAACCTCAAGTCCACCGGCTCAGATCCAGGAAGAGCTTTATGGCAAGAACAAACATTCTTGAGAGGACGCAAGAGCAAAGCCAAATTAGGTGGAGGAAGGAGCTCACTGGACAAGGAACATCATTAAAGGAGGATGTGGCTGAGGATCTCAATCTCCCTGACGTCACTTGGAGGACCCTGAATAGGCTGAGGGTTGGGGTCCCTCAATGCAAGACCAACAGGCTCAAGTGGTGACTGGCTGGTGGTGTGGGTGAATGTGGAGAGACGCAGAATCCGGCTCATTTATTGGTCTGCCGATGACTGCCAGAAATATGCAATGATGCCGACTTAAGTTTGGCCAAAGACTAAGCCAAGAAAGTGGCTTCATTTTGGCAGTCCAGGGTTTGACTGGGACGCGAAAGAAGATGGAAGTTTTATTGTTAAAATCAAATATATACTAATACCGTTCAGGGCGAGAGGTGGGAATTATTCAGACTGTGACGCTCAGATGCCCACGGTAGCCATGAATTTTCCTCTTCTAGTCTTTGGCCATCTGTAGTATCCATTTCTGGCCCTAGTTCTCTTTATTTTTTTCTCACATGTATACAGTGCAGCATTCCCATGGTCAACAGTTTGCAGTTCGAAAGCAAGACATTGCAAGTAGATAAATAGGGACCAGTTCGGTGGGAAGGTAAACAGCATTCCGTGCGCTAGTCATGCCTGCCACATGACCATTGGAATACGTCTGCAGAAGCAGACAGTGCCTGCTCTTTGGCTTTGAAACAGAGATGAGCACTGAACCCTAGAGTCAAATACGAGCAGCTTTTGAGCAAGGGTGACCCTTACCTTTAT
Organism: Bradypodion ventrale; assembly: GCA_035047345.1. Classification (NCBI taxonomy): domain Eukaryota; kingdom Metazoa; phylum Chordata; class Lepidosauria; order Squamata; family Chamaeleonidae; genus Bradypodion; species Bradypodion ventrale. Next base: position 1,275,297 of record JAWDJE010000009.1, read on the forward strand.
CTTACCTGTCTATTCCCACATTCCACATTTCTTTCCAGCCCTCTTACATTGACCTTTTACTGTAATGCCACTGCTCGCATACTTCTGTTGGTCAGAACCCCAGATCTGGACAGTTGTTTGAGCCAAAGCATTTTAATATTCCATATTAACTCCCTAATCAGTGTCTGAACGGCGGCGCCTGGTAATAGTCCATAAACAGAGCAGGTAAATTTAGTTTGAAATAAAAATGATTTGTCGCTACTGGGCCCAATACAAGGAACTTGTTAAAGAGAGTTTATGGCAACAATTACATGCTAATGTTTCTATTCATCCCAGCAACGCGGCACAGTTTTTCTCCTGTGTGGTGGAGGTGAAATTTAATATGCAGCTAACTATTACTCAGTTTAACATCCTGCTGTTTCAACGTCCTGTTGCGAAGGAATGGAAATTGATTTTCTGACACCAAAAGCCTCCTTTATGTATAAGGTCCACTTAAAATGACCAAGCACCACATTAGTGTGTTGTCTGTTTCCCATCAATAATCCTTAATTTTCTTCTACCTTTATATGGATATGCTGATGTCAGAGTATTGCGTTGCGTTGACGTGGCCACAATCTGACTCCAGCAATGCACCATGTTCAGGACCTTTTCTTCAGACATACTCTTTGGAAGCACAAGATGTTTTCCCATTGATGGTGCCCCCAGTTCCACATAGCTTTCCCCCACCCAGAAAGGGTGTGCATCTGGTCCTAGCATGATGTAGCTTTTAGCACCAGCTTAAAACATTTCTGAGCTAAATTATTTCAGTTTGAGAAATCCCTCCTCATTATATATGTTTTAGTCACTGCCTTATTTTATCTTGTGTGGGTTACTTGTATCATTTAGTGCCAAGCGGCCTGTTTTGCTGTTCACTGGCTTGGAATTGTGTAAGAAGAGGTGTAGTGTAAATCATAACAGAAGGCATAAGAAGTTATTTATGATATCTAAAACATCAATCCATCCATCCACCCATCCATCCACCTATGCAATGCTGTTTTCATCCACCCATCCTTCCATTACCCAGTGATCATTAGCTGCTTTAATCCATCCATCCATGTTTGCAATGCTGTTTCCATTCATTCATCCATCCTTCCATCTACACATTCATCATTAGATTCTTCCATCCATCCATCCATGTTTGCAATGCTGTTTCCATCTATCCATCCTTCCATCTACCCATTCATCATTAGCTTCTTCCATCCTTCCACCCATCCACCCATCCATGTTTGCAATGCTATTTCCATCCATCCATCCATCTACACCCATCATTAGCTTCTTCCATCCATCCATGCATCCATCCATGCATCCACCCATGCATCCACCCATGCATCCATCAATGCATCAATGCATCCATCCATCCATCCATCCATCCATCCTACCATCTACCCATTCATCATTAGCTTCTTCCATCGATCCATCGATCCATCCATCGATCCATCGATCCATCGATCCATCGATCCATCCATCCATCCATCCATCCATCCATCCATCCATCCATCTTCTCTTTTTCTTATTCCTGTCCTATCTGAGGCTAGAATCTGTCACCCTTCCTTTTCTGACTTTGGATGTGGCAATAATGGGGTCCTCTCTGTCCCCTAGTCTTCTCCTTGCATATTACCCTTGAACGCAGCTCCCCGGTAGCTCAGTGGGTAAAAGCACTGTGCTTGGAGACCAAAAGGAGGGGGTTAAATTCCCTGAGAGCTGCACAATAGGGGACATGAAAGGAGCCTCTTTCGGGCACTCCCTGAAAAACTCCTTTCAACCCAGAGTAATCTCTGATACGAAAACACACCCACCCTTTGAACAACTAATGGGGCAGCAAGAGTTGCCAGTCTTACATGTTGCCCTCCTCTGATATGGATATCCTGGCGCCTGGTGTGTGATGGCATCAGTGTTTTTCTAGATACCTGGCAGTTCTGAACATCTGGTGCTGAACTGAAGAGCAAAGGTTGACTAACAGAGCAGGCCAACACAGGGGCACCTCTCCTTCCCCTAAATCAAACAGTCCAGTCGCCAGTGCCAAACACTATCCAGCTCCCCAATGGTCAAACACATGTTCCAATCAAACAGCCCTGGCGTAAGACTGTGAGTCTCTCACTCCTATGCGCTGGAAGGTGTCTTGGGACTGTGCACCTTGCCCATGATTACGTAGGCCAGTGATGGCCAACCTTGGCACTCCAGGTGTTTTTGGACTTTAATTCCCAGAAGCCCAAGTCAGCACTCTTGCTGATCAGAGCTTCTGGGATTTGACGTTCAAGAACAGTTGGAGGGCCAAGGCTCGCCATCACTGACATAGGTTGGCTCTTTTGGGAGGCTCAAGGGGGATTCAAACTCCCAAACTCCGACTCTGCCATCAGATACCTAACTCACTGAGGTGTCCAGCCAGCTCAGAATGGGGAACACAGAGCCGTGCGTTATTCCACTTTTCCCTGAGCGAAACGTGGCTTGCAAATCAGAGGTTATCTTATACTCCCTTCTAGACTGATTTGAAGTACACTCAAACCTCTACATACAAATTTAATTCATTCCTCGAAGTTGGTTGTATCTTGAAAAATTCTTAACTTGACTTTCCCATAGGGATGTATTGAATGCAGCCTCCCATAGGAATGCATCAAATTTTGCATCTCAAAAAATCCTACTAAAAATTTGTATCTCACACCTGATTCTCCCCCTGAGATTTCCAGATGTATCTCAGGTTGCACTGAATGCAACTTCCCATAGGAATGCATCAAATTTTGCATCTTGAAAAATCCCATTATAAATTTGTATCTCAAACCTGACCCCCTCCCCCGAGAAGAACCATTCTTATCTCGAGGTTTGGCTGTATCTTTCAAAGGCACACCCCCCTCCCAAAAGGACCATCCAGTTGGATTATGGAGGGCAGGGGGTTGTTGTGGACACAAATGACCTGGTGAGTAAAGGTCTGAGGTTCACTTGTAGATCAACCTGCTTTGCCTGGATTAAATTACCTGCTTAAGGTGAAGGGGAACAGTTCATGCAATGGTACCTTGTTGTGGAAGTAATTGGACCTGGGATGTCACCATGGAGGTTCATCTCTGGCTGAGAAGGGAGGTCTCCTGGCTACCAAGACCCCCTCTAGGATCCACCTTCTGATCAAGGCATGGGACTCCAGGAGGAAAGGAAGGAGTCTTTCTCTTCTGTGACTTTTAATTGATAATTGCAATTGTTCCTCAGCAGAACGGGTCATCTGCCGGTGACCTCATTAAAATAGACAGCAACAGGCTCCGTTTGGGGGGCTTAATTAATTAGAAACCAGGAAGGTGGGAGGGAAGGGAAGGATGGGGGAAAGAGAGAGAAAGAAAGAAGGGAGACATGGCAAACTTTATAGCCTGGACCCTAAATGGCACGGGGATTGCAGACATTGCCAACCCCCCTCCCACTTTTTTTTGATACTTCTGCTTGTCTGTATGGCTTATTTTGTGTTTAGCAGCAAAAGGTTAGTCAATGAGTTGGGAAAAATAATGAGGGAAGTATAGGATCTGTTATGATATCTAAAATGTCCGTCCGTCCATCCATCCATCCATCCATTTTGCAACACTGTTTCCAACCATCCATATATATATATTTTTGCAATGTCTGCAAGCCCAGTGTCATTTAGTCAATGAGTTGGGGGGAAAATAAGGAGGTAAGAACAGGCCTGTGATGGCTATTTTGGACACCGGGGCAAGTCCTGGTGCGCCACAGGGTCTGTTCCCACCCCCACCCCCCGAGGCAGGCAGAAGTATGACACCGGGTGGCTACACAACGGCGCGAGTCGATTTCTGCCCTGTTTCCGTGGGGCGGGTATCACCGTGCACCAAACAGGCCCCACCCCCGCCATGGCTGGTTGGTGCATGGTGATACACCATCCTCGCCCCATTCCCACCATGGCCTTGGTCACTCCACACCCAACTCCATAGGGTTCGCCCCCTCCTCCCTGTCCACTGCCATTTTAGCATAGCCAGTACACCCCTTGGTAGGAATAGAATCTGTAGTGGCACCTCACCACATTTTAATTAAGGGGTGGCTTCAACACCTTATGATATTCATTAATGGATGTGCAGGGGTGGGGTGGAGAGTCTGAACCCTACTCTTTTCAGAGAACTTTAAACCATGTCAAGGAATTCTCTAATCCAGGTTTACCTGCACGGTTAGAAGCATAGCTGTCAAGTATCCCTTATTGGCCGGGAAAACCCTTTATTTTATCCTCTTTCCTGCCGTCATCCCTTATTAATTAGACTGCAATGCCCTATTGCGCCATTGGAGGGCAGCACAGGATAAGCATAGCTGTCAAGTATCCCGTATTTGCTGGGAAATTTCCCTTATTTCCAAATCCAAAACTTGACAGGTATGAAACTTAGAGGGGAATGGCTAACCCTGCTTTTCTCTCCATCACATTCAGAGTGCTGTCAAGAGGAAGGGAAGAGGAAGCCTCTTCTGAAGGCTTTCTACCTAGAAAACCCTAGTTACCATAAGACAGAATTGACATGGCAGCCAGCACATCAGCATCATCAGCATTAGCAAATTTTATGCCTGTCCGCTCAGAATACATTCCGTGATATTCATTGGGTCCTACGCAAAGGTAACTGTATCTATGACTTCGTCGACAACAACCAGAACGTGGCTTGCAGAAAAAGTTTGAAAGCATGTCAGAACAATCTATCTAGTCTATAGCAACATTGATCTAGGTCAGGGGTGCCCAAACTATGGCCCGCAGGCCAGATCTGGCCCCTGATGCCAATTCATCCAGCCTGTGACACCCTTGCCTCTCCTGGAAGTGGATGTAAAACGTATAGGGGCACATTTTACTTCTGCTTCCAGGAGCGGCAAGGGCGTCGTGGACCGGATGAATTGGCATCAGGGGTTGGATCTGGCCTGTGGGATGTAGTTTGGAAACCCCTGGTTTAAGCAGAGAAAATGGCAGCCCCAAAATCTATCTCATCCTGTTGCAAAACAGATTGCAAGGTGTGTTTTACTTCTGCTTTCGGTGAGCAGAACCACATGACCGGCCCATGGCCTGAAAAGAGAGAGAGAGAGATGATTCCAGTCTTAGAGTCCACCTTGCCTAGCTAGTTATCTGGATTCAGCAACTTGGGCCATTGTGTCCTGCCCAATTTTATCGGAGGATTTGCTTCTACACTTTGCAGCAACAAGTGGGGGTAAGGAGGGGGGGGGAGGAGGATGGAGGAGGAAGAGGAAGGAGGAGGGCTCCAGATCTTCACACTGCATTGGAAAGAGCAGCCAACCACTCTCGACTGTTGAATTTCTCGGGAGGGCTGTATAAGCTGTGTTGACACTTGGCGTCCCAGAAATAGATGCTCTAACTCTGGTCCCTGCAGCTGCGAAGGCAAAAAAGTTGTTAGGTTTTTTTGTGTGTGAGGTTATTTTGTCTGTTTGGTTGTTTAACAGACCAGTGTCTGATGCAAGGAGGAAATGTGATATCAAGTAGGTAAGTCTATAGCTCAAAATTCAATCTGTGGGCTTTCTCTATCTTTCTTCTGCTCAGAATTTCAACACAACAAGCCCTACGAAATGAGACTTCCTTCAGGGAGCCAGAATGCCTCTAACCACCAACACCTCTAACCCATCTCCTTGTCAACAGGGCATCCATAGCTTCTTAGATACAGACATTGCCAAAACAACAACCCCTCCCATTTTTCTGATACTGCTGCCTGCCCGTATGACTTATTTTGTGTTTAGCAGCAAAAAGGTTAGTCAACGTGGAGGGGAAAATAATGAGGCATGAATAGGATCTGTAGTGGCATCTCACCACATTTTAATTAAGGATGGCTTCAACACCTTATGATATTCATTAATGGATGTCTGGGGTGGTGGTGGTGGTGGTGGGAGGCTGAACCCTACTCTTTTAAGAGAACCTTAAACCCTGTCCAGTAATTCTCTAATCCAGGATTATCCACATGGTTAACCCTGCTTCTTCCTCCATCACATTCTGTTAATTTTTAAAATATGAATTTTAGACTGTAGAAAGTCGTTTACATTCATTGATTTAATTACTGTATCTGGGTAATCATATTGTTTTTTAATTATATGTTGTGGGGTCTTTAAGTTGTAGGTTTTAACATATAAACTGCCCAGATACATTATTGCACTTATAGATATATAAGTCAAGTCAGCCCAGCAAGCAAGCCAGCCAGCCAGCCAGCCAGCCAACCAACCAACCAACCAGCCAAGCAAGCAAGCAAGCAAGCAAGCAAGCAAGCAAGCAAGCAAGCAAGCAAGCCAGCCAGCAAACCAGCCAGCCAGCCAGCCAGCCAGCCAGCCAAACAAACAAACAAACAAACAAGCAAGCAAGCAAGCAAGCAAGCAAGTAAGCAAGCAGCCAGCCAGCCAGCCAGCCAGCCAGCCAGCCAGCCAGCCAGCCAACCAACCAGCCAGGCAACCAGGCAACCAATCAACCAACCAACCAACCAGACAACCAGCCAAACAGGCAGCCAATGAGGCAACCAGCCAGCCTGCCAGCCAGCCAAACAAACACACAAACAAACAAACAGCCAACCAGGCAACCAACCAGCCAACCAAGCAAGGAAGCAGCCAGCCAGCCAGCCAGCCAACCAACCAACCATTTACATGGTGAGAGTTCAGTTTGAAGATGTCAGGTTTCTGATCAGGTACAAGTGAGCAAAGAGTTTGGAAAACATTTATTCTTCTTCCCATCTAGGGCTTATGCATAAACAGAACTTCTCCTCAAACTCACGTGGAGAAAGCAATGAGGAAATGGCAGCTTTTCCTTTCTAGCCATGCAGGGGTGTGTGTGTGTGTGTTGGATTATGCCATAATGGATGACTAGAGATTTAGAGTCAAAGAAATGTAGAGCAGGAAAGAAAGAGAAGAGTAATCAGACCCAATCCTGAAACAAAACATGAAACTCATGGCTAACCCTCAGTGTTTATTGGAATGTTTACAAACAGACCAAGATTCACTTGAAGAGACGATAATGTTAGGAAAAGCTGAAGGCAACAGGCAAAGACAAGGACCAACTTTGAGATGGATTGACTCCATAAGGAAAGCCCGTGCTAATGAGAGCCAAACAGAGCTATTGAGGACAGGATATTTTGGAGTCAACTTATTCATAGGTCGGAGGATATGGTTACCTCAAACTTTCTTTTCCTAGCCTCACTTCATCTCCCAGCCAAGAAATTCACCTTCCACCAAAACAAGTCAGGAATGGATCGTGGTTGGTTTTCTAATGTTTAAGGCATGGAAATCCTCACTTAGCCATTTGCATTTCATTCACTGTGTAGTTTGTTGTTGTTGTTCAGTCGCACAGTCGATTCCGACCCTTTGCGACCCTATGGACCATTTTCCTCCAGGCACCTCTATCCTCCACCATTCTCCTCAGTCCGCCAAGCTCTGTGCCCATTGTGTCCACAATACCATCCATCCATCTCATCTTTGGACGGCCCCTTCTTCTTTTGCCCTCCACCTTTCCCAGCATCAAGGCCTTCTCAAGTGAGTCCTCCCTTCTCATTTGATGTTCAAAGTACTTTAGCTTCATCTTTACTATTTGTCCCTCCAATGGACAGTCAGGGTTGATTTCTTCTAATATTAACCTATGTGTTCTCTTTGCTGTCCAAGGGACTCTCAGGACTCTCCTCCAACACCACATCTCAAAGGCATCTATTCTTCTGCGCTCAGCCTTCTGTAACTACTGTGTAGTTACAAGCGCATTCTCTCAGTCTCGTACACCTGTAGCTTAACACACAGTATTTTTTTCTGCTACAGCACAATAGTCCACACCTATGTGGCATCACTGGAGCCCAAAAGGGCCTAGCCACTGGTCTCACATTTTGGGTCCATAATATTTGAGAATGGTAGTCCTAGACATCACATACAACTGAGTGTAATAAGCCAAGAAGCTCAAATACAGGTGTTCATTGGGGGAGAAGAAAGAGGCAGGAGAACAAGGCCATAGATTGCCTGCTGAAACCATCATCATCATCATCATCATCATCATCATCATCCAGATATTGAGAGATAAGAATGGATTGACAAGAGTTTCAAACCTGCCATTAATAATAATAATTTCATGTCAGAAATTATTCTGGGTTGAAAGGATTTTTGCAGAAGAAGCTCCACTCAGGGGACACCCAAATGAGGCTCCTTTCATGTCCCCAAGAACTGGGACAGAGACGGGTGCTCAATCCATCATATAGTACCCGGGTCTCGAACTGCCAACTTGCTAGCCTTCCAGCTAACAAGGCGAGCTTCTTAACCACTGAGCCACCTGGCCATTAATCATTCTTAGACAAGGAGGAGGAGACTTTCTTGATGCTCAGACCTGGTTGCTTTGTTGCGTTGACCAAGAAAATGAATTCAACACAAAGTCACCTCGGTCGGTCGCTGGGCATCATATTTATAGAGCTGAAACGTCGATATCTAAACAGTGGCAGTCACAACAACAACACCAATGCTACGGTTGAGGCAGGCAGTGAGAAAACAGCCGTGCTAGAGTTAGAACTGCCAGAGCCTCTGGCATCCTGACCCTTCGATAGCAGCTGACAAGGTAGAGACAGGCAGAGCCCTAATGAGAGTCAACAGCCAAGCCCAGCATCTCTGCACAAGGCGGTTCCAAAAACTCCCGTTATTCTGACTTAAGATACCCCCTTTTTGCAAGCTGGAAAAAACAGTTCCTTTATAGTAGGGGTCCCCAACCTAAGGCCTGTGGGCTGGCTCCAGCCCATGGTGCCATTTCATGGGGGGGGGGGCACCACTCCAAGGGCATTCAAGAAACAAACTGGCCACCCCCTTTGAAGCTGTTGGGACAAAATGTTGTGCAGGCAGGGCAAAATGGCAATCGGGCCCTCAAAGCTGATTGAGAGTGTGTGACCCGGCCCCCGGCTTGAAAAGGTTAGGAACCCCTGCTATATACAATAGAGCACATTTTCTGTATCTTAGGTAAAGGCAAAGGCCAGCCTTGCTCAAAAGCTTGTCGTATCTGACTCTAGGGTGCACTGCTCATCTCTGTTTACAGCTAAAATGCCAGCGCTTACATCTGCAGACGTTTCCTTGGACGCGTGGCAGGCATGACTAGACACCAGAGTGCATGGGATGCTGTTTACCTTCCCACCAAAGTTTATCTCCTTGCAATTTCTTGCTTTCGAACTGCTAGGTTGGCAGGAACTGGGACAGAGACGGGCGCTCAATCCGTCATGCCGTATCCGGGTCTCAAACTGCCAAATGAAGCTCCTTTCATGTCCTCAACAGCTGAGACAGAGACGGGAGCTCACTCCATCATGCAGTACTCGGGTTTTGACCTGCCAACCTGCCAACCTTCCAGTCGTCAAGTTCAGCATCTTAACCACTAAGCCACTGGGGTCCCTATTGTAAGATGGATCTATAGCAGGTTATCTCCTTCTACATCTCTGCATGTAGAGTGGCATCAAATGCAGATAATGACATTTAACACTCATCGATGATGGTGTTTACAAGATGTAATAACAATTTTGTGTCAGAAATTATTCTGGGCTGAAAGGATTTTTGCAGGAGAAACTCCGCTCAGGGGATGCACAAATGAGGCTCCTTTCATGTCCCAAAGAGCTGGGATAGAGACGGGCGCTCAGTCCATCTTACAGTACCCAGGTCTTGAACTGCCGACGTGCCAGACTTCCAACTAACAAGGCGAGTGTCTTAACCACTGAGTCACCACAGCCCGTTTTACAATAGATGGAGGAAATTCTTGCCTTCTTGTGAGCATCTTTAAAGCATCAGTCTGGAAATGTTGATGTTCTTTTCCTCCTTTCTTTCTCTCTCTCCCTTCTTTTTCAAAGCATAGCCTTCAACCCAAGACATGAAGCAGGGACCAGTCGACATTCATCGGGGAGGATTTTCATTGCCTGCCTCCTGGAACGGACAGGAAAGCAGGTCTCAAAGGCGACGTCCATGCACCAGTTTGTCAGGCATATTCCCTTGTGACAGACTCAAATCTTCAGGAGGGGATTCTCTCTATCAAGTGCCATTCCTAGTCATGGCGCGGCGTGTCTAAAAATAGGTCATTGTCAGATAACCTGGAAGGGGCTGTGGTGGCGGCTCACGGTGGTTAAGAAGCTCGCCTTGTGAGCTGGAAGGCCGGCAAGTCGGCAGTTCGAGACCCGGGTACTGCATGACGGTTTGAGTACCTGTCTCTGTCCCAGCTCTTGGGGATATGAAAGGAGCCTCATTCGGGCATCCCCGGAGCGAAGTTTCTCCAGCAAAAATCCTTTCAATTCAAAATAATTTCTGACATGAATATAATAATAATAATAATAATAATAATAATAATAATAATAATAATAATAATAATAATAATAATAACCTGGAAGGGAAGTGTGGGAAGTTAGGAGAGAGGGAGGAACCAGAAGGAAATAATCAGCAGCTGGTCCGGGCTTAGGAGAAACTCCAAGAAAGAAGTTTAAAGACTTGCCTTAGTCTAACTTTACTGCCCTGTGTTTTAGCACATGTTTTATCTGCCACTGTTAATCCTAAACTGGTTCTGTTGTTATCCTTTTCCTGCTTTAATAATCTGGAATATTAATGTGGTTTTTTTTAAAATAAAAAATAACCCTCCTGCTACGACTTGCCTTTTAAGTACAGATACCCTGAAAGGCAGGTTAAAATTTTTTTTTATAATAGGCTCTGTTAGACATGTAGTTAATTATAGCTCAGGTTGTGATCTCATATGTAATTACATGAGAATCAACCCCGTGGAATACTTTGAGGCTTGCTTGTGTGTAAGCATGGGCACCTTTGCGTCTTCTTGGTACAATCCTCAGTGCACACACTTTACGGAGAAAGCCACATTGGATGCAGGAGAGTTTAGCCGTGATGGAAAAAGAGAGAGAGGTATAAAATCATGCACAATAAGGCAAATGTGGATAGAAAGAATCCCCCACCCCCTGCACCCCTAATAGACGCCGATGTAGTTGAACAACAAGGCTGAGAAATCACTAGACATTGCCACATTCTTGAAAATGGTTAAGGCACTGAGTTTGATGACAGGAAGGTCAGCAGTTCGAGACCCGAGTGCTGCATGACAGAGTGAGCTCCCGTCATCTCTCCCAGCTCCTGCTAACCTAGCAGTTTGAAAGCAAGAAATTGCAAGTAGATAAATAGGCATCGCTTCTGTGGGAAAGTTAACAGCGTTCCATGTGCTCTGGTGTCTAGTCATGCCTGCCACATGACCACGGAAACATCTGCAGATACAGACAGTACTGGTTCTTTCGATAAAAACCAGTGGTTCCCAATGTGGGGCCCAGGGCCCACAGAGGGATTTCAATTCCCAGAAGCCTAAGTCAGACCATTGGCTAATCAGTGCTTTGGAAGAATTGACTTGGACTTCTGGGAATTGAAGTCAAAGGACCAAAGGTTGGGGAACACTGCTGTAAATGGAGAAGAGCACCAACCCCTAGAGTCAGATACAACTGGCTTTCGAGTGTGGGAGACCTTGACCTAAGGGTGCTTTGGGAGCAAATTGATCCACTCCAGTGATTATGCTAGATAACAGAGTGGACTAATCCATGCCCACAACACACAAGACAATGTGACAACTGCCTGACTGATCATGCCTAGATCCGTGATGGCAAACCTTGGCACTCCAGCTGTTTGAGAACTTCCATTTGCACTAAACCCATTCATGTGGATTCACAGGGCTTTGGGGAACTGAAGTCCAAGAACAGCTGGAGTGCCAGGAAACCCATTGGTGCGGACTCACAGGAACATGGGCTTCTGGGAACTGTTGCTTTATAATGATGTGATTTTTGTAATTGTAAGTTGAACAGTTAATTGTATTATTGACTTGACTTGATATTTTTTGTAAAGTTTATTGTGACTTGTATTATTTATGGTATTTTGCACTGTTATTTCTGTATGTTGTTGTATTCCCCCTACCCTTCCCCCATACTTATGATTTGCTTTGTATTTATTTGATTGCTTTGTAAACCGCTTTGAGTTGTCAGTAGACAAGTAAAACGGTATATAAGCATACTAAATAAATAAATAAAATAAAAGTCCAAGAACAGCTGGAGTTCAAGGAAACCCATTAGTGCAGATTCACAGCGACTTAGGCTTCCGGGAACTAAAGTCCAAGAACATTTGGAGTGCCAGGAAACCCATTGGCGCAGATTCACAGGGACTTGGGCATCTGGGAACTGAGGTCCAAGAACAGCTGGAATGCCAAGGTTGGCCATCAGAGTCATAGATGCCTCTTGTGGTGTTTGGGATGGCACATCAAGATGGAGCTACACAACTGTCAAAGTTTAAGTCCCAGTTGTGTGCGGAAGAAAATTAACTCACGCCTGTGGGATTGTGCCTTTTCTTTTTGGGGAAATTTACTGAAAGCTAGGGCAAGGCCTGAAGGTGCGGGGAAAGAGAAGCCGGACACCTGGGGAGCAGCCACATACGGCAGGTGCACAACTAATTCCTGGCAAACTGAGTTGGCAACTTGGCACATATTTCTCTGCTCATTTGCATTTGGAAACAGTGCGCACGATGCAGGTGCCCCACGAAGAAGACGTCGCCAGCTTCCCACACCTCCCGCCTCGGTTTGCGACTGAAATCAGGCAGGTGCAAAACATGGTTTCTGCTCAGGTATAGAAATGTCTGGCAGCACCTGGCACATAAATTCCGGAATAAAAATTTGAGGCAGCACTATCTGTGTTTGCAGACATTTCCATGGACATGTGGCAAGAACAGCTGGAGTGCCAGGAAACCCATTGGTGCGGATTCACGGGGACTTGGGCATCTGGGAACTGAAGTCCAAGAACAGGATTGCAACTTTCTCAAAGGATGGCCCCCAGAATTGGACACAGTAGCCTCGGCTGCCCTTGCTTGAAAGCCAGTCCTATCCAACTCTAGGGTTCGATCCTCATCTCTGTTTATAGCCAAAGAGCCAGTGCTGTCCACGTTTCCATGGACATGCGGCAGGCATGACTAGAACGCTGTTTGCCTTTCCACTTAAGCAGTCCCTATTTGTCTACTTGTAATTTCTTGCTTTCAAACTGCTAGGTTGGCAGAAACTGGGACAGAGGTGGGAGCTCACTCCGTCGTGCGGTACTCAGGAATCAAACGCGGACCTTTCAGTTGTTGAGTTCAGTGTCTAGACCCGTGATGGTGAACCTTGGCACTCCAGATATTCTTGGACTTCAATTCCTAGAAGCCCCTGTGAATCCACACGAATGGGTTTGCTGCGAGTCATCCGGCACACGCCGCCCTCATCGCTCCTGGAAGCGGAAGTAAAACGTGACTGTATGGAGGAAGGGTTAACCGGGAAGAACCTTAACTGTACGGGCGCATTTTACTTCCGCTTCTGGGAGCGACAAGGGCAGCGTGGGCTGGATGAATTGCAGCAAACCCATTCATGTGGATTCACGCCGCATGTCCAATTTCTTCCCCCACTTATTTGTGAATTGATTGTTCCTTAGTCTTCATTAGCTTTCTCTTTCTCTCTTCCCCTTTCCTGGTCTTCAAGGTCTTGACAGCATATTCCACATTAGTACAGGGCCGCGGTGGCTCAGTGGTTAAGAAGCTCGCCTTGTTAGCTGGCAGGGCCAGCAAGACAGCAGTTCAAGACCTGGGCCCTGCAGTCCAACAATATACAAAACATGACTGGTATAATAATTAATCCACCACAGCCCTGGGGATGATTGGTATTATGTAACAGGTACAGGCCATAGAGTAGCGCTGTGGTGGCACAGTGGTCAAAAAGCTTCCTTCGCACAGGAGGAGTGCTGCTCTGAAGAAAGAAAATTAGTATTTCCTCCTCTACCTTGAAGACACAGGCAAAGTAAAAGTAAAGGTTGTCCGTGGTCCCTATCCGTTATGCGCTACCCGGGAATTGAACTCCAACCATACGGTCAGCGAGTTCAGCGTCTTAACCATGTGAGCCATCACAGACCTATAAGACACAGGTCAGGTAAAGGTAAAGGTTTCCCTTGCTCGAAAGCCAGTCGTATCGGACTCTAGGGTCCAGTGCTCATCTCTGTTTCAAAGCCGAAGAGCCAGCATTGTCTGCTTCTGCAGACGTTTCCGTGGTCATGTGGCAGGCATGACTAGACACCGGAGCGCACGGAATGCTGTTTACCTTCTCACCAAAGTGGTCCCTATTTATCTACTTGCAATTTCTTGCTTTCAAACTGCTAGGTTGGCAGCATCTAGGACAGGGACAGGAGCTCATTCCATCCTGCAGTACTCAGGAATCGAACTGCTGACCTTCCACCTCCCAGTCAGTGTCTTAGCCAATTGAGCCACTGCAGGTAGGTCCTTAAAAATCCTTTCTGTCACCCAGAGAAAATACTGGAAAACTCAACTAATGGATCTGCTGCCATCTCGTGGGCAATCATCGTGCGAAAGGACCGTACAGTTGCTCCTCAAGAAACATCTGTCTGAAGGTGGTTTCAGTAATGGCAATCTTGTGTTGCTGGCTAATCTTTCTCACACAGGGATTGATTAATTAAAATGTGTTTGGGTGTATTTGTTTCAGCATTTTAAATTTTGTACATACAGACAGCATGGGGAGTCCCATAATGGTAATTCTCCCAAACTTTGTCCACTCCATACACTTGCAGAGTTATTGCCTTGGTGAAAGAAATGTACATTTTGGTTTTAAATAAAATCTCGCAAAGGAGCCCTTTTGAGGATGTAGGAGACCAAGAACATCCTAACCCAGTGATGGTGAACCTTGGCACGCCAGCTGTTCTTGGACTTCAATTCCCAGAAGTCCAAGTCCCCGTGAATCCACTCAAATGGGTTTACTGTGCATGGCGAACCTTGCCACTACAGCTGTTCTTGGACTTCAAATCCCAGAAGCCCAGATCCCTGTGAATCAACACAAATGGTTTTTTTTTGCACATACACTGCAGTAAACCTATTTGTGTGGATTCATAGGGACTGGATCTTCTGGGATTTGAAGCTGGAGTGCCAAGGTTCGCCATCATGGTCCTAATTCAAGACCTTGTTACCCCATCCATGAAGGTGGTGCAATGATCGATATCATTTGGACAATCTTGTGTGGTGTTTCATCTATCTATCTATCTATCTATCTATCTATCTATCTATCTATCTATTAGTTCAAATTTATATTGCCACCCATCCATTCCACTGGGTGTCATTGTTGTTTCACTTTTTTAGAACAGCATGGCAATGTTCAATTCGGTTGACACTCCAGTAATTAAATAGCCATTTTTTTGTTTGTTGACATGTTTCCTTTACAAAGCAATGTTTGCAATTAGATTCAGGCTGTAGCATAAGCAGAGCCATATTGGAATGGTGACATGCTCTCTAGTTATAAGGTTGTTTACAGCTAGTTTACTAAGGATACACCCAAGGGTCTTATCTAAGTAATCGGACATGTACATGACAAGCTACGAGGACAGGGTAAATGTACGTCATTGCATATGAAAGTTTGAATCTGTAACATCAAGATAAGACCTGGAACGCTTAAGCCACCTGCACCATCTGAACTGAAGAACACATACATGTAACTTGTGAAGAGTATAAAAGCCACATGTGCACGTGTTATAGGCCTGTGATGTACCATTCAATGTTATGATTATGATTGACTTTCTAAAATAACATTCTCTTTTTTCCCCATTTCAAAACCTCACTGGCTGTTTCATTTATACTAAAAAACTTAAAAGCTGTTTATCTTTTTGAGAGTTAGAGTGACGCGAAAGGCTTTCCTTGCGCTGCTCTCTCTCCAGAAATGGCTTCTGTCTTGATCCTTATAATTGGAGTCAAAAGTTTGCATTAGAGTTCAGGCGCAGAATCCCTACTCAATGGAGGGATGGAGTCCACATAATCCATAGGCTACTTAATGGCAAGCAACAGTTTCTTGCTCGTTCCCCAAACCTGTCCCAAACTTTTGGTTACAGGACAGCAGTTTAAACCGCTGCGCCACCAGGGTTAAGAACAAGGAAGGAGCTTTGGAGAGGAACTGGGTGGAAGTGGAAAGGATGTGAAGCCATGTTTGGGACATTCCTAGGCACTTACCGGAGAAGCAAGGAACATGACCGAGCCCAGGCTAGTGAAATCATCATCACCATCATCATCTCTCCTTTGCTTATATTCAAGAACAGCCTTAAGAGGAAATGAGCCGCGTAAATTTCAGTTGCCAATATTTCCCATGCGCGTGGAGTTTGCCAACTGTGACTTCCTTCACATCACATTTCCAATGGACAACAGGCCAACGCTCTCTGTGCAGGTTTGCATGTTGGGTGACTCTTGAGGTTAAGATGCTGAACTTGATGACTGGAAGGCTGGCAGGTTGGCCGTTCGAGACCCGAGTGCTGCATGACGGAGTGAGCTCACGTCTTTGTCCCAGCTCCTGCCAACCAAGCAGTTTGAAAGCATGAAATTGCAAGTAGACAAACAGGTACCACTTCGGTGGGGAAAATAACAGCATTCCATGCACTCCGGTGTCTAGGCATGCCTGCCACATGTACACGGAAAAGTCTGCAAACACAGACAACACTTGCTTTTTGGCTATAACCGGAGAAAAGCACCAAACCCTAGAGTTGGATATGAGCAAGATTATCTTGTCATTCGAGGGAGTCTGTTTGCCTGTTGACAATAAAATAAAAATTCAAATAGAGCCATGATGGCGAACCTTGGCACTGCAGATGTTCTTGGACTTCAATTCCCAGAAACCCAAGCACCCTGTGAATACACACGAATGGGTTTACTGCAATTCATCCAGCCTGTGCTGCCCTCGTTGCTCCCAGAAGTGGAGGTAAAACGCGCCCGTACGGTTAAGGCTCTTCCAGGTTAACCTTTCCTCCATATGGGCACATTTTACTTCCGCTTCTGGGAGCGACGAGGGTAGTGTGGGCCGGATGAATCGCAGTAAACCCTTTTGTGTGGATTCATGGGGGCTTCTGGGAATTGAAGTCCAAGAACATCTAGAGTGCCAAGGTTCGCCACCATGGAAACAGAGCAACGGCTGAGGCTATTCGGGGTGATACAACAGGGCAATAAACATCAGAAAGAGCTCTCGTGGTTTGAAAGCTGGATGAGGCACCTCCGACATCAGGGCCTCAGCCGGAAGGCTTTAGCAGTGCCATGGAAACCGTGGCAGGAGCAAAATTTCCCCCCCAGGCAAGAAACCTCTGACGGAGGATGCAACCGCAACAGCAGCAGCAAATGCACAATTCTGCAAAAGCAATCAAAGGTTACAATCCAGGCTTCTATCCCTCCTTTTGCTCGCTTTCCCCCTTCCTTCCTTCCTTCCTTGTGCCTCTGCCTCTCATTTTGGGAGGCAGGAAGGAGGGTGAAAAACAACAACCAGAAGCTTCCTTGGGCTTTGAAGCCTAATTCATTCATTCATTCATTCATTCATTCAGTTAAATCAGAATCTGTTTGCCTTTAAAGGAATGAATTCCCTTCTTCCGTTGAAAAGTGAGAATAGGCTCCCATGGAAAAGAGATAAAAGTATTAAAAAAGTTGAACGCCAAGCAAGCAAACAACCTAAACTTTTAAAATATGACATGTATAGGTTATTCTTATTTTGAAATAGATAGTTCACAGATCTACATGCGCACAACCTTCTTGGTGTAGTGGTTAAACTGCTGCACTACGGCTAGAACTGTTGATCTGAGTTCAATCCTGATGGGATCCAGGTTGACTTGGCCTTCCATCCTTCCAATGTTGGCAAAATGAGGACCGAGCAATTTGGGTGCGTGCGCATGCGCTAATTACATTGTGAACCACTCTAAGCACTATGGGATGGTATATAAGCATTATTTCTTCCCAAGCAAACCCTGGACTGCCAAAATGGGCCCGGCCAGGACTTAAAAGGCCGTTGAGGCAGCGAGACTTCGCCACTGCCTCCGGCCCGCCTGGTGGGGCGGAGAGACCCCTGCAGCACCGGACGCCGAAGACCCTCACCGGCATCCCTGGGCCTGCCTCCAGCTGCCTCCGGCCAGGACTCAAAAGGCCATTGAGGCAGTGAGACTTCGCCGCCACCACTTTCTCACTTTTTGACCTGGGACCGGAGTGAGTCGTGTGTTGTATTATTTAGTTGTTATTGTTATTATTGGGTTGTTATTGTTGCTGTCTGCTATTGTATTTTTGACCTTGCTCTTTGTTATATTGTATTTTGTTTCTGCCATATGGTGTATTTTGTTTGCCACCTTGTATTTCATATCGTATCTTGCATTTTGGCGTAACTTTGTAATGAACTGCATTTGGATATTTTGTATTTTGAATTTTGTACAGTATTTAGCCTCGCCTCTAGCCGAGACACGGAGCGCCTTCCTCCGGTCCTGTTGGCTGTGGGGAGTGGGAGCACCTGTGCCGGCCTGTATTGTATTATTGGATGTTTATTGTATATTTTGTATATTTATGTGTCTTATTGTATTTTATATTCTGTATTTTATATAAAAGAAAGGTTAAATAGTAATACAGGGTAGGCATGCACTCCAGTGCATACCTGTCAAGTTCCCCGTATTGGCCGGGATTACCCCATAATTCCACGCCGCTTTTCTCCATTTCCCGCCTGGAGCTGCCACTACTCCGTAATTTGGTAGTGGGGAAAGGAGTTACTGCACATCCCTTCTGCGCAGGTCCTTTCTACGCATGCGTAGAACCCTTCTATGCAGAAGGGGATGCGTAGAAGCCTTCTATGCATGCATAGAAGTGATCTGTGCAGAACGGTTCTGTGCAGGTCCATTCTACGCATGCGTAAAAGCCTTCTACGTATGCGTAAAAGCCTTTTACGCATGGGTAGAATGGACCTGCGCAGAAACGTTCTGTGCAGGTCCCATAATCTCCAGAGCTGCGTTTGACAGGTATGCTCCGGTGTCTAGTCATGCCTGCCACATGACCACAGAGATGTCTGCAGAGGCAGACAGCACTGGTTCTTTGGCTTTGAAACAGAGATGAGCACCGAACCCTAGAGTTGGATACAGATGGCTTTTGAGCAAGGTAAACCTTAACCTTTACCTTAATGGTTAAGATCTCCCTTGCTTGAAAGCCAGTTGTATCTGACTCTAGGGTTCGGTGCTCAACTCTGTTTATAGCCTCTGCAGACATTTCCGTGGTCATGTGGCAGGCATGACGACACTGGAGTGCACAGAACACTGTTTACCTTTGCCACCGAAGCATACCTGTCAAGTATCCTGAATTGGCCGGGATTTCCCATATTTTTACGCTGATTTTTGCAATTTCCCGCCTGGAGCTGCCGCTACCCTGTAATTTGGCAGTGGGGGGGAGGAGTTACTGCGCATCCCTTCTGCACAGGTCCTTTCTACGCACATGTAGAACTCTTCTACGCATGCGTAGAACCCTTCTACACATGCTTAGAAGGCTTCTGTGCAGAAGAGGATGCGTAGAAGCCTTCTACGCATGTGTAGAAGTGAGCTGCGCAGAACTGTTCTGCGCAGGTCCGTTCTATGCATGCGTATAAGCCTTCTACACATGCGTAAAATGGACCTGCGCAGAAACGTTCTGTGCAGGTCCCGTAATCTCTGGAGCTGCGCTTGACAGGTATGCACCGAAGTGGTCCCTATTGATCTACTTGCAATTTCTTGCTTTCAAGCTGCTAGGTTGCAGGAGCTGGGGCAGAGACGGGTGCTCATCCTGTCCTGCAGTACTCGGGAATCGAACTACTGACCGCTTCCGCCTTCCAGTCAGCGTCTTAAATGGGCAGCCCAGCCAGACTCCGGGCTTCCCGACAATCTTCAAGCGCCCTTTCTCTGCAATAATCTCATTATTAACATTCATCTTCTGCGAGAAGACGGCTGGCAAGAGGTGAAAGGCATCCAGGGGTGAGAAAAGAGATTAGTTTCATTACACAGTAATTACAAGGGAAAATTGTGATTTCTGGCTTCAGTCGCCCCCTCTCAAGTTATCCCAGCGCTGCTGGTTTAAAAAGATCGCGATCTATTCCATGCATCTGGCTTATGATCAACAGATTTAGCAAAGAGGTCTCCTTGGAGTGGGGTTTTGGCGTTACAGAATCATGGAAAAGGGGTTTGTGAGGCCATTGAGCCCAATGCAAGAATCCGAATCAAAGCTGGTCTGACAGATAGGGTTGCTTTCCAATTCTCTCTCGAATGCGTTCACCACCAGAGTTGCCATAATTATCTCCCACAAAACCGGGACAGAAGTATATTGGACAAAAATGGGCACGTTAGCTACAAAATAACCTTTAAAAAACAACAACAACAACACCCCAAACACAACATAATGACAGCTATAAAACACTTTCACATTAAATATATCGATACATACATGAATTTATTTACAACAGTTAATTCCGAGGGCCATGATGGCCAACCTTGGCACTCCAGCTGTTCTTGGACTTCAATTCCCAGAAGCCCTGATCATCAGGAGGACAGACTTGGGCTTCTGGGAATCAAAGTCCAAGAACAGATGGAGTGCCAAGGTTGGCCATCACTCTCCTAGGGCTTGGTTTCCAGTATCCTCTGATCATCCTTCTTGCCTTTCTCTGGACCGGCTCTAGTTTGTTTGCATCTTTCTTAAAGGAGGGTGCCCAGGATTGGACCCAGGACTCTAGGTAAATGTTGCCATTGCTCGAAAGCCAGACGTATCTGACTCTAGGGTTCAGTGTTCATCTCTGTTTATCAGCGCCATAGCCAGGATTCTAGATTGGGGGAGTGGGCAAATTTTTTTCAGGAGGGGCAATTTTTTTTTAGGAGGGGTAACAATGTCACACTCACATATATAACATTGGCATCATGGGTTGGGTTGGGGAGGGCAGGCTGTTAGCTCAGGAGGGTTTTTGCCCCCCCCCCCCAGCCCCCCTGGCTACAGTAGAGCCAAAGAGCCAGTGCTGCCTGCATTTGCAGACATTTCATGGACATGTGGCAGGCATGCCAAGTGCACGGCGCACTGTTCACCTTCCCACCGAAGTGTTACCTTTTTATCTACTCTCAATTCCTTGCTTTCAAATGGCTAGGTTGGCTGGAACAGGGACAGAGACAGGAACTCACTCCATAATGCAGTACTCGGGTTTCGAATTGCTGACCTGCCGCCTTCCAGCCAGTGTCTTAACCACTTGAGCCACTGCATTTCTATTAATGCAGCCTAAACCAGCATTAGCCATTTTTGCAGCGACATCGCCCTGTGGTCTCACAGTTAGCTTGTGAGCAACAAGATCCTTCTTGGTGGTAGTATTATTACTGAGTCAAGTATTCCTTCAGTATCCTGATGCCTCCTTCTTTCCTGTTGCTGGAGTCACAAGCTTTTGAATGTCTCACATGAAATAACAGCTCTTCCACGTTGCACAAAGTCTTGTGCAAAATAAAACCCACACATCCTTTTCTGAAGAATGCACATGGGGTGGGGGAAAGGCAAAGCAAAAGAGTACCAGGCGAAATGGGACCCACAGCACCCTGGGAAATAAAGATTTTATTCACGGCAACATTGGAACACGAAATATGAAGATAAAAAATATTGCCAATAATTGTGAGCTATCAAAAGAGTTTTGACTTGCACAGCGACCCTTTCTGGGGTTTTCTAGGAAGAAACTACTCAGAAGTGTTTTGCCTTTCCCTTCCTCCAGGGGGAGCTTTTGGGACTGTGCAGTTTGCCCAAGGCTATATAACAGGGGTTCTCAACCTAAGGCCCGTGGGCCAGATCCAGCCCGCAGCATTATTTCATGTGCCCCCCTGCCAAGAGCATTCGAGAAACAAAACGGCCACCCCATTGAAGCTGTTGGGACAAAATGGACACCTCCCACCATGCAGGAAGGGCAAAATGGCCATCCGGCCCTCGAAGCTGACTGAGAGAGCATGACCCGGCCCCCAGCTTGAAAAGGTTGGGGACCCATGCTCTATAGATTGGCTCTTCACCCGGATGGGCAGAGGGGAATGGAACTCCCAACCTCTGAATCTGTAGCCTGAAACCCAACTCACTGAGCTATCCAGCCAGTAAAAGGGCATCTAGTTAAATGTAAAGGTCGCCCTTGCTTGAAAGCTAGCGGTATCTGACTCTAGGCTTCAGTGCTCATCCTGTTTACAGCCAAAGAGCCAATGCTATCGGCGTCTGCAGACATTTCTGTGGACATGTACGGATTAAAGCGGTGATGTTCAAGCTTGTTGCTCCAGATGTCCTTGGACTTCAGTTCCCAGAAGCCCAAGTCAACACACCTGCTGATCAGGGCTTCTGGGAATTGAAGTCCAAGAACATCTGGAGCAACAAGGTTGAACATCACTGGATTAAAGAGAGACGTCTCCCAAAGAGTCAGAAGGGTTTCATTGGCTTTAAAACACCAGAAAATGGCCAAGCTAAGGTAGGTCTCCTCATGAGCAAGTCTCTGAAACTGCTCTTGCCAGCTCTTGCCTCCATCACCAGCCCAATTTTTGTTTCCGCAGATGGAAGTTTGTCTGGGAGGCGCTCCTGGGAGATTCGTACCGTCCCATTTGCATTTCTCGCAAGCAAGATATATCTCTATCTGGAGTCGCATGTATAAAACATTCTTGTTTTACAACACCATTGTGGCTCCGGCTCCAGCAGACTCCCTCTGCTCTTTCATGTTCTGATGAGTGCAAATTTGGGAGGTAGAATCGAGCAGCTGAAGAAAAGCGGTTCTTTCTAAACACATTCCCCCAACCGGCATCTTCACTTTCCTAAGGGCCTAACTCTGCGAGAGAAAAGGGGCCCCTATCTCCAATCCCCAATGCAGCGGAGCATGAAGGTGCTCAGCACCTGGAAGGATTTATCCACCACAACTTCCATTGGAAAGAATCCACAAACCACGTCCCAGTCCAATTTTCTTCAGTTCTGTTGCTCCACAAGGAAACATGCCTTTTCTTTTGCAGCAACCACAGCAAAACTTTCCGAAACTTTTCCTTCATAAATCGGTCCCTTTCCCCCTCTTCCTCTAAAGCAGGGGTGCCCAAACTTTTGGGGCTTGGGCCGGTCACGTGGTTCAGCGGGCCGGTCATGTGGTTCCTCCAACCAGAAGAAGAAGTAGGTAAAACACACCTTGCAATCTGTTTTGCAACAGGATGAGATAGATTTTAGGCTGCCATTTTCTCTGCCTAAACCAGGGGTGCCCAAACTACGGCCCATGCCTGCACATTTTACTTCCGCTTCTGGGAATGACGAGGGCAGTGTGGGCCAGATGAATCGGTGTTGGAGGCCAGATCTGGACCACAGCCTGTAGTTTGGGCATCCCTGCTCCGAAGGTGATGAGGAACAAAGGATCTGATTGATCCCTTAGAGAAGTCAAGCCATAAGTTAAGTACATGTTGTGGAAAAGATCAAGATCGCTGATCTCTGTTTATAGCCAAAGGACCAGTGCTGTCTGTGTCTGCAGACATTTCTGTGGACATGTGGCAGGCATGACTAAACACAGGAATGCATGGCACACTGTTTACCTTTCCCACCGAAGCGGTACCTATTTATCTACTTGCAATTTCTTGCTTTTGAACTGCTAGTTTGGCAGGAGCTGGGGCAGAGACGGGAGCTCACTCTTTCGTGCAGCACTCGGGTCTCGAACTGCTGACTTGCCAACTTTTCAGCTGCCAAGTTCAGCGTCTGAACCACTTGAGCCACTGCGGTCCCATACAAGTTGTGGTACCTGGATCCCGACCAAGAAACTAGGGCGAAATCTTGGCAAAACACCAGGCACGCTTACACCAATTGGTTTTGAAAGGAGAGAGTTTGGCGTGCCGAGCCACAACCGTGCCACATTTTCCCATCCAGTTTTAGTCTGTATTGCATCGCATTAGTGCTTAAACCTCCCAAGCAACATTTCGCTACTCAAAGCAACCTCAGGTGACAGATAAGTGTTGTAATGAACATTTCCAAGCTTTCAAATGTAGGTCTTTGGACATCCACTCCATCCATGCCTGATGCTCTTCCTGCTAGCAAAGAGGTTGGCCTTTTAAGCATCAATTCGCCAAGGGTGGTGGTGGGAGGATGGCATGGCATGGCATGATCTCAGGGGGGCACTTCAAGTTTTTAAGCAAAAAATGGCAGTAGGAAATTCTACCTCTTCCGTTTGCGTAAATCCCTATCTAGCACCTGTAGCCTAATGGTGATGCCTTCAGTTTGGAGAAGTTTAATTGCATTCTGGAGACTCATTTCCCGCTCCACTTATCCATTGTTTCCTATAAACAGGAACCGTGACTATTAAAGCAAGGTGAAAGATCTCCTTTCATTCACCGAGATAGTCCTAAAGTTCACAAACAACAGGAGAAAACTAGCTGTAATGATAAGTCAAGGTAACTCAGGCTGTGAAGCTTGAGTTGGGTCTTTAATTTAATTTAATTTAATTGTCGCACTTGTATTGTCTTTAGCAATGTATGGTGGAGCCTGAGTAAAGGTAAAGCTTGCCCTTTGCTAGAAAGCCTGTTGTATCTGACTCTAGGGTTCGGTGTTCATCTCCTTCGATAGCCCAAGAGCCAGTGCTGTTTGCATCTGCAGACGTTTCCGTGGACACATGGCAGGCACGACTTGACACCAGAGTGCATGCAACGCTGTTTACCTTTCCCACCGAAGCGGTGCCTATTTCTCTACTTGCCGTTTCTTGCTCTCGAACTGCCAGGTTGGCAGGAGCTGGGACAGACGACGGGAGCTCGCTCCGTCATGCAATACATGGGAATCGAACTCCAACCTCCCAGTCGGTGAGTTCAGTGTCTTAACCACTTGAGTCACTGCAGTCCCTGAGCAACAATTCACAATGTTCTAGTCGCAAAGACCCTCCCAACTCTGTAGAAAAGTGTGGGCAGTACATTGTTTCTAACCACAGATTCTGGCTAAAATTTTCAGTGCCAGTTGCCTCTCTTCCTTCCAAAGGGACACACTTTGAGTCTTGGAAGCTTTGGCAGGTGTCAGTCATGGAGCACCTAACCCACAGTTGTCTGGTGGCCAGCAGGATCGACCGTACTTGCTGGCATATAAAACCCACTCCACCCCGGGTGTGTCTTGTACTGTATATAGTGACCTATAGTGGGCTATTTTTGGTAATAATAGGGTGCATCTTATACTCCGACACGTCTTATGCACCAAAAAATATGGTATTTGGAACAGTAAACATTGCAAGCAGATACATAGGTACCACTTTGATGGGAAATGTAACACCATTCCATGCATCCCAGCATCTATTCATAAGGACTCTCTGGAAGTCTAGGTTTCGGTTTGGGGCAGGTAGGACCCATTTCTTACAATGCATGGGATGTGTGTGTGTCCATTTTGCTTGTCCCCACATGGAAGTAAACCTCAATTAACCTTGAAATGAGGCCTTTATAGGCACAATTTGCTCTTTGTAACCTTTTTTTTTATTTTAAGAAAAGGAACATTGATAGGTAGGAAAGGTAAAGCTAGTCATATCCGACTCTAGGGTTCAGTGCTCATTTCTGTTTAAAGCCAAAGAGCCAGTGCTGTCTGTGTCTACAGACATTTCCGCGGACACGTGGCAGGCATGCCTCAACACCAGAGTGCAAGGAACGCTGTTTACCTTCTCACCTATTTATCTATTTGCAATTTCTGCTAGGTTTGGCAGGAGCCGGGACAGAGACGGGACCCTCACTCTGCCGTGCAGCACTTGGGTCTCGAACTGCTGACCTTCCAGTCATCAAGTTCAGCGTCTTAACCATTAAGCTACTACCGCAGTCCCTCGATGGGCAGGTAGGTAGCTATGTCTAAAGTTATTTTCTGCTTTAAAGGCAACATTTGATATTCCCCGAGACTAGATAGATTAGACGAAAGATTTATGTTAATGCCAAGGATTAAAAGAATTTTAATTGCTCCGGCATAAAGATGTAAATGTGCTGTGTTGCGTTTTTTTCTCACCCTGCCAATGAATGTGTCGCCAGGGAGCTCTAGAATGGAAGAGAATGCATTCATATTCTGTGAATTGTAACATCTGGCTTAATTTCCCACTCATGTGTTCATTAAATATTAGTAGCTTTCCATCGGTACAGCCTGGGAAAATCGCTCTCTAATGTAGACATCCACTCTGCCCATAGCTGTCAAGTATCCCTTATTGGCCAGGAAAACCCCTTATTTTACCCTCTTTCCTGCTGTCATCCCGTATTAATTAGACTGCAATGCCCTATTGCCGCCATTGGAGGGCAGCACAGGATAAGCATAGCTGTCAAGTATCCCTTATTGGCCAGGAAAACCCCTTATTTTACCCTCTTTCCTGCTGTCATCCCGTATTAATTAGACTGCAATGCCCTATTGCCGCCATTGGAGGGCAGCACAGGATAAGCATAGCTGTCAAGTATCCCTTATTGGCCAGGAAAACCCCTTATTTTACCCTCTTTCCTGCCGTCATCCCGTATTAATTAGACTGCAATGCCCTATTGCCGCCATTGGAGGGCAGCACAGGATAAGCATACCTGTCAAGTATCCCTTATTGGCCAGGAAAACCCCTTATTTTACCCTCTTTCCCGCCGTCATCCCTTATTAATTAGACTGCAATGCCCTATTGCCGCCATTGGAGGGCAGCACAGGATAAGCATAGCTGTCAAGTATCCCATATTTGCTGGGAAATTTCCCTTATTTCCAAATCCAAAACTTGACAGGTACGACTCTGCCCTCCCCCTGGCCCTGGTATTACCGGAAGGCAAATGGAAAAGGGTTTCAAAAATCATTTTTTAAAATTGACCATGTTTCCCCCTCTGAAATGTCAATCAAGTATCAATGCCCTTTCTCCTTCCCCCGTTACTGTGTGCAAATACAAACACAAATAATTAACAAGGGAGGTTGGGGGGACATGTGCTTTATTAGGCGCCCCTGCCATTCGATGTATAAATATACCGAGTGTAGAAATCACGCCAAGAAAATTAAAGGTTGGTGCAGAGGTGGAAAGGAACGTCCCGCCATCTCCTGCCTGTCGCCCACGGTGAAAAACAGCCTTGCCGGAAATGCATATTTGGGGAAACCTCGTGCGCACCAGAAACAGGTACAAACGGTCACAGTTGGCGCATCAGCTTTGCAACAGCTCTACCAAGAGGCTGAACGCTGGCCCGTTGGGTTTCAACTGATGGTTTCTTGAAATGATGTAGTAAAAAATTGTATTGGATAAGATGTGCATAAGAATTGGAGACGTGGCTGGCAAAATGGGTCTGGGGACTGGGATTGTCAACGAGCCCCCCTTTTTTGTCCTGTCTGAGGCTTTCCCCCTTCTTGTAATTAATTTTTAATGCTAAGGTTTTGTAGATTTTATTTTTGTTTTTAGATAGTAAATGGCACAGCGGGGGTGTAATATTGCTATGTTTT